>CM061054.1:30111179-31311179 GCA_030762865.1 Paraleonurus japonicus
ATTGAAGAAGGAGAGTGGATGTAGGATTATTAAAATCCGAACCACTATAAATCACAGTGTTATTTCTTGCTCTCTTTAGTTTACATTCAATTTACAATATTGTTAATTCAAGATTAAAGTTCAGAATCTTAACTAAAATCTGAATATCAACCTTGCTTTTGATCTTGTAAAAAGTTGAGAATTCAATTATCTTCATTGTGTTTCATCGATATTTTGAATTGATCTTGAAAGATTTGAAAAATCTACAAAATCTATTCAAACCCCCTTTCTAGATTTTGTTCTAGAAAGCTAACTCAAGGTTATTAATCAACTCAACTTTCCGGGACCAACATGTGTACATAGATGACGACACATTAGGCAAGATCGTGACTTATTTTGCTTCGCTATTGTATATTACGTCTGTTTTTATTATGTATTGTATTGTATTTGAAACTAGAACACACTAGTGTGTTGCTTTAGAGTTTGTGGATCATTGGTATACTTGTGACACCCGAGACTCTTACTACTCATTCAATATATTTCATGCATTGAGTGCATTTTAATTAATTATGTGCTACTTGTGATTTTAATTATTTTATCTTGCATTATTTTATTGCGCTTTTAAATACTACATTAATTACATGTGCCTTTATATGTTTAGTGGTGAGAAAATTAATTTATAAGTAATTGAGATTTTCATAGTGTTTGAATACTAATACAAATAATAATTATTAGTGGTATTAATGTGATTAATTATAATACTAATTGTGTTATTAAAATATATATAATATGTGTTAGTGTGTAATATGTATATATATAGTAATTAATTAAGTAGATAAAGGAAAGAAAAGTAAAATAATAAAATAAAAACAAAAACTTACCTAGGAAGTAATTCTAGGGCGGTGGATTATAAGCTTGGCCATATCAATTAGGCAGCCAAGTTAGCGCCATTTCACTCACGTAGAGAGAGATTCGAAGGGTTTTGGTAAGTTTTCGACTTCCATCAATCGATAAATTTTATCTTGTTTTGAAGCTCGCGGCGAGTAGAGCAAAACCCTACCCTCAAATCGTTAATATTTATTCTTATTAGATAGTGGAAAGGTGATAGAAGGGTTTAAGGGTTTGATTTAGCGGCGTTTTGCGGAATTGAGGTAAGTAGATTGAGGGTTTAAGGTGATATGTGAATATTTTGTTGATTGTGATACTTGATTGATATTCAATTATTATTGTGAAAGGAGTGTGAGCTCCATATATGAAGTGGAATGAACTGTGAGTTCGGTGATTCTTGTGAATTGAACCCGCATAAAAGAATTTGTGAATTCCATGATATTGCGAAATAGAAAGGGTGTCTTGAGCATGTGGTTTTTCTGTGTGTGTATCTTTGCATTGCATCATGCATATCATGCATTAACATGAAAACGTTTTATCAAATGGTGTGATTGACCACTGATTATGCACCGAGGACGGCAGTGTTGGAACCACCTATCGCCGCCTATACGAAATTATCGATTCGGGATCGTAATCACATAAACGCAGCGGATAGAATTGTACCTTTATTCACCGTAATAGGTGAAGACAAACCGATTCTAAGGTCGAAGCTGCGATCGAAGGATGAGCCTCGAACCTCACGGTCTTACGCCGTATTCCTATCCCTTTCCCTTGGGACGTCGAGTGGTCGACGATCCTCCAAGGAATCGAATCCGCCTCTCTCTCGATCTCACGTTTTTCACACGCCGGAGGCTCGATGTTAGGGGTTTATTTATAGGCTACAACAGGGACCCTAAGGAGGAATTAGGGTTAGGCCTCTGATGGGCCTAAATATCACGTGTTCGGTCAGAACACTTTACTTAAGCCCATCAATTATAACTCGAGTCCACTAAAGAGTTCTAATTGAATTACCGTCCTAATCCCATATTATAATATGGGCTCCTTTATTATGTGTACGTTTATTTCCCGTGTTTAAGATATCGAATGTCCACAAATTAACTAAATTACGACAACTTAATTAATTTATATCTAATTCCAAGAGTAGTACCACTCATCTTTATTATTATGTCGGATTAAATCCACCTGCGGGGTTTACATAATAATCTTTATGAGCTCCTCAAGGGGACATCATCATCCTAAATAATTAGGACACGCTTCCTTCTATAATCAACGGCACACCATATAAATAATGCTATCTCCCAATTCACCGAGCCTATTGATTTAATAAATCTCACCCATTGGCAAATCAAAGAAACATACATTGAGTACACGTGCCCATTATTATATAGGGATTAAGAAGACGTACATCCATAACAACACAGTCTTGTTCTTTTATATAGTCGGTACAAATTGAACAACCTCATATGGTCCTGCTCAATACATACAAAATGTACTAGTGTAACTATATAGTCAAGATAGACTAATACCAAATTACACTACAACCGTTCCAATGGTTTGTCCAAATCCATCTTGGTTGTGAGCTATTATTTTTAATCTATAAGGAACTGATAGCATAATCTTCTATGTGACACCACACACCATGTTATCTACGGTATAGATTAACCGAACAAAATAATGATATATATAACAATCATAAACAATAAGTATTTTGATCATAATGAATCTTATATAAAAAAATGTTCATACTCAAAAAGATATTCATACAAAAGCTAGGCTTATAGTATACATCCTAACAATCTCCCACTTATACTAAAAGACTATGCTTCCATAATTCTTTGCCGTACATCGATTTCCATCCCTTCAACATGCCCATCAAAAGCTTTTGGAAGAGCCTTTGTGAAAGGATCTGCTAGGTTATCCTGATGCAATCTTGGCGACAACAACTTCTCCTCATTTTACGATGTCTCGTATCGGTGGTACTTGCGCTCAATGTGTTTGCTTGCTTGTGGGCTCGTGGTTCCTTCGAGTTTGCCACTTTGCACCCTTTATTATCACAATAAATTGTGATAGCTTTAGGCAAACTAGGAATCACTTCTAAGTCCATCAAGAAGTTTAGAGCCATACGGCTTCTTTGGGTGCCTCGGAGGCTGCTACATACTCGGCTTCCATGGTGGAGTTCCATAACGCATTTCGCTTTACACTCCTCCATACTATGGCTCCACCTCCCAAGGTAAACACATAACCCGAGGTAGATTTCTTGTTGTCCCTATCCGAGTGGAAATCGAGTCTGTGTAACCCTTAGGAAGTAAAGTATACGCTTGGTAAACCAAAGATATAATTTCTAGTCCTTTTCGTGTACTTTAAAATATGCTTTACCGAGTCCAATGTCCTTGTCTGGGTTACTTTGATATCTGCTAACCATGCCCACGGCAAAACAGTATCCGGCCTCGTACATAGCATTGCATACATTGGGCTTCCTACAGTAGAAGCATAAGGAAGCTGCCTTCATGTCCTCTATCTCCTTTGGTGTCTTAGGACACATCTCTTTATAAAGGTACTCCATGTCGAAAAGATAGAAAACCTTTCTTGGAGTTTTGCATGCTAAAAGCGAGCAAGATAGTATCAATGTATGAAGCTTGAGATAAGCATAACATTCTTTTCTTGCGATCCCTTATAACTTTGATCCCAAGAATATGTCCAACTTCTCCCAAGTCCTTCATATCAAAGCTTGGACAACCATACCTTTACGTCGACAACACCTTGACATTGTTGCCAATGAGCAAGATGTCATCTACGTATAGTACAAGAAATACCACCACGTTTCCGTCACTCTTCTTGTATACACATGACTCATCCGGACATTGAATAAATCCATAAGACTGGATTACCTCATCAAAACGGATGTTCCAAGATCTCGAAGCTTGTTTCAACCCATAAATGGACCGATTAAGCTTACACACAAGATGCTCTTTGCCCTTTGCAATGAATCCTTACGGTTGCTTCATATAGATGTTTTCTTCAAGACTTCCATTAAGGAAAGGCTGTCTTGACATCCATTTGCCAAACCTCATAATTCATTTGAGCGGAATAGACAAAAGAATCCGAGATAGACTTAAGCATGGCAACCGGTGAAAAGGTTTTCTCATAATCGATTCCTTCTTTTTGAGTGTACCCTTCGCTACAAGCCTTGCTTTGAAAGTTTCTACTTTCCCATCGATCCTCGTTTTCTTTTGTAGACCCACTTACTGCCAATGGCTTTTACACCATTTGGTGGTTCTACTAGCTCCCAGACTTGATTAGAATCCATAGATTCTAATTGATTTCATTGCTTTTTCCCAAGATTCTGCATCTTTATCTTGGAGTGCTTAAATCGTAGCTCCGAGGATCGATTCGTGTTCACGGTACTAAGTCGAAGACTCTCCCAAAAACATGAATCTATCGGGTTGTCTAACAACCCTCCCTCTGACGAGGCACTTGTGATAATAGTGTATCATTATTAGCGGATGGTGCTGACCCATGTGGTATCTCATCTTGTACTCTTGGTACTAAGGTAGAAGTTTCTCCCCTTATTTCTTCTAAAATAATTTTACTCATGGGCTTGTGGTCCATTACATAGTCCTCTTCTAAAAATCGGGCATTTGTGCTAACAATTACCCTCGATCTTTAGGACTATAAAATAAACCACCTTTCGTTCCTCTAGGATAGCCCACAAACAGCCGAACTTAAATGCGAGATTCCAACTTATCGGCATCTCCTTTCGGCACATGTCTTTGGACTACCCCAAATCCGAATATGTTTTGGACTAGGCTTACGCCCATTCCACAGTGCAGTGGGAGTAGAAGAATCTTGTCTTAGAAGGAACCATGTTCAAAATGTACGCTGCCATTTCCGGGGCATACCCCCAAAAGCGAACTTCGGCAATTCCGAATAGCTCATCATCAATCTAACCATTTCCAAGAGTGTCCTATTCCTTCGTTCCGCCACACCATTCGTTGGGGTGTACAGTGCGAACAATTGGGATTGAATCCCGGCTTCCGATAAGTAATTCCTAAACTCTCCTAAGAGGTACTCGCCACCACGATCAGATTGTAGTGTTTTGATATATTTACCATGACGCTTCTCCACATCAGCCTTGTACTCTTTGAATTTATCAAAGCACTCGGACTTGCGGCGCATCAAATAAATATATCCATATTTCGAATAATCATCTGTAAAAGAGACAAAATATTCGAAACCACCCCTTGCTTGAGTAGACATAGGACCACATAAATCGGGAATGAACCAATTCCAACACTTATTTGGCTCTATACCCCTTGGCTTTAAAAGGCCTTTTGGTCATTTTCCTTCCAAGTAGGACTCGCGGTCGGATAGTTTTCCACATCCAATGAACTCAAAGGTCCATCGGCTATCAACCTTTGAATCCTACTCAAGTTAATGTGACCTAATCTTAGATGCCAAAGATATGTTTGGTTCATTTTTAAGGTTCTTTTTACTTATTTGAGTTAGAAGATGTACTATTAATTTCCATTTGTTGCTTTGTGGGAGTTATTGGATTAAGAGTATATAAATTGCCAAGTAACGTGCATCTGCAATGCATAATGAAGCACTATTTTCTCTCGACAACCACTTTCGCTATCAAAAGAAACAGTAATATCCATCCAAAAATAACTTAGAAACCGAAATCAAGTTCTTTCTAAAACAAGGTACGTGATAAAGACAATTTCTCAAAACCAAAGTCTTATTCCTCTCTATCAAAAAATAAAATAAACATCTCCCACATCGCAACAAACGCTACTTTCGTAGCGCCGCCCATGCAGATGGTAATCTCACCCTCACTAAGTCCGCTGGTTTCGAACTCCCCGCAAAGAATTGCGCAGTACATGATCACTGGCCCCGGGGATCTACACACCAGCCGGTAGATAACACCGCTAAACATGTTTCAATAGTTAGTGAATAAGATATACCTCTTTTTCCTTTTACTGGGGCAATCTACCTTCCAATGTCCCGCCTGCTCATGCACAAAAAGCATTTGCGCTTCCCAAAGGCTTTCTTCACGCCATTATCAGGGTGGACCACAATTTTCTTTGGTTCACTCCGCTTTCTTTGCCAAACCAAATTGCTTTTCTTTTCTCTTCATCACTTTGTCTTTTGGCTTAGATGTAGAAACATTTTCAGCAATATAAGCTTGAGAAGCTTGGACGAAATGTAACTCTTCTCTGCTTACTCGGAGTTCGTTTAAGTTCCGCCATCAATACAACCTTTTGTTCATGTTGTAGTTCAAAGCAAAACCGCGTCAAAACTCCTAGGCAGCGCTCACTGGAGAACGATATCGACTCTGGGTTTCCCCATCGATTTCAGCTCCAAGGACTTTCTATCTCATTCAAATGAGCCATCATCTTAAGGATATGATCCCTTACTGGGTATCCCCACCAGCATGGGCGGTGGTCGCCATTAAGTTTCTCACGGTTACTCGTCGGCGAAATTTCACTCGTGTCCGAAGAGTTCTTTGAGATTGAGCATCATCTCATAAGCAAACAGGTCATGGCCTCTGATGTCCGAGCAAGTTGCAAAAGCACATTTGGGAGCACATAGAAGCTCAAATTGTAACACCGCGCCATCTCATCCCGCCTTGACTCCACTTCTTATAAGCCTCTTTCTCCCTCCTTCACTAGAAATTCTACTCCAAGTTCAGACAAAACCTCAAGTGAGTACAAACTTGTACTTTCTGTGCCACTACAACAAGACATTAAATGTCCAAGTTTCTTTTCCAATCAATATAATTAGGACCATGAAGTTTGTTTTCTTTAAGAATAATAGCAAGTGGATTGGAAAGCCATGATAAATCTCGAGAAACACGTAAATGCATTATGATCAAAATTAAGAATTTAAATCAATATCGCTTTCCCTCAAACAATACAATTAAATTTACCAACACCTCAAAAACACCATGAAGTTTGTATGCCACGGAGTAAAGGTGTGGATCGATACTAATTCAATCATTTGCAAGAGGAGGTTTTACCCATTAATTTCATCATTTTGTCAAACAAAAATAAAAATTAATATTGCCTTGGCTTTGTCTTTAGCCATACAAATAACAAAGCAAGACTTACTCCGATGGGGAGGATATCAAGATATGCATCTAAGTGTATACCATTTCTTAATACTAAGTTAATTACCTAGTTCGGTGCCTCTCTTCGTGATGGAGAAGATAACACGCCTCCTAAAATAACTTACTTATAATTATCTATAAGGAAGTTTGATCTAGTTGGATCCGCAAAAACAAACACATCCGATATGTGGAAGTTAAGCGCACTTAAAACCAACGCTCATGTTTGAATGCATCACTTACAAAAACCGTGTAAATGGAGGCTATGGGATTTGTTGAAAAATAACCCCTCTCCCACTTAGTTTATTTAACATGAGGGATATTAATAAGCACAATATATGAAACACATAAAGCATGCTAAACACAATAACACATATGAGAAAGAATAAATATGGAAAAAATAAAATTCCAACTATTATGGCCACTTTCATGCTCCCATGTTCTTGAATGTTCGGGCCGTTAAACGGGCGTGCGGGCAATACCCGCCAAACGGCGAGTGGATCGGCACGGCCGCTCACAGTCACGGGATCGACACCGCCCTGCCGGAGTCGCTCAGGGAGTGGGCGCGCCACTGTCAAGCAGGTGCGGGGCGGCGCAACATGCAATCACTTCTGTGGTTCCACTCCGGGTTCCTCCATCGACCATCCTAATCTGTTCCTATTACGCTTTTATCCAACGATCCTATACATCATCTAGATCGAAATAAAACCTACACGACACATCGCCGTGGTTATAACTATTACAATCATTCACCAACCCAAAACAAAAACCTCGATGTGTCCGAGGGTTTAATACATACATAAACATACATGCTGACCATAATAGGATTTGGATTTAGGGTTCCGCAAAAATATCGGAATATTCGCATACCCAAAAAAAGATCTACGATTAACATCGAATCCCTAATATAACAGATTTATGATAATCATGCAAGCCCTAATATGACAGATTTACAAATATCATGCAATCCTATTCAATATCGGATCATGAACCTCTATTATACCAAAGATCAAGAAACCCTATTATAACATATCAAGAAATCCTATTATAACAGACATCAAGAAACCCTATTATAACAGATCAAGAAACCCTATTATAATATATTTACAATAATCATGCAATCCTAATAAATCGTGATCTATGAATAACCGAATCAATTGCATAGAGTCGAAAACACGGCTCGATACCAATTGTTGGAACCATCGATCGCCAACTCTACGAAATTATCGATTCGGGATCGTAATCACATAAACGCAGCGGATAGAATCGCACCTTTATTCACCATAATAGGTGAAGACAAACCAGTTCTAAGGTCAGAAATGCGATCGAAGGATGAGCCTCGAACTCACGGTCTTCGCCGTATTCCTATCCCTTTCCCTCGGATGTCGAGTGGTCGACGATCCTCCAAGGAATCGAATCCGCCTCGATCTCACGTTTTTCACACGCTGGAGGCTCGATGTTAGGGTTTATTTATAGGCTACAACATGGACCCTAAGGAGGAATTAGGGTTGGGCCTCCGATGGGCCTAAATATCCTCGTGGTTCAAATCTCGAACACTTTACTTAGCCCATCAATTATAACTCGACCCACTAAAGAGTTATAATTGAATTAATTCTAATCCCATATTATAATACGGGCTCCTTTATTATGTGTACATTTATTTCCCGTGTTTAAGATATCGAATGTCCACAAATTAACTAAATTACTGACAACTTAATTAATTTATATCTAATTCCAAGAGTAGTACCACTCATCTTTATTATTATGCCTGATTAAATCCACTGCGTGGTTTACATAATAATCTTTATGAGCTCCTCAAGGGGACATCATCATCCTAAATAATTAGGACACGGTTTCCTTCTATAATCAACAACACACCATATAAACAATGCTATCTCCCAATTCACCGAGCCTATTGGATTTAATAAATCTCACCCATTGGCAAAATCAAAGAAACATACATCGAAAGTACACGTGCCCATTATTATATGTGATTAAGAAGACGTACATCCATAACAACAGAGGTCTTGTTCTTTTATATAGTCGCACAAATTGAACAACCTCATATGGTCCCGCTCAATACATACAAAAATGTACTAGTGGAACTTTTTATAGTCAAGATAGACTAATACAAAATTACACTACAAACCGCTCCAATGGCTCGTCCAAATCCATCTGTCATGTGAGCTATTATTTATAATCTATAAGTGAACTGATAAAGCATAATCTTCCTCGTGTGACACCACACACCATGTTATCTACAAAAGATAGATTAACCTCGGACAAAAATAATGATATATATAACAATCATAAACAATAAGTATTTTTATCATAATGAATCTTATATAAAAAGATGTTCATACTAAAAAGCGTGTTCATACAAAAGTTAAAGCTTATAGTGATACATCTTAACAAAGCAGGGCTTGACCTAGGAGTTAAGACAACCAGTGCATCATGGCGAGTGCTACCTAGAGTAGGGCCACCGTCTCATATTTTATGCTGTGTTCATATTTTTCGTAGGGGACTTCCGAACTTGATCCGGGTTCAGTTTGGTGATGGACCTCGCCAGGTCAGCCACTAGAGGGTGTGGATCCTCACCAGATGGGTCCTGGGCGTGGGAGGGATAGCTTGGTGGTCATGGGGGCGCGATGAGGGGGGACCTTCAATGGCCACAAGAGGATGGGCCTCACGCCGAGGTCATACATATAGTTGCTACTTAAATATAATTGAATTGAGCTTAGTGCTCGTGGTGCCGGTGCATAGTAGTGAAGTCGCAGGCCCTAACGAGTGTTTCATAAATAAATTGATGATTTTAAAGAGAGTGCATTGTGCATTGGGAGGTTTTCGAACTAAACACCGCATCATGCATAATTTCTTCTTACCGAGATTTATATCTCACCCAATTTATGCATTGTAGGTAATCCCGATGATTACAGACGAGGCCATCGGACAAGCCGCGACGCTCTTACTGCATTTGACCACTCTGGGTAGGACCATGGCTTATTTTTCTTCGTTATTGTATATTACATCTGTTTTGGATATGTGCAGTATAAACAAGCATGTACTAGTGTGTTTTGTGTGGGTTAGGGTTTGTTAAGAACTGCATGAATGTGAACAGTTATGTTTTGAGTATGTGATAGTGTTATGCCGCTTTGAAAAAATGGAGCAGGTTTTCTTGGTTGTTTTAAAGTTTAAGTTCATATTATGTTGGTTGTATAAATGTGGTCATGTCGTGAGTGGTATCGTGAGCACGCTTTCCTCTCCCAGATCAAGTTTATGTACACGCTCTCGGAATTTGGAGAGCCCGGCTATTCCAAAGAAGTGTTTATGTAAATTTTGCTTGTGTTATTACTTATCATGAACTATATTGGCCATGTGGTGGTAGGACTGGTTGTGTGAGTGAATAGATATGGTGGGCAATGAGGGTGAGAGTATTGTTAGAGAAAGAACTCTGAGCCGACAAAGACCGATCATTGGGTGTTGATCGAGATAATGTTATAGCTTGTTTGGCAGATTTGCTGAGCTAGTCAGTGCCCAATAAATCCAACAACACATCCAACAAAGGGATACAGATAGGCAACATGAAGATGTGAATTGGCTCACAAACCGCGAGCAGAACCAATGACTTAGTTTCTGAGCGGTTTCGAAAGCTAAATCCCCTATCTTCGAGGATGCCACTGATCCCTTGGTCACAGAGGATTGGTTGAGAACCTTGGATAATATGTTTCAATATAGTAGAATCCCCGAGGTGGAAAAGGTTTTGTGCGCATCCTTCATGTTACGCAAAGAGTGACGGACATTGGTGGGACACCGTTAAAAGTATCAAGACATTACTACTATGACATGGGAGAGATTTAAAGAGATTTTCGTAAACAAGTATTTTACCACCCCTATCAATAATGAAAATGAATGAATTTATACAATTGAAGCAGTGGTACCATGACTGTCATAGACTATCTTCGCAAATTTGGAATGTAGCTTATCCGTGCTCAGGAACATATGTTGAGTAGCGAAACCCCGAAAGTTGAGAGGTTTTTGGAGGGTTTGAGACCCGAGCTATATAGGGATGTGAGCATGGCTGGCATTCAGGGAATGACCTATGCACATGTTGCGAAAAGAGCCCAAATTGCCGAACAAGCCGAGATGAGAATAAGGCAAGTACAAAGAGGCTCGACGATAGTTTCAACAAAGACAAGTACCGTCGTGGAGTGGGGATAGTAAGAAAAGGCCATTGCTATTCCAAAAACCAAGACCAAATTTCCAATTTCGACAGGACAGAGACCAGAATCAAGAGGGTTCAGGAAAAAGTTCAAAGACGGATCAGTCATGCGGTACCACCATCACCACCCGCTTTGTTTGAATTGTGGTAAATTGCACGGTGGAGCCTATTTTCTTCCCAGAGTTTGTTATTCCTGTGGACAAAAAGGACATATAGCTACTATGTGTCCAAATAGTGGTAAGCAAAGGGAGCAAGGAAGAGTTCCAAAGACTAGTGTTTACCCCGACAAAGGAAGACGTAGAAGATAACTCGGTGGTTACCGGTAAACTTTCTATTTTTAGTATTTCAACTTTTGTGTTATTTGATTCGAGCTACACATTCATTTGCATCCACCGAGTATGTGAGGAGGTGGGTAAACTACCTAACCTAATGGTAAGCCAAATTTGATGTGATGATCCCTTCGGTGATTCAAAACAAACCAATCGTAGATTTTACGGGAATGTGTTATACCCATAGAAGGTAGAGAACCGTGTGCTAATTTGATTGTATTAGACATGAAACGACTACGATGTGATTTTGGGTATGGATTGGTTATCGAAATATGGTGCTACAATTGATTGTCGAAAAGAGTATCACATTTCAGCTGGAAGAGGAACTTTTCTCCTTTGTCGGAATAAAGAAAAGCTTTAGATTCCCGATGATATCAATGAGCCGCAGTACAAAGATTATTGGAAAGTGGTTGTGAGGGCTATTTAGTCGCTGTAATGAGTAATGAAGGGCAACAAGGTTCAACTGTTAGTAAGGTGTCACTTGTACAAGAATATCCCTTGTTTCCAGATGATCTTCCAGGATTAACAATACCGAGATCGTGAAATAGAATTTGTGATTGAACTACAACCAGGAGTCTCTCCTATATCTAAATCACCATATAGAATGGCGCCACTGAAGTGAAAGAATTGAAAGTACAATTGCAAGAGCTACTTGAAAAGGGTTTCATCTGGCCCTAGTTTTTCACCATGGGGAGCGCCGCTTTTGTTTGTTCGAAAGAAAGATGGTACATTGAGGATGTGTATAGACTACCGAGAACTGAACAAAATCACGATTATGAATAAATATCCTTTACCTCGCATTGATGATTTGTTTGATCAACTTCAAGGTGCATCTATCTTTTCAAGATCGACATTCGAGATCGGGTATCATCGCTTGAAAATAAAAGAAGAAGACATTCCTAAAACCGCATTTAGTACGAGATATGGGCACTTATGAATTCTTAGTAATGCCATTTGGGCTAACAAATGCTCCAAAGAGCTGCTTATGGATTTGATGAATCGGGTATTTAAAGACTTCCTAGATAGATTTGTTATTGTATTCATCGGGCCGACATCTTGATTTATTCCACGACTAAAGAAGATCATGCAGGGCATTTGAGGAAGGTGTTAGACATTTCAAAAGAAAAACAACTATATGCAAAATTCAAGAAATGTGAATTCCGGTTAGATCGAGTTGTTTTCATGGGACATGTGATATCGAGAACGGGATTTCATTTGACCCAAGCAAAGTTGAAGCAATTAATAATCTGACCACAACCTACAAATCCATCGTAGGTGCGTAGTTTCCTTGGTTTAGCGGTGGTATTATCGCAGATTTGTTGAAGGATTTTCTAAAATTGCTTCTCCATTAACACGATTGACCGTAAAGAACATAAACTATAAACGGATGATGCGTGTAAACGAAGTTTTCAAGAACTAAAGAAGTGACTGACATCAGCTCCTATTTTGGCAATTCTAACTGGAATTGGAAGTTTTAATGTTCTGAAGTGATGCTTCAAGAATGGTCTCGGTTGTGTCTTGATGCGTAATGGTAATGTGATAGCGTATGCATCTCGGCTTGAATGATTACGAAAAGAACTATCCTACACACGATTTAGAGCTTGCAAAAGCAGGGTATTTGCACTTAAAATTTGGAGACATTACTTATACGGGAGCATTGCAAGATCTACACCGATCATAAGAGTTTGAAATACTTTTTCACTCAGAAAAGAACTGAACATGAGACAATGAAGGTGGTTGGAACTTGTGAAAGATTATGACCGTGTCATCAACTATCATCCCGGTAAAGCTAATGTGGTGGCGTATGCGTTGAGTCGAAAATCGATGGAAAAGATAGCAGCCTTTGACTTCAATTCAGAAACTTGAACTTCTTGACCTACAAAAGATGAACATAGAACTTGTCAATGTGGAACTCGTGGATAAGAAAAGCTTGCAGCCGCTAACACGAAAACCCACTTTGATTGATAGAATTTATCAAGGGCAAAGCAGATCGATGAATATTTTGCCAAGATAAAGAAATATCTCACTTGGGCGAATCATCCGACTTTGATTATCAAAGAATAGTGTACCTCGATGCGTAAATCGACTGTATATACCTAATATCGACAAGACTCGTGAGGATGTGATGAAAGAAGCACATTCGACACCCTATTCGTACATCCAGAGCTATCTAAAATGTATAGAGACTTGAAATTGCATTATTGGTGGTCGTGCATGAAGAAGGATATTGCGCAATATGTAGAACAATGCTTGACATGTCAAGAAATCAAAGCAGTAACATCGAGAGGCCCGGGAACCTTGCAACCGTTGTTTATTCCGAGAATGGAAATGGGAGAATATCACGATGGACTTTGTTACAGGATTTCCCAAGACAGCTTAAAAGTTTTGATGCAATCTGGTTATTGTGGATCGATTGACAAAATCAGCTCATTTTCTACCAATATGCACCATATATTCTATGGATCGTTATGCTCGGATATATATACAAGAGATTGTCGACTTCATGGTGTACCACTCACCATTGTTTCCGATAGGGACTCCAGATTTTTATCTAATTTTTGGAAGAGCCTATAGAAAGCTTTAGGGACTCAATTATCTTTTAGTACTCGCGTATCATCCATGAGATAGATAGACAATCGTAACGAACAATACAAATTCTAGAAGATATGCTCAGAGCTTGTGTGTTAGATTTTCAAGGCCAATGGAGTAAATTTTTGCCTTTGATAGAGTTCTCTTATAATAATAGCTATCACCCACTATCGGAATGGCTCCATATGAAGCACTTTATGGTAGAAAATGTCGATCTCCAGTACATTGGGATGAAGTCGGAGAAAGAAAGCTTTGGGTCCAGATATGATTCGAGAAATGAGTGAAGCGGAGAACAGATTCGAGAAAGAATGAAGACTGCACAAAGCCGACAAAAGAGTTATGCAGACAAAGAAGAAGAAAATTAGAATTTGAGGTAGGTGACCAAGTATTTTTGAAAGTTTCTCCAATGAAAGGAATAATGCGATTTGGGAAGAAAGGGAAGCTTAGTCCGAGATACGTGGGTCCATTTTCTATCATTGAAAGAATTGGCGAGGTCGCTTATAAACTTGACTTGCTCCGTGTCAATGTCTCGTATACACAATGTGTTTCATGTGTCTCGCATTGAGAAAATATATTGCAAATCCATCACATGTTTTAGAGGGTAGGATCCTCACCAGCGGTGCTGGGTCGACGTGGAGGGATAACTTCTTAGTGGTCATGAGGGCGCGATGGAGGGGGACCTTCGATGCCCACAAGAGGATGGGCCTCACGTCGAGGTCATACATATAGTGGCCACTTAAATATAATTGAATTGAGCTTAGTGCTCGTGTGCCTGTGCATAGTAGTGAGTCGTGGGCCCTAACGAGTGTTTCATAAATAAATTGATGATTTAAAAGAGAGTGCATTGTGCATTGGGAGGTTTTCGAACTAAATACCGCATCATGCATAATTTCGCTACCGAGATTTATATCTCACCCGGTTTATGCATTGTAGGTAATCCCGATGATTACCGATGAGGCTAATGGACAAGCCGTGGCGCTCTTGCAGGGTTTTGAGTAGCCGTGTACATAGATGACGCACTGTCGGGTGACCGTGGCTTATTTTGCTTCTCGCAATTGTATATTACGCCTGTTTTGGATATGTATAGTATAAACAAGCATGTATTGGTGTGTTTAGTGGATTAGGTTTGTTAAGAACTGGTATGAATTTGAACAGTTATGTTTTGAGTATGTGATAGTGTTATGCCGTTTGATAAAAAAATGGAGCAGGTTTTCTTGGTTGTTTTAATGTTTAAGTTCATATTATGTTGGTTGTGTACATGTGGTCGCACAATACTAAGAACTAATATGAATGTGAATAGGTTATACTATAAGTATGTGATAATGTTATGTTGTTGAAAAAAATGGTAGGTTTGCGATTATATTATGTTTAAATTCGCTTTAAGGTTGGTTGTATAAGCGTGGCCATATCGGTTTTGGGATAATTAGTGATAATGATTTATTTATTTTGTAGGTCAACGAATTTACAATAGAAGCAATAATGTAGTTGTCCTGGTTTAGGGGTCACGTAGGGTAGGGGTGAGTGAACTTCCAACCATACATTTAAAGTGTGGTTGTTTATAAGGTCAAATCGGGGGAGGGGTGACTCTCCATTTCATGTTGTCTGGCATGCCCACATGCACGTGCACACCAACATATAATCACTCTCAAACATGGAACACATATACTACCAAAATAACAAATAATAAAATAATATATTTGTAAAGATGAAAAAGTTATTTTGATGAAATAAAGATGAGTAGTAAAATAAGATGACCAAATTTAATACGTTGTATAGTCAAATGAAGTAATAAGTGTTATAAATAAAATCTTTGTAATAGATAGCTTAGATATGTTCAAGATGTCGACGAAGATATGATTATTCAGATGAAATCAAGTTAGTCAAGCTTGAAGATATCGGACAACCAAGCTCCTAAAAAGATTTGAAGATAGACTCGAGTAGAATAAGAAAGACATGTCAAAATCGGACTAGGAGAAGTCATCCGATAGGAAAGAATCGTGACAAAGAGAAGATGGTTACATTGTTATAACCAACTAATAAGAAACATTTATAACTAACTCAAAAGCAAGCTTAGCCGCTTACAACTAATCAAGAGTATAAAAGGAGTATGAAGTTTGAACTACAAAATGTGTATACAACACACAAGTGAATTCATAGATCAATTAACGCACAAAATTCTTCTAGATTAGAGTTTAATTCATACAAGTTTTCTTTTTAAGTGTTTATAGAACACTTTAAATTTTATCTTCATTATTATTCTCTGTTAGGATTTGAATTTGTATGTTTTGATGATGTTCTTAAAACCTATGTGTAATAGGACCAACCGAACCTCGTTAGTCACCGATGATCTTAGATAGGGTTTATGTCTTAGTACAGCTTAAACTTGCTAGGCTTAACCTTCCGTATCAGACGATTGGTTGAGAACTAAAGGTCACGATAAGAAGACTTAAAGATCTAAGAGAGATTTCGCTCAAGTCATTTAGAAGGGCGTCATGAAGATCAAGAAGAGATGATAAGAGTTACGCAAAAAGAAGTATTGTCAAGAAAGGTTCAAGTGAAGATAGCAAGGTTGGAATCCATGCTACAAAGAAGCTTCGATGTGCCGGAGCAAGGTTGAAAGTTGCTAGAGTTGACTTCAAGAAATTCATCAGTGGATAACAAAAGTCGAAAGATAACTCTAAGATACTCGAAGTCACCAAGTGAAGATTTGATTATCAATCAAGATCAATCACGACATAATTGATTGGTATCGTAAAATCAATTATCCAAAGTCAAAACAAATCTTCCAACGATCACTTACCATTTCTTTGAAGATCTG
This sequence comes from Paraleonurus japonicus, assembly GCA_030762865.1. Lineage (NCBI taxonomy): Eukaryota > Viridiplantae > Streptophyta > Magnoliopsida > Lamiales > Lamiaceae > Paraleonurus > Paraleonurus japonicus. The sequence continues at coordinate 30,128,108 of CM061054.1, forward strand.
ATTGATAAATTAGCCTAACGGCTAGTCAAATTCGTAATCATAAAATCAAGTGAAGAATTTTCAAAAATAGATACACGCGCGAGAAACATTAAGAATAACTCCTTCACTCACCGAAATACACGCTTAACTCTTCATACCGTAAATTGATCGAACACGTTGAATTTTCTAAGAGATTTATTTTTGGTCAAGGAAGTGTAAATCACCTTTCATTATCTCAAGACGAGAAAAGGTTGATTGTTTTAGATCTAAGAGTTAAACACTCAAAGATCGAATCGATTGTACTCAAGGCGGGAACTTGTTAAACTTCCCGTGGTCGAATCCTCAAGGAGATTAGAGGAGACAAGACCGAGTTTGGTGGATAGTAAGGCCCCCGTGGAATCGGGGAGAGTGGACGTAGGATCGTTATATCCGAACCACTATAAAAATCTTTGTGCCTTTACAGCCTTTCTGCATTCATAATTATAACTACTCATTCATCATTGTTTTATAAACTCGCATTAATCTTGCTAAGTATTCTTCTCAAAGGTTTTCTTTAAAAGGGTTTTTCAAATACACACGAGATTAGCTTCCGCACCATCGAGAAGACTTCGAGTTTCCGAAGTCTGCCGATCTCACTTAGCACACTGAGTACCTTGCCGCGAGAAGACTTTAAAGTCTTCTAACCTCACACTCAGCTCACGAAAAGTTGTAAAAAGTTTTGAGTGTGGTAAAGTCTATTCAACCCCCTTCTAGACTTTCCACCTCCTTGCACATCTCGTCCGGGACCAACAAGTGGTATCAGAGCGGTGGTTCAACCGACCAACGGCTTTGGTTACCAATAGTCTTTGAGGAAAGACTGTTGTGGTCATCTCGAACAGATCTTTTTGAAAACCGCTTTCATAAAACTCATTGCATTCATTGCATAATCATTTTTATTACTAATAATGAGTTCTCATAAGAGCAAGAAAAGAAAGCTACCAGAGTTCTCCATTGAAGACTATGACTACCGGAAATTTCGCATGGAAAATCATCTTGGTGCAATTCATGATAGGATGCTTGAAACACTTGAAGATGGACCAATAAAGTTTTACTTTGAACCAGTAAGTTCTGGGAGCGGTGGAGCGAAGCATCTACTCGACGTAAGATTGAAAAGAAAAGGAGTGAAATATCAAATGATGAAAGGAAACTATTTAATCTTGATCAAATTGCTCGGACAGAGATCATAGAGACTCTAACCAGAGAGCTTACAGAGAAAGTCAAGACATGTAAGACCGCAAAAGAGATGTGGGAAACCCTAGCACTCATGTGTGAAGGTTCGAGCAAATTAAAGAAAATAAGTTGCGGTCTATTCTACATTCGTTTGACACATTTAAGATGAAGCCCGATGAGACAATAGATCACTTGGATCTAAGACTCGACAAATATCATCAATAAAGCAAGTTCATTAGGAAAGTCTTATACCGAGAAGGAAATCAACAACAAAATATTGAGATCTCTAACTAGTAAATGGAGAGTCAAGATCACAAAGATCAAAGATACAAAAAGAATCGAGCAGGATAAGTCATCATGAGTTATTTTCACATTTGAAAGCTCATGAATATGATTTGAAACAAGAAGAAGACGAGGACGAAGGAAATTCAAACTCTACCGGAAAGGAAGTTGCTTTCAAGGTCACTTCAATCACCATCAAAAGAACCTATTGAGAGGATTTAAGCTTGAAAGAACAAATGGCCTTGACGACTTAAAGTTTGATAAAATGAATTCGAAATTTGGGAAATATAGAAGACATTGGAAGAATTCTAAGAAAACTGGTTTGTGTCCGAAACAAATCTTCGATAAGAGACCAAGATTCCAAGGAGGATAGGAGGTTCAAGACTCCAGAAAGAAAAAGAGAAGAAAGTCCAAGAAGAAGAGACTTTTCTCCTAAAAGGGATTCTAGTCCAAGAAGATCCTCAAGAAGTGATGCTTGCTATAATTGTCATAAATCGGGACATTTCGGTTATGATTGTCCAGATCTAACTCCAAGAGAAAGAGAAGAAAAGAGATTGATGAGGAATGTAAAGTTTGCAGACAAACGTGCTTTGGTGGTCAAGAGGAGGATACTCTTTCAAGTGATTCAACATCATCTTCAGACTTCTCTTGAGACAATGATTTGTGTCTTATGGCCAAAGGAGATGAGGTACTTTCGATTCCCGCTCTTCGTCCGCTTCTCGTGTGTCTTTTGCAGTAAGAATTTGACCATAACTTTGTTGATAAGTTAATGGAAGATCTCAAAACTGCTATAAATGCTTACAACCGTGTGGAAAAGGAGAATGTGAGCTTGAAAGAAGAAATTGATCGATTTACACAAGAATCTATTAGCAAGACATCCGAGACACTAACAGATTCTAATCGTGATAACTTTAAGAGTTAAATACTCTTAAAATGAAGTATACTTGAAACAGGTTTCTCGGTAGAAAGGTTGCTTGCCGAGAATCTTGAGAAAACTCGATCATTGAAGATTCTACAAGCGAAATTCGATGAACTTTTCCATCGGCATGAGCGTATAAAATCAAGTGAGGAACGTTTAAGTTTGAGGTTGGATCAATCAACAAAGCTTCTCACGCAGCTTCAAACAATAGTTGAATCGTCTCAAACACCTAACGTAAAGAAGGGAATTGGTTTTACCATTGCCCAATCCTCACGAGTTCAAACAAGTGTACTTAAGAAGAGTACACATGTTAAGGGTAATGATTTGGTAGGAGAGGGTTCCAAACCTAAACCTACCGATAAGGGTAAAGGTTGACCCGACCAAATCGGTCGAATGGGAAGAAGAGTAGTTATACTCAACAACCTAAACAACCGATGAGGTATCAAAAGAAGGGGAAATCCCAACTTAAGAAACCTCAGCAAGGTCGAGAAAAGGTAGACATCACCGAAACCATCTCTCGTGGAGACAGTCTCACCAAGACTACACAATCTAAGCAAACTTCAAAGCTTGCTAATCAATCTACTAAGTCATCCGTGCTCGTGAGATATGAATCTTTTGATGGCTCAAGTAGAACGTACCCTTATCATCAAAACCCTCGAACCATTGCACAACGGCTGATCACTTCATCTAGAGGACCTCGTAAGGGTCAAAAGTTTTCCGGAAGGAACACAGTCGACACCCATAGACAAACATTCAAGAAGGCACCAAAGGATGAGGTTGTCTATGTTGATATGTATGGAAGAAGGATAAGATCTTCGAATACGATAAGAAGAATCTATTCCTATGGATTCCTAAAGATTGTGCTAACTCTCAAGGACCCAAACCTAAAGGGTACCTAAAACTTAACTAAACGTGCGGTGACGCCGTGGGACATGAAAGAGAGGTTGCTGGGAAAAGCTCCTGCAGTACATCGGCTGGGTGCTCAAGCATATGACCGGAAACAAGCAACTCTTGAGCTCAATAAAATCACAAAATGGCCCACGGGTGGTATTTGGAGACAATAACTTTGGTATTACCAAAGGTGTTGGGACTCTATACATTGGAGATGTACGTGTGGAGGAAGTTTTCTACGTGGAAGGATTAAAGCATAACTTGCTTTCGCCTCACAATTCCGTGATAAGGGATACTCGCTTAAGTTCTCTAGTTCTTTGTGTGTTGTTTTGAGTGGCTTAAATGATCGTGTACTTTTAATCGGCTTGAGAAAGGGAAATGTTTATGTTGCAGAATTCGTAAATGTCCAAGCAATACATGCCTTGTAGCAAAAAGTACTTTAAACAAGTGGTTATGGCACAAGAGATTGAGTCACATAAATTTCAAAACGCTAAACAAGATAGCCAGTAAGGTCTCTTGTAGAAGGCTTGCCAAATGAAGTTTTCTCAAAAGATCGATTTGTGGACTCGTGCGAGAAAGGAAAGCAAACTAAGGCCTCATTCAAGGAAGCTTCGTACTCAACGTCAAGTAGGGTACTACGCTTACTTCACATGGATTTATTTGGCCCGGTATCCCCATTGAGCTTCAAAGTGGTAGAAAATACACTTTGGTGGTGGTAGATGACTATTCTAGATTCACATGGGTGATATTTATGTTCAAGAAAAAATGAAACCATCAAAAGATTACCGGAACCATCAAGAGATTACAAAACGAGAAAGGAGAAAGTGTTGTAAGGATCAGAAGTGACAAAGGAACAGAATTCTTAAACTCTCACATAGCGATGTATTGCAAAGAAGCTGGAATTCAACATGAAACGTCGGCTGCCCGCACTCCACAACAAAATGGTGTTCTTTGAGAGGAGAAACAGAACACTCAAGGAAGCCGCCGTAACAATGCTAGCAGAATACAATGTTCCTCGAGAGGTTTTGGGCAGAGGGTGTGAATACAGCATGCTATACTCAATCGAAGTTTGCTGACCAAAGAATATGGAAAGACACCGTATGAGTTATGGAAAGGTAGAATTCCTCGTGTTTCTTTCTTTCGTGTTTTTGGTTGCGGTGTGTTTCATTCATGACAACGGCAAATCCAAGTTAAAACTTTGACGCCAAGGTCAGCTGATGGGATATTTTTAGGATATTCCAAAGACAAGCAAGTGCTTATCGAAGTTTTTAATAGGAAAACCCTTGTTGTGGAAGAAACACCTCATGTGGTTTTTAATGAATCTATTGTTGAGTCTAAGGACAAAGGAAGAGAAGAGTCACTAGCGTAGGGTTTGAGAAACTTGAACTCAAGGATAAGACAAATTATGTCAAGGTTCATTTACCTATTCTAGATTCCGATTCTCAAGATGATCTGCAAATCTCAAAGTTGGCGAGAAAAAGGAAAAGGTATTCTTGAGACAAGAGAAGACTCTGCGTAACAAAGTCCGCCGAAGTAATCTCAAGACCTGCGATGACTCACCCAACTCCGTATATAAATTTATCAAATCAAGGGGGAATGACTCAAGATGATGTTCCAATAATGCCTTCAGAAGAGTTGAACGCATCTAATAGAAGGAATTGGATGACAGATCATCCCGAGTGATTTAATCTTAGGTAATCCTCAAGATGGAGTCAAAACAAGAAGAAGGATAAATCTAGATGGTTTGTTTAGTCGCTATGTCTCTCTTCAAGAACCAAAGAATATTGAAGAAGCACCGGTGGACACAAATCTGGATAGAAGCTATGCAAGATTAACTAAATCAATTCACACGACAAGATGTTTGGATACTCGTTGATAGACCAAAACATCAAAAAGTGATTGGAACAAAGTGGGTTTTCAAGAACAAGAAAAATGAGAAAGATGAGGTTATCGAAATAAAGCAAGGCTCGTTGCAAGAAGGTTACTCACAGTAAGGAATTGACTATGATGAGACGTTTGCCTCAGAGCAAGATTAGAAGCTATAAGATTATTCCTTGCATATGCAGCATATATGAAATTCGTAGTATATCAAATGGACGTAAAATCAGCGTTTCTAAATGGAGTTCTTGCGTAAGAAGTATACGTTGAACAACCTCCGTGTTTCGTACAAGGAGATCAAGTATACCGCCCGAAGAAAGCTTTATATGGACTAAAACAAGCCCCTCGAGCTTGGTATGACACATTATCACGCTTTCTACTTGATCATGGATTTAGTAAAGGGAAGATTGATCGAACTTTGTTCAATTGAAGAAGATCGTGGATATTCTCTTAGTATGCATTTATGTGGACGACATAATCTTTGGATCACCAAACAAGAAGCTTTGTGAAAAATTTAGTAAATTGATGCAAAGTAAGTTTGAAATGTCTATGATGGGGAAATGAATTATTTCTTAGGACTTCAAGTCAAACAAACTTCAAAAGGAATATTCATAAATCAAGCAAAGTATACCAAAAATATGCTAGAAAAATTTAGAATGATAACAAGCAAGGATGCAAAAATTCCCATGGTGACAAATTACAAGATGGATCCAGATGAGGATGGTGAAAGTGTTGATCGACTATGTACCGAGGACTAATAGGTTCTTTGTTGTACCTAACAGCAAAGCGAGACTCGACATTTCTTTCGCAGCTTGGAGTATGCGCAAGATTTCAAGCCAATCCAAAGAAAAGTCATTTGGATGCGCAAAGAAGATCTTAAAATATCTCAAGGGTACCACAAACTTGGGTCTTTGGTATCCTCGCTGATGACAATTTGGAACTCGGTGGATATTCGATTCAGACTATGGTGGTTGTAGAATCGATAGAAAATCAACCACAGTGTACTTGTCAATTTCTTGGAAGTAAGCTGGTCTCGTGGTTTTCTAAGAAGCAAACTTCGGTGGCTACATCAACCACGGAAGCAGAGTATATGGCCGCCTAAGTTGTTGCTCACATTACTTTGGATAAGTCAACAATTACAAGATTATCACATTATCACTAAAGAAATTCCTATCTTTTGTGATAGCAATAAAGGCAATTGCTATTACTCGTAATCCAAGATTTCACACAAGATGCAAGCATGTGGATATACGTCATCACTTCATCGAGATCATGTCGAAAAGAGAAACATTCGAATGGAAAAGATTCATACAGATCGACAGAGAGCAGACATTTTTACAAAACCTTTGGCGTAAGCACGGTTTAGAGATCTATCGCTGGAACTAGGTCTATTAGATCCAGTGAAAACAAATTTTTGTCAAGAAAGGTATAAAGCTTGGCAAGCAGAGTATAAAGCTTGTCAAGCAGAGTATAAAGCTTGTCAAGAAGAGTATAAAAGCACGCGCAATAACTTTCAAACCTCGCCGGAGAAGCGGTCTAAAACCTTGTCACATAAAGATTAAGTGGTATCGCTTGATTACAATATCAACTCGACGATATGTTACTCTTACTCTCTCGATTTACTGTTTATTCATTTTAAAAATTATTCTTGATATAAAATATTCCTTGTTTCTTGTAGCTAAATTAATTTTCGAATATTTTATTTCCTTACTTATCTCACTACGAAAATTAACGCCGTGAATTGTCAAATCAAATCTTTTCAACCATGGGGTATGGGATAATTTTCCTTTAAAATATTATTTCCTATTCTATTTCTCGGACCAAAATCTCTCAAATTTTGGAAAATTACCTTTTCAAATCCAGAGCTGAGGACACGCACTTTTCGAATTCGAACCGCTTAATTTATAACCGCTCGATCCGATCGCGGCAATATGCCAATCAACGCTCAAATCTTATTTTGTAATTTTAAAATTTTAGCGGTTTCTTTCTTCTTTCTTATAAATTGGTGTTATTTTCTCTCTCTTCCTCATTACTTCATACTATTGTTCATCTCTTTCCTTCTTCCGATCTTTGTTCACTTTCTCCGAGTTAATATCAATGGCTCCAAAGCAATCTTCTTCAAAACAATCGCAGGAAAACACAAGACTCTCGACCCTCCGATTCTATCAGAGAAAGTACGGAGTGAATTATCCGTGAGATTTTAGAACAACTCGGACGGGAAGCAAAGGAGATTCTGAATCTCCTATCTCGATCGGGGTTTGTATCAAGATCTGCTCGCTCATTCTCCCGAACGACGAACTCTTGATGCTTATGTGGTACGCTTTGGTTCGTGGTGACTTTGGTAAGAACAGGATCAAAACGACAGTGTTTGGCCGCAGTCCGACCATCGGACGAGAGGATGTTCATCAACATTTAGGGTTATCACCGCAAGGTATTGACCTTAATCTTATATGTCGATAATCATCTCGAAGCCTTTCGTTCTCTAGCGAAAACTTCATGTCGGCATCATGTGTCGGATTTGAAGAAAGCATATCTCAAAAGGAAGTATAGATCGTTGTTTGACATCATGGTGAAAGTGATGTTTGGTGAACGCCGCAGTATGGACTCGGTGAAGTCGAGGTGTTTGTGTGCTTTAAAGGCAATTGTGGATGGAGTCGAGTGTGATTGGGTCAAGAAATTCTTTGAGATTCTCGCAGAAGGAAAAGAACAGTGTTCTTTCGGACAGAGGTGGTTGGACATCCGTGGTTAAGGTATGGGTCAGTGGAACAATACGTTTCCATGTCGAACAAGATTACGGTGTTATCGGAAAGGGTGATGCGCAACACGGCGTGGGACCCAAAGTGGACGAAACCATACACCAAGGCAAAGTTTATGCTGAATAAGGATGAGGAGCTCGGTGGTCCTCCCGATTACGATGATGAAGAAGACCAAAGCCGAGATTGAGGGGGAACCCGCAGATGTGTCACCCATCGAGGAATTGCCCTGTTGATGGATTTTGGTGGAAAAGATGAGACTCACAAAGATTCGGATATTAGTGATCGTGCACCGCAAGTTCAAAGGCTGCTAGTACAGGGAGAAGACTCGGAAGTCTTCCGGCAACAAGATCAAATTCCGATTTCACAGCCTACCGCAGAGAAAGGCAAAGAGGTTCACCGTGGCAACCCGGAAAGATTCGGTGAGCAAATGTATTAGAGGAGCATGATGCCTCCTAAGGTATCTCCCGGAAAGAAAGGATCGTCGGTGGTGGATGCAATGGAGGTTGATGATTCTCCGATTTCGGATGTCAAGAGATGGTCTCTCATGAATCCGCCAAAGTGAGGAGGAACAGTACCAATTCCGTTTCCTTCTCTTTCTCGAGATTCCCTCTTCTTCCAAGCTTGCCGCACCGATGGAAATTGGCGATGATGTTGCGGGCATGGGTGCCGCCGGAGCCTATCACCCAGTTGCCGAGGGTGATCACAAAGGAGGTGTGGTTGGAGATGTCCCAATGCAGATGGTTAACCTTGCCGATAGACCTCGTGGCCCATTTGAGAAGTGTTTGATTACCGAGGTTTCTACTTGGGTGGACAAAGAAGTTTCCTAGATTACGGGATATGTCGAGGAACGAAGCACTGATAGACATCCTAGTATGGAGAAATGCGAGGTCGGGAGCAATAGATGATCTTATTCTTGGCAAATGAGATTGGCCATAATGAGTTCTCTCTATGGGAGTTCGAACTACGTAACAAGGCCGGAGTTGCCAAAGCTTTTGACCTAACCACGCATCATCAAATTGTATGCCTAGTTGCTCGACCGATGGATGAACCGTAACCTGTCAAGGTAGTTCAGCTCTTCTTTTACAGCTTCCTCGAAGAAATCAAGAAAGGTGTTTCTACTATCCCTCCTCCTCTTCCCGATTTTACATCCGTACGCTTGCCAAATTTTATGCTGTTATTGTTCATGAGGATCTCGTATAACTCTTACTCCTCAAAGTTTGCCGAGTTAACACAACAAGATGCTTCAATGTTTTCTCGTATTGGCTGCTAAATACACTCCTCTTGCTGAGTCTATTGAGTCGCCCAAGTCCTACATCGAGGCCGCCATTCGACGGCCCCCTCTTTGATCCGTCAAACCGCCGCCGATATGTTTTCCGAGCAACAGGAGACTATCATCGAAACACTTTCCGGCATGATGTTGAACAACATAAATGAGGTGAGAAAGCACGTTGAAAGTGTAAAGGCTGAAGGTGAGAAAGCCAAGCCACTCTCGTGAAGGTGTTTGCACGAAAGAGAGGCGATTGAGATGATTTCTGACAAAGATGGAAGATCGATTGAAGAAACTCAGTGCCATGGAAGCACGCTTAAAGGAAGGAATTGATCGAATGCGGCTATCCAATCATCTATGCCGGACATGGGAAAGCAAATTGCGATCGGCCCGTGAGGCAAATGCTAGATTGACGGAGACGGCGCTACATCGCGGCGACATCGCTGCCATTGCTCAAAGATCTGCTCAAAATCGATGAGAAGATTGCTTCTCCAATAGCGGCCGAGTATGCTGAATCGCAGAAGTTCACGGAAAAGTTTACTGCCTACAGACGGGATATCCTTGCCAAGATGACGGAAATGGAAGGTCGGTGGACCCCTCTTTTGAATGATGTTAAAAGGGGGAAAGCCATTGAGAATCGAGATGGTTGACAGAGATGAGGCTAAGGATAAAGAATTGAAGGATCTCAAAGATAGGCCGGAGGTCATTGAAAGTTTTCTCGTTGGAACGGAAAGAAAAAGCAGAGTTGAAAAGGGCATTGCGAGAGTCTCATTGAATGGGTGAAGATGAAGGTCGAGTTCCCAACCACCGAAAAGGAGAAGGTTGGTTAAGATGTCTCGAAAAGTTCAAGGAAAGTCTCATTGAAGAAGAGTTGGAGGCTTTGCATGAGGAAGCCTTTCCGCCGACTTAGAAACTAGAAGGATGGAAGAGAAGGATAGTCACAAGATGATCAAGCTACTAGGGAAGCAAGGGAAAGATGTGGATGTCTTTGGAGAGCAAACAAAAAGCAGCTTCATACCGAAGAAAGTCAGAAAAAAGCAAAACTCGCCGTGTCAAGGAAGAAGCAGTGGTAAGAAAGGAAAGAAGCTCACTGGAGCAGAGGCCGAGGAAGACTTTATCCTCCCCACAATTCTCGATGGTTTTGTGGATGATTGCTGTCCTCCTGAGAGATTTGAGGACCGGAAAGCAAGAAAGAGGGATTTCATCTGCTCATACTATGTCTGCAAGAGTATTGGCAAGGTCGGGGCCACAAATGAAACATTCTTTGCTTGGATGGAGGAAAAGCACAAGAATCTCTCGGGCGTATATTCCGAGAGCTTCGTGGAATTCAACCCGAACCTTCAAGCGCGTTAATTTGAAAAGATTCCTACTCCAAATACAAAGAGATGGGAAGTTTGACCACCGAGTGTTCGCAGGACGCTCAAAATCTGCTTGGCCGAGGTCAACCCACCTATTGGAACAAATAACAGAGAACTCTATGATAGAGTGTATGAGTGGCTAAACGTTCCAACAGTGGTTTCAAGGTATGACCGAGGAAGACATGAAGGTTGCTGGTTGAGAAGCTAGATCGCCGAGAAGCCGCCGATGTTAGTACTTATCTTTTTATGCATTTCCTTGTTATCTCTTGTTCTTTTTGCTTTTCACTGTAATTTGTACCGATCGATATATATATGAATAGAAGTGAATGTTTTGCGCCTAGACAACTTCTCGTTGTCACTGGTTTTGATTGAGATCTTTTTAAGGTCTCTTTGTCTTTCTTTCGCTTATCTTTGTTTGTGAGCAAGCTTCTCAAGAAGGTTTTAACATCATCAAAAAGGGGGAATTTGTTAGGATTTGAATTTGTATGTTTTGATGATGTTCTTAAAACCTATGTGTAATAGGACCACCGAACTCGTTAGTCACCGATGATCTAGATAGGGTTTATGTCTTAGTACAGCTTAAACTTGCTAGGCTTAACCTTCCGTATCGATTGGTTGAGAACTAAAGGTCCGATAAGAAGACTTAAAGATCTAAGAGAGATTTCGCTCGAAGTCATTTAGAAGGGCGTCATGAAGATCAAGAAGAGATGATAAGAGTTACGCAAAAAGAAGTATTGTCAAGAAAGGTTCAAGTGAAGATAGCAAGGTTGGAATCCATGCTACAGCAAGCTTCGATGTGCCGGAGCAAGGTTGAAAGTTGCTAGAGTTGACTTCAAGAAATTCATCGGGGATAACAAAAGTCGAAAGATAACTCTAAGATACTCGAAGTCACCAAGTGAAGATTTGATTATCAATCAAGATCAATCACGACATAATTGATTGGTATCGTAAAATCAATTATCCAAAGTCAAACAAATCTTCCAACGATCACTTACCATTTCTTTGAAGATCTGATTGACAAATTAGCCTAACGGCTAGTCAAATTCTTAATCATAAAAACTGAAGTGAAGAATTTTCAAAAATAGATACACGCGCGAGAAACATTAAGAATAACTCCTTCACTCACCGAAATACACGCTTAACTCTTCATACCGTAAATTGATCGAACACGTTGAATTTTCTAAGAGATTTATTTTTGGTCAAGGAAGTGTAAATCACCTTTCATTATCTCAAGACGAGAAAAGGTTGATTGTTTTAGATCTAAGAGTTAAACACTCAAAGATCGAATCGATTGTACTCAAGGGCGTGAACTTGTTAAACTTCCCGTGGTCGAATCCTCAAGGAGATTAGAGGAGACAAGACCGAGTTTGGTGGATAGTAAGGCCCTGTGGAATCGGGAGAGTGGACGTAGGATCGTTATATCCGAACCACTATAAAAATCTTTGTGCCTTTACAGCCTTTCTCGCATTCATAATTATAACTACTCATTCATCATTGTTTTATAAACCCGCATTAATCTTGCTAAGTATTCTTCTCAAAGGTTTTCTTTAAAAGGGTTTTTCAAATACACACGAGATTAGCTTCCGCACCATCGAAGACTTCGAAGTTTCGAAGTCTCGCCGATCTCACTTAGCACACTCGAGTACCTTGCCGCAGAAGACTTTAAAGTCTTCTAACCTCACACTCAGCTCACGAAAAGTTGTAAAAAGTTTTGAGTGTGGTAAAGTCTATTCAACCCCCTTCTAGACTTTCCACCTCCTTGCACATCTCGTCCGGGACCAACATTCTCTTCCAAAAATTTGTGTATAGAATAGTAGGAAGAAGAAGAAGATGTTAAGATCATCAATTGTAATCTTTAAAACAGTAAGTAAGTGAGAAAGTAAGTAAGATAGTAGGGTCTCTTTCACAAGTTGTGGAAGGAGAGTGGATGTAGGATTATTCAAATCCGAACCACTATAAAGCCTATGTTCTTTATCGCTTTCATTTTATTTTCTGCTTTTATTATCTTTTACATTATCAACATGAAAATCATAAGAAATTCTATGAATCAAGTATAAAACTCTTATTGTCGCTTCTTTTTTTTTTATCGGACAAATGGTGACTCGAACCCATGACCTTTAGAGCATAGGTAGTGGAGCTCTAACCACTTGAGCTATAGTACTTCGTCACTTAATTCCGTTGTGTATCCGATTCTTTATAGATTGAAGAAAAGTTGAACTGAAGTTGAATAAATTTTTTAAATCTATTCGACCCCCTTCTAGATTTCAACGCCTAGTAGACTTAATTTTTGGGACTAACAATATTGGGGGTGGGATTTGTGAAAGAAATATCTCGTTTATTTTTTATTGCAAAAAATAACTATATTAACAAAAGGGTATAAGTGTTGGTCCCACTTAGTTGAGTAGATTAAAGAAAACTTGAATCACCTTCTAGGAAAAATCTAAAGGGGGTTGAATAGATTTTTCAGATTTTACAAATCTTTCAAAACTAATTCAAAACACCAAAGTTACACAAATGGAATTCAATTTTAAACTCAACTTTATTTAGATCAAAAGCACACCGATATTTAGTCTAACTCAAATTAAATTAAACATTGATTGATGGACTAAAATGGAGAAGAAACAGATAAGTAAATGAAAGCAATAAAGAACACTAAGATTTATAGTGGTTCGGATTATAAATAATCCTACATCCACTCTCCTTCTTCAACTTGAAGAAGGGACTCTGCTACCACTTACTTACTTTCAATCCAACTTACGCTTTACAACTCGTGAAGATCTTCAAATCTTCAATCTCCTAAATTCTTCTCTAAAATCTAACTATTACAAAGGTGAGTAGTGAACTTTAAAGATTACAAGTAAAGTGTTCTATAAACACTTAGAAATTTTTGAAAACTCTTTTGAAAACTTGTGAATTGATTGTGAAGATAGAAATCTGAATTGTGAGTAACGTATGATTCGTGATGTAGTAATCGTATCTCCGAAAAATGAAAAACTAGACCTATTTATAACTGAAAAGACAAGCTTAGTTTGTTAGTCGGTTCTAACAGCATCGAAAACCGCTCAACAAACTTAATCTTGAAAATCGCTCCGCTCCTCGCCTAATTTATCCTACTGCCTCAGCCTGACTTGGTGAAGATTCGCCTTTCTTATTCTACTCACCGATCTTGACCTTGTCTCGAGCTCTTCATACTCGTCTCCCGCGGATGACTAGATTTGAGCTTGTCTCCAGAGGACTTGCAATTTTACAGCCTTGATTGACTAGTCCAAATCCTCTGTTGGAACCACCGATCGCCGACTCTATGAAATTATCCAATTCGGGTTCGCAATCACGTAAACGCAGCGGATAGAATTGTACCTTTATTCACCGTAATAGGTGAAGATGAACCAGTTCTAAGGTCGAAGCTCGCGATCTAATGATGAGCCATGAACCTCACGTTCTTTCCGCCGTATTTCTATCCCTTTCCCTTGGACGCCGAGTGGTCGACGATCCTCCAAGGAATCGAATCCGCCTCCCTCTAATCTCACGCTTTTTTCACACGTCCGGAGGCTCGATGTTAGGGTTCATTTATAGGCTACAACAGGGACCCTAAGGAGGAATTAGGGTTGGGCCTCTGATGGGCCTAAATATCCCGTGTTCGATCCGAACACTTTATTTAAGCCCATCAATTATAACTCACCACTAAAGTGTTATAATTGAATTATCATTCTAATCCCATATTATAATATGGGCTCCTTTATTATGTGTACGTTTATTTCCCGTGTTTAATATATCGAATGTCCATAAATTAATTAAATTATCGACAACTTAATTAATTTATATCTAATTCCAAGAGTAGTACCACTCATCTTTATTATGATGTCGGATTAAATCCACACAGGGTTTACATAATAATCTTTATGAGCTCCTTAAGGGGACATCATCATCCTAAATAATTAGGACACGGATTCCTTCTATAATCAACAACACACCATATAAACAATGTTATCTCCCAATTCACCGAGCCTATTGATTTAATAAATCTCACCCATTGGCAAATCAAAGAAACATACACCGAGTACACGTGTCCATTATTATATAGGGATTAAGAAGACGTACATCCATAACAACAGAGGTCTTGTTCTTTTATATAGTCAGGTACAAATTGAACAACCTCATATGGTCCCGCTCAATACATACAAAATGTACTAGTGTAACTTTATAGTCAATATAGACTAATACCAAATTACACTACAACCGTTCCAATGGTTTGTCCAAATCCATCTTGGTTGTGAGCTATTAATTATAATCTATAAGGAATTGATAGCATGATCTTCTGTGGTGACACCACACACCATGTTATCTAAAGTATAGATTAATCTGGACAAAATAATGATATATATAACAATCATAAACAATAAGTATTTTGATCATAATGATATCTCGAGCTGGAATTGAGTCCGGAGTTGCCTACGAAATTGTGTGTGGAATGAATGAATGAAGACCCCTATTTATAGTTGTGGGGTAAGATTGATTTAATGGGCTGGGCTTAGAAGCCCATCAGACTGATTTGATTTGATCTCGATTGATTTGACTTGATTTGATTTGTTTCCATGTGGGGCAATTTGATTTAACTTTCCATTTAACGAGATTTTATACGTTATATGGTAAGTTAATTACTTTACAACAAGTTACGAATATTTAAAATTCGTAGGATTTAACTTCGGCTTTCACGTGTATATTTAATATCAATAAATTATTTAGTTTGAGAATTTATTTAATTAAATTCCCATAATATAAATAATTAAATTTATTTGATATTAATATTTATTTTTCCACGTGTCGCAATTTAATTGGACACAAAATTAATTTGCTTACAAATGCCCCCTCGTGCTTTGTTCACGGCCATTTGTGACTTATTGTGAATTAAGCACGAAATTTATTTGTTACCTTCACTTTGAAGATTCGAATAATAATTTGCCTTGAGCCCATCGGCATGGCTTGGAATTTTTTTGTTTGGCCCAATTTATTTATACTTATCAAAAGTATTGTTTGACCCAATTTATTTATTTGGCCATGAAGTAGGCTGTGAATTTTTGTTCTTGGACTTAATAAGATATTTCTTGGCCCAGTGGCATTAGTCAACTTCACGAAGATCTTCCTTTCCAAATTGGAGAGATTCAGCAGCAGCGCTTTCTCATGCAAGGTGATCGATTGATTTCCTTCTTCGATTTCTTTCCTTTTGCGTAAATCCTAAATTACTCTATAAAAGAGTCATCACCATTTTTTCTTCATCTTCCTTACTAAAGAACAAGCAAGAAGAAACACAGTGAGGTATGCAAAATTTTTATTTATTTATTTATTTTTCTCTAAGAAGTAATTTACGTACAATACTTTGCTCACCATTGATGTAATCTCTCAACACATCTGCAGGTGTGTTGGTGTTTGGCGCAAACGGCAAAGCTTTTTTTTTTTCAAAGAAAGAGTTTTATCAAAGCAATATTTCCCGTAGTCACTTATACCCCTAATTTATTTTCCCGCTTATCACCTACAAAGAATCATACACATATATCACGTATAACATTCATATATATGAAATTGTGGTGGTCGAATTTTCTTTTTTTTTTTTGTTTGCAATTCCTCCGTATTGTTATCGCCACCATCACGCATCATTACCACTACAACTACATGGCCCTTTTCGAATTGCTTCACCGCCACTACGACTACCATTTGTTTAGATACATGCCACTACAACTACCATTGTTCGACGCCTATTGCCACTACAACTACCGTTGCTTGGACTCATGCCACTACAACTACCTCAATCTTGCAATCAAAGGACGCAGCAACATCGACTTTACCGTAACACGGCAACATCGTAATCAATTCGTAACTTAGACTCGGGAGGCGTCCCTTCTCTCGGCCATTTCAGCAAACAATTGGCGCATAAGGATTTATACCGAAATCGGATCCGTTTTGTGAAGTGTTAGGAAAAGAAATTTGTAGCTAGTTTTGATGTGTTAAAAGTGTAAAATAGGATGACCAAATTGAGCATCTTGTATAGACAATTTGAAGTATTTCTTTGTAAATAAAACTAAGTATAGAAGATCGACAAGGACAAGATATCGACAAGGAAGATTTCCGAGATAGTAAGAGAATATCGACAAGGTCAAGATATCGCACAAGGACATCACGTAAGATTGTTAAAGAGCAAGACAAACGCCTAGACAGAAAGAAGATGGAGACGAGGTGAAGTAAACATCAGACGAAGAGGTGTTAGAAAAATATTATGCAAAGATTCAAGAAGCGCTTTCAACAACTCAGAAGAAGTTACGTAATCTGCTTATATTGTTATAAGCTCGATCAAAACTAAATTCAAAGAAGTTACAACCGCCAAGAGGAGTTCTTTATAAATAGGAATAGAAATCAATTTAGAATTAACTTTGACACTTTGCACTCTTCATTATACTTTGTACACGCAAGAAAAAAATCATACACATTCAAGAACGTGTTATACGTTTTTCTTCTTAGTGTTTATAGAACACTTTTTCATTAGATCTTCAAGCCATAGATATTCGAAGTTAGGAAGATTCATTGTAAGGTCAAGATTCATCATTGTAAGTAAGGTAGCAAGAAAGAAGGAAGTAAGTAAGTGAAGGCCCTTCTTCAAGTTCGAAGAAGGAGAGTGGACGTAGGATCGCTTTGATCCGAACCACTATAAATCTGGTGTTATTTCTTCTTACCGCTTATTACTTGTTTTCATTAGTTGTTTCTTGATCGCAAATTTGATATCCGACAAAGCTTTAGATCCTAATTGAATTGAGTATAAGCAAAAATTTGTTTCCGTCAGAACTGCTTTTTGGAGTTGATAGATCATCTAAGCTTGTAAAAGTTTTTGATAATCTATTCATCCCCCCTTCTAGATTATCACTAGAGGGTATCTTGTTTTGCGTTTAAACTCGCTCTAAAGGGACCCAACAAGTGGTATCGAGCAGTTGTTGTCGTTTCGATAGAGATTTGTGGTCTTGAAATATCCGAGTTTTCATTGAAATCTGATTTCTTATCACCGAGTCACTAACATTTCGATAAGTTGTTTTTAGCATCTTGAATTACAATGTCTTCATCAAAAGTAAGAAATCCGAGGAGTTTACCAGATTTTTCTATCGAAGAATATGATTACCGGAAGTTCGTAATGGAGAATCATTTAAAGGCCATTCATGACCGTATGGAAGAGGTTCTTGAGGAAGGTCCGATAAAATTCTACCATGGAGTTGTTAGTATCGGAGCTGAATCTTCTACTACAAGAAGTCAACAAGAAAAGAAAAGTGCCGATTTGACAAATGACGAAAGGAAGATTCACAATTTGGATCAGTAGCAAGGACAGAAATTATAGAGACGTTGAGCAAAGATTGGATAGAAAAGGTAAAAAGATGTAAAAGAAAACAAGTTGCAATCAGTTTTACATGCATTTGATACATTCAAGATGAAAGATGGAGAAACCGTGGATCAATTGGATGTAAGATTGACCAATTTGGTGAACAAAGTCAGCTGATTTGGGTAAAACCTATTCGAGAAAGAAATTAATAATAAGGTACTCAGATCATTAAGCAAAAGATGGAGAGAAAAAGCAAATATCCTCAAAGCTACGTAACTCCGTCATCTATTTCACATCATACTTTATTTTCTCATCTCGAAAGCCTTGGAATATGATATACAAATTGAAGATGAAGAAGATGAGGCAAAGTCATCTACTGAAAGACTGTGGCATTTCTTCATCAAGAAGATTGACAAGATTTCTAAGACATCGATTTGTCTCGTAAAAGAGGAAATGGCTTTATTGATCGACGATATGAGAGACTCAAGATGAAGTATAAAAGGAATAAGAGAGATAGGTTTAATCGTCAAAATTATAAATCGACAAGGAAGAGAAGTATTCAGACAATGACAAAAAGAAGGATCCAAAGTGAAAAGATTCAAATCACCAATCGACGAGGTGAGAATAGTCCAAAGTCGTAAAGAGGAGATATCCGTTATACCCGCAATAAACCCGGTCATTTTAGCTATGATTTTCCTCAACTCACTCCTAGAGAAAGAGAAGAAAAGAGGAAGAAACGGGATAGGAGGTATGCAGATCAACGAGCTCTTTTGGCCGAAAAGGAGGAAACACATGAGACATCATCATCCTCATCCTCATCTAGTTTCGGGTCGACAATGACATTTGCCTAATGGCTAAGGAGGTAAACTACTACTCATCCTCGACAATGATAATGATAACTTGTCGAATTCGATTCATGTCTTATTAACAAACTTCTAAAAGATCTCGAAGATGCCTTTTATCTCGCTTATAAACAGATAGAGACCGAAAATTTAAGTTTAAAGGATCAAATTCTTAGTCTAACAAAGGAACATCGAGACAGTGGACAAGGAAGAATCTAGATTGTACATTCAAGGGGGAATGTCAATCAAAGACTTCTACTAGTTCCTCGTCTCGAGAAAATCAATGAGTTGGAAAAAGAATTGAGTTCTTTAAAAACTAAATTTTCAAATATCAATATGGAGAATGAGAATTTTAAAAGGACTAACAGAGATTTAAATCTCAAGTTAGGACATCTTAATAACTCTCACTACAATTGATAATATCTTGATACTTCTCGGAAGCCTAGTGATAAGACAGATTGGGTTTTGATAGGAACACGAAAAATGATCCTATCAAACCTAGAGTTTTTGTCAAAGCCACTAAGACTATGGAAAAGACAGAATTTAGTTCAAAGAAATCAAAGGAAAATCATCTCATCCGATATATCAAAAGAAAAATACAGATGAGGAGAAATGTTTCCAAAAGAAATCAAAACTAAATCAAAGTCATTTCCAAAGTATAATGGTTTTGATGGAAGAAGCAAGTGTTATCCATTCTTTCCAAGATATAAGACAATCACTAGAGATCAATTAAATAAAATTGATCTAGATAGTCTAATATTAGTGGATAGATATGGTTGCAAGATTCAATCATTGGTTCTGAAAAACTTGGATGTTTTTATTTGGATACCTAAGTATCAACTTGACGAAAAAGGACCCAATACACAAAGGGTACCTAAGAATTAATTTGTGATTGCGAGAAGGATAAGGAGATAGTTGAACAAGATGTTCTTGAAGTCATTTGGTATATAGACGGTGGATGTTCTAAGCATATGACATATGAGAAAAGACTTCTTTCTAACTATCGCACAATAGATGGACCTCGAGTAATGTTCGGTGACAACAATTTTGGTCTAACCAAAGGAGTTGGAACTTTGATGATTGGAGATATTCAGGTTAATGAAGTATATTTTGTGGAAGGTTTGAAACATAATTTACCTGTCTGTATCTCAATTTTGTGACAAAGGATATTGTGTAAAATTCACTCATGATGCATGTTTTATTTTGGATGGTTTAAACGAAAATATTTTACTTACGGAGTCGACAAGGTAATATCTATATTGCAAATTTCAAGAGTTGCTCTAAGGATACTTGTCTTATTGCTAAGAGTTCGAAGATTTAAGTTGGCTATGGCATAAACGTCTTAGTCATTTAAATTTCAAAACTCTTAACAAAATAGCAAGAAAGTCTTTAGTCAAAGGACTTCCGGATAAAATATTTTCGAAAAATCATGTTTGTGATGCTTGTCAAAAAGGAAAACAGACCAAAACTTCTTTCAAAACAATAAATGGTCCTGCTTTCGAAAGGATTCTGGAACTTTTGCACATGGATCTTTTGGTCCAGTTACACCTCTAAGTTTTAGTGGAAGAAAGTATACTTTAGTGATTGTAGATGATTTTTCTAGATTCACTTGGGTTATTTTCTTATACAAAAAGAATGAGACTCAGAATAAAATTCCAGAATTCCTCAAGAGAATTCAAAATGAAAAAGGACTAAATATTGTCAAGATTAGAAGTGATAAAGGTACTGAGTTTCGAACTCGTTTTTACTAACTATTGTATCGAGAATGGTATAGCACATGAAACATCATCTGCAAGAACTCCCCAAAGAAATGGAGTGGTAGAAAGGAGAAACAGAACCTTGAAAGAAGCTGCAAGGACTATGTTATCTCGAATGATGTCACCAAGATAGTCAAGATCTTAATAGATTAAACATCAAGAAATCACCAAGTTCTATTTACCGTAGTCGAATCGGATGAGAAAGACACACCGCAGACAGAATAAAGATAAGGAAGCCGAGAGTTCTTCCATGTCATCCGATCGCACGACTTCACTACCAGATGGACTAGAAGATATTCCCGAAGGTAATACGTAACTAATTGATGAAAATATCCCGTATAAGACTTCATATCCAGAAAAGATAAAGGTAAACGAGTATTGACCTATCATCCAAATTGAACAGTATAATTGGAAGTTTAGATTCTGGAGTCCAGACAAGGACATGCATAAACCAAGACTGTCTGCTTAGTTGTTATGTATCTTTACTTGAACCTAAAACTATTATCAAGCTCTAATCGACTCCAATTGGATAAATGCAATGCAAGATGAATTAAATCAATTTCAAAGACAAGATGTATGGGAGCTTGTTGAAAGACCTCATCATCAAAAAGTTATTGGAACAAAATGGGTTTTCAAAAATAAGAAAGATGAGAACAATATTGTGGTAAGAAATAAGGCTAGATTGGTTGCACAAGGTTATTCACAACTGAGGGAATTGATTATGATGAAACCTTTGCACCAGATTGCTCGTCTTGAAGCCATAAGATTGTTCTTAGCTTATCGCTTATAAAAGATTTACTTGTGTTCCAAATGGATGTGAAATCTGCATTTCTAAACGGAGTCATAGCCGAAGAAGTCTATGTAGAACAACCTCCAGGCTTTGTCAAAGGAGACAAGGTCTATAGGCTAAGGAAAGCTCTATATGGACTTAAACAGGCTCCTAGAGCATGGTATGATACATTATCTCGAGTATTTAATTCAAAATGGTTTTGTAAAAGGTAAAATAGATAGAACTTTATTTAGGAAAGAATCTGATAGAGGTCTTTTGTTAGTTCAAATATATGTTGATGATATCATTTTGGATCAACTAACCTACTCTTGTGTGAAGAATTTAGTCATCTTATGAAGAGCAGTTCGAAATGTCCATGATGGGAGAGATGACATACTTTCTTGGACTTGATTAAGCGAGACAAAGAAAGGAATTTTCATAAATCAAGCAAAATATACCAAAGATCTTATTGAGAAATTTGGAATAGGTACCAGCCGAGAAGCCAAAATACCTATGATGACAAATTTTTCAATGGATCTAGATGAGAAAGGAGAAGACACTGATCGAGACACAGTATAGAGGTTTAATTGGATCTCTTTTATACTTAGCGCTAGTAGACACGACATTTCTTTTGCGGTGGGAGTATGTGCACGTTTTCAAGCTAAACCTAAAAAGAGTCATCTTGAAGCCGCAAAGAAGATTCTAAAATATTTGAAAGGTACAATCTATGTAGGAATTTGTGGTATCCACTGATGATAATTTTGAGTTGTCGGGATACCGATTCAGATTTTGGTGGGTGTAAGATAGATAGGAAATCTACATCTGGAACTTGCCAATTTCTGGGAAGTAAGCCGATTTCATGGTTGTCTAAGAAACAAACCTCTGTAGCTACTTCTACTCTGAAGTGAGTACATGGCACCGGAAGTTGTTGTTCATGACTTATCTGGATCGATCAACGGCTAAGGGACTATAACATTATCACCAAAGATGTACCAATCTTTTGTGATAGTAATAGTGCCATAGCTATTACCCAGAACCCAGTCTTACATACAGATGCAAAACATGTTGACATTCGTCATCATTTTATTCGAGATCATGTGGATAAAGGCAATATCGACTAGAGAAAATTCTACCGATTTTCAAAAAGCGAGACATATTGACAAAGCCTCTTGCAGAAACAAGGTTCAAGGAACTTTCAGTCGAATTAGGATTATTAGATGATTCCTTAATCATCTCTTGATCAAAACTTCTTGAATTAACCTTGTTTTTCTTATCTTAGTATATTATGTCTAGAAAGAATTATCGAGACAAGATTGTGTCAAAGGACAATCGTAGCCGATATCATTGATCTCCTTTCATTGGAATCAAGAATCAAGGATTAGTCATATTGACCATATCTCGACTTGATAATTACTTATCCGACATAAGTAGATCGAGATAAGGATGAAATAGTCAACATTCTTTTATAGAATCGGATGACTATTGAACCTTATCCGACTTACTCTTGCTACTAACAATTTTCTAAGTGTCTCGTGATATCAGCAAGAACAAAGTTAAGATTCGAAATGCAAGACAAGGTCAATTTGTTCAAAGGTTACAAGGAATGCATACAATGATGCTATCAAACCGCATAAGGAGAAAAATCAGAAGTTTTCCTACATACTTTTAATTATGAATATTGAGTTCATATAATTAATATATGAATTTAATATCATAATTCACTCTTTCATTCATTAACTTATTGAAGTTACTCAGGAAAATAAAATAGTTTGTTTTACAAAATTAAAGAATAAGGGTTCAAATTTTGTTTTCTAAAAATAATAATATTTTATTGTATCTCTCCAATTAATCGAAAAGTAATTTCTCAAATAAGTAAGCGTGTCGGGAGAAGTTACTATGGACCCGAAATTTTATCAAATTCAATTTTGAAATACACCGAGTATACTACACGCGCTAAGTGGAGGCGGTTTCGAAATATGAACCGTCTCAACCTCACGCGCAACATATTAAATATTATTCTGTGCACTTTTCAAAATAAATGCCATAATTGCATTAATGGCAATTCGAAAGGCTATATTTACACTTTTACAGCAATTATTATTCTAATAATTGTTTATTATTATATTTTCCATATAAATAGACATTCGTGTGCATTATTTGCATTTACGCACACATATATTCATTCTTCTCTTAAAATTTCTTTTCCCTCCTAAAAAATCTTCAAACACTCATCAATGGCGGACACTGGAAAGAACAGTAATCAAGTATGAATATGATCTCAAATCCATCGAGAGATCGTACAAAATCCGAAATGTACGTGGAATGGGATATTTCTACCGATCCAAAACCAGAGAAGTTCTTCAACTTCTACAAGATAGAGGTTTAAAGAGATATTGCTCGATGAAACCATCAAAACCTAAAACCCTTGATGATCTTGCCGAATTCCTAACCAGAGCCAAATCAATGACATCTTGGCCTAGAAACTCGAATTCGAACTCTTGAAAAGTCTAGAAAAATTCATGTCTCAATTTCGATATTGGTGAAATTTTTGGCTTAAACACCACCGGAGGCAACCCATTTTGTACAAGGCTGAAGAGTACTTGGAGAGTTACAAAATGATGGCAAGGAAAACCCGGAAGAATAACACCGCAAACCTGAAGAAGGGAATGCTACGGAGAAAGTCTGAACTTGATGCTCATTTTAACCAAGTGCATACCGGGAGAACAGCAGAGTCATGATGGATTGACTAAGCCAAGGATATGCTTCGAGGGCCATCATAGACGGAGCTGATATTAATTGGGCTCAGACAGGTGTATTCCCGTCTGATGGAGGAAAGAAAGAAATTTGTAAAAACAGAGGTGTCGACGATTTGGTAAGATGGTCGGCCGACCAAGATAACAAGTATGATGGCAAGAATCACCATCATACTTGAACACAAGATTGGGACGGATAAGCTTGATCGCAGACGGGGTGAAAAAGTTCACAAAGCGAAGGGTTTGCTTATCAAGGATGAGAAACCCTTCGGTCCAACAGACTTCGAAGGAGACACCCCATCTCCAAGATGCGAAGAAGGCTTCTAAGGCCAAAGGAAAAAAGAAAGTGGAGACTGCATTAGCCGATGAATCCTCGTCGAGGAGGAGGATAGTGCAAATGAGGAAGAGGAGGAAAGGACAGCTTCCCAAGGGGGAAGTGTCGCTGAAAACCGAGACGGAGACGGTGGAAGTCTCATCCGGAGATGAGCCAGAACAAGCAGAGCAAACCCAACCCTCCACATCATCTTCCTCCTCATCCAAGGCGTAAGACTCACCCACATCATCCCAACTTGGTGATGAAGAAGCGCACAAGGCCGCTGCTTCCCGAGCCTCTAAAACGGCCCACTCCCATAAGTCCAACACACACCCAAACCTCATACGACTCCATTCTCCTTCCTACCCACAACCTCATCCGAACCCAATCTATTCTTAAATGTACCAAATCCATCCGGGGATATGGGACCTACCGAGACCTCACTTCGTATCCTTGGGAAAAAGTTTCTTCTAAGACAAGAGTCCACTCTCAAAGACGAGCCCGAATCGTTGAAGGAGCTTATTGATGTCTATCTCGTTAAGAAGACTCAGGCTTGGATCTTTGAGGAGACAGCTATTCGATAGGCGAGGCGGGAGGAAACAATTTAGCCATCTGGGAAAAGGAGGTGCTCAAGAAGGCAAAATCGAAGTCATTCCAAGATATACTCACCGAAAATAACTTTGTTGATTACATTCTACAACGAGTATATCTTGGAGATGAAACTCCCGAGGAGGAGAAAACAATGAGAAGGGGGAAGAGCAGAGGAAAGAAGAAGTTGTTATGGAGGAGGAAAGGGTGGAGGAAGTAATCGGTGGAGCTGCCGATGAGCCACCGGGATGGATATGAGTGAGGAGGCACAAACAGAGCAGATCGTTGAGGTGCAAACGGAAATCGAAGTTGAAGAAATAAATCTTTACGGTGAACGGACCTTGCCCTCCACATCCGTATGCCGTATCCGAAGTGGAAGCATTAAAAGTGAAGTTCAAAATCAAGATTGCTTGTCTGAATGCTTTCCAACCGGTTCCAAATGTCATCTCATCATCAATCAAGGAGAATGTAGAAGCTGCAATTCAAGAAAAAACCAAGATTGATCTATATTTTTCTACAATCAGGGACATGAGGCAGAGATGGCTGCAGCTTAAGACAACGATTGCTAAGGAGATGAACTCTCAAGATGAATGGGTTAAACAAGATACGTTCGTTTCGCCTATATTGAAATCAAAGATTCAGTTGAGGAGCAAGTAAGAGAAGCACGGAAAGCCAAGGAGGCATCATTTCATCAAGTCCTCAAGATGCGGCTTGCTCGAGAAAGATAGGCAGACGACGAGCATTAAGCAGTTCATGGATGATGAGTTCGCATTTAGCCGAGGTCGGACAAAAGAAGAGATATGACCAGCTTGATCATAAGACAGGGCATGTGCGAGAAGAACTTGTAAGTCGATTGAACAAGTAGCCACTATCTGCAATACCCGATTTGCTGATGCTAAAAAGGGGGAAGATAGTGTGCTCAAGAAAAGAATAGACGAGCAAGAGGATAAAATCATGGCTCGAGCATGAAAATTGAAGAGTTATCTCAAGAACTGCTAAAGGCGTAAGAGAAGAAATCTGAGGAAAAGACTGAGAAGGTTGTGAGGAAGACAAGAACTGAACCCACAAAAGAAGCCTCCTGGCAAGAACTCCGCTCAAATTACGCCTCCTTCTCGGATCGTCTAGAACAGCTCAAGTCCCAAATAAATCTCAAGCTGAGATAGATGAAGAAGAAAAGATCGAGAAAAAGAAAAAGAGAGGAGAAGGAGAAGTATAAGAGAAGGGAGGCTAAGAGGAGAAGAGAGCAGGAGAAGGCAAAGCAGGAAAATATTATGATCGTTCTCTTAGAAGATGGGTTCGTAAGATAACAGATGAGCAAGGGGAAGAAGTCCTTCGGCCATATCATCGAAGCGAAGTAGTCCCCAAAGAAGTGCTATTAATGGCGAGATCGTGCAAGGTGGAGGCCATTTGAAGTGGACTGGATTTTCCAGTTTCACGTCTCGCAAAGTGATTAAATGGGGACTCGATGAAGACGAAGCTTTCCATAATCGGCTGGAAGTAAAGGACCTCGGATGTATCAATATCTAGTCAACCTTGCAAACGAAGAATTCAACTCGAGATGTAGTCGCACCAGCTTATTCTCGAGATGGAACCCCTCTAACAAATTGATGGTCATCTGGACCTTGAGAAGATTAAGCGGTGATTATCAAAGCAGTAAGCCACTGATCTTGCAGAGGGAGGTGAAACTATTTCACTAAAGAAGCGGGTCTTTGACTGCCCAATGTTCCGAGAAGAAAATAGGTGGTATGACTAGTCTTCTACTTCTCTCATCTTATTTGTTTTTGTGTGATTTACATGATTACCGATGCAAACTATGGATAAATTTTTGATCTACTCTCAATCTTTTGTTGTTTTTCCTAAAAACTAATCGATTAATTTCTTGACTCCGAAATGTATTGTTTCATTTTCTAATCATCTGTTAATAACACTAATTGTTCTAGTTATCGATTATGTGATTTAATTGCTTATTTTACATTTTTAAGATTACTAACATTTCTTTTCTTGAGCTGAGTTTTAACATCATCAAAAAGGGGGAAATTGTTAGGAAAAGAAATTTGTAGCTAGTTTTGATGTGTTAAAAGTGTAAAATAGGATGACCACTGAGCATCTTGTATAGACAGTGAAGTATTTCTTTGTAAATAAAACTAAGTATAGAAGATCGAGACAAGGACAAGATATCGACAAGGAAGATTTCCAGATAGTAAGAGAATATCGAGACAAGGTCAAGATATCGAGACAAGGACATCACAGAAGATTGTTAAAGAGCAAGACAAACGCCTAGACAGGAAAGAAGATGGAGACGAGGTGAAGTAAACATCGACGAAGAGGTGTTAGAAAAATATTATGCAAAGATTCAAGAAGCAGTTTCAACAACTCGGGAAGAAGTTACAGAATCTGATTATATTGTTATAACCGATCAAAACTGAATTCAAAGAAGTTACAAGCGCCAAGAGGAGTTCTTTATAAATAGGAATAGAAATCAATTTAGAATTAACTTTGACACTTTGCACTCTTCATTATACTTTGTACACGCAAGAAAAAAATCATACACATTCAAGAACGTGTTATACGTTTTCGGTTCTTAGTGTTTATAGAACACTTTTTCATTAGATCTTCAAGCCATAGATATTCAGTAAGTTAGGAAGATTCATTGTAAGGTCAAGATTCATCATTGTAAGTAAGGTAGCAAGAAAGAAGGAAGTAAGTAAGTGAAGGCCCTTCTTCAAGTTCGAAGAAGGAGAGTGGACGTAGGATCGTTTGATCCGAACCACTATAAATCTGGTGTTATTTCTTCTTACCGCTTATTACTTGTTTTCATTAGTTGTTTCTTGATCACAAATTTGATATCCGACAAAGCTTTAGATCCTAATTGAATTGAGTATAAGCAAAAATTTGTTTCCGCTGTAAATCCGTTTTTGGAGTTGATAGATCATCTAAGCTTGTAAAAGTTTTTGATAATCTATTCATCCCCCTTCTAGATTATCACTAGAGGGTATCTTGTTTTTGCGTTTTAAACTCGTTCTAAAGGGACCCAACATGAAGCAACTCGAGGCGATGTGGTAGAGGCGTGAATGACCGGAGTGCAAATGGCGGCGGAACACGAGCGACAACGGCGTCGGGTTCGGTTCTTCGACGGCGGCTTTGGGCGACGTAGACGCTGTCGGCTGTTCGCGGTGGTTTGCGGCATTGGCGGCTTCGCTAGCGGAGGTGGCGGTGGACCTTCGGCCGGTGCGGTTTTGGACGCGAACGACGGGACCTACGGCTTGGATTGGACAAAGGTGGCGCACGGAGGCTCGGCGCGATGGGAAGGGTGTCTGCTCTGGCGAGATTTGGGCGTCGCTTTATGGAGGCGGAATCGAGTGTTGGAATTCTTTGCGTTGATTTTCATCAAAAGCTGAATTGAGTTTCTTTTGGATTTTTGGGTTTCGCTGCGTTGATTTTGAGGGAGGAGCAGATTTGGGATTTCAAAGCATGTAACTTGCGAGAAAAGGCAGAGAGTTATCCACTTTGAAAATTTTTGATAAAAGGACCAATTAAAACTTGGGCCTTTTAATCTTCAATTGACTAAACAAACATGTGGCCCAAACCAAATAGACCCTAATGCCTTTTAATTAAAATTGGGCCCATTTATTTATTCAAGATATTAAATAATTGGGCTCACTTTTAACATTATGGATTTAATTTAATAGAAAACAACTCATATAAAATTTATTTCTTCAATTTATTTATTTATTTTTTTGAAGAAATAAACTTTATTAAATCCACAAATTATTTGCCCCCTTATATTTTTTTTTTTATTCCCTTTTCTTTACTCTTATTTTTTATTTTCCACCCAACTCTCATCATGGTTTTCTTAGGAGTACCTCTACATTCATGGGAAAACGTCACTTGGTAATTCTTGATGACGATCATCAACCTTTGAACAAAGGGACTCACTTAGCTATTGAAATTTCAGTAATTGGCAAATATGCTCCGGCCGTGAAAGACGTATCGAACGAATTCCGCATTGATGACTGGACTCGGGAGATATCACAGAGCAAGATGTCTAAAGTCCGGGTTCTAAAGGCAGCTAACCACTTCAAACCCGCTCCGAAGGTGGTGGACCCTTTGCCAACATTAGGACGGAATATCGTCATGGGCCGAGCGGAATGGGGAGACCCTTTGAAGTTTGCGGCGAATTTCAATTCACCAAAGGATACTTGGGAGTGGACCGAGGATGTCTTGAGCAGATGCAAGAAAACTCTTAAGAGCATAAGAGTTTATGATGTTGTTTTCGCCGCTTTTCACGTGCATTTAATCGCACTGAGATCATCAAGGCTTTCTGCGAGGCGTGGTGCCCTACTACCAACACTTTACTTACTACCGGTGGCGAGATGTCGATATCTCTATGGGACTTGCATAACTGGAAAGGACTTTCCTTGACGGGTCACATATTTGATGAAGTAGTACCGGATGATGCCGAACTTCTTGACAGATCGGGATTTATGCATTCCGCATAGCTGCATACATCCGCTTCATGCCTATCATTTGCTTTGTGGAGACGCATATGAGCCCAGAGTCTCTATAGCTCAATGGGTAGAATATTGGTCAGTCAAACCTCGCGAAATACAAGCCACCACCGGCCCGCAACGAGAAGAAGAAGAATTCTCGTCCTAAGTCTACTTACAATCCTTCTCCGGCATCTTCGAGGAGCACAAGCCATGGACCTTCGCGAAATGACGCCTTCAAAAACTAGATGTTGAACGAAAGCGGCAGGAGGAGACATACTTGGCTGCTCACTTGGCTTGTTGGTTATGCACGTTCGCCCTACCCAATGATGATGTGGGTTTTATTAGGCCAAGCACCTTCAAGATGACATGTTTGATGGCTAAGGGTAAGGAAGTCAGCCTTGTTGTCTCGGTTTTAGCAAACATCTATAGAGGGTTAAGCAAGATTGCGCATCGATCGAGGCCATCTCAGGATCGAGCAACATTCCCGGTTCATTTCGTCTATGCTTGGCTGGCACAATACTTCAAGATGCACTTCCCCGCTGGCCATGGATTGAGTAGACCTACAATGGTGTTTTACTCGGAGAAAATGGTGCTCGATACTATGAACCAAAAAGTGCCCGCAAGAGGATTCACAAAGGAGTGACTACTTCGTGGACTTGCAATATAAAGAACGAGGGGACTTTATATATGGACGATGGGGAAGGAAAATGGGGCACGTGGAGTTACTTTGTGGCCCTTCGCTCTAATTATCTTTCTTGGCGGCATGGTGATCACTTCATTATCGAGCCTTATAGTCCACACAGATTTAGCCGTCGGTTTGGTTTCTACCAAGAGGTGCCGGGAGAATCGATGATGGGTGATTTGCAAGAGGTTTCTTTGGAGAAAGGGTTCCTCTTTGGAAATGGTGCACTTTGCGCAGGACTCATTCCAAGGCATATCTTCCGCCATCCGCCCAAGATATGAACAAGTTCTCTTCTTGAGTACAAGAGATGGTGGAATCAGGTCCACGTAATTTACTTAGACACTCATATTGAGGATCTGGTTAGATCAAAGCCCAAGGAAGCATCGCAGGATGAATTTGTGGTCATCGACGCTCAGGACTTGTGTGAAGAACCTTCTCCACCTATTGTCATTCCTTCTTGATTGCATGTTGAATTGCCACCTATTGAAGCGAGTAAGAGAAAAGGCACTCATCAAAGTTCGGAGGAGAGTCGAAGTGACCGTCAACTGGAAGAGGGTCAAGCAAGCCGACAAGCCTCCCGAGCCGGCGGAAGATGATACTTTATCCCTCACAAAGAAGGTCCTACTCTCGTCTCTTTTCATATGATCCAATGGTTTCTTATTTTATCTCACAATTTTTTCTTTTCATTTCAGGCCTTATGTTTAGTGTTTGGCGGTGAGGATAGTGATGGATCTCGAGTCGGGAGATTCATCTTCATACTGCAGGGGGTTCTTACATGCCTCCTACATTTCGAGGTCCTAGGAAGGGTGCGGTCTCGGTGTTTGTTGCGGAAAAATTCATCCAGAGTCATCAGCGGGAAAATGTTTTGTTCTTGTGGAAGGGTTTCCTTCAAAAAATCCATAGCACTCCTATTGACTCACTATCTTCCATGAAGGATCAAGTACCTTACATGATGCAAGAAGTGAAGAAATTCGATAGGATCGACTCCTCTGCCATGGAATAGGCTTTGAGTGTTTTATTCGACAAAGCAAATGATTATGATGCAGCGAGATCAAAGTCACCGATGTTGTGGCTAAGGACACTCTTGCCTTGAAGTTGGCTAAAGCGATAAGTGGTCTTCGTGCTTGTGAGGAAGATGAAGCGAAGCGATCTAGCAAACTTGAAAGTGCTCAAGCAAAGTTCAAGCGGGCGGAGAAGCAATTGGGTGACTTGATGAAGAAGAAGAAAGTGTTGTGCGAAGCATTACAACAGTACCAACAATCTCTTGCAAGCGTCAAAGTTAATACCCAAGCTTCTAAGGAGAGTATCATTGCCGTTGATAACACCCCGGTTTTGGATGAAAAGTAATTGAAGACTTGAAGATGTCAAAGTCAAACTTGGAGGCAGCCTTGGAGGAGTTGAAGAACTTGGATCTTCTTGCTTAGTTTTATTAGGACCCATTGTTTTGTCCTTATTCCTTGTGTTTCATTTTCTTGCTTTCGCTTTATGTTATCGACATTTATGGTTTATGAATAACATCTATCTCGCTTTATTTCTTCTTTGCAACCTTCTTTTTATACTTCAACATCTCATTAAGTATTTGGACTTAAATGAAATAATTGAATCATGCCTTTTTTTTTTTTTTTTGCTTCAATAATAATTCACTAAGTATTTTGAACTTAAATGAAATAATTGAATCATGCATTTACTTACTTCAATATCTCATTAAGTATTTTGCACTTAAATGAAATAATTGAATCATGACTGTACTTAGATAGTTTTCTAAGTTGCCTACGTACCTCTTTAAAGAGGATCAAGCCATAACATAGTTCAAGGGGAACATGATTAGATTTTTGGGGGCGCCGTGCACGCTTTAACCTCATGCGGGCTAGGAGAGGTATTAATTATTTAAACACTAAATACCTTTAGTGGGTTTGGGGTGCCGTGCCCAGTTTAACCTCATGCGAGGCTAGGAGGGACTATTCTTTAACTACTGTAGATAAAGTAGGGTATTTAATATTTAACCACTAAATTCCTTTAGTGGGGTAAGTTAACATTTTAACCACATGTAATTACCTTTGGTGGTTGTCGTACACAATTTACCCTCATGTGGACCAGGAGCGACGAACAGTTTAGACTCATGAGTCATGGAGCTTTCTTCTTGGTGACTTACGCGTAGTAGCGTTTCAAGAATTTCCGTTTATGGGTCCAATATTCACCCCATCTTCGTAAATTAACTTGTAGGCTCCATTCGTATAGACTTCTTTCACGACATGGGGGCCATCCCACTTGGGCAAGAACTTATTTCCCACACGATGGGTAACCACAATAGGCCTTCTCACCGCAAGCACTAAGTCGCCAACTAGGAAAGAACGTGTCTTCACTTTCTTATTGAACGTTCTCGAAAGACGGGGTCGATAGCATTTTAGTCTTTGTTGAGCCTCCAACCTTTTCTCATCCAAGGCTTCTAACTCTTCGAGACGCAAGCGTGCATTCTCTTCTTCCGTCAAGCCTTCTTGTATAGCCATTCTTAGAGATGGGATTTGCTTCTCTAGAGGAACAATCGCTTCAACACCATACACCAAGGAATAAGGAGTGGATTGCGTAGGTGTTCTATAGGTGGTTCGATATGCCCATAGAGCTTCACTCATTCTTTCCGGCCAATCTCGTTTAGACTTGGAAATGACTTTCTTCAGCAGGTTGCACAATGTCTTATTGAATGCCTCGGCGAGCCCATTCGCATTGCATTGTACATGGAGGACTTTCTTTGTTTGAAGTCGAACTTCTCACAAAGTTTGTCGATATGACCGTTGGAGAATGACTTTCCATTATCAGTAATGATTTAATGAGGAACTCCATATCTGTAGATGAGGTTAACACGGATGAAGTCAGCGACATTTTCTTTCTTCACTTCTCTTAGAGGCACCGCCGGCCCATTTGGAAAAGTAATTTGTTGCAGCCAAAATGTAGAGATGACCACCAGAGGATTTCGTCAATGGTCCTACGACATCCAAACCCCAAGCATCAAAAGACCATGAAGCAACGATTGGGTGCAGCGGTTCAGGAGGTTGATGAATCAGGTTTGCATGAAATTGACAAGCTTGACATCTTTGCGCATAGTCCATGCAATCTTTCACCATTGTCGGCCAATAGTATCCCATCCTCTTTATCTGGAAATGCAGCTTAGGTCCTGGACGATGAGCACCGCAAACCCCGAGTGAGCTTCTTCCATTGCTTGAATAGCTTCTTCATCACTTAAGCATCTCAAGAAGATATTGTCAAATGACCTTCTATAGAGTGTTCCTTTGTAGTAGATGAACCGAGGTACACGACGACGGATATCAACTTTCGATGTGGATCACTAGGTAATTTTTCATGTTGCAAATAATCCACCAAAGGTTGACGCCAATCTTCCTTTTCAATCTCGAAAACTTCAATGACATTATTTTCAACTTCTTCGTCAATTTCATCATCAAAGATTGGTGGTATGACCCAACTTCTACAAACCGGAATGCGGATATGCACCGGGCATAACTATAGTCGACGCTAACTTAGCGAGAGCATCAGCTTGCTTATTTTCACTTCTTGGAACATGTTCGATTTCCACATCCCCAAGCCAACTCATCATTCTTTGGGCGTAGTTGTAATATGGGAGCAACTCAGGGTCTCTTAACTTCATATAACCCACGCAGCTTGGTTCACTATCGCAATGAATCTCCATATACCCCGAGATGTAATCGCTTTATATCAACCGCCATCTCCAACCCAAGTATGAGTGCTCGATATTCAGCCACGTTGTTGGAGCAATTCTCGCTTAAGACGAATGAATATGGCAAGACTTCACCATCGGATGTCACGAATATTACTCCAAAGACCAGCTCCTTCTCGATGAGAAGCTCCATCAAAGTACATCTTCCAAGGAGGAGAAATTTCCACCGCTAGGACATCTTCGTGCGGAAGGTCATCGATAACTCCCATTCAGCAGACTCGGGTGGTCGGCTAAGAAATCCGCCAATACTTGTCCCTTTACGGCTTTTTGAGGAATATATACAATCTCGAATCGTTGTAGCTGGAGATACCACCTCGCAAGTCGGTCGGAGAGGACCGGCTTTGACATGACAAACTTTAACGGATTTGCCTTCGAGATAAGACGAACCGTGTGAGCCTCGGAAGTAGTGCTTTAACTTCGAATCACGAAGATAAGTGCCAAGCATATCTTCTCAATTGGTGAATAATTCACCTCATTTGGGACCATCATCCTACTCAGATAGTAAAGAGCATTTTCTTTACCTTCATCATTTTCTTGTGCTAGCAGAGCTCCAACCGATCGCTCTTAAGCCGCTATGTAGAGGATCAACGGTCGTCTGTGCATCGTGCGACCAACACAGTGGCTTCATTAGATAAGCTTTGATGCTTTTAAAAGCATTGTTGCAGGATTCATCCCATTTGAATGGGTTTCCTTTCTTCATGGGATGGCTGAACGGTTGACATCTACCGCCAAGTTTGAAATTAACCTCCTTAAGTAGGCCAACTTCCCTTGCAAACTTTTGAGCTCGTGGATGTTGCGAGGTTCGGGCATTTTCAGAATTGCATCTATCTTTGCTTGCTCAATTTCTATGCCTCGATGTTAGACGATAAATCCAAGAAACTTTCCCGATGTAACTCCAAAGGCACACTTCAATGGGTTCATCTTGAGTTGGTAACGTCTTAGACGCTCAAAGACTTGTCTCAAGTCTTGCAGATGATCCTTTCACTTTCGACTTCACCACCAAGTCATCTACATAACATTCTCGTGTTCTTATGGAGCATGTCATCGAAGATCTTTTGCATTGCTCGCTGATATGTAGCACCGGCATTCATTAAACCGAATGGCATCACTTTGTAGCAATAGATCCTTTTTGGGTGCGAAACGCTGTCGCTTCTTCATCTTTCGGCGACATGCGACTCGATTGTTGCCCGATGACCCATCCATGAAAGATAAGGCTTCATGACCCGTAGTGGCATCGATCATAAGCTTGGCAATAGGCATTGGGAAGTCATCCTTAGGACATGCAATGTTGAGATCACTAAATCAACACACACTCAAATTTGGCCATTTTTCTTTCTTACCGGCACAATGCTAGAAATCTAAGTAGGATACTTCACTTCTCTAATGAACCCAACTTCGATGAGCTTGTTCACTTTATTCTCAATTAATGGAACCAATTCGGGCCGAAATCGACGTTGACCTTGCTTAATCGGCCGAGTTCCTTTCTTTATGGACAAGTGGTGAATCGCGACTTTTGGGTCTAAACCCGGCATTTCCTTGTAAGACCATGCAAACACATATCTAAACTCTTGCAAGAGTTTAATGTATGTTTCTTCTTCTTCGCTTTGTCAACAAGGCACTTATGTAAGTTGGTCGTGGGTCATTATCATCTCCCAAATTGACCTCCTTCAATTTGTCCACAAGTGGCTTTAACACCTTCCTCAAGTTCGAGGAGCATCTTCAGCATCTTCTTCTACCGTCCGAGCATTTTCTCGATATGGTGATATGATTCACCGTCACAACATCTTCACGATATTCTTCTTGGCTCTTAAGATCAATAGATAGTTTCATTCGACCATTCGCCCTCTAACTAGGACTATTTGCGTAGTGGTATTATCGCCATTAATATATCCACTCACGATCATCGAAGCCATTTTATTTTGCATGGCTCTCTCCATGTCCCGAATGTATGATTGTCGAACGATGGAGGTCTCGATAAAGTTTGATGAAGCTACACTTTCTCCATCACTATCATCACCATTAGTGTAGATGATCGCTTGCAATTTTGCTGTGAGAGCTTCTCCATACGATAGGATCAAAACAGCTTCGTCGCTTTATACGGGATGGAATCGAACTTTGAAGTTTCTGCGGATATGAAGATCTGGTAAATACCAATTTCCGGCGATTGCACT
The DNA here is from genome assembly GCA_030762865.1 of Paraleonurus japonicus. Taxonomy (NCBI): domain Eukaryota; kingdom Viridiplantae; phylum Streptophyta; class Magnoliopsida; order Lamiales; family Lamiaceae; genus Paraleonurus; species Paraleonurus japonicus. The sequence goes on from CM061054.1 coordinate 30,164,114, forward strand.
TCTTACGTGGTCCTAATCTTTCAAAGACAAGACCCAACTTTCGACTACTCTCGTGCCGCCCCAATCTCTTAAAGACGAAGACCCGCTTTACTTTCTTACCATTCTCATCAAATACATCTTCCGTTGATGAGACTTCTCCTTCACCGATATGATTCGTGCTTGCTCTCTCAATTGCAATACGAATCGGATTCTCGGTGGCATATCCTAGACCAGGTTTGGCAATCTTGGCATAGACGCTTTTCCTTTGCGGTCTTTGAGTGTTATCATCTCCATGTTTTGCTTGCTTAATGATCTCACGGAGTGAACCCTTCGGCTTCTAGTTTCCTATTGTATCGTATCCAGTTTGAACAAGGAGATTAAAGGCTTGAGGGCCATAGGATTTTGATATCGCAGCTTCTAATAAGTCGCTATGTTCAATTTTAGCTCCATGAATAGGACGAGTGAATCCTTCCAAGCCGTTGTGAAGAAGGTCTCGCCGCATCAAGCTTGGTCAATGGCAATGTCAAATCTTCCTATACTTCAACATTTTCAAGAGGTTGTTTGCCCTTATCGGTGTAGGATGGACGCGTGTCTTTCTCACCCTCTCGCAACTTGTACGTCCTTACTTGTTTCTTGCGAGGAGTTTGCCTCGGTAGTACTCTTGAAATAGTACTTAGCATCGGCGAAGTATGATTCAGCTTCGGTGAAAGATTTACCATCACCAAATACTCTTTTTACATTGTCGTCTTGACAATATTTAAAACATTGGTGCATAGTAGAAGGGATTACACCATTTTCGTGCAACCACGGACGTCCCAAAAGCATATTGTAGGATGTCCTTGCATCAATGACATGGAAGAGTACGGTTGAGGCCATCTCGGCCCATCAGCAAGTCCAATATCACCGTGCCATGAGCTCTTTGACCCTCTTGGTTGAACCCTTGGATCATCGGTGATCTGCCGAAGTTCGTCCCATTGCTATACCCAACTTTTTCATCACCCTCAAAGGTAGGATATTGACCCCGAGCCTCCATCAATCAATATCCGATTAATTTTCTGCTCCTTAGTGTAGCCAAATACGAACAATGGTCGATTATGAGGTTGCGAGCCGAGTAATAAGTCTTCATCCGTAAAGCTCACTGCCCATGCACAATCCTCACTTTTATCACAAGTCTTTTCTCCAGATGGACCACCTTCATCCACATTCACCATATGACATGAAATGTCGTCATGATGATCATCTCCATCAGCTTGAAACAAAGTTCGTAGTTGTCTCTTCATCCAAGAAGATTTTTCCTTGCTCGACCAACCGCATGACTTTGTCTTTAAAAATAAAGCAATCTTGGATTGGGTGACCCACTAATCTATGGTACACGCAGTACTTTGGGTCATCGGTACATCCGCTTCTTCCGGCCATTTCATTTCTCGCAATTCGATAAGGTTATCTCTCAACAGATCATTGAATATACCCCGAACATCATAATATAAGAACGGGTATTGCCTTTTTGCATCTCCTTCAAGGTCATTTTCCTTTGCCCCCTTTTCGGGACAACGTTCTTCCCTTTATCTTCCTTGTTTCTTTGGTACTTCGACTGTCTTTGCATTTGCTTGCATAGACTCTTGCTTCAAGTATTGACAAATGTCCTCGTACCTTTCTTGACATCTTGCTTGTCTTTGAAATTTCGAAGTTTCTTGAATTGGCGGCCCATTAGCTCCGGTTGTGGCCATGCTTAGCTCCATATCGTGAGCTCTTGTTGCCAACTCTTCAAAGGTCCTTGGTCGGATTCCTTGGAGAATATAACGGAGATCCCATAACATCCCTTAGATGCACATCTCGATTGCGAAGTTTCGACAATCTATCTTTGCGATTGAGGCTCACGTTCCTCCATCGATTAATATAATCGATCACGCTTTCGTCCTTCCATTGTCGAGTATTAGTCAACTCGATCATGCTCACCGCCCTTCGTACTATAGAAGCGGTTCAAAACTCTTGTTCCATTTGATCCCAACCGCCGATGGAACTAGCCTCCGTGTTGATGTACCAATCGAATGCATTTCCTTTCAAGGAATCGACGAATCGCTTTGCCAAATGGTCTCCATAGGTTCCAACATTGTTGCACGTTTCGACAAAGTGAGCCACGTCTTGTTTTGGATTTCCCTTTCCGTCAAACCGTTGAAATTTTGGCGGTTGGTAGCTAATGGCATCTTCAAACCATCAATTCTTTTTGTATATGGCTTGGCATAGGTGAAGGATGACTTAGAACCGTAGTCGAACTTATCCTTCATCATTTCTGTATAAGCTCTTTGAGTTGCTCCACATGGATTCCTCCATCAGCAAAATCTGCAACTCCTTTGCAAATGGCTCGATTCAGTTGCATGATGCTTAGTTGAGGTTTCCTCGCCATCATTGTACCCTCAACTCGCTTCCCCTTAGCTATGCTTGCCTCATCGCTTTCCACCTTATTCATTAAGCTGGAAATGCAGGAGTCCTTTCTTGAATATGACGTGTGAGCCCTCTATGGCTCTAGTCAAATCGGGCAAGTTGTTCCTCAATGCTTGAGGCATTCGTCATCATGACCGGAGCTATGCTCGAGGTTGATGAAGAGTCTCGACGAGGAGTCGGGAGTAGAGCATGGGGAATCGCTTTCCTTGCCTTCAAGAATGTAGGATGGCTTGTCTGCAGGAGTGTTGATCGAAAGATTTGCTCCTCAAGAGGTCCGAGTTTGCGATCTTCTTGACATGCTTCGAGTGATAGCGTTGACATGAAGCGTTTGATGAGTCGGCTCCAATCGTAGAGCTTACGAGGACCCATTCTAATGATCTTCAAATTTGTTGAAGGAAGAGAAGAGATGAGAGGTAGAGTTGTCCCACTAGGCGTGCCAAATTTGTAACAACAAATTTCGTGAATTTAATTTATAAAAACATGAAAAAGTTTACAATTTGATTTTAATCGGATTGAACCGATTAACTTTTAGCGGACCCTAGCTCTAAATTTAATCCTTCGATTCTTCTCTTCAAAATCGGTGTTAACTTGGATGATTTGGAAGATTTGGTGGATTTGGTGGACTTATAACGTTAATCTAACGGCTTAAGAGCCTTATTTTGGATTAAACGCTATTTACGGAGACTTTTTGGATGAACGTTCTTGAAGAACGGATGAGCGCCTTTGAATCTTCAAGGAGAAACGTTAACGGAGGGGTTGAACACCTTGATCCCGGATCGACGCTGTCCCCGGTTGATTTTCTTGAAGAACGTCTTTGAATGCCGCGAAGAACGTCAAGTCTGCTTCTGAGCCTGGAATTGAGTCTCGGAGTTGCCTCTGAAATTGTGTGTGGAATGAATGAATGAAGACCCCTATTTATAGTTGTGGGGTAAGATTGATTTAATGGGCTGGGCTTAGAAGCCCATCAAACCCGATTTGATTTGATCTCGATTGATTTAACTTGATTTGATTTGTTTCCATGTGGGACAATTTGATTTAACTTTCCATTTAACAAGATTTTATACGTTATATGGTAAGTTAATTACTTTGCCAACAAGTTACCAATATTTAAAATTCGTAGGATTTAACTTCGGCTTTCACGTGTAAATTTAATATCAATAAATTATTTAATTTGAGAATTAATTTAATTAAATTCCCATAATATAAATAATTAAATTTATTTGATATTAATATTTATTTTTCCACGTGTCGCCATTTAATTGACGCAAATTTAATTTGCTTACACATCTCATTCAGATATGGAGCACGATTACATATTTACATATGGATCGAAATAGCAAAAGATAAGGGAAGCTTATCAAGTCTCTGCCCATCTGTCCTTTTCTAGGAGCTGCATCCAATCAAATATCCTCGTTCTTAGTTCAGCAATCTCCTAAGGATCACCAACTTCATCCGATTTATCCTGAAGTTGATAGTTGATCCGATCCACTCCTTGTCAATTGAGCCATCATCCGCCGCCTTGATTGGGATGGTTGAGTAGGCCGAGCTACCAGATCCACATTGTACCATTCATCTCCTTCATCGATTAATTTATGGTACAATCCTGGATTCTCCTTCTCCATCCAATCGTGCCAAGCTATTGTTTCGTCTTCGATGATGCTCCGACTCCCAGCAGACGTTTCAAAGGAAAGTCCACTTGGCCTCGTACTTCATATATTCAATCGCCAAGAAGGGTGAGCGATCATTCTCGGAGGAGCATCTTCCTTTCCCGTGGCCTCGACCCATGCCTCGTCTCGCTTCTCCTCCGGCCGCTGGAATCACCCATCTCTTCAAGGATCTCACAAAGACCCCGCCGCCTTCTTTGCAGACTTTATCTTCCTCTTTGCCTCTCTCGCGGCCATAGTACACTTTTACGCTTTAATTGCCTCTGTCTCTTTCTTCTTCAATTCTAATCTGCTCACCGACTTCTCAAGTGGTCTCTTCCTGCGACTTTAAACATCAAACTCGTCTCGACCGGAGATGATATTCGCTAATCTCCTTCCCTTTCCCCTTTTCAGCCTATCACCAGCTCTTTACCCTTGCCCTTCTCGGCTTGGCTTTGGCCTTGGCCTCCTCCTTTCTTTCCCGATCTTGGCCATAAACCTCTCTAATTTCAGCTCAGCCTCTTTCTTTTCTCGGCTGCTCATCTGCCCTTATTGCTTCTTCTATCTCGCTCGATCCTTATCTTCGTGGTAGTGAGCTCGCCTTTTTGATCGATTGCTTGAGAGCTTTATCCGATTGAGCTCACTTTGATGATCTCCACATCTTCCCCTTTCTAACATCATCAAGTAGCATAGAGAGTTGCTCCTTGACAACAAAGTAAAATAAGTGGAAGCCGTGGTCCGATTTTGCGAGAATCTCATCGCCCAAGATCTCGATTGTCGGCTTGAACTAGCCTCCTCACTCACCAACCTCTTTCTTCACCTCAACTACTTCTTCTTTTACGGACATTTTAACAGAATCGGAAATAGTAGATAAGAAGTTTACCTCGGATGCCTTTAGCATTTCTTCCATAGTAATACCGATGTAATCCACGATGTCTGCAGCTTTTGTTGTAAGCATTTAAGTGAACATGTCTTCAATTCTTTTCTCTAGCTGGTTGAGGATGGAAGAGAAGGCGGATCCTCGGGCCGCCGGGAGGAGCGGCGGGTGAGGTCTCTGCAAACCAAGACGACCTCACACGTGATTTAGGAGCTGCTCTTTAGATAAGATAGATGAAATTGAAGTAACCCCCGCAGACTCCAACACGGCTTTCTCCCATGAGATGAGGTTCTCCCAACCAACTTCTTCGGTGAAGAAACTCATCTCCTCTAGGTCTCCAGCCTCGGTGATGAATCAGCCAAACCTCGGCAGATTCCTTCATTACTTCAAAGTTAAACTGAAGTTCAGGAATGAGTTCCACCAGCCTCTTCCGAGCTTCGATCGTAGGAAAATCTCAAAACATCCCATAGATCCATCGGGTTTGGGAGTGTGTATTGGGCTGATTTGGGGAGATGGAATGGGATATTTTGTAGAGAGGAAGTCTAGAAAATCAAAGGTTTGGGAGGAAGTGGGAGGAATTTACGGGAGTATTTGTTGAGGAGGTGGAGATTGTTGTGGAGATGAGGTAGGAGGTGGAGTGGTAGATGGTTGAGTTAAGGTGATTTGTGTTTGGACTAATATGGGTGTAGGCTGTTCAAGAGGCTCGGAGGTGCCGGCACTGGGACACCTCTTCATCGCCTAGGTGGGATGGGGATTTATCGAAGAGGAGATATTAGAGGATGTACCTGCTGAGACTTGTCTTTCGGCCGATACAATCCACTTCGAGCTAGGCTCTTCAAGTACATCTCGCCTCGCCTCTGCCGCTTGCTATTTCCACTTGACCTCCTCTAGTAACAAGCTTAAGGGAGCAGCAGACGACTCTCCTCTAGTCCTTACCTCCGCAACTTTTATAAGCCTTATTGGGCCTCCTTTGAAGAGGAACATCAGGTCTAGTCTCTTCGATGACTATGACCTGCAGTACAACAGCCTATTTCCCATTTGTTTGCTCCTAGGGTACAAGTACTTGACCTCATTTGCTTTGGTACCTCGGCTTGGGTACATCACCTCCTTGTACCCCGGCTGCTTGTCTTTGGGCCACTGCATTTGCTACTGGTTTCTCTGCTCTCGGCCTCGTCTCGTGTCATCAATCAATCTGGCAGCCCACCTATTTTTTCATGCTTAGTCAGCAATCCCTTCTGCTTTCGAATACTTTTTCCAGCCTTCTCTTATTTCCACCCTTTTATTCAGCCCTTCCATCGATCGTGATCTTGTTAAAGAGACTCACATGATTGAATGAGCGATCGATCTCCTTCATCCAGATTATACACCAGCCTCCGTTTTCTTCCTTCATCCTCCGAAACAAGAAATCCACCCAATCCACCCCGATCCCATAAAAATCGCCCTCATACAAAGACAAACGGGACTTGGTTACACCATCATGAGAACTACGATCTCCTAAGATGGATTTCGTAACAATCGTCATTAGCGATCTATATTTCCTCCTAAGAAGATTTTTCTTGAGATCCCTCCTCGTTCCTCTGTAAGTCACTCTTGCAAAAATGTCGAATGACTGTTCCCATTCGTCTTCCTTATAACTCAAAGGATTTACTCCATCCGCCGTAGTATCAAAGATTCGGGCCACAGATTTCTTTAGTATATGATAATTGTGTACCTTCTCGTGGTTTCAAACCATTTTCCGAAAAGACACTATTGACTGTAAATTCTGCCTCCAATGAAATCCATGGTTTTATTTTCCGTCGATTTCATCGAGCAGAATCCTCGTAACCTTGCTGCTTCCAAGTAATCTTAGAATTTTATTGGATTCTCTATCCCTTGTAGTATTAAAGTCTACGTACATCTCCGCCTTAAGTTTGTTTTTGATAGTCTCTATGTTCATCTTGAATTCTAATTTGAAGGCGATTATATAAGTAGGGGTTTTGGTGTTGCGAGAAGAAGTGGAAGCCATTTGAGTAAATTTTGAGAGAAAGAAAATTCACGGTAATTTTGAAGAAGAGGAAATGTGAAAGTGAATTTACGAAATGAAGAAGGTAAGTTTTTAAACCACGAAGAGAGAGGGAAAATTGGGAAGTTGATACGTGGCACGAAAAATGATTTTTAACCGTTGATTAATGAAAGTGCGTGTAAAATATCAACGACTTAGCGATAAATCTGCCCGACTTCAGGCGCGTGGCATTAACGCGTCTTGAATTGTGTAAAAGTAGCTGTTTATCCTACGGATTAGGCGGCTAATAGGTTTAATTTATACAGAGGTAATTAGTATACCCGACGTAAGCTAAAAGATGCCTTTCTTTGCAAACGGGTTTCCTATTTGATGGGTTTTATCGAGACTTGTTCAAAAGTGACCTTGTCTTATATTGAAGGAATTTCTCGTAGTCGATTTTGAGCAACACAAACATTTAATGCCAATAATTGATCACAACATTTTCAATTCAGAAATTCATAAAGATTATTTAAAACTCACGTGCTTGAGACAATTATTTTGAAATCAATATTTTACAAGAAATGTGTAGACAAAGGTGAGGTGATTTTGATTAGAGAGTTTTGAAACTGATTAAATCGCACACTGTTCTGCAGTCAAACTCATCAAAACTATCGGTAGGCGAGGTAGATCGAGATAGGGTGCGAGATAGTCATCTGCTTTTCATAAGATCAGGTGACTATTGTGCCCTTATGCTGATTTACCTAATGTCGAATAAGTAATCATCAAGTCGAGATAAGGTCAATATGACTAATCCTTGATTCTTGATTCCAAAAAGGAAATCAATGATATCAGCTACTGATTGTCCTTTGACTCATATCTAGTCGATAATTCTTTTCTAGACATTTATTTGAAGAAAGGAAAGAAAGAAATAAGGAGAACAATTAATGATGCAAGCAATGATAATCAAAAATCAGCCAATGATGCATCAAGTAGTCCTAATTCTAAACACAATTCTTTAAATCTAGATTCGGCTAATGGTTTTGTAAGAATATCTCGCTCTTTTTGATTTAGTAGCTATCTTTTCAATTCTAATATCATTCTTTTCTACATGATCTCTAATGAAATGATGTCTAATGTCTATATGCTTACACCTAGAATGCGTAACAGGATTGTATGTCATGGCTATTGCACTATTACTATCAAAGTAAATAGGAACAAATGATGTTTGAATGTTATAATCCACGCTTTGACTAATCCAGAGGAGTTGAGAGCAAGAACTTCCGGTGCCATGTATTCGGCTTCGATTGGGCCAGGAGGTGGCAACAGATGTATTTCGTAGATAACCAAGAAATTAATTTGTTGCCCAAGAATTGACAAGTTCCTGAAGTGGATTTCCTATCAATCTTACAACCTCCAAAATCGAGTCTCGAATATTACGTCACCAAAGTTGTCATCGATTGGGTACCATAACCCTACTTGCAAAGTTCCTTTGAGATATTTGAGGATTTTCTTAGCAGTCTCTAGATGGGTTTTCTTGGGATTAGACTGGAATCTTGCACATACCCCAACCGCAAAAGCTATGTGGCCTACTTGCGGTGAGATAGAGAAGGGATACAATCAGTCCACGATACTCCGTTGCATACGTGGGTATCCCCTACTCATCCGAATCCATAGAGAAATTAGTTGCCATAGGTATTTTAACTTCCCTAATGGTAGTCATCCCAAATTTCTCAATCGGGTCCTTAGCATATTTAGTCGATGTATAAAATTACCCTTACTCATCTCGCTTAATCGCAAGCCTAGAAAATTTGTTAATTCACCCATCATTGACATTTCAAACCTATTTTTCATGAGAACACCGACATCTTCACATAATTTCAGATTAGGTGAACTAAAAATAATGTCATCTACATAAATTTAAACCAACAAGATGTTACCATCTATTTCCTTTCTAAACAAAGTCCTATCTATCTTACCTTTTGAAAATCCATTTGATATTAAGAATTGAGATAAGGTATCATACCAAGCCCAGTGGAGCTTGTTTCAGTCCATGTAGGGCCTTTTTGAGTTTATAGACCTTGTTATTGATCTTAAACCCAGGAGGCTGCTCCACATAGACTTCCTCAAGTAACACACCATTAAGGAAAGCAGACTTAATAGACTTAGGTTCGAGAAGTGATACATAACAGTGAATAGACTTTCAGAGTCCAACATCATTTGTGTTCGCACACTACTTGATGGGTCTCCAATAATCTGGTCATATGGATGAAAACTTCTCATCCTCTTGCCTATTTGAGTAGAAGGATCCTCATCTTGAGATTCAAAAGGCAACTCATCCGACTCTACCCGAGCCGACATTGCCCCTTCATCTGCCGACCCCCGCCGATCACCGATGTCAAGGGTGTCTCCTCGATGAAGTCTCAAGAGAGGTTGTCTTCGACTATCGGATGGGAATTCTTCTTCATCCGAATCTGAATCATGATTAGGTAGATAGACTGCTCTATGTTTAGTTTTGGTTAGTTCAATCTTATCTAGATCATTAGAAATTTGATTCACTTTATACCGAGAAGGAATACAACTCATCAAAACCACATGAGGAGTTTCCTCCACACAAAGGGTTGTCTCGGTTGAAGACTACGAATGCCTTGGAAGTGTTAGAATATCCCAAGAATATTCCATCACCGCCTTAGCATCAAAGGTTCTCACTTAGACTTCCCATTGTTATGGATGAAACATTTACAACCAAAAGCTACGAAATATGAGATTCTTGGAATCTTACCCTTCCAAATCTCATATGGAGTCTTACCCTTGTCTTGAACAACCAAGCACCTGTGCAGGTATAACAAGTTTGTATTGATGGCTTGACCCGAGAACTGTGAGGGGCTCCATACTCGACTAACATGCTCTGCTGCCTCCTTCAAGGTTCTATTCCTTCTTTCAACTACTCCATTTTGTTGTGGAGTTCTTACTGATGATGTGTCATGAATAATTCCACACTCATTGAAAAAGTTAGATAAAAAAGAATTTAAAAATTCGGTGCCCTTATCACTCCTTATTTTAATAATATTAACACCTTTCTCATTTTGAATCTATCTCGAGCAGATCGGGGATCTTGTTTATAGTCTCATTTTTCTTGAAAAGAAATATAACCCAAGTGTATCTAGAAAAATTATCTACCACAACAAGAGTATATTTCCTTCCACTTTGAAGCTAAGAGGTGAAACAGTCCAAACAGATCAAGATGAAGAAGTTGTAAAACTCTTTCGAGATGATGAGGTGTTAATACTTTTAAAAGAGTGTCTGGGCTGTTTACCTTTTGGCAAGCATCACATTTCAGATCGGAGAACAAAGTTTCTCAAAGGTTATCCCTTAACAAGATTCTTTCTAGCCAGCTTATTAAGGGTTTTGAAGTTCGAGATGACTAAGCCTCTTGTGTCATAGCCGGTGAGGTTATCTCCACCCTTAGCTATCAGACAAGTATCTTTGGGACAACTATTACAGTTTGCCACATAGACATTACCATGTCTCAAGCCGCTTAGAAGTACCTTGTCTCGAGGAATTATCTAAGATATCACATTTATCTTTAGAGAATTTTACAAGAAAACCTTTATCACAAAGGTGAGAAACAGATGTGATTATGTTTTAAGCCCTCTACAAAATATACCTCGATACACCGAACATCCTTAATAATCAAAGTACCTACTCCTTTAGTCTCCACAATTGTTATCTCCAAAAAGTACTCTAGGACCATCAATATTCTGAAAATTTTATAGTAGCTTCTTGTTACAAGTCATATGTTGTGAACAACCACTTTGTCTATGTACCATATTGAAGCTAAGATCTCCTCCTTGAGTGATGATCCTGTGAATCCTGTAAAACATATTAGTTATAAGGTACCCTAGTGATCTTTGGTCCTTCAAGGTCAAACATCACTTTGCAGATCTCGAAATCACTCGTCGATCGCATAGTTCCATTTCTGCTCTTTCCGGCTTAGCTTTTCAATAAGTCTTTGGTGGGCACCAAGATAAAGCCGATACCGATAGCCACTGCTCTTTGCCGGTTTTCCTCTCACCCGGACCCGGTTCGGTTCGGGAAAGGGTCAACGCAAGGATCTTACTTGAAGCAATCTCTGGAGTTTTCCCTTATCCGAACGGGTCTTGCAAGAAAAGAAAATTTCATATTGAGCTCCAAATATACGCTATTGGGATGGGATGGCTCCTACCCGGAAGACGAGACGAAAGGAGCGAGGCCGAGCGTTATAAGGCGGCTAAGGCAATCAATTAATCTCTTTATGAAATAGATCTCCCTTTGTGCGGCTTAGCTTTTAATCGGAGATGAAATAGGCTATCCTATTCGACGAGAGAGTCCTCTCGATGCGGATGCCCTTATGACCGCCTTTTAGCACATTCTAACAGGTTTGTCCACGATGTAATCAACTCCGATCAAACCAAGCTTCTCTCGAATACTTGCTGCTTATGGCGAGTCCTCGCTTAAGTCCAAGTCCTCTGTCTTTAGTTTTGACTTAAAGTCAGCTACGGACAGATGGCCACTAATTATAATGAAAAATATCTTTGAGGAGCTCTTTGGAAAAGCATTAACCCAGCTCGTTGTAGAATGTACCTTAGGTGGCGACACCTTTCGGGCTTTACCGCCCTTGGTATCCGCAGTTGTTTCCTTCGCGTCCTGGACAGCCCTTACATTAGGCTACTACCTATCATGGAGCCTTTTCTCGCTGTCCCACCATGTTATGGTGTGGATGGTCACTTTGTTTAGCGGGGTTCGATCATAAGCTCAAAGACTACGCTCTCTTAGGTGACGATATCGTAATCGCCAATGAGAGAGTCGCTTTGAAGTATGCCGAAATAGTGAAGGCTCTTGGAGTTTAAATTTCAGGAGGAAAATCTATCATCTCCAAGATCGGATCTTTGAGTTTGCTAAACAGTTTTGGGTGAAGAAGGGCTCTGTGGACTTAAGTCCGGTGAGTTTACGGAGTATCTTCCAAGCCCGATCTCGTGATCGGAACAAACATCTTATTACCTTATAATAAATCAGACTTGAGCTGCCTACCAAATCTGTCTACAATGATATCATACGAAGATGACAATTTATTGTATTCGGATTTAGTAATTTTCTTAAACTTAGGAAAAGTGGGATAGCATCCGCTTCTTCCATCAAAAGGACTATAATAAGAATTTCTTCTTGTCTTAGTTCTTGGAACTCTCTTAGTCGATATGGAGTCCTCACTGAATTTTTGTTTTCGTGGGAGATGCGATCTTTATCTCGACTAAGTGGTTTCCAAGGACCAATTCTAATTTCTTTTGAGGTTTCGGATGCCTTCACAAATTTCCTAGGTTTGAATATTTGATTTACTATTTCTATCATAAGCAAGACCTATTTTGTCATGGGATTTTTGAGAAGTACTAAAGATATGATCTATTGCTGATTGTGAATTATTAAGTTGACTTATTTTGAAGACACGCTTCTCATTGTCTTTCTTAATTTACTCATTCTCAGACAGATCATCGCAAATTTGTCTTTTAAAGATTTTAATTCATTTTCTAATCTTTCGAGACAAGGTGGCTAATGTACTAGCCTCGGCACAGGGGTAAACATTCCCCCTTGAATGTTTCCTCGAGACTTTGAATAGTTCATCACTTGCTTGCCTTTGGCTAGAATCAATACGATCTTTTAAAGTCAAATTTTCTTTCTCTAGGTGTTTATAAGCAGCCAAGGACATCTTTAGGTCTTTCAATAATCCTTGAATAACAGTTTGATCATTATACGAAACAGGTTTATAAGAATCATTATCGAGAAGAGGAATAATAATCTACCTCTTTGGCCATAAGACAAATATCATCATCTATTCCAAAATCAGATGAGGATGATGAAGATGATGATTTTCTTGATTCCTTTTCTTCAGCGAGAAGAGCCCTTTGATATGCAAATCTCCTGTCTCTCTTTTTCCTTTTTCTTCCCTTTCCTTAGGAGTCACCGAGGACAATCATAGCTGAAGTGTCTGGCTTGTTTTAGAGCTTTTGGTTGTAAATGTTTCATCCATAACAATGGGAAGTCTAAGCTAAGAACTTTTGATGCTAAGGCGGTGATGGAATATTCTTGGGATATTCCAACACTTCCAAGATATTTAGAGTTTTCAACAAGACAACTCTTTGTGTGGAGGAAACTCCTCATGTGGTTTTTGATGAATTGTATTCCTTCTTAGATAAAGTGAATCAAATTTCTAATGGTCTAGATAAGATTGAACTAACCAAAACTAAACATAGAACAGTCTATCATGATGACTTCGATCATAGAATAGTCTTGATTCAGATTGATTCAAATGAAGAAGAATTCCCATCCGATAGTCGAGAAGATAACTTCGATCGGACTCCATCCGAGAAGACACCCTTGACATCGGTGATCGGCGGAGGTCGGCGAGATGAAGGGGAACGTCGGCTCGGGTAGAGTCGGATGAGTTGCCTTGAGTCTCAAGATGAGGATTCTTCTACTCAAATAGGCAAGAGGATGAGAAGTTATCATCCATCGGCCGCATTATTGGAGACCCATCGAGTAGTGTGCGGACACGAATGATGGACTCGAGAGTCTATTTAGTTATGTATCACTTCTCGAACCTAAGTCTATTGAGGAAGCTCTATCGAATCAAGCTGGATAACAGCCATGCGGAAGAAGCTGCATCCGTTTGAAAGATAAGAACTGGGTGTTTAAAAATAAAGCAGAGATGAGAACAACATTATTGTTCGTAATAAGGCAAGATTGGTAGCTCAAGGTTACTCACGATCGAAGGGATAGACTATGTTGAAACCTATACTCCAGTTGCCATATTAGAAGCAATAAGGTTGTTCCTAGCATTTTGCTTATAAATCTTTCAAAGTCTTTCAAATGGATGTTAAGTCTGCTTTCCTTAATGGTGTGTTACTTGAGGAAGTCTATGTGGAGCAACCTCCTAGGTTTAAGATCAACAACATGGTCTATAAACTCAATAAGGCTCTATATGGACTGAAACAAGCTCCTGTGGCTTGGTATGATACCTTATCTGATTTTTGATATCAAATGGATTTTCAAAAGGTAAGATAGATAGGACTCTGTTTAGAAAGGAAGTAGATGGTAACATCTTGTTAGTTCAAATTTATGTAGATGACATTATCTTTGGTTCACCTAATCTGAAATTATGTGAAGATTTCAGTGTTCTCATGAAAAATAGGTTTGAAATGTCAATGATTGGCGAATTAACATATTTTCTAGGCTTACGATTAAACAAATGAGTAAGGGTATTTTTATACATCGACTAAATATGCTAAGGACCTAATCGAGAAATTTGGGATGACTACTAGCAGGAAGTTAAGATTCCTATGGCAACTAACTTCTCCATGGATTCGGATGAGCAGGGGATACCCACGGATGCAACGGATTATCGTGGGTGATTGGATCCCTTCTCTATCTCACCGCAAGTAGGCAGACATAGCTTTTGCGGTTGGGGTATGTGCAAAATTCCAGTCTAATCCCAAGAAAACTCATCCGGAGTCTGCTAAGAAAATCCTCAAATATCTCAAAGGAACTTTGCAAGTTGGGTTATGGTACCCGGTGATGACAACTTTGAGCTGGTAGATTATTCAGACTCGGACTTTGGGGGTTGCAAGATTGATAGGAAATCCACTTCAGAACTTGTCAATTCTTGGGCAACAAATTAATTTCTTGGTTATCTAAGAAGCAGGACATCTGTTGCTACCTCCACAATGAAGTTGTATACATGGAAGGCTGGAAGTTGTTGCTCTCAACTCCTCTGGATTAGTCAACGGCTTAGAGATTATGATATTCAAACATCATCTGTTCCTATTTCTTGTGATAGTAATAGTGCAATAGCCATGACTTACAATCACGTTACGCATTCTAGGTGTAAGCATATAGACATCAAACATCATTTCATTAGAGATCATGTGGAAAAGAATGATATTAGAATTGAAAAGATAGCCTTTGAATCACAAAAAAGCAGATATTCTTACAAAACCATTAGCTGAGTCTAAATTTAAAGAATTGTGTTTAGAATTAGGATTACTTGATGCATCATTGGCTGATTTTTTATTATTATTACTTGCATCATTAATTGTTTTCCTTATTTCTTTCTTTTTCTTTCTTTAAATCAATGTCTAGAAAGAAATATCGGATGGATATGTGTCAAAGGACAATCGGGTAGCTGATATCATTGATTTCCTTCTTATGAATCAAGAATCAAGGATTAGTCATATTGACCTTATCGACATGATGATTTCTTATTTGACATTTGGTAAATCAGATTAGGGCACAATAGTCGGTGAGTTCTTGAAAAGCAGATGACTATCTCGCACCCTATCTCGATCTACCTCAACTACTAATATTTTTGATGAGTTTGTTTGTAGGAACAGGTGTACCGGCTTTAATTCTAGAACTCTTCAATCAAAAACACCTCACCTTTGTTTTACACATTCCTTGAAAAGCTGTTGTTCCAAAATAACTATCTCAAGTCTCGCTTATTTTCAAATAACTGCATACAAATTTACGGATTGAAAATATCGTGTCCAGTTTTATTAGCATTAAAATTTAGTGTTTTTCAAATTGGACTCGAAGGAACTTTTCAAAATATAAGACAAGGTCACTTTTGACCAAGTACGATAAAAACACGATCTGAAATAGGAAACTGTTTGCAAAGAAAGATATCTTTTAGCTTACGTCAAGTATACTAATTACCTCTCGTATAAAGCAAACCTATTAGCCGTCTAATGCATAGGATAAACGGTTACTTTTACACAATTCAAGACGTGTTTATGCCACGCGCCTGAAGTCGATGCGGTTTTATCGCTAAGCCGTTGATATTTTACACGCGCATTCATTAATCAATGGATAAAAATCATTTTCTAAGATCTTGACACGTATCAACTTCCCAATTTTCCCTCTCTCTCTCTTCGGGGTTTAAAACTTACCTTCTTCGTTTTAAAATTTCACTTTCACATTTTCACTTGTTCAAAATTTACGCAAAATTTTCGTTCTCTCAAAAATTACTCAAATGGCTTCCACTTCTACTACAACACCAAAACCCCCACTTATATAACCGCATTCAATTCGAATTCAAGATGAACACAGAGGCTGAAAAACAAACTCAAGGCGGAGATGTACGTAGATTTTGATACAACACGAGATAGAGAATCCGGTGAGATTCGGGGTTACTAGAGGCATCAAGGCTACGTGGATTACATTCGATGAAATATGCAGAAAATAAAACCATGGATTTCATTGGGGCATAATTTACGGCAAATAGTGAATTCACCGAAAATGGATTCGATACCACCGTAGAAGGTAAGCGATTAGCGTTTACTAAAGAAATCTGTGGCCAGAATTTTTGATATAACGGCGGATGGAGTGAATCACCGAGTTACAAAGAAGACAAATGGGAACAATCATTCGACATTTTTGCTAGAGTGACGTGGAGGAAAAAGGAAGGATCTCAAGAAGAATCTCCTTAGGAGGAAGTATAGATTGTTAATGACGATTGTCACAAAATCAATCTTAGGAGATCGTAGTTCTCACGATGGTGTGACCAAGTCCCGATTATGTTGTATGCGGGCAATTAATGATGGAGTCGGGGTAGATTGGGTGGATTTATTGTTTGAAGGTTGAAGGAAGAAAAATTGAGGCTGGTGTATAATCCGGATGAAGGTGATCGATCGCTACCAATGTTGTGAGTCTGTTTAACAAGATCACGATCGATGGAAGCGGCTAAATAAAAGGGTGCAGATAAGAGAAGGATGGAAGAAGTACACTAAACGAAGGGACTATTGACAAAGAATGAAAAGCTAGGTGGGCTGCCAGATTCGGATGATGAATTAGACGAGGCCCGGGACCGGAGGAACCGAGGCGGCAGAAGAATTGCCCAAAGGCCAGCGGCTGAGGTACAAGGAGGCGATGTACCCGAAGGCGAGGTACCAGCAAATTGAGGTCAAGTACTTGTGCCTAAGGAGCCAGCACTGAAAGCAGCATAGCTTGTACTGCAGGTCATCTTGCTTGAAGAAGATAGACCTGATGTTCCCCTTTAGAGGAGGCCCGAAGAAGGCCGGTAAAAGCGCAGATATGAGGATGAGAGGAGAGTCATCTGCTGCTCCCTCAAGCTTATTACCGAGAGGAAGGCATCACGCTCGGAGATAGCGGCAGCAGTAAAGGCGGAGGCAGATGTGCTAGAGGAGCCCGGCTGCGAGCGTACAGTATCCACGAAAAGGTCTCGGCAGTACTTCCTCAAACGTCTCCTCTTCGGATAAATCCTCACCCCACCTAGGTGATGAAGAGGTGTCCCAGTGGCACCTCCGAGCCTCTTGAACAGCCTACTACACCGAAATAGTCCAAATACAAACCATCTTAACTCAACCCTCAACCACTCCACCTCCTACCTCATCTCCACTACCAAGAATTCCTCCCACCTCCTCTCAACCTTTTGATTTCTTAGACTTCCTTTCCACCAAATATCCCACTCCATCTCCCCAAATCAGCCCAATACACACTCCCAAACCAGATGGATCGATGGGAAGCTTTGAAGTTTCTCTCCGATCTGAAGCCCGAGAAGAGGTTGATGGAATTCATTCCTGAACTTCGTGACAACTCAAGTAATGAAGGAATCTATTGAGGTCTAGCTGGTTCATCGGTGAGAGAACAGGAGACCTAGAGGAGATGAGCTTATTCATTTGAAGAGGTTGGTTGGGAAAACCTCATCTCCCGGGAGAAAGCAATGCTGGTGTCTGCCGAGTCACTTCCACAACCTCCATATTATCCGAAGAGCAACTCCTTAACCACTTGCGAGGTCGTCTTAAGTTGCCGAGAAACCTCACCTACCGCTCCTCCCAGCAGCCCGAGGATCCACCTTCTCCTCAAACCACTGGAGAAAAGGGTTGAAGACAAATTCACTCGAGATGCTTACATCAAAATCTGCAGACATCGTAGATTCTCGGTGTTACTATGGAAGAAATGCTCAAAGCATACGAGGTAAACCTCTTATCCTCTATTTCAGATTCGTTAAATTTTACGTGAAAGAAGAGTTGGCTGAGGTTAAGAAAGAAGTTGGAGAGCTAAAAGCCAAGCTCAAGCCGACAACCAAATCCTAGCCGATGAGATTTTGAGAAATCAAACCTCGGCTTCCACCTATTTTACCGTTATCAAGGAGCAGCTTGCTATGCTACTTGATGATGTTAAAAAGGGGAAGATGTGGAGATTATCAAAGCCGAGCTCAATCGAGATCAAGCTATCGGCCCGGCCAAACAGATGAGCTCACCGCCCTAAAAATAAGAATCGAGCGAGATAGAGGAGGCAATAAGGGCGAGATGAGCGGGACGGAAAGAAAGAGGCTGAACCGAAATCGAGAGAGGTTCATGGCCAAGATCAGGGAAAGAAAGGAGGAGGCCAAGGCCAAAGCCGAAGCCGAACAAGGGAAGGGTAAAGAGCTGGTTATAGCTGAGAAAGGGAAAGAGAAGGAGCTTGAGCGGATCTCATCTCGATCAGACAGAGTTTAATGTCTAAAGGCTGTCGGGAAAAGACCACTGGAGAAGTCAGGTGAGCGAGATGAGGATTGAGGCGAAAGGGATAGGCGAATAAAAGCTAAAAAGATCTATTATGGCCGAAGAGAGGCTAAGAGAAAAATCAAATCTCGCAAAGGAAGCTAGCAGGATCTTGACAGATCCCAAAAGAGATGGGTAGTCCCGACAATCGGAGGAGAAGCAGCACAATGCTTGGGTAAGGCCTCAGAAAGAAGCGATGCTCCTCCTAGAATGATTGCGCATCCTTCATGGGCAGCCGAATACATGAAGTATGAGGCTAAGTGGACTTTCTTACGGTATGTATGTCGGGAGTCGGAGCATCATCCAAGGATGAGACTATTGCATGGCACGATTGGATGGAGAAGGAGAATCTAGATTTATACGAGAAATTACTTGATGAAGGAGACGAATGGTATAATGTGGACTTAGTAGCTCCAGCCTACTCATCCATCCCAATCAAGCTAACGAGATGATGGCTCAATCGATAAGGAGTGGATCAGATCAACTATCAACTATGGGATAAATCAAATGAAGTTGACTAATCCAAAGGAGATTGCTGAATCGAGAACGAGGATATTCGGATCGATGCGGCTACGAAAAGGATAGATGGACCAGATTAGATAAGCCTTAAATTTTCTTATCTTTTATCTTTTAATCGATCCATATGTAAATTTGTAGATGTGCTCTTTATTTGAATGAGATGATCGGAACCTATCTGAATTACTTGTTTTAATTTTAATACTTCATTTTTATGTGTTAAGAATACTTAATTTTTTTAAAGTGTTAATCATCCGAGAAAATTTTCATCTCGCACTTAAAGTTTTTCTAAAAATTTTCTAAGTCTTTATTTTTTTAAGACTTATAACTTTTCACTAAAGTCTAAATTCTTAAGACTTAAAAATATTTTCTTAAAATTTTCTAAGTGTGAATTAAGTGCTTAAACTTTTGAAGTGTAAATGTGTAATGATATGCCTATCCGAGTATCTTGAATAACTTTGACTAACATCGGCTGTGAGTATGTTTATTCCTTATAGTTTTAACATCATCAAAAAGGGGGAAATTGTTAGAATAAGAAAGGTTTTGATGAGTTAAAAGGTCAACCTAGATGAGCAGACGACTATAAAGAACAGCTAAGATCAAAGTCAGTACTAAGGTGATCGAGACTGTGTCGAGGATCGAACAAGTCGGTGAAGACTAGTAGTTACAAGCCATACGGAGACAAGCTCAAACCTAGTCATCTGCAGGAGACGATTATGAAGAGCTCGAGACGAGGTCAACGCAAGCCGAGTAGAATAAGAAAGGCGAGTCTTCACCAAGTCAGCTTAGGCAGTAGGAGAAATCAGGCGAGGAGCAGAGCGGTTTTGAAGATTAAGTTTGTTGAGCGGTTTTCAGTTTGTTAGAACCGACTAACAAACTAAGCTGTCTTTCAGACTTATAAATAGGTCTAGGTTTTCACTTTTTAAAATACTTTTTGACACAACACGATTTATATACTATTCACTATTTAGATTTTTATCTTCACAATTAATTCACAAGTTTTCCAAAAGTGTTTTCAAATATTTCTAAGTGTTTATAGAACACTTTATTTGTAATCTTCAAAGTTCAATATTCTTTGTAATAGTTAGATTCTAGAGAAGAATTTAGGAGATTGAAGATTTGAAGATTTTCACAAATTGTAAATTGTAAATTGGATTGAAGGTAAGTAAGTAAGTGGTGAGTAGAGTCCCTTCTTAAAATTGGAGAAAGAGAGTGGATGTAGGATTATTCATAATCCGAACCACTATAAATCGTTGTGTTCTCTATTGATTTACGTTACTTATCTGTTTATTTCAATTTTCGGCTTTTCCATCAAAGATCAATTTCATAATTGAAGTTATAACTAAAATATCAGTTTGCTTTTGATCTTAATTAAGTTGAGTTTAATCTTGATTTCCATTGTGTGATTACGGTATCTTGAATAAATTTTGAAAGATTTGTAAAAATCGAAAAATCTATTCAACCCCGTTCTAGATTTTTCTTAGAAGGCTAGATCAAGTTTTGTCTAATCTACTCAACTAAACAGGACCAACATCCACTCTCCTTCTTCAACTTGAAGAAGGGACTCTGCTTACCACTTACTTACTTTCAATCCAACTTACAGTTTACAACTCGTGAAGATCTTCAAATCTTCAATCTCCTAAATTCTTCTCTAAAATCTAACTATTACGGTGAGTAGTGAACTTTAAAGATTACAAGTAAAGTGTTCTATAAACACTTAGAAATTTTTGAAAACTCTTTTGAAAACTTGTGAATTGATTGTGAAGATAGAAATCTGAATTGTGTGTAATGTATGATTCGTGATGTAGTATTGTATCTCCGAAAAATGAAAAACTAGACCTATTTATAAATGCGAAAAGACAGTTAGTTTGTTAGTCGGTTCTAACAGATCAAAGCGCTCAACAAACTTAATCTTGAAAAGCTACTCTGCTCCTCGGTGATTTATCCTACTCAAATCTGCGGTGACTTGGTGAAGATTCGTCTTTCTTATTCTACTCGGCTGATCTTGACCTTGTTTGAGCTCTTCATACTCGTCTCCTGTAGATGACTAGATTTGAGCTTGTCTCCAGATGACTTGAAATTTTACAGTCTTGGTGACTTGTCCAGTCCTCGACCTTGTCCGATCGGCCTTAGTACTAGACCTTGACCTCACTGTTCTTCATTGTCATCTGCTCATCCTGGGCTGATCTTTTAACTCATCAAAACCGTTCTTGATCTAACAATAAGGTATACCAAATCAAACATACAAGCATATTACAGTCTAACCATCCGGGAAACGTCTTGGTTTAGAAAGCCACTCATTATTAAAAATTACAAATATAAGGAGATTTCCCGATAGCCAACTCCAAGCTATGTTCTTGATTTCTTCAACAGTCTTCTCCATGCATAATTAGACTCACTCAAACACAATTTTATTCCTCCATTCATAACACAAACCCTCATAAGTACAAGTAAGCTTTTTCCTATTTTTTCCATAAAAATCCTCAAATGCATGTGAAAATGATCATTCAATGACTATTAATGCAAGCAAGGTTTTGGTTCCAATTACTCTATTAGAATGCAATAAGGACAACCTAACAACAATGAAGCTATGAAATAAACTAAGAGCAAGGAAACAAGCTACACTAACTTCAAAGAAGTGCAATATGGGGAATGGGTGCTAGGGATAATCTCCACTAAGGAATCAATGATCACCACTATAATTGCCTCAAATTGCTATTCAATTATGAAAGAAAGTATGAACATCATGCAACAATGTCTCCATTCATCACACAATGCCTAATTATGGGTATTCTTAATGCAATGAATCTCTCAATTACAAAACATTTAATTCATACAATCATACACAATTATAACTCGATTAATCCCTAATCACGTTAGCTCAACTCTCGTTTGTTGCTTGATGAGAGTGAATTGATGCATGATTTGATGTGGTATTTATTTGCAAAAAGTGGTGAAAAGTGTTTGATTTTGAGCATTAAGGTGTAAGGTATCACTTCTTTGCAAATAAAGTATCACTTGTATAGAATTGATGGATTTTGTTATGTGTTTCATCTCGTTTTCAGGTAAATCGGTGGAATTTGACCAAACCGAGAGTACTGGGATTCATACGGTGAAGAGACGAACAAGATGAGCAAAAATGGGGGTTGGAGGTGGAAGTTAGGCCGAGAAAATTCCCTGGACTTGACCTTAGGTCGAGGTCCATGGGCCTCGACTCGAGGTTGCTGCCTTTTGAAGATTTTGCCAAAATTAGAAGAACCTCGACTCGAGGGGCTGAAGCTCGAGTCGAGGGATGCGGTTTTGCCGGTAAGCTTGACTCGAGGGCTGGAGGTTTTTAACAAAAGTGCATCCACGATTTCACCAAGCTCGACTCGAGGGCCTCAAGCTCGAGTTGAGGCTTCCAAAATTCAGAATTTCCCCTTTTAATCCCATTGCACGAAAAAGCAGAGCATATCATCATCTATAGCGATTACTTACAGTCTTTTGGCCGATTTACGGGTTTCTAGCCAAATTCTCCTTCTAGGTTGATTAGATTGATAAATTTAGATTGATTTCCATTAATTGTTGATTAGATTAGACTTTGATCCATTAGTTTTGTCAATTCAAGTTGTAATTCAAGTGAATAGGAGTTTACTTTTGAAGATTCAAGCATTCAATACATTGATCATTTGGTTCAATTGGTGATGTTCTTCCTCTCTATTCAATTCTATTTCTTAATTGTTGTGATTAACATTTTAATTATGCAATTAGATTTTTCACCCATGGATTTTGCACTTTGCTCCACGGGCTAATTCACTTGTGCTTGAGATAGTTGAAATTGAGGATGAATTGATTGCTTGTGCTATGATTGTTGATGATTGATGATCAATTGAGATAGTTAGTGCCCTAATTGTGATTTTAATTGTGCTTCATGCATGTTTATCTCTTTCGATTAGTGTTTGATCACCCTAAAAACATACGAGAGTTGAGCTAACGTGATTAGGGATTAATCGGGTTATAATTGTGTATGATTGTATGAATTAGGTGCTTCTTAATTGAGAGATTAGTTGCACTAAGAATACTCACCTTAGGCATTGTGTGATTAATGGAGACTTAATTGCATGATGGTTTATGCTTTCTATCTTAGTTGAATGGCAATTTGATACAATCATAGTTTGTGGTCATTGATTCCTTGATGGAGATTATCCCTTGCACCCCTATCCCCATTGATTTTTGAGATTTCTAGCTTGGTAATTGTTCTAGCTATCTTGTGCTTAATTCATAGCTTTGTTGTTGTTGTTTGATTTGAATTCTAGCATTTGAGTAGTGAATTTGGCTCAAAACCGTGTTGCAACAATAGTAATTGAAAACTCACATTTCTAGGGACCCATTGTCATACTTTTCCCTTGGGTTCGATAACTTGGTTGTCTTAATATCACTTGCCGATTTTACCGCAATCATTGCTAGGGTTATCAAACACCAATCAAAAAGAGATAAAAATGTATGAAGCATAATAAGCATCAACAATTAGGGAACTAACTATCTCAATTAAACAACAATCATCACTTGATTATAGCAAGAGTAATCAAATCATCCTTAATTTCAATTATCCCAAGCACAAGGGAATTAGCCCATGGTGCAAAGAGCAAAATCCATGAGTGAAAAATCAAATAGCATGATCAACATGAGAATCAAAACAATAAAGCACTTATGAAATAGAAATAGAGAGATAGGATGAACATCACCAATTTAACCAATTGAAATAGAA
The DNA here is from genome assembly GCA_030762865.1 of Paraleonurus japonicus. Classification (NCBI taxonomy): domain Eukaryota; kingdom Viridiplantae; phylum Streptophyta; class Magnoliopsida; order Lamiales; family Lamiaceae; genus Paraleonurus; species Paraleonurus japonicus. Next base: position 30,187,887 of record CM061054.1, read on the forward strand.
TTGAAATGCTTGCTTTCCACAAATGTAATCTTTTGCAATTGAATTCTTCAAATGACTAAACTAATTGAATAAACTCTAATCTAATCAACAATTCAATGAAATCTAACTATAGACTTGAATCTATGAATCTAGGGAGTGGAAATGAGCTAAGAACATGGAAAATCGCACCGAAAACGAATGGTAATCGCTCTTAACTATCTTATGCTCTGTTTTTATCAAGAGAGGATTAAATGGATCATTTCTGAAAAACCGCCGCCTTGAGTCGAGCTTGGGAAGCTCGACTCGAGCCCATCAACCTCGACCCGTGCTGTTGTGCCTCGACCCGAGCTCACCGAAGTTGTGTCTGTATTTTTGGCTGGAAAACGTGCTCGGCGAGCAGCCACCGACTCGAGCTTTAGTATACTTTGCCACATTTTGCTTCCCTTGAAGCCGGCTCGACCCGAAGTGCCCCGGACTCGGGCGAGGTCGAGTCCAGGGATTTTTGTGGGCTCGACTTCATCTCCTAACCCCTATTTTCATCCCACGTGTTCGTCTCATCTCCATATGAATCTTGGTACTCTCGGTTCGGTCTAATTCCTCCGAAAATCCTGAAAATGAGACGAAACACTTCGAAAATTCATTAATTCTCACATAGTAATACATTTCATGCAAAAGAGTGATACACCACACCTTAAAGCACAAATACTAACACTTTTCATCACTTTTTGCAATTAATCACCACAAAAATCATGCAATCATTCACTCTCATCAATCACGAGGTTTTAAGAAAACGTTGATATAGTAGATAACGTAAGGGTATTTTGGGGGTATTATACGGTCCATTTATGAGTTATGTGGTTGTTTATGAGTGTAAAGTCAATAGCATGTAAAAAAATAAGTGATAGTTGCATGATGAGACAAAAACAATTGTTGAAAAAATATTGTGAGCATATTTTTTGTGTATGGAGAGAGTATGTACTTTAAAAATTTGTAAATTAAATGTATATAATTCACATTTTTTTCTCATCTAAAATTTAAAAATATTTAATAATTTAATTTAATTAAGTAACAAAACAATAATTTAATTTTTGTCAGTCCAATACATAGGTTATAATAGTGAATTTAATATAAAACGAATGTTACAATCTCAATTTAAGTTAAATTACATAATAAAGTTAAATTGAAATAAAATATTTAATGTTTCTAAAGAAGTGAAATCTAGAACGGGGTTTGAATAGATTTCCCAATCTATCCAAATTTTTCCTTTTAAAATTATGAATCAGCCACTACAAAATTAGAACACACAATGAAATTATTTTATACCGATTCTTTAGTAATTCTTATTACGAACAATAATTGACCAGAATTTCAATGAACAAATGATAAAATGAAAGAAAATGAAAGCAAGAAAGAACACACACAGATATATAGTGGTTCGAATTTGAACAATCTTGCATTCACTCTCCTTTCACAACATGTGAAAGGGACTTTACTAGCTTACTTACTTTCTCGCTTACTTATAACTTAAAGTTTACAATGAATCTTGACCTTCTACACTTTTTCCATTATTCTGGAATTTTCATCTTGAAGATGTGAAGGAAGTGTTCTATAAACACTTGTGAAACTAATGTGAAAACTTCTTAATACTTTGAATACACATTTTGCTTTTAGAGCTCTCTTGAATGAAAAGATAAAAGTAACAAGTGATCGGTGATTCTAAGTTTAATCCTATTTATATGAATTCTTGGAAGTTGTAATCGAATCGATAACTCTTATAATTCGTTATAAGCTGAATAACTTCTTCTTGGTTGTTGAAATCTGCTTCTTGAGTAGTTGCAACCATTTCGGTTATTTAAGTTGTAACTACTTCTTGAAATCTTCAACTCTTTTCTTTTATCATCTCAGATCTCAAATCATCGGATGATCTGTCCTCATCCGATCTCTATCATGTCTTTCTTATTCTACTCGGTATTTCTTGATCTTCTCAAGGATATAATTGTGCGATTCTTGACCTCGTCTTATCCTTGACCTTGTCTCCGCCTTGAGTCTCCATCTAAACTTCTATACTAAGTCTAACTATTACATGTTATCACTTACTACCTCATTTGCCTATACAATATTTTCTGCTTTGGTCATCTTATTTTACTTACTCATCTTAATTTCATCAAATCTATATTTTTGTGCTAACATTTTTCCCCTTTTTGATGATGTTAAAACCTCTCAAGAAAAGAAATGAGATAGTAAAATTAGAAATTATAACCGATAACCAATTAAGACACGTAGTCGATATTAAGATGATACATATAGTCGGATAATTAAGACTTAGTCATTTAAACAGATGAATTAGAATTTAGATAGTTTCAACACTTAAGGAATTTTTAATTCTTTAGAAGATTAGAAAGTAATAAGAATTAGTCAATCAATTTAGTTAGAACGAATAAGAAACATATTATAGGAACTTGATGTATATTCACATAATAATTACATTGAAAATTTAAGAGCATTACATGGATTATCATATTGAGAAAGAAAAATAGGGACTTAGTCATACCACTGTTCTTCTTCTCGAATACTCATCCAAATAAGACCATTTCCTTTAAGCTCCTTATCTCTCCTCCTTCGCCGGATCGGCAACGGTTTCAGCTTAGATGAGCGTCGCTTGATCTTCTCTCGATCAAGACGACCATCATTTGTAAGGAGGAGACATCTAAGTGTAAGGCGGTGAGCCCACGTCCATATATATTAAACTCCTCATCGGCTAAGTTGATTAGGTATTGGTAGAAGTCGGAGTCTTCTGCTTCCAGCAATTCATGAATTGCGATGTTCTCGTTTTTGCTCCCGAAGATACCTTTTTGTAGACGTAAAATAGGAAGATCCACTTCACTTCAAGTGGTCTCCACTTCTCTTGCTCGCTCATCAAGAGTATCTCTTTGGGAACTCCTTCGCTTTTGTGGAATGGCCGGTAGACCTCTTCTCCTTGTGCATTTCTAGATCTCTGAACCCACTTCCTCGTCTTACGGTCATACATTTTACCATGAGCCTTCTCCAGTTCCCATCTCCTTTTTGCATCACAGCATCCGTACTTAGCAATCTCTTCCCTCTTCCTCTTCTTTATCTTTTCTTCTTCTTCCACCTCAACTGGGGTCTTTTGAGATTGACACCTTGTCCAGGCTTTCCTAGCTGATTTAGTTGAAGAGGGTTAGATTGTTTGGACTCGGGAACTGGATCTTGCACAGGGGCTTCTTCTTCGGCTTAGTGGGTTCATTGCTTCAACTTGGTGACTCGGAGGTTTTCTCTCTCTTCAATCTTTTAACACACGCTGAGTCTTCACCTCACCGCCTTCTTTCTCACCTCCTTAGACTTCGACACTTCTTTTGCAATATCATCCACCTTAAGCGTTAAGGCCAGGATCTCGATCGTCATGATCATCCACTCATTTCTTGAGGCTTGCTTCCCCTTTTTAGCATCAGCAAATCTAGTGTTGCAGATGGATGCAACTTGCTCTATTTGATGAAGGGCCTCATTTTGAAAATATCCCGCCTTCGAGATATGAACTCAACTTGCTTCTTCCGAGTGGCTTTGATTTTCCCGAACTCATTGTGCATGTTATCAATTAGCGTCTTAATCTCCTCTCGTGAGAGGTCCTTTCTTCAGAAAAGACTTCTTCATCCTCTCCATAAGGATTGCTTCCCTCTCGTGAGAACTTGATTGAGTTGTCCCTCAATAGAATCTCTCATTATTTTATCAGTTTGGGAGACATACTCATGAACATACCGTGATTGCTTATTCTCGCTTTCGATGACCTTCTCAAGAACTTCAGTTTTATCACTTTATGTCTTAGACCGAGAGAAGTATAGATCAATGTTTGTTTTCTCCTGAAACCATGATCTATATTCTCTTTTAATGTGGAGGTGATAAATGTAGGAAGCATATGGAATGCAGATAGACAAGCTGTCTTTAGATTTGCCACCTTAGTCATCAGTGCTCAACTTCGAGTAAAAGCGAGACGAGGATGGGTGTGCTTCTTCTTGTTCAGATGGAGAAGACTTAGTCAAGTCTATCACCTCTTTTTCTTGCAAGCTTTCTTCACTGAGATAAGTCTACCCAATGTGGTTGTTGAACTAGTGACTTCTCGAGACTCCTCCTCTATCATCATCTGCTCCTCTTGAGCTTTTTTCTTCTCGATCTCCATCTCATCTGCCCTTTCTGGGCTGGTTTATCGATTTGCTCCTCCCGAGCACCAACCGATTTCTCAACAATCGCAAAGATTCTCTTACTCAATTAATTTTTCCTCGCTTGTTTCCTTCTCGACAACGGCTTCAACACTTTCTTTTCAGCTTCCCCGATTGCTCCTTGGTTGTTTCCTTGACAGAAAGACTAGGTAGACTCTCATTTTCGAGATAAGTAGCGAATCGGTCTTACGTAAAGATCTCTACAAATGATTTTCGACCACCCGCCCTTAAAACTACCTTCTCCCGGATGGAGAGGTTGTTTCCTCCTGCCTCCCAATGAGAATGGTCGTCTCCTCAAAAATCTGGTTACAGGCCCCTCAAAGCAACCGGACATCGACCATCTCCTTCAACAACTCCGGATCTGCAACCAAGGTTGGCTCTTTTCTCAACACAAACCTCTTCCCCAAGGTTCTTAAAGTAATCTCCGTAGGACCCATTACCCCAGATTGGTTGGGCAAATTTAGATATAATGCGAGGCTCGAGATGAGGTTCGGGTGGAAAGGAATGAAAAAGGATCTATTGATGTGGTGGTAGGTTCTTTGGGACTAGGCCGCTTTAGAGGCTCGGAAGCGAAGCCTTGTGCGCTTCATCATCGCTAGGACGAGGGGATTGAGTGGGTTCTTTGGTTGGCTCTTCCTCGAGACGAGGAAGACGACTTTACTTTCTCGAATCCTCCCGTGAGGACACTTCCACCGCCTCTGTAGCTAGGGTCTCTTCCCGCCCCGAGGTCTCACCTACCTCACTTTCCCGAGAAATTGTCTTCTCTACCTCATCTACTTTCTCCTCCTCTCCGTCCGACTCCTCCTCCTCATCTTAGGATTCATCCACCGGAAGAGTAGCCGGCTTTTTGGACTTAGAGGGTTTTGGTCATTGAACCCAGTGGTTCAACATATTCTACAAATTCTACTCCGCATCAAAACTGGAGGACCAAAATTCTCTAATTATTTGTTAGCGAGACCTTTCGCCTTGTGTACTTGTTAACCCCTTCTTCCCAATCTACGTTTTCACTCCCTAACTTGGCCTCTATGATCCATGTGATCCTATTCATAATGCCGCCACCGACTTCAAACTCCATTTGAACTTGTTCTCAAAGAATCTCCTCTTTGAAACATTCCATACTCCTCAAACAATCTTGTGAATAAAGCAATCTTGCCCAGTTCACTTGCACACTAATTGGAGTGAATTGATGCATGATTTTATGGGGTATTTTTGTGCAAAAAGTGGTGCAAAGTGTTAGAATTTGTGCTTAAAAGTGTAGAGTATCACTACTTTGCTTGAAAAGTATCATTTGTGTATTTTTGATGTTTTTCGTCCTATTTTCAGGTAAATTGGTGGAATTTGACCAAACCAAGAGTACCGGCATTCATACGGCGAAGAGACGAATGAGACGGGCGAAAATAGGGGTCGGAGGTGGAAATTGGGTCGAGAAAATTCCCTAGACTCGACCTTTGGTCTAGGCCGAGGAGCTCGACCTAAGGGTGCAGGCCAAGAAAGAGATTTTCAAAATTTGAAGAAGCCTCGACTCGAGGGCTGGAAGCTCGAGTCGAGGGTCGGGATTTTTCAGCAAGCTCGACTCGAGGCTGAAGCTCGAGTCGAGGCTGGGCTATTTTAGGAAAAACGCATCCACGATTTAAGGAGGCTCGACTCGAGGGCTCCAACCTCGAGTCGAGGGTACCGATTTTTAAAACTGCATTTTAAAGCCATTTGAGCAGAAAACAGAGCATAACCTTTCCTATAGCGATTACTTACGGTTTTTAGGGTGATTTATAAGTTTATTAGCTTAACTCTCATTCTAGGTTAATAAGATTGTTAGATTTAGATAGATTTCCATTAATTGTTGGTTAGATTGTACTTTGATCCATTAGTTTTCTCATTCCAAGTTGTAATTCAAGAGGAGAAGAGTTTACATTTGAAGATACATTTGAAGATTCAAGCATTCAATATAGTGATCATTTTGTCTTAATTGGTAATGTTCTTCCTCTCTACTCATTTCAATTCATTAATTGTTGTGATTAGCTTTTATTTTGCAATTAGATTTTGTACTCATGGATTTTGCACTTTGCTCCATGGGCTAATCCACTTGTGCTTGGGATAATTGAAATTGAGGATGATTTGATTGTCTTGTGCTATGATTGTTGATGATTGTTGATGAATTGAGATAGTTGAACCCTAATTGTGATTCTAATTGTGCTTCATGCATTTTTATCTCTTTAGATTAAATTTTGATCACCCTAGCAATAGGCGAGAGTTGAGCTAACGTGATTAGGGATTAATCGGGTTAGAATTGTGTATGATTATATGAATTGGGTGCTTCTTAATTGAGAGATTAGTTGCACTAAGGATACTCACATTAGGCATTGCGTGATTAATGGAGACTTAATTGCTTGATGGTTCTATGCTTTCTTTCTTAGTTGATTTGCAATTTGATTCAATCATAGCTTGTTGATCATTGATTTCTTGATGGAGATTATCCCTAGCACCCCTATCCCCAAATTGATTTTTGCTATTTGTTCTAGCCTACCACTTGTTTGAGTAATTGCTTGTTGTGTTGTTTGATTTTAATTCTAGCATTTGTATTGTGTTTTTGGAGCCAAACCGTGATTGCAACAATAGTCATTGAGAACTTTCATTTCTTGGAACTCATGGCCATACTTTTCCCTTGGGTTCGATAAACTTGGTTGTCTTAATATCGCTTACCCGAATTACCGCAATCAAAATGGCGCCGTTGCCGGGAATAAGTTTTTGCACCTTAAGTGAGACTTAGGAATTTATTTGAAGTGGCTACTTGTTGTTTTTGTATTTTTATTTTGTTCTTTGTTTTTATTTGATTTTGATACTTGGATTGGTGGTTTGTAGGTGCATGATTACAAGATCAAGTAGTATTCCACCTTTGCCACTCAATCCGGAAATTGAAGCTACAATTCGTAGAAATCGTGGGAGAAGGAGAAGAGAAATGATGGAAGATGAAGAGTTGATGAATGAAGAGAGAGTTGGTGAACCTCATGTTGAGGAGGTTAATGGCAATGGAGAAGGGAGAGTGCAAGAGAATGGAGGAGGAAATGGGCACAATTTACCTTATAATGCTCAAGTTGGCCCTTTCCCTCAAGGGATGCCACCACATCAATTTCTCTACCAAAATCCATACCCCTATCCTCCACAAGCTCACCAATATCCATATTATCCACCTCATCCACAACAATTCCCACCATATTATCCTCATATGCCATACCCACATGAGCCTAGATATCAAGAGCCACCTCATATTCCACAAGCCCAACCACAACCTATGCAAGAGCCTCCACCTCAAGGTAGGCCATTAAGGGAGTTCTTTGAGCTTCAACTTCGTGAGCATTATGATGGTATTACAAGGCCTAGGATTGAAGCTAATAATTTTGAGATAAGTCTCGCGCTTGTGAGGATGTTAAGGGAGAAGCAATTTGAAGGGAAAGATGAAGAAGAGTGCCCTCATCAACACATGGCACAAGTTTTGGAGATTTCGACACCACAAAGTACAATGGAGTTTCCGAGGATGCGAAGAAGCTAAGGCTATTTGCCTTCACTCTTAAGGGGAGAGCCAAAGCTTGGCTCAATTCTATTCCTCCCGGAACTGTTTATACATGGGAGGACCTTAGCAAGAGATTCTAGATGAAATATCCGCTACCTAAGATGGTGCAAGCCAAGGAGGCTATTTCTCATCATAGAGTGTCCCACGTGGAGGAGATTGAGTCTATGAAGACGGTGATGGATCGATTGGGAGCCCTTACTACTTCTCAAGCTCAATATAGAGTGAATCCATCTATTCCTCAAGTTGATTTGTGTCCAAGCCCTATGTCTATTGAAGAAGTGAATTATATGGGAAGGCCTCCATACCAAGGAGAATATCAAAGCAATTATCAAGGCAATTTCCAAGGTGCAAGGCTATATCAAGTGGCTTATCAAAATAGGCCTCAAGGTAATTTTTAACCTCAACCTCAACCTCCATTTAATGTCAACAATTGGAGAAGACATGGAAATTTCTCATATGCTAATCCAAGATCCGCCGTTCAATTTCCTCCCGGATTTGATCCGGTGCCAAAGCACCTAACAATGAGGGGAAAGCAACTACAGAGAGGAGCTACTTGGGATGATTGTGAAGAGGTTAGAGGCGAATGATTCAAGATTGGATTATATTGGGAAGCAAATGGATACAAGGTTCAAGACGATTGAGCACCAAGTGGGGCAATTGGCCACAACGGTTGGAAAGCTTTCATCTACGGTGGATCATTTGCAAAATAAGGGAAGTATCCATCTACCACCGAGCCTAATCCAAAGGAGTTTTGTAGTGCTATTCAATTAAGGAGTGGTGCTAGATATGAAGGCCCTCAAATGCCTAAGGAAGTTGAAGTTGAGAAAGAGGTGGAGAAAGAAGAGGTGATTGAAGAAAGTGTGGTTGCCGAGAAAGAGAGAAGTGAAGAGATCAAAGCAAAGAAAGAGTCAAAGGAAGAAGAGAAGTCCAAAGAAGCATGGGGAGTCCCCATGAAACCCACTCCGGTTCCCTATCCTCAAAGACTTGGGAGGAAGAAGCTTGATGAGGAGTTTGGTAAGTTTTTGGAGGTTTTTAAAAGCTTGCATGTTGATATTCCACTTTTAGATGCCCTTGAGCAAATTCCCCATTACAAGAAATTTTTAGAGAAATAATGTCAAAGAAGAGAAGATGGGATGAGAAGAGAGTGATCGAATTGGTCGAAGAATGCAAGGAGATTCTTGAGAGACATCTACCTCAAAAGCTTAAGGATCCGGGAAGTTTTATTATTCCTTGTGAAATTGGTGAGAATGGGAAAGTTCAAGGCTTATGTGATTTGGGAGCTAGTATTAATGTTATGCCTTTATCCATATTCAAGAAGTTGGAGTTAGGAGAGGTGACTCCTACCAATATCAATCTTCAATTGGCGGATCAATCTTATGCTCATCCTTTTGGGATTGTTGAAGATGTATTAGTGGGAGTTGGCAAGTTTATCTTCCTGTGGATTTTATCGTGCTTGATATGAAGGAAGAGCTTGAGGTACCTATCATTCTTGGTAGACCTTTCCTTGCTACCGGAAAAGCCATGATTAATGTTGAAAAAGGGGAGCTCAAATTGAGCTTTAATAGAGAAGAGGTGACATTTTCTAGAGCTCCATTGGAAGAAGATGCTCCAAGCACTTTGGAGAAGAAGACGTGTGGATATATTGAGATCATCGATTTATACCCTTCAATTGATAGGGATGATTCTACACCTTCTACTTCTTCTAATTCTTTGATTAATGAGCATTTTATTCCATCTTGTAAAGTGATTGCTAATAAGTATTGTGTTTCTCTTGATGATTTTAGGAAGGAAAAAGCACTTGTTGAACCTTTGCTTGATCCGGAGATAGAAAGATCGAAGAAGGAGTGAACGAAGTGACCAAGCTTGAGCAATGATCAATTTTGAGGGTGTTAGAAGAGAGAAAGATACCACTTGAGAAGAAAGAAGCAAGTTTCATAGTTGGAGATCAAGTGGTGTGGAGCGAATCAAATTAGAGTTGATTGCTAGGAGTAGAAGGACTCAAAGAAGTCTTGACGGTGAAAGAGATCAAGGAAGGAGGAAAGCTCCTATTGGAAGATAAATGGGGATGTTGCTTTTTTGCAAAGGAAAATCTAGTAAGGCACAAGGATAAATCTCATGTCCTCATTGAAAGGGAAGTATGAACTCCTTGAGTTTCGTCCGGCAAAGGACGTTAAACCTAGCGCTAGATGGGAGGCAACCCATCCTTTTTGTTGCTTTTGTGTGTGTGTGCTCTTTGTTTGCCTTTTTGTTTTGTTTAGTTTTGGAGAATTGGCTTGGAAATTTATTTGATCATGCTTAGGGGATTGTCATATTTTGTTATGGGATTATTTGGATAATTGAGCTTATTGATACCATGGGGAGTTGCATATATATTTGTATCACTCTTGGGCCAAACTTTGAAATCATGCTTACATTTAAGTTTGGGGGTGATGATCGTTTTATTGTTCACTTGCATCTCTTTATGGTACGAATTTGATGATTTTAGTGCTCGATTGTAGGTACACTTGCTATATTTGATTGGGAGAGTGATTGGAATTGCAAGGAAATTCAAGAAAAAGGAAGAAGTGCTTAAAAGTTGGTGAAAATTGAGCGAAAAGGAAGAGACCCGGTCTCCTCGATCAAATGAGCGACCAGGCTTAAATCGAGGGACCAAAAAGGTTAGTATGTGCATATTTTGGTTCATTGGGGTCGAGAGGGTCAATTTTAGGAGTTTTGGGGGTCAGGCCGGGTCCAGGAATTTGTAAAAATTCCTTGGACTCGACCTCTGGTCGAGGTGGCTAAACCCCGGGTCAAGGGATCCACACTTACGAAAAATTAAGAACATTCACTTAACCCTCGAGTCGAGGTCTGAGCCTCGAGTCGAGGTGAATTTAAACTGGGCAAAGACGACTTGAGGGCTGAGCCTCGAGTTGAGGGGCTTTATTTTTAGATGCTTCGAGTCGAGGGCTGAAGCACGACTCGAGGTTGGGAACGCTTTTAAATATACGCAGTAGGTTTGAGTTCATTTCTTGACTCGTGCCCTAGACCTCGATTCCCATCGCAATTTTTCACCATTTTTCGTCCCTATTTCGCACAATTTCACCGATCATCTACATATTCCTTCACATTACATTCATCCATATCATAAAAATCATAACTTTGGAGGGTTTTTGAGATTAATTTGGGGTTTTTGAAGAAGAGTGAGTGGGTGTTCTCTAATTTCATTCCAAGACCGAATTCATTGAACAAGGTACGTAATTCTCACTCCCTAGCCCTTTTAATTTCGTTCTTGAGTAGATTGATACATGGGTAGTAGTCGAATTTTGCCAATTTGTGTATGAAGTATGAATTTCATTTGGGCATTTTGACGAACACATTGTATGCATATTATCTTGAACGAATTTGAGCCTTTTGATTGGTTAATTTGGATTGCTTGTTGAATTAGAAGGCATATTTACGCATATTTGAGATATTTGGTGAATGCCTTTGTGAATTTTAGCCATGAGGATGAGTTTTGCATAATTGTTTTGGGAATTCCAAGTGAAGGCATATGTTATTTGGTCATATTTGCTTAGTTGATGATAGGAGTGCATGATTAATTGTTTGTTATTGGTTGAATTAATTGATAGAGTGGCCAATTATTTTGGATAATTTTTGTTGAGCCTAATTGCATAATTTTGTGAGCTTAATTGTTGATATTGATTGTTGAGGCTATTTTGTTGAGTATGCATATTTGTTGGATTTATTGAGCACTTCTATTACCTAAATGCTTGAGTTGTGACTTTTGACCAAATTGATTGAGCTAGTTGATTATTCACTTAGAAATGATTGGTGGTTGAAGTTGTGGTGCTTGTCTCGTTCATGTTTAATTGCTATCATATGTGGTCCTTGTTGCTACTATTATATGCTAAATTTTTGCCTTGGGAATTTTGTAGGAAAATGTTTCTAGGAGCCGATGGTCACGATTACTTGGATGAGGATTTTAGGAAGAGAGAGAGCCGTGAGATTTGCTAATCGGATGCCGGCTCGGCTTGATATTATTTGGGATGACTACAAATGGAGAAAGCACTCCATTCTTTATGCCGAGCTCTACAACAAGGTGGTGAAGACTCGCCTTGTAAACCACGACCGCATGGTCTCGATGGGGATTGGGGACGATATCCCTCGTCTGTTTGACCAGGTTGGCATGTGGATTATTGGCTAAGAGGCCATGGACTTACTTGGGGCTCACTCTGGAGTTTTTGTGCACGGTTACCTTTGATAAGGCGAGGAAGGCAAAATTCCAGAGCGATCACCTTTGAGCTGCTAGGGAACAAGTACACTTTGTAAGTGAACGAGATTAATGAGATACTTGGTGCACCGACCGATCCGGATGGCTCATTGCGAAGATGAGGAGGGAGTATAACGCCAAGAAATTGGAGATGGATATTGGACTCGGGGCACCGGAGCAGCCACGGTTTACACGGGAAGTTTAAGAGTACCCGGATCCGCAACCCGCATGAGATATTTGGAGAAGATCATATCTGCACTATTTTCGCCCGTTACGAGGAGGAGCAGTAGTTTCGAGGAGTTGTACGTGATGTGGTGCTTCCTCCACGGGATCGGTTTAATCTTGCCGCTTACTTGTGTTATCTGTTTGAGAGGGTGAAAAGCACACGATTTGCGAAGATTCAGTTTGGAGGATTGATCAAACTGATAGCCGAGCACTTCGGTATCCCGACGCATAATATGAGAGCTCTAGAGGGGCGGATTTGACTACCGATATGATGAGGAGGATGAAGACATTAGACCTCATCGGGAGGACTTGGTGTTTTGGCAGCACCTCGGAGGCCGATTCCCTCTTCCTAATAAGAGGCTTACTACGGTGTTCGGAGGCTGCGGGGCGGTGACGATTAACCTCCGGATGTGGCCTCGGTGGCTCACAGAGGCGATAGATGCGTACACTCGAGAGCACGGAGTCAACCTCCGGGATGATGATGAGGAAGAAGAGTAGGGAGGATGCGGATCCGAGGAAGAGGCAGAGGCTGCAGATGAAGAGAATGAGGAGGAAGAAGTCTGAAGAGGATGAGCCGGGTGAGGAGCCGGTTAGGATGGAGGAAGATGAGGAGTATGCGCCGAGAGATCAACTACTCTTGGCGGGATGAGATGAGGAGCGAGCGGTATGAGGCTGGGAGCTCGTCGCAGAGGCCATGGACATTGGCCCGAAGAGATGTGGGCGAGATAGTTAGCGTATGCAGCTTGAGTGCCTCATGCGGCAGACGAGTGCTTGAGCCATGGAGGAGACCCATAAATTTAACGAAGAGACTCGGAGGATGCAAGAAGAGTACTGAAGAACCAGCAGGAAATGTACTCTCTCCGGCACATGAGCTCGTGGAACACAGGGCCTAGCTACTACCCTCCTCCATGACCTCCGGATGATGATTAGGAGATTCACCCTATTTCTTGATCCCTCTCCTCTTGTCATATTTAGCTATCTCTAGTTATTTCCTCTAGATGATTTGTAGTGAATTGATTATGGTTGCTTGGGCTGTACTTATTTCCGACTTTTTATGGATTTGGGTACTTGATGATTTTTATGGATGATTTGATGGATTTGGATGAGTGAGTTTCATTGCTTATGATATGATATTATGATTATGCTATATTGGTGTCTTGGATTTCTTGCATATGATTTTGGGGATGGATTTGTAGTGAGCTTTAATTGTGCATTTATTGCATATCTTTGAATGATCATTATTGATATAGTGAGTGTGCTTGAGATTATATACATGTACACTTGTACTTGATTTGAAGAATATATTAAATTTTAAAGTGATCATGAGTTTATATGTGGCTTGACGCTAGTATGATTGATAAATTATGTAATGATGAATGTGATTGAAAATGCTTGACTCATTGCTCAATTTAAGCCCGTGAGCTTTTGTGCTTTAAGAATCGTACATTTTATACGGTTGAATTAATTTCTTTGTGAGTGCATCATTCATAGATTTGTATGCTAGAACTTGCCCTTGGACTTGTTGAAATTGATCTTTGTGTGATTTCATGAATATGATAAGAGACCATGTTTGATATGATAAGTCACTTAGCCAATTTTTTTCCCCACAAAAACATTTGATTTCCTTAGTAAGCCATTTTGAGTCTAGTATCCTTATTCTTTGGCAAACCAAGTGAAATTGAAGCCATTTGCCTATTTTTATGAGTTTTATTGTCCTATGTTTAGTAGAGCTTGATTGTTGGCTATAGATAGTGATTTGCATGTAAAGTTTGGTGGAAAGATGACATGCTAAATTGATGATTGAGAAGAAGAAAGAAAAAAGGTTTAGATGAAAAAAATCGAGGAGAAATTGTGGAAATGAAAAAAGAAAAATTCAATTTGTGAGCTTAGATGTGAAAGAAAGCTCAAAAGAATGGTGGTGTTTGAACTTTGAAAAGCGTGGAAAAGAAAGAATGTTGATTGAAAAGAAATGGAAGAGAAGTTTAGTGTATTGTTTAGCTAACTTTCAAGTCTCTACTATTTGAGTCACTCTCACCTAAATTCATTCACCCATTCCAAAGAGCTTACATTACAACCTTGATGAAAGACATCTTTGATTCTTGATTGAACACAAAAGAAAATGATTGATATCGAGTCCTTTGGCAAGCTTATGAGATGCATGTTCTTGAATTTGATGATTGAGAGACATTTTACCTTGATACACTAGAGAGAAGAGAGAAACGCTCCATGGAAGGAGCAATGATTTGAGTATTTGATGTTGCATTTATTTGAGCATGATTCATCTTGATTGCTAGTTGAAAGTTTGCATAGATAATTGAGATCATTGATGAGTTTGATTGTCTTATTTTTCATCGATGGTGCCATGAGACATAATTGCAATCAATTCACTCTTTTGTGCTTATTTGCTTCGTTGCTCGAGGATGAGCAACACTTTATGTTTGGGGGTATTATGATTGGAGTGAATTGATGCATAATTTTATGGGGTATTTTTGTGCAAAAAGTGGTGCAAACTGTTAGAATTTGTGCTTAAAAGTGTAGAGTATCACCGCTTTGCTGAAAAGTATCACTTGTGTGTTTTTTGATATTTTTCGTCCCGTTTTTAGGTAAATCGATGGAATTTGACCAAACCGAGAGTACCGACATTCATACGGAGAAGAGACGAATAAGACGGGCAAAAATGGGGGTCGGAGGCGGAAGTCGGGTAGAGAAAATTCCTAGACTCGACCTCTGGTCGAGGCCCAGGAGCTCGACCCGAGGTTGCAGCCCTACCAAGAGATTTTCAAAATTTGAAGAAGCCTCGACTCGAGGGCTGGAAGCTCGAGTCGAGGGTCGGGATTTTTGGCAAGCTCGACTCGAGGGGCTAAAGCTCGAGTCCGAGACCGGGCTATTTTAAGAAAAGCGCATCCACGATTTAAGGAGCCTCGACTCGAGGGCTCCAACCTCGAGTCGAGGGTGCCGATTTTTGAAAAACTACCTTTTAAAGTCATTTGAGCGGAAAATATAGCATAACCTTCCCCATAGCAATTACTTACGGTTTTTAGGGCGATTTCGAGTTTCTTAGCTTAATTCTCATTCTAGGATGAATAGATTGTTAGATTTAGATAGATTTCCATTAATTGTTGGATAGATTGTACTTTGATCCATTAGTTTTCTCATTCCAAGTTGTAATTCAAGAGGAGAAGAGTTTACATTTGAAGATACATTTGAAGATTCAAGCATTCAATATAGTGATTATTTTGGCTTAATTGGTGATGTTCTTCCTCACTACTCATTTCAATTCATTAATTGTTGTGATTAGCTTTTTTATTTTGCAATTAGATTTTGTACCCATGGATTTTGCACTTTGCTCCATGGGCTAATCCACTTGTGCTTGGGATATTTGAAATTGAGGATGATTTGATTGCCTTGTGCTATGATTGTTGATGATTGTTAATTAATTGAGATAGTTTGTACCCTAATTGTGATTCTAATTGTGCTTCATGCATTTTTATCTCTTTAGATTAATGTTTGATCACCCTAGCAATAGGCGAGAGTTGAGCTAACGTGATTAGGGATTAATCGGGTTATAATTCAATATCACTTTTCATCCGCACATTATCACATTTTCGTACATAGCTATCTCTTTATTGTAAATTTATCTTAATGGTGATTTTATGATGTTGGTGATTTCATTTATTTGATAGTAGCAGTATGTTAGTCCCGATTAGTTATATCGGTCTTCTAAGAAAAATGTAGAAGGGGGTTGAATAGATTTTTCGTATTTTTACAAATCATACAAAATTTATTCAAAGCACCAAAGTAACACAACAGAAATTCAATTTTAATCTCAACTTTATTAAGATCAAGAGCAAACTGATATGTTGGTATTAACTTTGATTCTGAAATCAATCTTCAATTGATAAACTAAAAATTAAGCAAGTAAACAAAAGCAATAAAGAACACTGATTTATAGTGGTTCGGATTATAAAATCCTACATCCACTCTCCTTCTCTAACTTGAAGAAGGGGCCACTTACTACTTTCTTACTCACAACTTACTACCTTACAACTTACAACTTTCTTCAAATCTTCAAAATACTCCTAACTCCTTCTCTAAAAACTAACAATTACAGGTGAATATTGGATTTTGAAGATTACAAGAGAAGTGTTCTATAAACACTTGAACTTTGTGAAAACTCTCTTGAAATACTTGTGAATTGATTGTGATCGAAATCGAGTAGTGAATAGTGTGAAAATCAATTTTGCATAAGTGTGTTGAAAAATGAAAACTAGACCTATTTATAAGTCTCAAAAGACAGTTAGTTTGTTAGTCAGTTCTAATAAATTTGGAAACTCGCTCAACAAACTTAATCTTGAAAACTCGCTTCTGACCTCACTGATTTCTTCTACTCGCCTACGGTGACTTGGTGAAAACTTGTTTTTCTTATTCTACTCAGCTTGTCTTGACCTCGTCTCGAGCTCTTCATAATTGTCTCCTGCAGATGACTAGATTTAACCTTATCTCAGATGACTTGCAACCTTTAATCTCCAGCCTAACTAAATCAGTCCTTGACCTAGTCTCGATCGGCCTTAGTATAAGCACTGATCTCACTGCTTCTTCAAGGTTGTCTCGGTCATCTCGAATCGTGGCTTCTTTTAACTCATCAAAACTTTACTTGATCTAACAATTTCCCTTTTTGATGATGTTAAAACTATAAAAAAGAAACATACTTCACAAATGATGTTAGTCAAAATTATTCAAGATAATCGAGATAGGCATATCGTAACACATTCACACTATAATTCAGATTTATTCAAGTTAGAGCACTTAATTCACACTTAGAAAAATTTTGAAGTAAAAATTCTTAAGTCTTAAGACTTTTTCAAATGATTTATATTTTTAAAAAATAAAGTCTTAGGACTTAGAAAATTAAAAATTCTAAGATGAGATTTTTCTCAGATGATTAATACTTAGAAATTTTTTTAAGTTTTCTTAAAACAAGAAAGAAAACTTTTAAAATAAGATAAGTAAATCAGATCAGATTTAGTCATCTCATTCATATAGAGCACATTTACATTTTTACATATGGATCGATAAGAAGATAAAGGATAAAGAAATTTAAGCTTATCTAATCTGGCCCATCTATCTTTCTCTGGGAACCGCATCCAATCAAATATCCTCGTCCTTAGCTCGGCAATCTCCTTTGGATCACCAACTTCATTTGATTTATCCCATAATTGATAGTTGATCTCGATCCACTCCTTTTCAATCGAGCCATCATCATTCAACTTGATTGAATGGATGAGTAGTTCTGAGCAACCAAATCCAAGTTGTACCATTCATCTCCTTCATCAAGAAGTTTCGTACAAGCTTGGATTTTCCTTCTCCATCCAAATCATGCCAAGCTATTGTTTCATTATCGATGATGCTCGACTCCTTTGCAGATGTACCGTAAGAAGGTCCATTTTGCCTCGTACTTCATGTACTCGGCTGCCCAAGCCGGATGCGCAATCATCTTTGGAGGGGCATCGGTTCTTTCCTCGGCCTCGATCCATGCCGTATCTGTTCCTTCTCCGACCGTTGGGACCACCCACTTCTTCCGGGATCTCACAAAAATTCTCGCCCGCTTCCTTAGCCGACTTAATCTTCCTCCCGGCTTCCCTCCGGCCATAGTAGACCTTCTCTACCTTTATCCATCGGTCCCTTTCGCCTCTATCCTAAGCCGCTCGGCTGATTTTTCAAGGGGTCTTTTTCCAGCTGACTTTAGACATCGGGCTCTGTCGATAGGCGACACGGCTCTCTCCAGCTCCTTCTCTTTCCCCTTCTTGGCTATCACCAGCTCTTTTCCCTTGCCTCGCTCAGCCTCGGCTTTGGCTTTGGCTTCCTCCTTTCTCTCCCTGATCTTGGCCATAAATCTTTCGGACTTGACTCGGCTTCCTTCTTTACGGCTTGCTCATCCGCCCTTATCGCCTCCTCGATCTGCTCAATTCTTATTTTTAAGGCGGTGAGCTCATCTCGATTGGCTGGCTCTGAAAGCTTAATCTGGTTGAGCTCGGCTTTAATGATCTCCACATCTTCCCCTTTTTAACATCATCAAGTAGCATAGCAAGCTGCTCCTTGATAACGGTAAAATAGGTGGAAGGCGAGATTGATTGAGTATGATCTCATCAGCCAATTTGATTGTCGGCTTGAGTTTGGCTCTTGATTCTCCAACCTCCTTCTTTACTTCAGCCAATTCTTCTTTGTGAGATGGTTTAATGAGAATCGAAATAGAAGATAAGAGATTTACCTCGAGATGCTTTTAGCATTTCCTCCATAGTCACACCGATGTAATCCACGATATCTGCGGTTTTCATTGTGAGCATCCGAGTAAACTTGTCCTCTACTCTCTTCTCCACTGGTTTAGAATTGAGGAGAAGGTGGATCCTAGAGTGCCGGGAGGGGCAGCGGGGGGAGGTTTCGGGCAAGCCTAGGCGAACTCGCGAGGAGATTAAGGAGCTGCTCTTCCGAAAGGATGGTTGAAATGGAAGTGATTCCAGCAGACTCGAACGGTTTTCTCCCGGGAGATGAAGTTTTCCCACCCAACCTTTTCTGTAAACATGAGCTCATCTCCTCTAGGTCTCCGGCCTTAGGTGATGGATCAACCATACTTCAATGGATTCCTTCATTACTTGTGGTTGAACCGAAGTTTAGGAATCACTCTGCCACCTCCTTCGAGCATCCGATAGTAGGGACAATTTCAAAGCTTCCCATAGATCCGTCTGTGCAGGGTGTGTATTGGACTTATTTGGGGAGAGGGAGTGGAATATTTGGTGGAGAGGAAGTCAAGGAAATCGAATGGTTGAGTGGAGGTGGGAGGAATTTTAGGGATTGGGGATGAGATGGGAGGTAGAGTGGTTTGGGTTTGGACTATGTCGGGAGTAGGCTATTTAAGAGGCTCAGAAGTACCAGCCTGGGATACTTCTTCATCGCCTAGGTGGGTGGGGGATTTATCGGATGAGGAGATGTTAGATGATGTACACAGAGTAACTGTCTTTCGGCAGATGTTGTCCGTTACGAGTGGGGATCCTCCAAGACTTCAACCTCGGCTTCTCTGCCATTGCTATTTCTAATGTAGCAGCCTCTTCCGGAAGCAAGCTTGAGGAGGCTGCAGAAGACTCTCCTCCGACAGTACATCGAAGCTTTAATCGGTCTCCTTCGGACCTTCATTGGAGCGGAACATCGTGTCAGCTTCTTCAGGTTGGATGACCTCTTGTTCCACTCCATGCTTCCTCGGTTGTCCTTCAGTACATCGGCTTTGTTGGTACCTCGGCCTCAGTACCTCGGCCGGGTATCTCGGCTGGGTACCTCAGTGCGGGTATCTCAGCTTCCCTGTCTTTGACTGCTTCTGCTGCTTCACTCCTCGTGCCCTTGCCTCATCTCGATTCGTCATCCGAATCGCAATCCACCGATCTCTCATTCTTTGTTAGCGATCCCTTCGGCTTGGAATATTTTTCCTGCCCTCCCTTGTCTGCACCCTTTTATTTAGCCCTTCCATCAAGCATCGTGATCTTATTGAGCAGCAGACTCACGATTGGACCGAGGAACCCATTCTCGCATCATCGAGGGTTATACACTAATCTAGCCTTCTCCTCCTTCAATCTCCCCGAACAACAACTCTACCAGTCTACCCCGATTCCGTCATAAATGGCTCTCATGCAACATAATCTGGACTTTGTTACACCATCATGTGAACTTTGATCTCCCGTGATAGACTTGGTTACAATCATCATCAACAACCCGTATTTTCTCCTTAACAAATGTTTCTTCAGATCTCTCCTCGTTCATTGTAAGTCACCCTTGCAAAGATGTCGAATGAATCCTCCCATTCATCTTCCTTGTATGTTAGAGGGTTTACCCCATCCGCCGTGGTGTCGAGAATTCTGGCCACGTTTTCCTTTGTGAACTCCAACAGTGCCTTCAACCGTTATCTTGAATCCATTATCAGTAATTACACTTGTTTACCAAAAATGGCCCCAATGAAATCCATGGTTCTATTCTCTAGAGATTTCATTGAGCAGAATCCACGCAACCTTGATGCTTCCAGAGACCTAGAATCTCACCGGATTCTCTATCTCATGTGGTTTCAAAATCAACGTACATCTCTCGCTTTTAGCTTGTGTTTGACCGCCTCGGTATTCATTTTGAATTCCGAGTTGGATGGCGTTATATAAGTGGGGGCTCTTGAAGAGGTAGAAGCCATTTGAGTAAATTTGAGAGAGTGGAAAATTTTTAGTAAATTTTGATAAGAGAAATGTGGAAGTGAAATTTTGAAACGATGAAGGTAAGTTTTTAAACCCAGAGGAGAGAGAGGGAAAGTTGGGAAGATGATACGTGGCACATTTTTAGGAATTGAATTTTAACCGTTGATTAATGAAAGCGCGTGTAAAACAACAACGGTTCAGCGAGAAAGCCGCTTCAATTCAGGCGCGTGGCATAAACGCTGTCTTGAATTGTGTAAAAGTAACCGTTTATCCTACGGATTAGGCGGCTAATAGGTTTGCTTTATCAGAGGTAATTAGTATACCCGACGTAATCAAAAAGATGTCTTTCTTTGCAAACAAGTTTTCTATTTCAGACTTGGTTAATATTAGACTTGGTCAAAATGACCTTGTCTTGTATTTTTTTTTTTTTTTTTGAAAAATTTCTCCTAGTCTGATTTTGAAAAACATAAAAAATTTAAAACAACACTTAACACAAAGTATTTTCAATTTAGTCACTTGCATGTATTATTATGAAATAAGCAGGCTTATGAAAGTTATTTGAAAACAAAAGTTTTTAAGGAAAACAAAGGTGAGGTGTTTTTCTGATTGAAGAGATTTAGAAATAGAGTTGATACACTGTTCGCAAAATAAACTCATCAAAACTATTAGTAGCCGAGGTAGATCGAGATAGGGTGCGAGATAGTCATCCTGCTTTCTAAAAATCAGGTGACTATTGTGCCCTAGTCCGATTTACCAAAAGTCGAATAAGAAATCATCAAGTCGGATAAGGTCAATATGACTAATCCTTGATTCTTGATTCCTAAGAAGGAAATCAATGATATTAGCTACTGATTGTCCTTTGACTCATATCTAGTCCGACAATTCTTTCTAAACATTGAATTAAAGAACGAGAAATAAGGAATACATTAATCGGATGCAAGCAATTTGAAATAAAAATCAGCTAATGATGCATCAAGTAATCTTAATTCTAAGCACAATTCTTTAAATCTAGACTCGCTAATGGTTTTGTAAGAATGTCCGCTCTTTGTGATTCAAAGGGCTATCTTTTTCAATTCTAATGTCATTCTTTTCCACATGATCTCTAATGAAATGATGCCTAATGTCTCGTATGCTTACACCTAGAATGCGTAACAGGATTGTAAGTCATAGCTATTGCACTATTACTATCATAGTAAATAGGAGCAGATGATGTTTGAATATTATAATCTCTTAGCCGTTGACTAATCCAGAGGAGTTGAGAGCAACAACTTCCATCCGCCATGTATTCACCTCGGTTGTGGAGGTGGCAACGGATGTCTGTTTCTTAGATAACCAAGAAATTAATTTGTTGCCTAAGAATTGACAAGTTCTGAGGTGGATTTTCTATCAATCTTACATCCCCCAAAGTTTGAGTCCGAATAACCTACCATTTCAAAGTTGTCATCACCGGGTACCATAACCCTACTTGCAAGGTTCCTTTGAGATATTTAAGGATTTTCTTAGCAGTCTCCAGATGAGTTTTCTTAGGAATAGATTGGGATCTTGCACATACCCCAACCGCAAAGGCTATGTCCGGCCTACTTGCAAAGTGAGATAGAGAAGGGATCCAATCACCCACGATACTCCATTGCATCCGTGGGTATCCCTTGCTCATCCGAATCCATAGAGAAGTTAGTTGCCATAGGTATTTTAACTTCTCTACTAGTAGTCATCCCAAATTTCTCAATTAGGTCCTTAGCATATTTAGGCTGATTTATAAAAATACCCTTACTCATCCTGTTTAACTGTAAGCCTAGAAAATATGTTAATTCACCCATCATTGACATTTCAAACCTATTTTTCATGAGAATACTAAACTCTTCACATAATTTCGATTAGGTGAACCAAAGATTATGTCATCTACATAAATTTGAACTAATAAGATGTTACCATCTACTTCCTTTCTAAACAAAGTCCTATCAATCTTGCCTTTTAAAAAACCATTTGATATCAAGAAATCAGATAAGGTATCATACCAAGCCCTAGGAGCTTGTTTCATCTCCATATAGAGCTTTGTTGAGTTTATAGACCTTGTTATTGATCTTAAACCCAGGAGGCTGCTCCACATAGACTTCCTCAAGTAACACACCATTAAGGAAGGCAGACTTAACATCCATTTGAAAGACTTTGAAAGATTTATAAGCGAAATGCCAAGAAACTGACCTTATTGACTCTAATCGCAACTGGAGCATAGGTTTCATCATAGTCTATCCTCGGTGTGAGTAACCTTGAGCTACCAATCTTGCCTTATTACGAACAATAATGTTGTTCTCATCTGTTTTGTTTTTAAACACCCATTTGGTGCCTATAATCTTTCTATGTAAGGGTCTTTCCACTAATTCCCAAACATTTTGCCTTTCAAACTCGATGTAGTATCTCCCGCATGGTCATTATCCACTTTGGATCGAGATAGAGCTTCCTCAATAGACTTGGGTTCAAGAAGCGACACATAACATGAGCAGACTTTCGCAGTCCAAAGCATCATTCGTGTCCGCACTATACTAGATGGGTCTCCAATAATATGATCAGATGGATGGTAGCTTCTCATCCTTTTGCACGTATGAGTAGAAGGATCCTCATCTTGAGACTCGGTGAGGCAACTCCTCCGACTCTACCCGAGCCGACGTTCCCCCTTCATCATCCGACCCCCGCCGATCGGCTAATGTCACGGGTGTCTCCTCGATTGAGTCTCGGTCAAGTTGTCTTCCGATTATCGATGGGGATTCTTCTTCATCTCGAGTCCGAATCAAGACTAGGTAGATAGACGCTTCTATGTTTAGTCTTGGTTAGTTCAATCTTATCTAGACTATTAGAAATTTGATTCACTTTATCCGAGAAGGAATATAACTCATCAAAGACCACATGAGGGGTTTCCTCCACACAAAGAGTTGTCTTGTTGAAAACTCTAAATGCCTTAGAAGTGTTGGAATATCCCAAGAATATTCCATCATTTTGCCTTAGCATCAAAAGTTCTTAACTTAGATTTCCCATTGTTATGGATGAAACATTTACAACCAAAGCTTTCGAAATATGAGATTCTTGGAATCTTACCCTTCCAAATCTCATATGGAGTCTTACCCTTGTCTTTAACAACCAAGCACCTGCTTCAGGTATAACAAGTTGTATTGATGGCTTCACCCTTAACTGTGAGGGGTTTCATTCTCGGCTAACATGCTCCCGATCGCCTCTTTCAAAGTTCTATTCCTTCTTTCAACCACTCCATTTTGTTGAGGAGTTCTTGCTGATGATGTCTCATGAATAATTCCACACTCTTTGAAAAAGTTAGATAAACAAGAATTCGAAAAATATGTGCCCTTATCACTTCTTATTTTAATAATATTAACACCCTTTTCATTTTGAATCATGCAGACAGATCGGGAATCTTGTTTATAGTCTCATTTTTCTTGAAAAGAAATATAACCCAAGTGTATCTAGAAAAATCATCTACTACAACAAGAGTATATTTCCTTCCACTAAAAGCGAGAGGAGAAACAGTCCAAACAGATCAAGATGAAGTTGTTGTAAAACTCTTTCAGATGAAGAGGTGTTAATACTCTTAAATGAGTGTTTAGGTTGTTTACCTTTTTACAAGCATCACATTTAAGATCGGTAGATAAAAGTTTCTCGTGTAATCCCTTAACAAGGTTCTTTTTAGCTAGCTTACTAAGGGTATTGAAGTTCGGATGACTAAGCCTCTTGTGCCATAGCCACCGAGATCATCTCCACCCTTAGCTATCGACAAGTATCTTTAGGACAACTATTAAAGTTGGCCACATAGACATTACCGTGTCTCAAGCCGCTTAAAAGTACCTTATCCGATGAACTATCTAAGATATCACATTTATCCTTGGAAAATTTGACAAGAAAACTTTTATCACAAAGCCGAGAAATAGATAGCGATTATGTTTCAAACCTTCAACAAAATAGACCTCGAGATACCCGAATATCCTTGATAATTAGAGTACCTACTCCTTTAGTCTCGTCCACAATTATTGTCTCCAAATAATACTTTTGGACCATCAATGTTCCGGAAATTTGATAGTAGCCTCTTGTTATAAGTCATGTGTTGTGAACAACCACTATCAATGTACCATATAGAAGCTAAGATCTCTTCCTTGAGTGATGATCCTGTGAATCTGAAAAACATTAGTTATAAGGTACTGATTGGAGTGAATTGATACATGTTTTTAGAGCCAATTTCAGTGAAAAAGTGAGCTAAAGTGTGATTTTTGTGCATAAATGTGAAAAGTATCACTCTTTTGCCTAAAAGTATTACTTTGTGAGGTTTTGATGTATTTCGCCCGTTTTGCAGGTAAATCGGTGGAATTTTGCCAATCCGAGAGTACCGGTATTCTTAGAACGAAAAGACGAACATACGGGACGAAAACGGGTCGGGCCTGGAGCCCTTCTCGATAAAAATTCCCTGGTCTCGGGCTAGAGTCGAGGGTGCACAGACCTCGACTCGAGGTTCATGCCGGAGGGAAACAATTGCAAAAAGACAGGATCCTCGACTCGATGGAGGAGCCTCGAGTCGAGGGATTGGGAAAATGCAGGATCCTCGACTCGAGGGCGGAGCCTCGACTTGAGGCGGAGAGATTTTTAAAGAAACGTGTTAGCGACTCTTAGGCCTCGACTCGAGGGCCTGAAGCTCGAGTCGAAGAGTGCCCAAAACCGAAAAAATTCAGCTTTTTAAGCCATTGGAAGCCAAAACAAAGGAGAGATTCATTCTAGCAGTTTAGAGCAGTTTCTAGGAGTTTCTTTGAGCGAATTTTACATTTTGTAGCTTGAATTTACTTGTAATTGCATTAGATTGTTAGAATTGAGATAGATTCCACATTTAATTCATTAGGATTAGTAGATTGGTTGATTGTAATTGAAGTTTGCAGCTGAGAATTGGGAAGAATTGAAGTTGTATTGAAGCATTGTAGAAGATGAATCATTCTTATTTTTGTCTATTGAAGCTTAATTGGTGATGTTCTTACCCTTTGATCTCTTTAATTCATTGCTTGTAGTGATTAGATTGTTAATTGCTTTATTAGATTTTCTAGCCATGGTTTTTGCTTGTAGCACCATGGGCTAATAGCTTTGTGCTTGGGATAATTGAAATTAGGGATGAAGTGATTGCCTCATGCTATGATTGTTGATAATTGTGATCAATTGAATTAGATTGCTCCCTAATTGTGATTCTTAATTGTGCTTCATGAAAAATTTTCTCTTTTGATTAATGGTTGACCACCCTAGCAATAGGCGAGAGTTGAGCTAACGTGATTAGGTGCTAATTGGGTTTCAATTTTGCATGATTGTATGAATTCGGACTTCTACATTGAGAGATGGGAAGAACTAAGGATACTCACATTAGGCATTGTGATATTAATGGAGTGATTAATTTCATGATGGTTTATGCTTTCTAATTTGATTGATTTGCATTTGGATACAATCATAGCTTGTTAATCATGGATTCCTTGATGGAGATTATCCCTTGCACCCAATTCCCCCATTGATTTTAGTCTATTTGATCTTGTATTCTAAGTGTTTGATAAATTGTTTGCATAATTTTGCCATTTAATTTCTTGCAATTTGTAGTGATATAGTTCAAGAGCTTGTTGCAACTTTAGCCATTTAGAACTTTTATCCTTGTATCTCGTTTGCATACTTTCTCCCTTGGGTTCGATATTTTGTTGATTGGTCTAAATAACTCTTACCCTATACACACCAATCAAATGGCGCCGTTGCCGGGAGTTAGTTTTTGCGCCAATAAGTGAGATTAGAGGATTGTTTGAAGTGGCTATTTGTTGTTTTTATTTTTGTTTTTGTTGATTTTGTTGGTTAAAATTTGATACTTGGATTTGTGGCATTGTAGGTGTATGCTAACAAGATAAGTGGTGTTCCACCCTTGCCACTAAATCCGAAATTGAGGCTACGTTGAGAAGAAATCGTGTGAGAAGAAGAAGGGAAGCTATGGAAGGAGAAGATCAAATGCATGAGGAGAGACTAGTGGATGATCCTCAAGAAGAGGAGGTACATGGACAAGGAGTAGGAGGAGGAGAGAATGGAGGTAATGGGAATCATTTCCATGCTCAAGTTGGCCCTTTCCCTCAAGGGATGCCACCACAAAATTACCCCTACCAAAATCCATACCCTTATCCACCTCAAGCTCATCAATATCCCTACTATCCACCTCATCCACAACAATTTCCACCATACTATCCCCATATGTCGTATAATCAAGAGCCACGATATCATGAGCCACCTCACATACCAAAATGTCCAGCCACAACCCGTAAATGAGCCACCACCTCAAGGAAGGCCTTTGAGAGAGTTCTTTGAACTATAACTTAGAGAGCATTATGATGGGATAGCAAGGCCGAGGATAGATGCTAATAACTTCGAGATAAGTCCCGCTTTGGTGAGAATGCTTAGGGAGAAGCAATTTGAAGGTAGAGATGAAAATGAGTGCCCACATCAACATATGACACAATTTCTTGAGATTGCCGACACTACAAAATACCATGGGGTACCCGAAGATGCGAAGAAGTTGAGGCTCTTTGTCTTTACATTGAAAGGAAGAGCAAAAGCATGGCTTAATTCATTACCACCCGGGACCGTTCGTACATGGGAGGAGTTGTCGAAGAAATTCTTGATGAAATTTTACCCACCATCAAAGACCGTGCAAGCGAAGGAGGCTATTTCCCATTTCCGACAAAAGAATGGGGGAGACGATACCGGAGGCGTGGGAGAGGTATAGCATGTTACTTATCAATTGTCCTCAACACGGTTTTCCGGAGGAGCAAACCATTATGTACTTTTGCAATGGTTTGACGGATGGGGATAGGTCGTTTTTAATGCTTGTGCTAATGGATCGATTTGGTCTAAAACCGTGGGGCAAATGAATGAAATAATGGAGAACATAGCTCAAGACTCATTCCAAGTATCGGTTAATAGAGGAGCACACCATAGAGTGTCATAAGTTGATGAGATAGAGAGTATGAAGAGTATGATGATGACTATGATGGACCGATTGGGAGCTCTTACTACTTCACAAAGCCAAGTAAGTGTGAGTCCATCCGTTCCTCATGTTGATGTTGGGCCAAGTTCATTGCCGGTGGAAGAAGTGAGTTATATGGGTAGGCCTCCATTCCAAGGAGGCTATCAAGGAGGAAACTATCAAGGGAACTATCAAGGAGGAAGGCCTTACCAAATGCCTTACCAAAATAGGCCACAAGGAAGCTATCAACCTCAACCGCAAGCTCCATTTAATGGGAATACATGGAGGAGACACAAGAATTTTTCATATGCCAATCCTAGAGCCGCCGCTCAATTTCCTCCCGGATTTGATCCGGTGCAAAGGCTCCAAACAATGAAGGAAAGGCTACCACGGAGGAGATCTTGGGGTTGATTGTAAAGAAGTTGGAAGCTAATGATTCAAGGCTTGATGATATAGGGAAGCAAATGGACACTCGTTTCAAGACGATCGAGCATCAAGTAGGGCAACTTGCTACTACGGTTGGGAAGCTCTCGTCTACGGTGGATGACTTGCAAAAAGAAAGAATCAAAGGAGTATTGTCAAGCCATCGAGCTTAGGAGTGGTGCACGGTATGAAGGACCAAAATTGCCTTCAAGGAGTGATGGAGAGGATAAGCATTATGAAAGTTGTGATGAAGAAAAGCAAGATGTGATGGAGGAGGAAGAAAAGAAGAAGCCAAAGTGGTTGATGGCAAGGGAAGAGAGAGCAAAGCAAAAGATTATTGAGAAGGATAAAAAGGGATTCCAAAGACGGTTGTTCCGTGCCTTATCCTCAAAGGTACATGAAGAAAGCACTAGATGAGAAGTTTGCTCGGTTCCTTGAGGTTTTCAAGACCTTGTATATCAACATTCCTTTTCGGAGGCCCTTGAGTAAATGTCCCACTATGCGAAGTTTCTTAAGGATTTGCTAGCAAAAAGGAGGAGGATGGAAGAGCCGGAGTTAGTTAAATTGACCAAGGAGTGTAGTGCCGTGCTTCAACAAGAGCTTCCACCAAAGTTGAAGGATCCGGTAGCTTTACTCTTTTATGTGATCTTGGTAATGGGTTGGAGAAGCATGCCTTGTGTGACTTAGGGGCAAGTATTAACTTGATGCCATTTTCCATGTTTAAGAGGCTAAACCAAGGAAAGTTAGGAGCCACTACCGTAACTCTTCAACTTGCCGATGGGTCAACTACTATTCCAAGAGGTATTGTGGAGGATGTCTTGGTCAAGGTAGAAGACTTTGTGTTTCCGGCGGACTTCGTAGTACTTGAGATGGAGGAAGATAAAGATGTACCATTGATACTAGGGAGGCCGTTTATAGCTACCGCAAGAGTGGTGTTTCATGTAAATGAAGGAAAGCTTACTTTGAAGCTTGATGATGAAGAACTTCATTTTTCAATGAAGGAGGTGATGAAGCACCCCATGGAGAAAGAGGAATGCCATGTTGTGGATGTGATTGATTCATGCCTTCAAGAGGCTTGGGAGGACTCTTCTTATACTCTTTTCTCTAAAGATTATGTTATTCCATCATATAATCATGTGCTTAATGAATCTTGTGTTTCTTATGATTGTGATAGGGATGCATTGGAAGTGGAGGAGGTGAAAGAGATAAAGTTTGAAGGCTTTCCTAATCAACCTTGGGAGAATAATGAAGATGGGAAGCCAATTGAAGAGAAAGTGAAAGGAGCCCTTAAGCCACTACCCGAGCACTTGAAGTATGCTTATTTGTAGGAAAATGAAGGTTGCCCGGTAATTGTATCGTCATATCTTACATCCGATGAGGTAACTAAATTACTTGATGTTCTTCGTAAGCACAAATCCGCCATAGGTTGGTCCATTGATGACTTAAAAGGTATAAATCCTTCAATTTGTATGCATAGGATTAGGCTTGAAAAGGACCATAAACCCGTAGTTCAACCCCAAAGGAGAGTGAACCCTAATATTCAAGAGGTAATTAGGAAAGAAGTTGTGAAATTACTAGATGCTAATATGATTTTTCCTATTTCCGATAGTCCTTGGGTCTCTCCCTTCCATGTTGTAGTTAAGAAAGGGGGATTACGGTAATAAAGGGGAAAATGATGAATCAATTGCGACAAGGGTAGCTACGGGGTGGCGAGTGTGTGTTGACTATAGAGAACTTAATAAGGCCACGTGCAAGGACCACTTTCCCTTACCTTTTCTTGATCAAATGCTTGATAGGTTAAGTGGATTTGAGTATTATTGTTTCTTAGATGGTTATTCCGGATACAATCAAATTATGATTGCACCGGAAGACCAAGAAAAGACTACTTTTACTTGCACGTATGGGCCGTTTGCTTGGAAAAGAATGCCATTTGGTCTTTGCAATGCTCCCGCCACTTTTCAAAGATGCATGATGTCAATTTTTCATGGCTTAATTGAGAAAATCATGGAGGTATTTATGGATGATTTTTCCGTATTTGGTGAGTCATTTGATAATTGCCTTACTAATCTTGACATTGTTTTGCAAAGGTGTGAAGATACAAACTTGGTGCTAAATTGGGAGAAATGTCATTTCATGGTTAAGGAAGGCATTGTGTTGGGACATCATGTATCATCAAAGGTATTGCAAGTGGATAAGGCAAAAATTGTGGCTATTGAGAAGTTGCTTCCACCTAAGGATGAGAAAGGAATTCGATCGTTCCTTGGACATGCCGGGTTCTATCGGCGATTCATAAAGAACTTTTCTCAAATTTCTAAACCCTTATCTCATCTCTTAGAAAAAGATGTGCCATTTGAGTTTATTGATGATTGTTTGATTGCTTTTAGGTCTTTGAAGGAAGCTTTGTGAGTGCACCCATTCTAATTACTCCGGATTGACAAAGCCCTTCATCATCATGTGTGATGCAAGTGATTTCGCTTATGGGGGTCGTCTTAGGACAATTGAGAGAGAAGAGGTTTCATGCTATCTATTATGCCTCCAAGACTTTCAATCCGGCCCAAGCCAATTACACCACTACCGAGAAAGAAATGCTTGCGGTGGTGTACGCTTTTGATAAGTTTTGACCTTATCTTGTAGGGTCGAAAACTATTGTGTACACCGACCATGCCGCAATTCGGTATCTCATATCGAAAAAGGATGCTAAGCCTAGGTTGATTCGTTGGATATTATTGTTGCAAGAATTTGACATGGAGATTGTGGATAAGAAAGGAAGTGAAAATTTCATAGCGGATCACCTTTCTAGACTTGAAGGAGTAGAAGAGATGGAAAGGGATGTCAAGGAAGTTAAAGAGACCTTTCCCGATGAGGGATTGCTAAGTATTGAAGAAGTCATGAGTGTGGTAAAGGAAGGGGATGTTCCATGGTTTGCCGATTATGCTAATTTCTTAGCAAGTGGATAATTGCCACCGGAAATGAGTCCCTTTGAAAGGAAGGTTTTTAACACCGGGTCAAACATTTCGTATGGGACGATCTATACCTTTTCAAGGTGGGGGTGGATGGAGTGCTTCGTAGGTGTGTGACAAGAAAGGAAGGGGAGGAAATCATGAAACATTGCCACTCTTTACCGTGTGGAGGCCATTATAGCACGTCCAAGACCGTGAGGAAGATTTTATTGGCGGGATTCTATTGGCCAACCATCTTCAAGGATTGTGAGAGATTTATCAAGGAATGTGACAAGTGCCAACGGATAGGGAACCTTAACAAGAGGGATGAGATGCCATTGAGCAATATCTTAGAAGTGGAAATTTTTTATGTATGGGGAGTTGACTTTATGGGGCCATTTCCACCGTCGGAGGGGTATCAATATATCCTAGTAGGGGTTGACTATGTTTCTAAATGGATAGAAGCCATTCCAACCAAAAGCAATGATTCTAAAGTGGTGCTAGCCTTCTTGAAGAGGATCTTTACACGGTTTAGGGTTCCAAGGATTTTGATAAGTGATGGTGGTAGCCATTTTGTTAACAAGGCCATGGAGAAGCTTTTGTTAAGGTATGATGTTAAACACAAGGTTGCTACTCCTTACCACCCGCAAACGAATGGCTTAGCCGAGGTGTCTAATCGCTTGATTAATGGTATTTTGGAGAAGACGGTGAGGACAAGTAGAAAGGATTGGGCAACAAAGCTTGATGACACATTATGGGCATATCGAACCGCCTTTAAGATACCTCTTGACATGTCTCCCTATCAATTAGTGTATGGAAAAGCTTGTCATCTTCCGGTGGAGTTGGAGTACAAAGCATTTTGGGCTCTTAAAAAGTTGAATTTTGATGAAGAACTTGTGGGAGAGAAGAGGGCTCTACAATTACATGAGTTGGATGAGTTTAGTATGAGAGCTTATGAGAGTTCAAAGATTTTTAAGGAAAAGACCAAGAAGTGGCATGATGCAAGGCTTAGAAGGAAGGAGTTTAAAGAAGGAGATCAAGTGTTACTATTCAACTCAAGATTGAAGCTTTTCCCGGTAAACTCAAATCAAGATGGAGTGGACCTTTTCGTGTTGTGAAGGTTTTTCCGAATGGATACTTTGAGGTTATGAACGACAAGGATGAGAGGTTTGTAGTGAATGGGCACCGGTTGAAGCTCTATCATGTTCACTCACAAAAAGAGGTTTTGGATGCTCTTGATCTCAAGGATGTGCCCTACTTAGGTAGTGAAAGGGAAGTGTGAACTATGAGAGTTCCGTCCGGCAAAGGGACGTTAAACCTAGCGCTAGATGGGAGGCAACCCATTCTTTATTCTTTGTGTTGTTGTTGTTTTGAGTGTGCTTTGTTTGATGTGTTTTTTTTTTTTTTTTTGTGATCTTTGTAGGTGTGATGAATTGCTAGGAATCGAGGAGCTTTAGGAGGCTTATAGGAAGAGGAAGATTGAAGGATTATGAGTAAAACACTTCCTTTCAAACTTAGACTTGTCTAAGTTTGGGGGAGGTGTTTGTTGATTGACTCTTGATGATTGTGATGATTTGATGATTTGATGTTTTGGATGGATGATTTTATTGATGCTATGATTTCCTTATTTGAGCTTATTGTCTATTGATGATTGTGACTTGATGATCTTTTGGATTTCTTTATTCCATGATTCCATATTCTTTATCATGAGATTAATTGTGGATTCATTGACATATTTTTAGTATCATTCATGTGGTTGTTAGTATGCTTGGACTTATGCACATGAGCATTTGAGCTTGATTTGCAAGACTAGTTGGATTTTGATATGATCATTAGTAGATTTGTAGCTTGATGCTAGTTTCTTGATTTATTGTGTAAGGATGAATGTGATTGATGATACTTGATTCATTGCTCAATTTAAGCCCGTGAGTTTTTGTTCCTAATAATCGTACATCTTATACGGTTGATTGATCCTTTGAGAGTGCATCATTCATGATTTGTATGCTAGAACTTGCCACTAGACTTGTTGATATTGATCTTTGTGTGATGTCTTGAAAATGATAAGAGGCCATTTTTGATATGTTTAGTCAATTTTGCCAAATATTTTCCCCACCAAATACATGTGATTTCCTTAGTGAGCCATGTTGAGCCTTATAATCTTTATTCTTTGGCAAGCCAAGTGAGATTGAAACCATTTTAGCCCATTTTTATGAGCCTTTCTTGTCCTATATTTAGTTGAGCTTGAATGTTGGCTAATGATGGTGATTTGATTGCTAAGTGTGGTAAAAGATGATGAGCGAAGTGATGATGCTTGAAAGAAGAAAAGAAAGGTTGTGAAAAATTGAATTGTGAAGAAAAAAATGCATGGAAAGAAGAAAAATTCAATTTGTGAGCTTAAAAATAGAAAGCTTAAGTGAATGGTGGATTGATCATTGAAGTTAAAAAGGAAGAGTGTACTTGATGAAAAGTGAAGAGATGTGTTTTGTATTGATTAGTTTACATTCAAGTCTCTACTACTTAGTCACTCTTATCCAAAAACATCCCACCTTTCCAAAGAGCCTACATTACAACCTATAAGAAAGACCTCTTTGATTCTTGATTGATCATAATTGATTTTGATTGAGATTAAATCTTGTGGCAAGCATATGGTGTGCAAGTTCATGAATTTGATGATTGAGTGCTTTATACCTTTATACACTTGAGTGAAGAGTGAAACACTCCATGGAAGGAGCAATGTGTTGAGTATTTGATTGAGCATTTGTTTGAGCATGATTCATCTTGATGGCTAGTGGATAGTTGCATTGATACAAGTGATCATTGATGAGTTCGATTGTCTTATATTTCGTCTATGATGCCATGTGACATAATTGCAATCAATTCACTCATTTGTTCTTAGTTTCTACGTTGCTCGAGGACGAGCAACAATTCAAGTTTGGGGGTGTGATCGGAGTGAATTGATATATGTTTTTAGGGCCAATTTCAGTGCAAAAGTGAGCTAAAGTGTGATTTTTGTGCATAAATGTGAAAAGTATCACTCTTTTGCCTAAAAAGTATTACTTTGTGAGGTTTTGATGTATTTCGCCCGTTTTGCAGGTAAATCGGTGGAATTTTGCCAATCCGAGAGTACCGGTATTCTTAGAACGAAAAGACGAACATACGGGACAAAAACGGGGTCGGGCCCAGAGCCCTTCTCGATAAAAATTCCCTGGTCTCGGGCTGGAGTCGAGGGTGCACAGACCTCGACTCGAGGTTCATGCCGGAGGGAAACAATTTCAAAAGACAGGATCCTCGACTCGAGGGAGGAGCCTCGAGTCGAGGGATTGGGAAAATGCAGGATCCTCGACTCGAGGGCGGAGCCTCGACTCGAGGCGGGAGAGATTTTTAAAGAAACGTGTTAGCGACTCTTAGGCCTAGACTCGAGGGCCTGAAGCTCGACTCGAGGAGTGCCCAAAACCGAAAAATTCAGTTTTTAAGCCATTGGAAGCCAAAACAGAGGAGAGATTCATTCTAGCGGTTTAGAGCAGTTTCTACGAGTTTCTTTGAGCGAATTTTACATTTTGTAGCTTGAATTTACTTGTAATTGCATTAGATTGTTAGAATTGAGATAGATTCCACATTTAGTTCATTAGATTAGTAGATTGGTTGATTGTAATTGAAGTTTGCGGTGAGAATTGGGAAGAATTGAAGTTGTATTGAAGCATTATAGAAGATGAATCATTCTTATTTTTGCCTATTGAAGCTTAATTGGTGATGTTCTTACCCTTTGATCTCTTTAATTCATTGCTTGTAGTGATTAGATTGTTAATTGCTTTATTAGATTTTCTAGCCATGGTTTTTGCTTGTAGCACCATGGGCTAATAGCTTTGTGCTTGGAATAATTGAAATTAGGGATGAAGTGATTGCCTCATGCTATGATTGTTGATAATTGTGATCAATTGGATTAGATTGCTCCCTAATTGTGATTCTTAATTGTGCTTCATGAAAAATTGTCTCTTTTGATTAATGGTTGATCACCCTAGCAATAGGCGAGAGTTGAGCTAACGTGATTAGGTGTTAATTGGGTTTCAATTTTGCATGATTGTATGAATTGGGGACTTCTACATTGAGAGATGGGAAGAACTAAGGATACTCACATTAGGCATTGTGATATTAATGGAGTGATTAATTTCATGATGGTTTATGCTTTCTAATTTGATTGATTTGCATTTGGATACAATTATAGCTTGTTAATCATGGATTCCTTGATGGAGATTATCCCTTGCACCCAATTCCCCATTGATTTTAGTCTATTTGATCTTGCATTCTAAGTGTTTGATAAATTATTTGCATAATTTTGCCATTTAATTTCTTGCAATTTGTAGTGATATAGTTCAAGAGCTTGTTGCAACTTTAGCCATTTAGAACTTTTATCCTTGTATCTCGTTTGCATACTTTCTCCCTTGGGTTCGATATTTTGTTGATTGGTCTTAATAACTCTTACCCTATACACACCAATCAGTACCCTAGTGATCTTGGGTCCTTGATGGTCAAACATCACTTTAGGTAACCAAACAAAAATCTCATTTTCAAACAATAAATCGAGACTTGGTCTCTCTACCAAATCTGTCTACAATTGTATCACTTTTAAATGATAACTTGTTGTATTCAGACTTAGAATTTTCCTGAACTTAGGAAATGTGGGATAGCATCTCGCTTCTCCCATCAAAAGGATTGTAATAAGAATTTCTTCTTATTTTGGTTCTTAGATTTCTCTTAGTGATAAGGAGTCCTCACCTGAATTTTTGTTTTCAAGGTGGGAGATGCAGTCCTTATTTGACTAATTGGTTTCCAAGGACCAATTCTAATCTCTTTTGGTTGATCGGATGCTTTTACAAATTTCCTAGGTTTCGAACATCGATTTATTATTTCTGTCATAACCAAGGCCTGTTTTGTCATGGGATTTTTGAGATGTATTAAAGATGTGGTCTATTACCGATTGTGAATTATTAAGTTAACTAATTTTGAAGACTAGCTTCTCATTGTCTTTCTTAATTAATTCATTTTCAGCACAGATTGTTTCGAATTTGTCTTTTAAAGTTTTCAATTCACTTTCTAATCTTTCGGGTAAGGTGGTGATGTACTAGCCTCGGCTGGGGAAAACATTCCCCCTTGAATGTTTCCTCGGTTCTGGATAGTTCATCACCGCTTTCCTTTAATTAGAATTTGAATTTGATCCTTTAAAGTCAAATTCTCTATCTCTAGCTGTTTATAAGCAGCGAGAGATGTCTTTAAGTCTCTCAATAATTCATGAATAACGGTTTAATCATTATCGAGACAGATTTACAGGAATTATTATCGAGAAGATGAATAATAGACTACCTCTTTAGCCATGAGACAAA
The DNA here is from genome assembly GCA_030762865.1 of Paraleonurus japonicus. Taxonomy (NCBI): domain Eukaryota; kingdom Viridiplantae; phylum Streptophyta; class Magnoliopsida; order Lamiales; family Lamiaceae; genus Paraleonurus; species Paraleonurus japonicus. The sequence continues at coordinate 30,224,123 of CM061054.1, forward strand.
CTTCATCATCCGATCCGAAATCGGATGAGGATGATGAAGATTTTCTTGATTCCTTTTCTTCGGCTAGAAGAGCCCTTTGATCTGCAAATCTCCTGTCTCTCTTTTCCTTTTCTCTTCCCTTTCTTTAGGAGTCGGTGAGGACAATAGCTGAAGTGTCCCGGCTTGTTGCACGTGTAACAAATGTCACTCCTATCTCGATTTAGGGCTGGAAGGATTTCTTTTAACGGGGATCTCGAATCTTCTCGCCTCGGCTCCTACTCTTGTCATCATCCGTAGAATCATCTTTCTTTCTTCTTGATTTGGATCTAGATCTATCCTTACCGCAAACCTCAATTTATTACGTTTATACTTCATTCTTAATCTGTCATACCTTTTTGGTGAGCAGAGCCATCCGCTCCTTCGAGAGATAAGTCGGCTCCTACAGATTCGGTTGACATCTTGTCTTCTTTGGCTTGACAAAAAGCAACAGACTTGGATGAGGTGCTTGACTCCATCTCATCTTCCTCATCTTCTATTTGAATGTCATACTCTAAAGCTTTAAGATGAGAGAATAAGGTATGGTGAGTAATAGAAGATAAATTTTGAGTTGCTTTAAGGATATTGGACTTTTCTCTCCATCTCTTGGTTAAAGATCTCAATATCTTGTTATTAATCTCCTTTTCTCGTATAGTTCTTTCCCGGATCAATTTTGCTTTGTTGAGGAGATTCGTCAACCTTACATCTAGCCGATCCATCAAGCTTCGCTTTTCCTTCATCTTGAAGGTATCAAAGGCGTGTAATACAGATCAGCTTATTCTATTTTACTTGGTCTCGATCCTTCACAGACATTTGCCGTAGTTTGCCACATCTCTTTGGCTGATTTGCATCTTTTGACCTTCTCAATCCAGTCTTTGCTCGAGTTTCAATGATTTCAGTCCGAGCTACTTGATCTAGGTTGTGGATTTTCCTTTCATCATTTGTCGATTCAGTAACTCTTTTTCTCTTGTCTCGACTCGAGATTCAGTGATTCAGTACCATTGCTAGTGCCTCCATGATAAAATTTTATAGGTCCTTCTTCAAGAACCTCCTCCATCCTATCATGGATAGCCTTGAGATGATTTTCATCCTGAATTTCCAATAATCATACTCTTCTATTGAAAATTCAGGTAGATTCCTGGATTTCTTGCTCTTACTGAAGACATGATGAGATAGGAAAACAAAACACTCCACAAGCTTGTTAGTAGCACGCTTAGTAACAATAAAGAAGATGAAGAAAATCAAGAAAATTTCAAAATCTTGGTTAAGACCTAAAATCAATATCGAAACTGACTTAACACCGCTCTTATACCACTTGTTGGTCCCGATTAGTTGAGCAAACTAAGCAAAACTTATATCACCTTCTAAGAAAAATCTAGAAGGGGGTTGAATAGATTTTTCAGATTTTTACAAATCTTACAAAATTTATTCAAAGCACCAAAGTAACACAAAGAAAAATTCAATTTTATTAAGATCAAGAGCAAACCGATATGTTGGTTTTAACTTTGATTCTCAAATCAATTTTCAATTGATAAACTGAAAATTAAGCAAGTAAACAAAAGCAATAAAGAACACTAGATTTATAATGGTTCGGATTATAAAAATCCTACATCCACTCTCCTTCTCCAATTTGAAGAAGGGACCACCTTACTACTTTCTTACTCACAACTTACTGACTTACAACTTACAACTTTCTTCAAATCTTCAAAATACTCCTAACTCCTTCTCTAAAAACTAACAATTACAGTGAATATTGGATTTTGAAGATTACAAGAGAAGTGTTCTATAAACACTTGAACTTTGTCAAAACTCTCTTGAAATACTTGTGAATTGATTGTGATCGAAATCGAGTAGTGAATAGTGTGAAAATCAATTTTGCATAAGTGTGTTGAAAAATGAAAACTAGACCTATTTATAAGTCCGAAAAGACAGTTAGTTTGTTAGTCAGTTCTAACTAACTTGGAAACCGCTCAACAAACTTAATCTTGAAAACTGCTCTTGACCTCACTGATTTCTTCTACTCGTCTGCGGTGACTTGGTAAAAACTTGCTTTTCTTATTCTACTCAGCTTGTCTTGACCTCGTCTCGTGCTCTTCATAATTGTCTCCTGCAGATGACTAGATTTAACCTTATCTCCAGACGACTTGCAACCTTTAATCTCCGGTGACTTAATCGGTCCTTGACCTAGTGATCGCCTTAGTATAAGCACTGATCTCACTTTGTTCTTCAAGGTTGTCTCGGTCATCTCGAGCCGTGGCTTCTTTTAACTCATCAAAACTTTACTTGATCTAACACAGAGATTACACAAATATTTTCTTATGGAACACTAAATATATGTAAAAATGATTATCACATTTTGTGAATACAATATCACTTTTCATCCGCATATTATCACGTTTCATATATAGCTATCTCTTTTATTGTAAAGTTATCTTAAGGTGATTTTATGATGTTGGTGATTTCATTTATTTGGGAGTAGAGCAGTATTACACAATTATTTTCTTATTGAACACTAAATTTTGAACTCATATATATATATATATATATATATATTAAATACGAATATCACTTTTCATGAAAATATCACCAGCTTTTTTCTTATACATTATCACATTTCATATGTTGCTATATAACTATTGTTTATGATTATTTTAATTTATTTAGTAATGCTAATGATGTTAGTTACTTGGCAAAAACTTGCATGAGACGGTCTTACACAAGAATGCCCCTAGTTACTTTAGAGTAGTTATTTTACAATTATTTTCGTATTTTTATATGTTAATTGTATCACTTTTATTGTACACTTATATTATAAATTGGTAATATAGAATTTGTAGATGAATGATGATGATGATGAACAAACTATCACTTAAGGGAACATAAAAAAATTGAACTTTTATATATGTAAAAAATGATTATCACATTTTGTGAATACAATATCACTTTTAATCTGCACATTATCACTTTTCATATATAGCAATCTCTTTTATTGTAAACTTATCTTAAGGTGATTTTATGATGTTGGTGATTTCATTTATTTGAGAGTAAATTGATTACTCAATTATTTTTTATTGAACACTAAATTTTGAACTCATATATATATATATATATATATATATATATATTAAATACGATTATCACTTTTCATGAAAATATCATCACTTTTTACTTATACATTATTATTTTTCATATGTTGCTATATAACTATTGTTTTATGATTATTTTAATTTATTTAGTAATGCTAATGATGTTAGTTATTTTAGTAGTTATTTTACAATTATTTTTGTATTTTTATATGTCAATTGTATCACATTATATATGTCAAAAATGAGTATCACATTTTGTGAATAAACAATTACTTTTTAGTTGTACATTATCACTTTTCGTATATACATATATTATTGTTGTATCAATTAATGTATAATATTTTTTTGTATAAAAGTGATAATAAACATATTGAAAACCTATAGAATTCCTAAAAAATGAACTTTATGTCTATTAAAAGTGACTATAAGTTTTCATGATAACACTGTCATTTTTAAGAAAATAATGTCACTTTTTTCGAAATATGCAGTCATATTTTTTTATAATGCCCGTAGACAAACTCTTATGAGATGCAAAAATAAAATCTTACAAGAACACTGATGAATTAAATTTAACATTGCGAGACAAACCCATCAAGCATTTGAACAAGATATTTGATAACTAAACATGAAACCATAAAACCTCGTCAATTTTGACCAATATATATATTTAATATCACAAAGAACTAGTCCCAAGGAAATAGGATTGAAAAATATAGTCTAGTGTTATGATTCTACAATCGATAACAATCGAACATATTCAAAACAACCTCACATTAGGAGTACTAGTACCAAACTCCTTTGAAGAAACTGATTTTGTAGTAGTGCTACTTCTTTTTTGTGTTTTTCTCGCAAATGTCATTTTATCCTTTGTCTTCTACCTTTCGTGATCGAACATGCGGGATCTAGAACAACATTTGTAGTACTTGAGTGCCCACCCTCCGCCGATTTGTTTGATGAATTTTTCAGCATTTTAACATCAGCAACATCCCTATTATACCAATCTTTGTTGCTTCCTCATCATATTGGCATTCCAAAAGAGTGCTATAGTATTTTCGTGCCATATCATGACGCCAACGAACGAGAATTTGTTGGATTATGAGATTGTCCTTCAATTCTAGTATTGAACTTATCCCATATCTCACTTTTGGCAATCTTAGTCCACCTTTTCAAAATATATTGTTGCGGGATCTCACAAACATTATTTATGTTAAGCACTCTTAAACAATGACGACACAAGAAACCACACTCCTCAAATTTCTTGCAAGTACATGACACTAATTTAAAGATAGTATCAAAGAGCACCACGATGGCCACGGTCATTATCACATGAAATATTATAAATGATTTTGCTATCAACAACATGTACCACAGTGTCGAGAAAACACAGACATCATGAATTTAATCTCAAAATCTCAAAAAGAGTTATCGTGTATACCTCTCGAAGCATGTTTCAAAATCCCGCTCAATTGCATTCTAGATTTGGGAATCGATATTGAGCACTTGAATTCATCTTGTGTTTTACTTCTCCTCCATTTGTCCAATGTATCTATAAAAAGCTGATAGAATTGTGTCAAATTTGTGGTTTTCTTTGCGTTCACACCAATTGCACTATTTGTACTTTCACTTCTTTGGGTGGATAACATTCCCGCTGAAAAGAAATCCTTATTTAGTGCGGTACACCATTTTTCCTTCAGATCGTATAAATGTGCAAACCAAGAATTATTCTCCATATCATACTTTGTGATCATTAATTTCCAGCAACTTTCAAATTCATGCTCATCATCACAACCACTTAAGCATTTCTGGAAAGCATCTTTAAAGGTTTTTTCATGCTTCAACTTTCCAAAATGACTTATAGCATTTTGGTGAAGATGCCACCGACATGACCTATGCCTTGTTAGAGGATACACCTACATTTAAAAATAAAAAAACATATACAATGTAGGCATTAGCTTGAAGAAGATGGTAAAATAAAATTTAGGCATAGCAAGTATTGCTCTTCTTCATCTACATTAGGTAATACAATTCACATTTTAGAAGTTTCAATTTGTATGAGCATTATACAAGTAAAACACATACATTATGTAGCGCTTAAGACTTACGTATAAATTATTCAATAATATTTTTGCTACCGAAAACATGACATATCAATACATGGATCAACAATATTGAATATATGAGTAAAGATATCAATTATTTTAAAACGTTCTTTGCTAGTGCATTACCCATGGCTAGGTCTTGATCTGTGAATATAGTTATAGGAGTTTTTTCTCGCATCGACTTCATAAAAACTTCAAATAGCCACTCAAATGATTCAGTTTTCTCATCCGCCAAGAAGGCACAAGCAAAAAAATGCTTTTTCAATAATTGTTGAGGCCAACAAATGGGGCATATATCAAGTTATACTTATTTATCCGATATGTTGTGTCAAAAGACATAACATCACCATATATGTTGTAATCCTCTCTCATCATTGAGTCCCTCCAAAATACACCGCATAATTTACCCATGTCGTCATGCCTTATTCGAAAAAATATCAGATTCTTTTGATGCTTGGTCGTATAATTTTTCTATCATAGAATTTGCATCACCCCTTCTATGGCTTCCATTCTCAAATGATTAACATAGTTCATATGATCTTTCAATGTGTGACCAATACAATCTACACCCCGCTTCATGTGCCATATACCGGAAAGAGTCTCGTTGGTTTCAATCCACGAAGATACCATATCTTCAATTGCATTTGCCTTTTCATCTATGATTTGTCTCTACCGAGCAATGAAGATGACTCCACTCGCCTTGTTAGTTCATGATTATGCTCATTGGCATGTTTTATTATTTCATAGCAACCATCGTGTTGCAACTTAACCCCGATAAAAGCTTTGCATCCTGTTCTTGTAATATGAACTCTTTTTGTTTCCTTATCATTTGCAGAGACTATTTGCATTCTCTATATCCCGAAGATGAACAACAAAAGTATTTTTCCTGCAATTTTCCCTCTTGTATTATATCTAGTTTTTCCTTTTCGGACACTAAATCCTAATTCATGAGCATGACTCAGATAACTTGTACATATCATCAATCGTGTTCCTTCGTAAACCAACAAGACAACCAGATATCTGCAATATTTTTTAAAACGTATACATAAATTAGTTAGTTAGGTATCATTAAGTTATGCAGAAGTACTATAATTTAGATCTAAAGTATCATAATAATCACCATAAAGCATAATTCCAAGTGAATGATGCATCCAACTTTTAAGTTGTACATAATTTACAATGCTGACTACGATTATCATTGTAAACACAAAATATATTTATATATGATCATCTAGCATATATGATTATCACTTTTCTTGAAAACAGTATCACTTTTTTATAAATATGGAAGATGACGAATCAATTCAGGTCACACAGCTTGATCATACTATACACCCCTGTTTGAAGAATCAAATATATACCTATATCACTATTGTTGTATCAAATAATATATCACTTATGCAATGCAATCACAAAATGTAATAAATTTTTACAATGTAAGTAATTAAACTAATTTTACAATAAAATATTTATCACTTTTTACTTTTACACGTCACTTTTCTTATGTACCTATATCACGTTGTTGTATCAAATAATTTATTAAAAAATTTTAATTTATCATTATTTCATATTGAAAACTTATATAATACCATGAAATTGAACTTTTATGTCTACTAAAAGTGACTATAAGTTTTCATGAAAACACTGTCACTTCTTATTAATACGTTGTCACTTTTTATGAAAACAACATCACATTTCATGAAAAAGTCAGTCATAATTTTGATAATGTCTCGTAGACAAGCTCTTTATGAGATGCAAAAATAAAATTTATAGAAAATATACACAAATTAGTTATTTTAGGTATCATTAAGTTATGCGAAGTATAAAAACAAAAAAATTATGCGAAGTATTATACTTTAAATTTAAAGTATTCGAAACATGTTCCTTTAATAAAAGCGATATGGAACGAGTATCTTACCTTTCTCCAAAATTGTATCAGTTTTTGTAGTTCCACATTCCTCTACAACAACTTCATCAATGTTTGCAGTCTTTGCTCCATCATCATTCTCTACAATAATTTTCAAGAATAAAATAAATATAAGTCAATATTGTTTGATGGAGTTGATACTTTTAAACTAAGAAGCAACACTTTTGTAACTCTACCTTCAATCAATATTATATTTGAGCATACATCACCGATTCCCATTGTAACAATGGCATTTTTGTTGTCACCCTTTTCTTCATTTTCATTGTTTGCAGCTTCTATTTCATTGTCATGTTGTGTAATAGTATTATGCTCAATCTCCATCAATGATTTTTCTATCTCGGATAGAATAAAAATATCTCTAAATATTGTAGTTTGGTAAGGGAAAACAATATTCAAACCCGTAATAACTCAATATTGAAAACTTATAGAATACCAAAAATTGAACATTGTGTCTATTAGAAGTGAGTAAAAGTTTTCATGAAAACACTAGCACTTTTCATGAATAAATTATCATTTTTTATGAAAACAACATCACTTTTCATGAAATAGTTAGTCATACTTTTGATAATGTGTGTAGACGAGCTCTTATGAGATGCGAGAATCTAAATTTTGGTAAATCATTTCATTCTTTGATATTACAGCTTCATCATACAACATTCAAAAGAGGGATTAATTTTGTCTATATTCTGCAAGATTACCAAAGTATATTTAATATATAAACACATATCCCGCCTTCCTTCAATGCATTCCCCACACCCCCACATATGATACACCAAAACACAATAAATAAGCATCACTCCGGTAGTAGATATGAATAGGAACAACCTAAGTTACCCAAAAAAAAAAAAAAAAAGGAGCATAGGTAAATTATTTTTTTGGCTACTACTGTGTAATGTAATAGTTTTTGTAATACCCGGACCCAAATTGTGATTTATTTATTTACTTGCGTGAGTGTTATGTTATGCTTGATCTTTCTTTCGAAAAGAGAAACTTCTTTGTTATTCAAAGCCTTCGATTTTGGAGTAAGCGGACAAGCGTAACCGAACCGACAAAGGTGCTCTAGAAACCCTAATACTATTCGAACCGGTACTCGATAGTCAAAATGTGGATAATATACAAGTTCAAAATAAGTGAAGAAACCGTTCGTATTAATAACACAGGAGTTTTCTTTTAGTCGCCGAAAATTGAGCGAAAACCTAAAAATGCCGAATTTCGAATCTACCGAACAAAAATTGAACCAACCGAGAACCGAATTAATAAAATAAGTTAAAACCCTCCTTAATTACAAACTTTTAAGATTATAAAATTATTTAGTGATTAAACGAACGAAACGTAACTCCGGAGCCCCAAAATTCCAAACGGAGCCCCGTTTTGATCGAACCGCACACTCGAACCGAAGGGCCATCACAAGCCAAAGGCTTGTGGGGCCCACATTTTGGACGTCCAAGGGGGTTTGCAGCCATCTTCAAGGGCCAACACACCAAGATAAAGTGTGTTGACCCATAGTACTTGTACCCCCTCCTTTTAATTAATTTTTGTCCTCCCTTCCATCCCACCATCCACTTGCTTTGATCTTGACCCTCCATCTTTTCCCACATGCTCTTTTAAGTTGCTTGGGCACCACTTCTCCCCCTTATTCAAGTCATTAAAAGAAAGGAAGCACTCCTCTCCCCCTTCACCCCATTTTCGGCCAACTCACAAAAGGGAGGAGAAAACTCTTCTTCTCCCAATTTCTTCTTCCATACAAGACACCCCAACTTCTACCTCAAGTCATTCATCTTCCTTCAAGGTGGAAAGGAGTAGAGTCATTCATAGGAAGAGCTTGAAGAAGGCATTTGGCCCTAGCCTTCTTAAAGAAAGACTACAAAGGTGACCTCACCTCAACTTTAACCTTGTTCTCTAAAAACTCTTGTTAGGAGAAAGGGCATGTGTTTTCTTGAAGTTTTATTTATTTCATGGTAGCATGATATTTTCTTTATGAAAGATTTGAAGGTTTCATGATTTTGAAAGTGAGAATAAAGTTTTTAAGTGTTCATAGCATGTAAATAGATGAACTACCTGTTTTTCTGTTAGAAGTTTAAACTGATACATTTTCGTAACTTGCTACTTTGACATTTTTGTCTACATATTTAGAAAGTAGGACAAAATGGCTTTCGTTTGCCACTGGTCTCATATATTTTGGAGTTATATTCAATAATCTATGAATTTTTGAAGTTAGGGTAACAATCTGTGACGTTTTTGTGACTCTTCGATTTTTCTGGTATTCCTCACTTCGGTTTTTATTTTTATAAAATTCAAAATAAAATACTACATGATGTTAGCTTCGTTTCTGGATTTTTCCATGATTTTAGGAGTAGTCTAAATAGTTTTACAAAAATTATTTCTCTAGTTGGTATGTGACTGGAAAGGCAGAAATGTTTCTGTCCCTTTTCCAAAAACGAGTCAAAACACCCTTTTCCCTTCGTATTTTGCCTAAAGTCAAAACTAAGGAAATGTTGGTGACTTCATAAGGTATCTACAGTAAAAATTTCATAATTTTCGGAAGTATTTTAGTATTATTAAGAAAATTATTTCAATGGTGTCTCAACACTGAAAACTTTCTGGAACACTGTTTCGACCTAGAAAATAAATTCAAAACCCAATTTTCGTATACCTTTTAATGAGACCATATTTTATGTGTGATATACACTTCAAGAGAGTGTCTACTGTATTTTTTCCAAATTTTTAGATAATTTATTTATATTTTAGAAAATGCCCCAAAGTCGAGAGTGTGCAATCGGAAGTTGTCATAATGCTTGAATCACTACTTTTGAAAAGGTGTTTTCCATTTTTATGTGTCATACTTAGGAGCATGTTAGTAAGAGTCTTATATTTATACATATATATTCTTGTGTCGAAAAATTAGAGTTCCAATAATTTACTACTAAAAGACAAAAGACGTATAAGTAATCAAAAGTCCTTCGGGACCAACGCCGTATTTATTCCTCGATAAGAAACTAAAACCCAAAAATTTTCTTTAGGAACGAGTACGACCGGTCGGTGATTTGCTCGGACGTTTTCTCCTTTCAAGTCGTACTTTCGAACTTCTTTTAAGGTGGGTGGCACTAACCGTATTGTCTTTATTTATGTCATAGTTGAAATATCATTGCTAAATCATGTTTGGTTTATGAGCGATGTTGGTATCGTCTCGATTGTTTTACAAGCGGAGGTGGTCCGTCTCGGTTTACGAGCAATGTTGGTATCGTCTCGGTTGTTTTACGAGCGGAGGTGGTCCATCTCGGTTTACGAGCGATGTTGGTATCGTCTCGATTATTTTTCGAGCGGAGGTGGTCCGTCTCGGTGTTTACTTTTCTCGTAAAAATATGATTGATGTGTATGATATTAAATTGTATGCATGATAGCGTGCGGACTACCCACATTGAGAAATTCAAATTCTCATGCCCTTTTTAAATATTTTTCAAGTGAGCCGATGGAGTCTTGGGAGCGGCAGTAGACTCGGCCTTGCCCCGCCATATAATATTTGAATGCTTAAATGCTTTTATTTTCTTGTCTCGCAAATTTTAGACTCTCTATCTGAATTTGCTAAAACTTAGGCTCACAATACTTTCTCCTTGCTACGGTTAATTATGCTCTGTTTTAATGATTAGGATTTTAGCTTGATGCTGAATACTTTAAGTTAAGAATCATTCGGTTGTTTTTCCTTTATTATTTCTCTTTATCAAATTTCATCTCTTTTATAAAAAAAAAAAAATCTCACTTTTTTCCTCTTCACTAAGTGACGACTCGAATACGGATAATAAGTAGAACTATCCGGGTTCGGGCGTTCTGATTTTCACACCCTTTTTCATTTCAAATTAGCCTATATTTTAAGAAAATAATAGGTGAAAACAGAGCATCGATCCAGTAGTAGATATGTATTCCTTATAATTGTGTTGAAGCGTTGAACAACGAACTCTAATCCACGATCTTTTGTAGAAAAATTGCATACACAACCCAAAAGAAAAATCAACTCTATGTAGGGATAATTATTTCATTGTCCGGATTTTTATTACACAAAAATTCAAGAACATCACGAAGTAGAAAATCAACCTGGTTTTTTAGGGCTTATCGTCATTTGAAACTTTGGCACGTTAGACAAAGTAGATTTTAGCAACTTTTGTGTTCTTCTTACTAAAATCGCATCAATTGATTAGAAAAAATTTTAACGAAGAAATTTGCCTCTCACGAATTCATCTCCAAGAACGCTTGCCTCGAATAAATTCGGCGAAGATTTTTAGCGAAGACATGTGAAGATATTTTGTGAATTCAGCGAAGAAATTTCAGAAGGAAAGCGATCTTGTTCTATTTGAGGAATTGAGGCAGCGTGTTTTAATTTAGGGGTAAATTCATATTTTTATTTCACAAAATGAATATTGGTCGATTATTTGCAATATGGATCATGGGTGAGACCCGTCTCATCCGTCTCATACATGAGACGGTCTCACCCAAGAGTGGCCCTTATCTCAAAAGTTGGTTTTGAATGAGATTTGAAATCTTATAAATATTCAAAATTGATATCAGATATTGAGATTTTAATATTTCATAATTCTCTCAACCGAAATTCTCTTTCCTAACCTTATTATACACGATCATATCAATTTTTTTAACCACAAGAAAATATATATTCTTCCATGTTTTAAATCTTAAATCTTTTGAGATAAGGTTTTAAAAATTATTTTTATATTTAAATTCTAGTACTTATCTCATTAAAACCCAAGCCCATGCCTAATACATCTATTTATAGGGACCTAGTCTAGAAAAAAATTATACTCACAAATATTTCTTCAAAATTTTAATCTACGGTGGTCTATTTCTCTTCAACAATTTACGGAGACGGGATTAACGAGACTCATCAATAGGATTGCATTACATAAAAATTTATTAAATCAAGGTGGGAATTTCTATTCAAGTTTATGTTTGTCTCTATTAAATGCTTTGAATGCGAATTGTTATTGTTTAAATACGACATTCCATAGACAACAACTACAGATTACATGCTATGCTATGTTCTACGATTCTATAGTAGCTCGGATCACAAGTGGGTCCTTGCTAAAATTTACAGATGTGTTGTAGGTATTCGGTGATGGTTTACATGATTTGTATTTAACATTGACAAACGAGTCTCCACCGAGCTAGTGGTTTTGCTCACCTCAATCTCATTAACATTTTTTTCAGATTAAAAGGAGTGCGGTGGAGGCGGTGGATGTGTATTCAAGTAATATTTCAAGTTTGAGAATTAATTCTTTTTATTTAAAGTTCAAACTACGATTTTGTTTTTAAATATGTATTTGCTTAAGTTTAATGAAATAATATTATTTTGTACGAATTCACATTTTAAAATAAATTGCTTTGAGACACTATTTTAAATTTTAAAGTCTCATTGATTGTTAAAATTATTTTATTGTCAAATAAAGTTGTAGTTTTTTTTTCAAGTTAAAATTTTTGTTCATGTCTTTTATTTTAAAATTATTATTTATTTTTAAAATTAGGGCGTGATGAGAATCGATAAGAGCTTGATAAATAACTTAGGTTCAAGTAGTGACACATAACAACCGAACATACAATCAAGATTTATCTGTGTCCTTGTCGGCCTCCGTAATCCAAATCTCCGATTATTTGTTCAGCTTGATGATAGTTCAATAACTTTTTACCTTTGTCTTTTACTAAAGATGTGGTCTTGTCTAAAGTATCTTCTTCAAAAGTTCAAGATTACCTTCTACAGATTCTCCCCCTTGAATAGGGAACTCCCGATCATTTGGAAGTGTACTCGTCGATAAGTCGACTTGGAAGGACTTTTTGAATCATCGCGTAGACGGGTTCTTCCTCATCGTCCGAATCGAATGCAGTAAATAGAACTTAACATTTGATATCTTTATGGTCATCTTATGTAGATCATCTGAAATCTTTATGACGTCATTTGTTTCGTTGAATCAAGAAGTTTTGATGAGTTAAAAAGAAGCGGCTCGATTGATCGACGATCGAAGATCGGTGAGGTTAAGCTAAACAGATCGGGCGAGGTCTAGAACCAATTGATCAGTGAGATCTAGTCATCTGCAGGAGACGATCATGAAAAGCTCGACGAGGTCAAGACAAGCTGAGTAGAATAAGAAAGGCAAATCTTCACCAAGTCGGTGCAGAAGAGTATGAATAATCAGGTGAGTCAAGAGCGAGATTCAAGATTAAGTTTGTTGAGCGAGTTTCCGGTTTGTTAGAACTAACTAACAAACTAAGCGTCTTTTCAGACTTATAAATAGGACTAGATTTTATTACTCGGTACACTTATGCGAATTTGATTTTTCACACTATTCACTATTGATTTCACAAAGTATTTTTCAAGAGAGATTTCAAATATTTTCTAAGTGTTTATAGAACACTTCACTTCACATATTCAAAAACACATCTTATTCTTAGAGTTAGATTTTAGAAAGTTGATTAGATTTTTGAAGAGTTGAAGATTAAGTTGTAATTTGTAAAGTTTGTACAAGAAGTAAGTAAGCGGTTAGTGAAGACCCTTCTTCAAAGTTTGGAGAAGGAGAGTGGATGTAGGATTGTTATAATCCGAACCACTATAAATCACAGTGTTATTTCTTGTTTTCTTTAATTTCTGTTCAACTTACAATTTTGTTAATTCAAGATCAAAATTCAGAATCTTATCTAAAATCGAATATCGGCTTTGCTTTTGATCTTGTTAAAAGTTGAGTTCTCAATTATATTCATTGTGATAATCTCATTATTTGAGTTGATTTTGTGAGATTCGAAAATCTATAAAATCTATTCAAACCCCCTTTCTAGATTTTGTTCTAGAAGGCTAACTAGAGGTTTTAAATCAACTCAACATTCAGGGACCAACAAGTGGTATCGGAGCGGTGTTAAGCCTGTTACGATATTGATTTTAGGTCTTGAATAAGATTCTGAAATTATCTTGATTTTCTTCATTTTCTTTCTTACTACTAACAATGCTACTAATTAGTTTGTGGAGTATTTTGTTCCTTTGTTTCATCATGTCATCGGGAAAAACAAGAAGTCAAGAAATCTTCCTGAATTCTCTATTGAAGATTATGATTCTTGGAAATTTAGGATGGAGAATCACCTAAAAGCCATTCATGATAGGATGGAAGAGGTTCTAGAAGAGGGACCTATAAAATTCTATCATGGAGGAACCAAGACTGGAGCCGAGTCACCGAATCGAGGACTGCATAACAAAAGAAGAGCCTCGAGTTAACTAATGATGAAAGAAAGGTCCATAATCTTGATCAAGTAGCTCGAACTGAGATCATTGAGACTCTAAGTAAGGATTGGATTGAAAAGGTTAAAAGATGCAAGATTGCCAAAGAAATATGGGAGACTCTTGCTGGAATTTGTGAAGGATGCGAACAGTCAAAGAAAATAAGCTTGATCTGTTCTACATGCTTTTGACACATTCAAAATGAAGGATGGTGGCCGTAGATCAACTGGATGTGAGATTGACTAATCTTGTGAACAAAGCAGCCGATTTGGGTAAGACTTACACCGAGAAAGAAATTAACAACAAAGTACTCGAGATCTTTGAGCAAAAGATGGAGAGAGAAAGCTAATATTCTCAAGGCAACACAAAATTTATCATCAATATCACATCACACTCTCTTCTCTCATCTTAAAGCACCGGAATATGACATTCACATTGAAGATGAAGAAGATGAGGCAGTAGTCATCCACATCCGGAAAAAGCAGTAGCATTTGTTCATCGGGATGAATGCGAAAAGATTTCTAAAGCATCCGATTTATGCAGTAAAAGAAGAAATGGTTCTTTTGTTAAAAAGGTATGAAAAGGCGAAGATGAAGTACGAGAAGAAACAAAAGAGGCAGTTAGATCGAAGGAATTATAGATCGACGAGGGATGAAAAGAATTGAGATAATGATAAAAGAAGGATCAGTCGAAGTCATAGGTCACCTATCGACGAGGAGATAGTAGTCCAAAACAGACGAGAGGAGATATATGTTATACCCGCAAAGCAAACCTGGCCACTACAGCCTATGATTGTCCTCAACTCACTCCCGAGAGAGAGAGAAGAAAAGAGGAAGAAAAGAGATAGAAGATATCTTTGACCAGAGAGCTCTCTTGGTGAGAAAGAAGAAGCTCGTGAGACATCATCATCCTCATCTTCATCTGATTTTGGATCGAGATGATGACATATGTCTAATGGCTAAAGAGGTACATTACTATTCATCATCGAGATAATGATTGTGATACCTTATAAACTGATCCCGATCTTATTGATAAACTCTTGAAAGATTTGGAGACCGCTCTATCTCGCTTATAAACAGATAGAGACTGAAAATCTTAATTTAAAGGATCAAATTTCTGATCTAACTAAGGTCAATCAGACTAAGGATAGTGAGAAATTAGACTGTACATTCAAGGGGGAATGTCGACCGAGATGATCACCAGTACCTTGTGCGATAAGGCAGATAAGTTAGAACAGAACTGAGTTCTTTAAAAATAAAATTTTCAAATATCTATTACGAGAATGAAAATTATAAAAGGACTAACAAGGAATTAAATCTCAAGTTGGGACTTTTGAATAATTCTCAAACCAAAATAGATAAAATCTTCAATTCATCTCAAAAGTCTAGTGATAAAGCTGGATTAGGTTTTGATAGGAGTAAGAAGAATGATCCTATAAAACCTAGAGTCTTTGTGAAAGCAACTAAACCTAAGGTAGAAACTTTATTCGGTCCTGAAACCAAAGGAATTAATTACCTCATCCGATACTCGAAAGAAAAATCGGACGAGGAAAGTAACTCCTAAGGCTAAACCTAAGACTAAATCAAAGATCTATCCTAAGTATAATAGCTTTGATGGAAGAAGCAGATCTTATCCATTCTTACCAAGATTCAAGACAATTTCAAAAGATCAACTAAATCAGTTGATCTTGAAAGTCTTATCTTAGTAGATAGATATGGATGCAAGCTTCAATCTATGGTTTTAAGGAACATTGATATTTTTATCTGGATTCCTAAGAATCAACTTAACATGAAAGGACCCAAAATACAAAGGGTACCTAAGCAATAAATTTGTGATTGCGGGAAGATAAAAAGATAGTTGATAGAGGAGACATTCTTGAGGTCATCTGGTATATTGATAGTGGTTGTTCCAAGCACATGACCTATGAAAGGCGACTTCTCTCTAACTATCAAACCATTGATGGACCTAGAGTGATGTTTGGTGATAACAACTATGGACTTACTAAAGGTGTAGGAACACTAATGATTGGAGATGTACAAGTTCATGAAGTTTACTACGTGGAAGGATTGAAGCACAACCTACTATCTGTTTCACAATTTTGTGATAAAGGGTTTTGTGTCAAATTTACTCATAATACATGCTATGTTTTAGATGGTATAAATGAAAATATTCTATTGGCTGGAGTAAGACAAGGTAACATCTATGTTGCCAACTTCAAAAGTTGTCCTAAAGATACTTGTCTTGTTGCTAAGAGTTCGGATGACTTAAGTTGGTTGTGGCACAGACGACTTGGCCACTTAAACTTCAAAACTCTTAACAAAATAGCAAGGAAATCTTTAGTTAAAGGACTCCACGATAAAATATTTTCAAAGAATCATGTATGTGTTTCTTGTCAAAAGGAAAAGCAGACCAAAGCTTCTTTTAAAACAATAAGTAATCCTTCTTCGAAGAATTTTGGAACTTCTTCATATGGATCTGTTTGGTCCGGTAACTCCTCTCGGCTTTAGTGGAAGAAAGTACACCTTAGTAATTGTTGATAATTTTTCAAGATTTACTTGGGTTATTTTCTTATACAAAAAGAATGAGACTATGACTAAGATTCAGAATTTCTTAAGAAGATTCAAAATGAAAAGGGATTAAATATTGTTAAAATTAGAAGTGATAAAGGTCTTGGATTTCTAAATAAATTGATTTCTAATTCTTGCATTGAGAATGGCATAGCTCAGGAAACATCTGCAGCAAGGACTCCACAACAAAATGGAGTTGTTGAAAGAAGGAACAGGACCTTGAAAGAGGCGGCTAGAACAATGCTATCTGAATTCAACACTCCTCATAGGTTTTGGGCGAAGCGGTGAATACAACCTGCTATGTTCAAAATAGGAGTCGATTGTCAAGGATAAGTGTAAAACTCCTATGAAATTTGGAAGGGAAGATCTCCCAAAATTTCATATTTTCATATATTTGGTTGTAAATGTTTCATACACAATAATGGGAAATCTCAACCTTTGATGCCAAGATAGCAGATGGGATATTCTTAGGATACTCATCTATATCAAAGGCATATAGAGTTTTTAATAAGACAACCTTGTGTGTAGAAGAAACACCCCATGTGGTATTTGATGAATCTTCTTTAGAGTTTGATAAGACAGGGGACATTATAAAGATATCGGATGATCTGGATCGAGATGACTATCAAAAGATCAACCATAAAATTCTACAATCAAGAATCGATTGAGATGAAGAGGAAGAATCGAGACAAAGGAAAGGAACCGAAAGAACTTCCTCAACGGTGATTTACCAACCGATCGACGACCAACAACACATCACCGATCAGGTAGAGTTATCGAAGGTAACATGGAATCATCTGAAATAAATAATTCGAGACAAGACATCATCTACCTGTAAAAGATAAAGGTAAGAAAGTAATGTCATATCACCCAGTGAGCAGATAATTGAGATTTAGACTCGGTGTCAGGGACGAGGACCCAACTAAATCAAGATTGCATGTTCAGTTGCTATGTGTCATTACTTGAACCTAAACCAATTACGAAGCTTTGGTGATTCCAACTGGATTAATGCCATGCAAGAAGAACTAAATCAGTTTCAAAGACAAGATGTGTGGGAGCTTGTTAAAAGGCCTCATCATCAAAAAGTCATTGGAACTAAATGGGTCATTAAAAACAAGAGGGATGAAAATAATATTGTGGTTAGAAATAAGGCCAGACTAGTTGCTAAAGGTTATTCACAATCGAGGGTATTGATTATGATGAAACCTTTGCACCGTAGCTCGTCTGGAAGCCATAAGATTGTTTTTAGCCTTTGACTTTTAAAAGATTCATAGTTTTTCAAATGGATGTTAAATCAGCATTCTTAAATGGAATCCTAGCTGAAGAAGTTTATGTAGAGCAACCCCTGGCTTTGTCAAAGGAGACAAGGTTTATAAACTAAGGAAAGCTCTATATGGACTTAAACAAGCACCAAGAGCCCGGTATGACACCTTGTCCGATATTTAATTCAAAATGGTTTTGTTAAAGGTAGAATTGATAGAACTCTCTTTAGAAAAGAGTTTGGTTGTGATCTTTTGTTAGTTCAAATTTATGTTGATGATATAATTTTTGGATCAACTAACATATCTTTATGTGAAGAATTTAGTAGTCTTATGAAAAGCAGATTTGAAATGTCCATGATGGGAGAAATGACATATTTTCTTGGACTTCAAGTCAAGCAGACAAAGAAGGGAATATTCACTAACCAAGCCAAATATACAAAAGATCTTATTGAAAAATATGGAATAGGTACCAGCCGAGAAGCTAAGATACCTATGATGACAAATTTTTCAATGGATCTTGATGAGAAGGGAGAAGACACTGATCAAACCGAGTATCGAGGTCTTATTGGTTCTTTATTATATTTAACCGCTAGTAGACCTGATATTTCATTTGCGGTTGGAGTTCTGTGCTCGATTTCAAGCTAATCCTAAGAAAAACCATCTTGAAGCAAAGAAAGAAAATCCTCAAGTATTTGAAAGGAACAAGAAATGTTGGACTGTGGTATCCGGTGATGACAATTTTGGTATGTCTGGATACTCGCATTCGGATTTTGGTGGGTGTAAGATAGATAGAAAATCTACATCCGGTACTTGCCAATTTCTTGGAAGTAAGCTGATTTCATGGTTGTCCAAGAAACAAACCTCTGTAGCTACTTCCACAATCGAAGCCGAGTATATGGCACTGGAAGTTGTTGTTCTCACCGATCTGGATAAGTCAACTGACTAAGGGATTATAATATTATCACTAAAGATGTACCTATCTTTTGTGATAGTAATAGTGCCATAGCTATTACTCGTAACCCAGTTCTTCATACAAGATGCAAACATGTAGATATCGAGACATCACTTCATCCGAGATCATGTAGAGAAAGGAGATATCGACTTGAGAAGATCTTGGTGACTTTCAAAGAGCAGACATCTTAACAAAACCATCAGAGACAAGGTTTAAAGAATTATCTGTAGAATTAGGTTTATTAGATGCTTCTTTAGTAAATCTCTAATTTCGTTCTTTTTAATTCTTGTCTCTCTCAATTTAGTTTTATCATGTCTAGAAAGAATTATCGACTAGATCCGAGTCAAAGGACAATCAGTAGGTGATATCATTGATTTCCTTCTTAGGAATCAAGAATCAAGGATTAGTCATATTGACCTTATCCGACATGATAATTACTTATCGACATATGGTAAATCAGACAAGGGCACAATAGTCAACCGATTTTACGAAAAAGAGATGACTATCTCGCACCCTATCTCGATCTACCTCAAGCTACTAATGGTTTTCTATGAGTCTATGTCTTTGCGGGAATATATCACGAGATCATATTGTTTCACCTCATCTGGTTCTCATTTTTAGACTTCATGGTTTTATAAAATTTTTATTGATTGAAAATCCCATTTTTAGAAAATTAAGTCTCGAAGTCTGTTTATTTAAAAATTTGTCCTTAAGATTGCTAAATTTTTTTTTTTTACTTAAGCTGTTTTTAAAATCAGACAGTTACTTTATCGGATGACTTTTTCAACTCATCTCGATTTGAAAACCCTTAGTCGAAGTAAGGTAACCCTAGGTCGACGTCAGGTATACTTAATTCCCTGCATAAAGTAACCTACATCTCACAAATCAATGATCTATAAAGTAACTATTTACGCATTCCAAAGGCGATTAACATCCACGACACGAATCCTAATCGCTTTTCTTAATTTTTAACCGTTGATTTATGCGCGGTAAAAACTTTTTGAATAAATGGCTCGATTAATTCAAATTTTCCAAAATGGCGGTTTCTCTTTCCAATCTTCCCCCTATAAATACATCGTCTTCCTTAAACAAACTTTTTCACTCTCGTAAATTCTTATAAACTCTCTGCAAAATTTTCAAAACCCGTATTTGATCATTTCATGAGCACTTCTAAAAAACAAATAGGAATTACTTCAACCATGGTGGATGTTCATAATGAGACGTTTAATAAGAAGATCAAATCGGAGATGTATGTGGATTTCGACACAACCTCGATGGCGAATCAAGGGAGGTTTTGGAATTATTGGAGAGGGCTGGATTGAGGACATTCTCGTTCCAAGAAATCCCCTCCAATAAAACACTGGATATGCGGGGAATCGAGTTCTACGTCAACGGGACGTTCGAGAACGGAGTTTTTAAAACCAGAGTTTATGGAGAGGTTTTAATCGTTACTCCCATGGAGGTGGCCAGAATTTTTGATACAAGTAGTGAAGGAGTGAATCCCCTCACCTACAAGTCTCGATGAATGGGTAGAATCATTCGAGATGATTATGTCCTGGAATTCCATGAAGGATCGGCGATCGGAGTTGAAGAAGAAGATGCTCCGACGACGGTATCGACTTCGATGACCATCGTCACAAAGGTCATCTTGGGAGAACAAAGTTCTCATGACGGGCTGACCAGACCCAGATTATGTGTCATGAGGACAATAATTGATGGGGTCCAAGCAAATCGGGCTGGGATGCTTCGGAAAAGCTAGAGACGGAAAGGAAAAGGTTGGAGGTTGTTGGAGGAAAGTGGGTGGCGAGGTCGATCACCACCTATTCAATAAGGTGACGGTGATCATGGAGGACCCGCTGTCACCGAGATCAATTGGTCGACGGAGTCGACCCTACACAAAACAAAAGGGGATTACGACGAAGGATGAACCTCTTGGGAGCTCCAAATGATTGCATTTAAGGTGGAGCCGAGGTAGGAGCTCGTGCACTAGCCGGCCAAGAAGGCGAGGAGGAGGAAGAAGAGGAGAGAGAGGAAGAGCCGCCGACAGTGAGCTCACTCGAGGCCGCCCAGCCAATGAAGTCAAGGAGAAGGCACCAAGGAGGAGGAGGTTGATTAAGACCTCTCGAGCCGGGTGGAACGTCTGCCGACCAGCCAAGTCTTTTACCCGAAGAGGTAACCACTCTGCAGATCGCAGTGCAGGTGGTTCATTCAGAGGAGGTCCGGGAGATAAGCTCAGAGAGGACCCCTCCCCCACCCACGAGAAAGGTACAATTTTCCCCCTCCCCTCACCGAGGCCACTGCGCGATGAAGAGGTGTCCCAGTGCCGGCACCTCAAAGCCTCTAAAACAGCCTACTTCCGATATTGTCCAAATCCCAACCTCATCTACCCTCCCTCAAACTTCATCCCCTCCACCATCTCCATCTCGGATCTTTGTACTTTCTTACAGGACCGATTCGCCCCAACTCCCATATCCATCTCCCCACCAGCCTTACCCATTTCCTCCCAAACTCAACCCATATTACCTCAAACAACCTCATCTCCCCACCCACTACTTCACATATCCCACCTCCACCATCATCTCCTCCACCGTAAATTCCCTCCCCCATCGACGCCCCCACTACATCTCTCCCTTCCGAACCCCACCCGGTGGATACCTTCAATATCTTTGGGGATATCCACATGAGCTCCCAGTCCAACCTCTCCCACCACCTCTTCCTCATCCGAATCGAGGAGGAGGCGATCAATTTTTGCCATCTCATCGCCTTTTGAAGATATGCATAAGAAGATAATATCTCAAGTTCAAAAGATGATGGAGAAGAAGACAAGGAAGGTGATACGAGCAATACCGATACGATGCTCGCCAACATGCAGATTGCCGAGGTCAACATGTCAAGGAACCTATCAGCCAATCTCAAGATGCTGTTGGATCTCGGCTAAGTGACACGGAGGAGGAGGTTAAGGCATCGAAGCAAAAGATGGCGGTGACAACGAGATCTGGTCAACACTCTCACATCCGATCGTAACGACTTCAGTGGTCCGTTGTTCACTCTGGAAAGACAGCTCGAGACCCTCCGAATGAAGTTAAAAAGGGGGAAGGAGCAGAAGGAAGGATGGACACCCTCACAGCTGGAGTCTTATCACTCACAGACAAGGTGGACTCTAAGGCGGATACACTGAGTTGGAGGCAGCCAAGGCCGAATTGAAAGTTAAATCAAATGAGCCGGGACCTTGCAACCGAGGGTGACCCAAATAGAGGAGGTCATCCGAGAGGATGAGGAGAAGAGGAGGAAGGAGGAGGAGGAGAAGTCGAAGCTCTGCTGGCCAAGATGAAAGAAGCGAGAAAAACCCGAGGCCAAGGGCAAGGGTAAAGGCAAAGCAAAGAGAGAAGTCTTCATCACCGGCGGTGATCGCCCAGTCGAGCGAAAAGAAAGGAGCCTGACTTCTCAAACCTATCAGCCGAGCAGATCGAGACGAATCCATGCCGAGAAGGAAAAGTATGAGAAGCAGAGAAGAAGAGGTGAAGAAGTCGGGGAAAGCCGAGCTGAAGTGGGACAGGATTCCCGGAAATGGGTATCCAAAGCACCGATGAAGCGGACTTCCGCCCCTGTCCACCGCACTTCAGCCCTCCAAAGATGGTTTCAGTGGAAATACACAAGCGAATACAAGAAGCTAGCCACGGATGCCGATGGATGTATTACTGGTACATCTTGAAGGCATCGCCATCTGGAGTGAGGAGGATAAGAGCCGGCACGAGTGGATGGAAAAGGAGGATGCCGATCTGTATGGGAAGCTTCTTGATGAGGCACACAATGT
Source organism: Paraleonurus japonicus (assembly GCA_030762865.1). Lineage (NCBI taxonomy): Eukaryota > Viridiplantae > Streptophyta > Magnoliopsida > Lamiales > Lamiaceae > Paraleonurus > Paraleonurus japonicus. The sequence goes on from CM061054.1 coordinate 30,247,109, forward strand.
GTTCAAGCTGCGACTTAGTTGCACCGGCCTATGAGCAAGTTACCCCCAAGCTGAAAGAAGACGGCTCTCCCGATGCGGAATGGGTCAAGACGGTTATAGCCAAAGCGTAACGTGAAACCGGGCTAACAGATGAAGAAGAGCTTAAACGCGGCTTAGATCAAGGATTTTCAACTGGCTGAACATTCCAAAGGCCACCGATGGGGAATACGATAGAACAGGATTTTCTTTCCTTATCTTTTATTTTCTATCAGTTCTTCTATTTGTAAATTTGTAAATTTGTGAATGAATATATTTGGACTTATGTGAATTATGTGTATCAGTTTTTAAAGTTTTTTTAAAAGAAAATTTTAAAATTTTTCTAAGTATAAATCATCTCGAGAGTCTTATATCTCGTAGTTAAAAAATTTTTCCTAAAAATTTTTCTAAGTCATAAAACTCAATTCTCTAAGTACTTCTAAAAGAGTCTAAAAGACTTAAATTTTTTTAATGCTTTGAATGTGAATGAATCTGTTGTATTGTGAAAATGTGCTCGATATACCTATCTAATTGTTTTAACTAATTCTAGTACTAACTTCAAATTTGTGAGTGTGTTTCTTCCTTATAGGTTTTAACTTCATCAAAAAGGGGGTAATTGTTGAATCAAGAAGTTTTGATGAGTTAAAAAGAAGTAGCTCGATTGATCGACGATCCGAAGATCACCGAGGTTAAGCTAAACAGATCGACGAGGTCTAGAACCAATTCGGTCACCGAGATCTAGTCATCTGCAGGAGACGATCATGAAAAGCTCAGACGAGGTCAAGACAAGCCGAGTAGAATAAGAAAGGCAAATCTTCACCAAGTCACCTGCGGAAGAGTATGAATAATCACCGAGTCAAGAGCAAGATATCAAGATTAAGTTTGTTGAGTAGTTTCAGTTTGTTAGAACTAACTAACAAACTAACCTGTCTTTTCAGACTTATAAATAGGACTAGATTTTTATTACTCGGTACACTTATGCGAATTTGATTTTTCACACTATTCACTATTGATTTCACAAAGTATTTTTCAAGAGAGATTTCAAATATTTTCTAAGTGTTTATAGAACACTTCACTTCACATCTTCAAAAACACATCTTATTCTTAGAGTTAGATTTTAGAAAGTTGATTAGATTTTTGAAGAGTTGAAGATCAAGTTGTAATTTGTAAAGTTTGTACAAGTAAGTAAGTAAGAGTTAGTGAAGACCCTTCTTCAAAGTTTGGAGAAGGAGAGTGGATGTAGGATTGTTATAATCCGAACCACTATAAATCGGTGTTATTTCTTGCTTTCTTTAATTTCTGCTCAACTTACAATTTTATTAATTCAAGATCAAAATTCAGAATCTTATCTAAAATCTGAATATCGGCTTTGCTTTTGATCTTGTTAAAAGTTGAGTTCTCAATTATATTCCGCATTTGTGATAATCGATTATTTGAGTTGATTTTGTGATATTCGAAAAATCTACAAATCTATTCAAACCCCCTTTCTAGATTTTGTTCTAGAAGGCTAACTAGAGGTTTTAAATCAACTCAACATTCAGGGACCAACAATTTCTTTAAACTCAAAAGTAGACTCATTAAACACAACATGCGGTGTTTCGATTGCGATAAAATCGGGTAAGTGATTGGAGTGAATTGATACATGTTTTTAGGGCTATTTTTAGTGCAAAAGTGAGCTAAAGTGTTAGTTTTTGTACCTAAATGTGAAAAGTATCACTCTTTTGCCTAAAAAGTATTACTTTGAGAGGTTTTGATGTATTTCGCCCGCTTTACAGGTAAATCGGTGGAATTTTGCCAAACCGATAGTACCGGTATTCTTAGAATAAAAAGACGAACATACGGGACGAAAACGGGGTCGGGCCCGGAGCCCTTCTCGATAAAAATTCCACGATCTCGAGTTTGAGTCGAGGGTGCACAGACCTCGACTCGAGGTTCATCTGAGGGAAATCATTTCAAAATGTTGGCAAGCTCGACTCGAGGGAGGAGCCTCGAGTCGAGGGAGACGAAAATTGCAGCGAGCTCGACTCGAGGGCTAGGCCTCGACTCGAGGCAGAGAGATTTTGAAGAAACGTGTTAGCGACTTTAGGCCTCGACTCGAGGGCCCGAACCTCGACTCGAGGAGTGCCCAAAACCGAAAAATTCAGTTTTTAAGCCATGGGAAGCCAAAACAGAGGGGAGTTGATTCTAGCGGTTGAGAGCAGTTTCTAGGAGTTCCTTTGAGCGAATTTTACATTTTGTAGCTTGAATTTACTTGTAATTGCACTAGATTGTTAGAATTTAGATAGATTCCACATTTAGATCATTAGATTAGTAGATTGGTGATTGTAATTGAAGTTTGCGGCTGAGAATTGAGAAGAAGTGAAGTTGAATTGAAGCATTGTACAAGATTAATCATTCTTATTTTTGCCTATTGAAGCTTAATTGGTGATGTTCTTAACCTTTGATCTCTTTAATTCATTGCTTGTAGTGATTAGATTTTCAATTGCTTTCTTAGATTTTCTAGCCATGGTTTTGCTTGTAGCACCATGGGCTAATAGCCTTGTGCTTGGGATAATTGAAATTAGGGATGAAGTGATTGCCTCATGCTATGATTGTTGATAAGTGTGATCAATTGAATTAGATTGCTTCCTAATTGTGATTCTTAATTGTGCTTCATGAAAAATTGTCTCTTTTGATTAATGGTTGATCACCCTAGCAATAGGCGAGAGTTGAGCTAACGTGATTAGGTGTTAATCGGGTTTCAATTTTGCATGATTGTATGAATTGGGGACTTTTACATTGAGAGATGGGAAGAACTAAGGATACTCACATTAGGCATTGTGATATTAATGGAGTGATTAATTTCATGATGGTTTATGCTTTCTAATTTGATTGATTTGCATTTGGATACAATCATAGCTTGTTAATCATGGATTCCTTGATGGAGATTATCCCTTGCACCCTATTCCCTCATTGATTTTAGTATACTTGATCTTGCATTCTAAGTGTTTGATAAATTGTTTGCATAATCTTGCCATTTAATTTCTTGCAATTTGTAGTGATTTAGTCCAAGAGCTTGTTGCAACTTTAGCCATTTAGAACTCTTATCCTTGAATTTCGTTTGCATACTTTCTCCCTTGGGTTCGATATTTTTGTTGATTGGTCTTAATAACTCTTACCCTATACACTCCAATCAAATGGCGCCGTTGCCGGGGAGTTAGTTTTTGCGCCAATAAGTGAGATTCGAGGATTGTTTGAAGTGGCTATTTGTTGTTTTTATTTTTGTTTTTGGTGTTTTTATTGGTGAGAATTTGATTCTTGGATTTGTGGCATTGTAGGTGTATGCTAACAAGATCAAGTGGTGTTCCACCCTTGCCACTAAATCCGGAGATTGAGGCTACATTGAGAAGAAATCGTGTGAGAAGAAGAAGGGAAGCTATGGAAGGAGAAGAGCAAAGGCATGAGGAGAGATTAGTGGGTGATCCTCAAGAAGAGGAGGTACATGGACAAGGAGTAGGAGGAGGAGAAAATGGAGGTAATGGGAATCACTTCCATGCTCAAGTTGGCCCCTTTCCTCAAGGGATGCCACCACAAAATTATCCCTACCAAAATCCCTACCCTTATCCACCTCAAGCTCATCAATATCCCTACTATCCACCTCATCCACAACAATTTCCACCATATTATCCCAATATGCCGTATAATCAAGAGCCACGATACCATGAGCCACCACAACCACAACCACAACATGTAAATGAGCCACCACCTCAAGAAAGGCCGTTGAGAGAGTTCTTTGAACCACAACTTAGGGAGTATTATGATGGGATAGCGAGGCTGAGGATAGATGCCAATAACTTCGAGATAAGTCCCGCTTTGGTAAGAATGCTTAGGGAGAAGCAATTTGAGGGTAGAGATGAAAATGAGTGTCCACATCAACATATGGCACAATTTATTGAGATAGCCGATACTACAAAATACCATGGGGTACCCGAAGATGCCAAGAAGTTGAGGCTATTTGCTTTTACATTGAAAGGAAGAGCAAAAGCATGGCTTAATTCATTACCGCCCGGGACCGTACGGACATGGGAGGAGTTGTCAAAGAAATTCTTGATGAAATTTTACCCACCATCAAAGACCGTGCAAGCAAAGGAGGCTATTTCCCATTTCCGACAAAAGAATGGGGAGACAATACCGGAGGCATGGGAGAGGTATGGCATGTTACTTATTAATTGCCCTCAACATGGTTTCCCGGAAGAGCAAACCATTATGTACTTTTGCAATGGGTTGATGGATGGGGATAGGTCATTTTTGAATGCTTGTGCTAATGGATCGATTTGGTCAAAAACCGTGGGGCAAATGAATGAAATTATGGAGAATATAGCTCAAGACTCATTCCAAGTGTCGGTTAATAGAGGAGCACATCATAGAGTGTCACAAGTTGATGAGCTAGAGAGTATGAAGAGTATGATGATGACTATGATGGACCGATTGGGAGCTCTTACAACTTCACAAAGCCAAGCAAGTGTTAGTCCATCCGTTCCTCATGTTGATGTTGGGCCAAGTTCATTGCCGGTGGAAGAGGTGAGTTATATGGGTAGGCCTCCATTCCAAGGAGGTTATCAAGGAGGAAGCTATCAAGGGAACTATCAAGGAGGAAGGCCTTATCAAATGCCTTACCAAAATAGGCCACAAGGAAGCTATCAACCTCAACCGCAAGCTCCATTCAATGGGAATGCATGGAGGAGACACGAGAATTTTTATATGCCAATCCTAGAGCCGCCGTTCAATTTCCTCCTGGATTTGATCCGGTGCAAAGGCTCCAAACAATGAAGGCAAAGCTACTACGGAGGAGATCTTGGGGTTGATTGTGAAGAAGTTGGAAGCAAATGATTCAAGGCTTGATGAAATAGGGAAGCAAATGGACACTCGTTTCAAGACGATTGAGCATCAAGTAGGGCAACTTGCTACTACGGTTGGGAAGCTCTCGTCTACGGTGGACCATCTTCAAAACAAAGGAAAGTATCCATCTACTACCGAGCCTAATCCTAAAGAATTTTGTAGTGCCATCAAGCTAAGGAGTGGTACTAGCTATGAAGGTCCAAAGAGGCTTAGAGATGGGGATGTTGGAGAAGAAGTGGTGCAAGAAGAAGAAGTTATTGAAGAAAATGTGGTTGTGGAGAAAGAAGAGTCAAGTGAAGAGCAAGTAAGAAGAGAGTCTAAGAAAGAAGAAGAGAAGTCCAAGAAAGATGCATGGGGAGTGCCTATGAAAGCTAAGCCGGTTCCCTATCCTCAAAGATTAGTGAAGAAAAAGCTAGAGGAGGAGTTTGGTAAGTTTTTGAAAGTTTTAAAGAGCTTGCATGTCGAAATTCCACTAATGGATGCCCTTGAACAAATACCCCATTATAATAAGTTTTTGAGAGATATCATGTCTAAGAGGAGGAGTTGGGATGAAAAGGGTATACTTAAGCTAGTGGAGGAGTGCAAGGAGATATCGGAGAGATATTTACCACAAAAGAGGAAGGATCCGGGAGCTTCATTATACCATGCGAGATAGGTGAGAATGTGAACATCCAAGGTTTGTGTGACTTGGGAGCAAGTATAAATGTCATGCCTTTGGCAATTTTTGAGAAATTGAAGCTAGGAAAGGTGATTCCTACTAACATCAACCTTCAATTGGCGGATCAATCATTTGCTCATCCATTCGGGATCATTGAAGATGTATTGGTAGGAGTTGGCAAGTTCCTATTTCGGTTGATTTCATTGTTCTTGACATGAAGGAGGAGCTTGAGGCACCGATCATACTTGGTCGACCTTTCCTTGCTACGGGAAAAGCGATTATCGATGTTGAGAGAGGGAGCTCACGTTGAGCTACAATGGAAAAGAGATGACATTTTCAAGAGCTCCATTGGAAGAAGTCGCTAAAAGTAGGATGGAGAAGAAGAAATGTGGCTATATAGAGATCATTAATTCATGTTCTTCCATTGATAGGGATGATTCTTTACCTTCTCCTTCTTCTAACTCTTTAATTAAGGAGCATTTTATTCCTTCTTGTAATGTGATGGCTAATAAGTCTTGTGTTTACGTGGATGATTGTAGGAAGGAGGAAGCCGTCATTGATACTTTGCTTAACCTTGATGATATGAAGCTTGAAAAAGAAAGTGAGAAGGAAGTAATCAAACTTGAGCAATGCTCACGTTTGGGGGTGTTAGAAGAAAGGAAGCAACCACTTGAGAAGAAGGTTGAAACCTTTGTGGTTGGAGATCAAGTAGTATGGAAGGAGTCGGATTGGATGAGACTACTAGGAGTAAAAAGACTCAAAGAGGTGTTGAAAGTGAAGGAGATCAAAGAAGAAGGAAAACTCTTAGTGGAAGACGAAATGGGATGTTGTCTAATGACAAAGGAGATTTTGGTTAGGCACAAGGATCCTTCCACCCCAAAAGAAGTGCCTAATATTCTTGTAGATGAAAGGGAAGTATGAACTCCTAGAGTTCCGTCCGGCAAAGGACGTTAAACCTAGCGCTAGATGGGAGGCAACCCATCATTTTATTGCTTTTGTGTGTTTGTGTTTTGCTCTTTTTGTAGAATTTTGCCTTGGATTCTTAGGAATTGCTCATGCTAGGAGAAGGTGTTAGTTGATGGAGAGCTTAATTGGTTTTTGAGCTTTATTATTATATCATTTAAGGGGTTGCATAATTGTATCATTACCATACTTAATTTTGAATGCATGTCTTCATTCAAGTTTGGGGGTGTGTGTATCGAGTTTTGAAATGCATTCCTTATTGATGTTAAGTGGATGACTAATGATGCCCGTGTGTAGGTATACTCACTACAAGGATTGGAAAGGATCAAATTTGCAAAGGAATCGAGGATTTGGGAAGAAAGGAAAGCTTAAAAGTTGGTGAAAATGAGCATAAAGGAAGAGAACCCGGTCTCCTCGATCGAATGAGCGACCAGGCTTAAATCGAGGGACCAAAACGGTAATTTCTTGCATATTTGGGTTTATTAGGTGTGTAGAGGTCGATTTTGGGAGTTTAAGGGTCGGATCGGTCTTGAGATTCACAAAAATGCCTGGTCTCGACCCGAGGTCGAGCTTGCATAGACCTCGAGTCGAGGTACTTAGACTTAGAAAATTTTTGAAAAATTCAGCAAGCTCGAGTCGAGGGATGAACCTCGAGTCGAGGTTTTTGAAAAGTTGGATTCCTCGAGTCGAGGCCTGACCCTCGACTCGAGGCTGATGTCTGTTATAAATACGCAGATTAGTTTCGGATGTCACGACTCGAGGAGTAGCCCTAGTTCACGTTCCCTTTTTGCTTCTCTACCATATTTCCGGCGATTTCACACCATTTTCACCAATCATTCACCATTGTTTCATCACATTGTTATCATATTGTCATCAAGAGTATATTTTGAGGGTTTTTGGCATTCAAATTGGGGATTTTGAGGAGTAGTGAGTGGGTCTTTGCATTTGAACGATTTTTGGCAAGTTTCTCAAATAAGGTACGTAATTCATCATCTCATGGTCTTAAATTTCATGATTGGTAGTTGATTATTGCTTGAGTGTTGATAAAAGTGCTTGAATTTATTTGAATTGAAATTTCATTTGGGAATTTTGTCAAGCACTTAGTATGCATGATTGATGTTGGTAAATTGAAGCCATTGTTGAGGATATTTGAGTTGATTAAGGATTTTATGAGCATGTTTAGGATTGTATATGATGAGTTGCTTGGTTATTTGTAGAATTTTGGCTTGAGTGGTGCTTTTGGCATATTTTTAGGAATTCCTAGTGCATTGGTGGTGTAATTGGTCAAATTGAGTGGAGTATGGATGATAGAAAGGAAAATTTTGTGATGCTATGTGTTGGATTACTTGCTAGTTGGCTTGTTATTATTTGATTTATTTGTGGAGCATATTTGAAGGATTTTGGGTGAGCTTACATGATGATTTCCATTGTCTAAAGCTATTTTAGTAAGTATGTATATGTTGAGGATTAGTTGAGCACTTTTATTGACTATATTTGATTTGATTGACTCATTGACCATTTGTTGAGGAATGATTGCCTCGTCATTAGGAATTTTGTTGGGCTTGGAAATTGTTGTTGACTTGTTCATGATTTAGAGTGATATTTCGAGCTAGCTTTTTTATTGTTGGACTCATTTGTGCTATTGGAATTATTTGTGCGGGAGTCATGTTTAGAGGAGTGGATGGCCACAATTATTCGGATGCCGAGATCCGAGAGAGAGAAGATGCTATACGTTTTGCACATCGAATGCTGCGGAATTGGGAATTCAGTGGGATGAATACAAGTGGAGAAAGCACATAATTTTGTATGCTTGAGTTGTATAAGAAGGTGGTCGGGACTCGTCTTGTAGATCATAATCGCATGCTTTCTATGGGGATTGAAGATGACATCCCTAGATTGTTCGAGCAAGTAGGCATGGGAGGTTTTCTAGCTAAGAGACCTCGGACCTATCTTGGACTCACTCTCGAGTTCTTATGCACCGTCAAAGTCCACAAAGCTAGGAGGAACAAGTTTGCACGGAAGATCACTTTTGAGCTTATGGGGAACGAGTACGCAATTGACATTGGATGAGATTAATGAGCTACTAGGAGCACCTACAGACCCCGATCGATCATTGTTGAACATTAGAGGGGAATACAACGCCAAGAGGTTACGGAGGCGTATTTCGATTCGGGGCTCCGAGTCAACCCGAGTTTGTGCCGGGAAGTCTAAGAGCACACACATTCGGAACCCGGTGGTCCGGTACTTAGAGAAGATCCTCGCGAGTACTATATTCGCGAGATCGGAGGGAGGAGCCGTGGTCTACGAAGAGCTATATGTATTGTGGTGCTTCTTACATGGAGTGAGGTTCAATGCGGCAGCATACCTCATTATTTGTTTGAGAGAGCGACGAGCACTAAGTTCAAGAAGATAAATTTTGGTGGGATGATTACTCCGATAGCCGAGCACCTTGGTATTCCGACTCACAACCTTGTGGCACTAGATGGTCCAGATTTGACTACGGATACTATGAGGCGCATGAGGACGCTAGATCGTATCGGGAGGACGTGGTGCCTACAGCGGCATCATGGTGGCCGGTTTCTTCTTCCTAATAAGAGGTTGACGATTGTTTCGGATCTCAGGCCTTTGTGACTATCAATCTGCGTATGTGGTCGCAGCGTCACACCGATGCCATCGATGCCTACACAAGGGAGCATGGAGACGTGCTTAGAAATGAGGGGATGATGATGATCGGGCAGGTCGCCAGTCGTGGTCGATTCCGATTCTTGATGATGATGGAGATGCAATCGAGCAGATGTTGCCGAGGAGGTTGAGTCCGAGGATGAGGACGAGGATGACGAGGAGCCGGAGCAAGAAGAGCAGCCTGTCGAGATGGAAGAGGAGTATCAGCCCGAAATTAACATGTATTGGCAGGATGAGATGAGGAGTAGAGAGTACGAGGCGGGAGTTCGTCTCGAGACCGTGGGTTCTCGACGGAGGAGATGTGGGCGACAGTCGGAGGATGCACATTGAGAGTCCGACCCGGCAGGATGAGATGTACCGGATGATGGAGGAGTCACATAGGTTCAATGAAGAGACAAGGAGGATGCAAGAAGAATCAATGAAGACGCAAAATGATATGTATTCACTCCTTCAACAAATGAGCTCGTGGAATTTCGGGCCAAGCTATCCTCCTCCACCACCACCTTCCGACTACTAGTGGCTATCCCCTATTTCTCATTCCCTCTTCTTAGTTTTAAATGCTTATGTTTTGGTGGATTGTACTCGTATTTTGATTAAGGTGTTTGTGATGACTTGTGATTATTTGATGTTTGGATGTTTTGGATGGATGATTTAAGTGATGCTATGATTTCCTTGATATATTTTTGAGCCTATTGTTTATTGGTGATTTTGACTTGATGATCCTTTGGATTTCTTGTTCCATGATTCCATGTTCATTTGTCTTGAACTTAATAGTGGATTAATTGACATATTTTTAGTATCATCTTGATATAGTGAGTATGCTTGAGGTTATGTACATGAGCATTTGTGCTTGAGTTGTAAGACTAGTTGGAATTTGATATGATCATGAGTAGATGTGTAGCTTGATGCTAGTTGCTTGATTAATTATGTGAAGATGAATGTGATTGAAAATTCTTGATTCATTGCTCAAGTTAAGCCCGTGAGTTTTTGTGCCTTAATAATCGTACATCTTATACGATTGATATTAATCCTTTGTGAGTGCATCATTCATGATTTGTATGCTAGAACTTGCCACTAGACTTGTTGATATTGATCTTTGTGTGATTTCATTAATATGATAAGAGGCCATTTTTGATATGATGAGTCACTTTGCCAAATACTTTCCTACCAAATACATTTGATTTCCTTAGTGAGCCATGTTGAGCCTATGATCCATATTCTTTGGCAAGCCAAGTGAAATTGAAACCCTTTAGCCTATATTGATGAGCCTTTATTGTCCTATGTTTAGTTGAGCTTGAATGTTGGCTATGATGGTGATTTGATTGCTAAGTGTGGGAAGATGATGAGCTAAGTGATGATGTGTTAAGAGATAGAAGAAAAGAAAGGTTGTGAAAGATTGAATTGTAAAGAAAAATGCATGAAAATAAAGAATTCAATTTTTGAGCTTTAAAAAGAGAAAGCTCAAGTGAATGGTGGAATGATCATTGAAGTTAAAAAGTAAGAGTGTTGCTAGATGAAAGTGAAGAGATGTGCATTGTATTGATTAGCTTACATTCAAGTCTCTACTAATTAGTCACTCTTATCCATAAATATCCCACCTTTCCAAAGAGCCTACATTACAACCTAGAAAAAGACCTCTTTGATTCTTGATTGAGCATAAATGATTTTGATTGAGATTAAGTCTTGTGGCAAGCATATGGTGTACTTATTTGTGAATTGATGATTGAGTGCTTTAAACCTTGATACACTTGAGTGAAGAGTGAAACACTCCATGGAAGGAGCAATGTGTTGAGTATTTGATTGAGCATTTGTTTGAGCATGATTTGTCTCGATGGCTAGTGGAGAGTTGCATTGATACAAGTGATCATTGATAAGTTCGATTGTCTTATTTTTCGTCTATGATGCCATGTGACATAATTGCAATCAATTCACTCCCTTGTTCTTAGTTTCTACGTTGCTCGAGGACGAGCAACAATTCAAGTTTGGGGGTATGATTGGAGTGAATTGATACATGTTTTTAGGGCTATTTTTAGTGCAAAAAGTGAGCTAAAGTGTTAGTTTTGTACCTAAATGTGAAAAGTATCACTCTTTTGCCTAAAAGTATTACTTTGAGAGGTTTTGATGTATTTCGCCCGTTTTGCAGGTAAATCGGTGGAATTTTGCCAAACCGAGAGTACCGGTATTCTTAGAATGAAAAGACGAACATACGGGACGAAAACGGGGTCGGGCCCGAGCCCTTCTCGATAAAAATTCCACGATCTCGAGTTCGAGTCGAGGGTGCACAGACCTCGACTCGAGGTTCATCTTGGAGGGAAATCATTTCAAAAAGTTGGCAAGCTCGACTCGAGGGAGGAGCCTCGAGTCGAGGAGACGAAATACAGCGAGCTCGACTCGAGGGCTAGGCCTCGACTCGAGGCGGTGAGAGATTTTTGAAGAAATGTGTTAGCGACTTTAGGCCTCGACTCGAGGGCCTGAACCTCGACTCGAGGAGTGCCCAAAACCGAAAAATTCAGTTTTTAAGTCATGGGAAGCCAAAACAGAGGGGAGTTGATTCTAGCGGTTGAGAGCGGTTTCTAGGAGTTCCTTTGAGCGAATTTTACATTTTGTAGCTTGAATTTACTTGTAATTGCACTAGATTGTTAGAATTTAGATAGATTCCACATTTAGATCATTAGATTAGTAGATTGGTGATTGTAATTGAAGTTTGCGGTGAGAATTGAGAAGAAGTGAAGTTGAATTGAAGCATTGTACAAGATTAATCATTCTTATTTTTGCCTATTGAAGCTTAATTGGTGATGTTCTTAACCTTTGATCTCTTTAATTCATTGCTTGTAGTGATTAGATTTTCAATTGCTTTCTTAGATTTTCTAGCCATGGTTTTTGCTTGTAGCACCATGGGCTAATAGCCTTGTGCTTGGGATAATTGAAATTAGGGATGAAGTGATTGCCTCATGCTATGATTGTTGATAAGTGTGATCAATTGAATTAGATTGCTTCCTAATTGTGATTCTTAATTGTGCTTCATGAAAAATTGTCTCTTTTGATTAATGGTTGATCACCCTAGCAATAGGCGAGAGTTGAGCTAACGTGATTAGGTGTTAATCGGGTTTCAATTTTGCATGATTGTATGAATTGGGGACTTCTACATTGAGAGATGGGAAGAACTAAGGATACTCACATTAGGCATTGTGATATTAATGGAGTGATTAATTTCATGATGGTTTATGCTTTCTAATTTGATTGATTTGCATTTGGATACAATCATAGCTTGTTAATCATGGATTCCTTGATGGAGATTATCCCTTGCACCCTATTCCCTCATTGATTTTAGTATACTTGATCTTGCATTCTAAGTGTTTGATAAATTGTTTGCATAATCTTGCCATTTAATTTCTTGCAATTTGTAGTGATTTAGTCCAAGAGCTTGTTGCAACTTTAGCCATTTAGAACTCTTATCCTTGAATTTCGTTTGCATACTTTCTCCCTTGGGTTCGATATTTTTTTGTTGATTGGTCTTAATAACTCTTACCCTATACACTCCAATCAGTAAGTGATATTAAGACAACCAAGTTATCGAACCCAAGGGAAAAGTATGGCCATGAGTCCCTAGAAATATGAGTTTTAAACGACTATTGTTGCAAATACGGTTTTGAGCTAGAAACACTACACCAATGCTAGAATTAAAATCAAACAACTACAACAAAGCTATGCATTAAGCAAGAGATAGGCTAGAACAATTAGCAAGGGATATTCTCCATCAACGAGTAAATGATCACAAGCTATGATTGTATCAAATTGCTATTCAACTAAGATAGAAAGCATAAAACCATCATGCAATTAAGTCTTCATTAATCACACAATGCCTAATGTGAGTATTCTTAGTGCAACTAAACTCTCAATTACGAAGCACCTAATTCGCATAATCATACACAATTATAACCCGATTAATCCCTAATCATGTTAGCTCAACTCTCGCATGTTGCTAGGGTGATCAAACACTAATCTAAAGAGACAAAAATGCATAAAACACAATTAGAGTCACAATTAGGGCACTATCTATCTTAATTGATCAACAATCATCAACAATCATAGCTCAAGCAATCAAATCATCCTCAATTTCAATTATCTCAAGCACAAGTGAATTAGCCCATGGAGCAAATTGCAAATTCCATGGGTGAAAAATCTAATTGCATAATCAAAATGCTAATCACAACAATTAAAAAAGGGAAATGAGTAGAGAGGAAGAACATCACCAATTGTACCAAATGATCAATGTATTCAATGCTTGAATCTTCAAAAGTAAATCCTTTTCACTTGAATTACAACTTGAATTGAAAAGTCTAATGGATCAAAGTCTAATCTAATCAACAATTAATGAAAATCTATCTAAATCTATCAATCAAATCAACCAACAAGGAGAATTTGGCTAGGAGACTAAGAAATCGCCCAAAAAAGCCGTAAGTAAGCTTGCTATGGATGATGGTATGCTCTGTTTTTCGTTCAAATGGATTAAAAGGGGATTTTCTAAAAATCGGAAGCCTCGACTCGAGCTTGAGGCCCTCGAGTCGAGCTTGAAGAAATTGTGCCCACGCTTTTCTTAAAAGTCCCCGCCTCGACTCGATCTCTCAGCCCTCGAGTCGAGCTTGCCGGCATGAGTCGAGGTTCCTCTAGTTTTGGCAACTTCTTCACTTGGCCGCAACCTCGAGTCTAGGGAATTTTCTTGGCCCGACTTCCGCCTCCGACCCCCATTTTCGCTCATCTCGTTCGTCTTTTCGCCGTATGAATGCCGGTACTCTCGGTTTGGTCAAATTCCACCGATTTACCTAAAAATGAGATGAAAAATATAAAAAAAAAAACATCAATTCTATACAAGTGATACTTTTCATGCAAAAGAGTGATACTCTACACCTTAAAGCTAAAAACTAACACTTTTTACCACTTTTTTCACATAAATACCACATCAAATCATGCATCAATTTACTCTCATCAAATACCCCCAAGCTTAAAGTGTTGCTCGTCCTCGCAACGAAGCAAATAATCACAAAAGAGTGAATTGATTGCAATTATATCTCGTGGCACCATAGAAGAAATTAGGACAATTGAACTCATCAATGATCTCAAGATCAATGCAAACTTTCAACTAGCAATCACAATGAATCATGCTCAAACAAATGCAACATCAAATACTCAAATTATTGCTCCTTCCATGGAGTGTTTCTCTCATCTCTCAAGTGTATCAAGGTAAAATATCACTCAATCATCAAGTTCAAGAACATGCATTCCATAAGCTTGCCAAAGGACTCAATCTCAATCATTTTCTTTTGTGTTTCAATCAAGAATCAAAGAGGTCTTTCATCAAGGTTGTAATGGAGGCTCTTTGGAATGGGTAGGTGAATTTAGGTAAGAGTGACTCAAATAGTAGAGACTTGAAAGTTAGCTAAGCAATACAATAAACTTCTCTTCTAAATCTTTTCAATCAACACTCTTTCTTTTTCATACTTTTCAAAGTTCAATCACCACCCTTCTTTTCGAGCTTTCTTCTTCAACTAAGCTCACAAATTGAATTTTTCTTCTTTTCACTTTCACAATTCAATTTTTTTCATCCCAAACTTTCTTCTCTTTTTCTCAACATTCAACTTAGCACTTCAATTTTTCGCCACACTTTTCAATGCAAAGCACCATTTCTAGCCAACAATCAAGCTCTACTAAACATAGGACAATAAGGTTCATCAAAATATGCAAAATGGTTTCAATTTCACTTGGTTTGCCAAAGAATAAGGATATTAGGCTCAAAATGGCTCACTAAGGAAATCAAATATTTTTTGTAGGGAAAAATTTGGCTAAGTGACTTCTCAATTCAAACATGACCTCTTATCATATTCATGATATCACACAAAGATCAATTTCAACAAGTCCAAGGGCAAGTTCTAGCATACAAACCCATGAACGATGCACTCACAAAGAAATTATATCAACCGTATAAGATGTACGATTCTTAAGGCACAAAAGCTCACGGGCTTAAATTGAGCAATGAATCAAGCATTTTCAATCACATTCATCATCACATAATCATCAATCATGCTAGCTTCAAGCCACAAATCAACTCATGATCATATCAAAATTCAATTAATCTTTCAAATCAAGCACAAGTGCACATGTACATAATCTCAAGCTCATCACTATATCAACAAATGTAACTCAAATATATGCAATAAATCCATAATTAAAGCTCAATACAAATCATACCCCAAATCATATAAGAGCACAAAAGATAGGCAAGGAAAGAAGAACACCTCCCCAAACTTAGACAAGTCTAAGTTTGAAAGGAAGTGTTGTACCAATAAGCCTTCAAAATCCATCTTTCCATCAAGCATGTAGGGCTCATCAAGCATCCTAGCACTTCTCACACCTACAAAGACCACAAGCCACCATTATTCAAAGCAACACAACAAAACAAAAAAAAGAAAACAAGAAAGGATGGGTTGTCTCCCATCTAGAGCTAGGTTTAACGTCCTATGCCGGATGGAACTCAAGGAGTTCATACTTCCCTTTCAATGAGGACATTAGGCTCATCCTTGTGCCTTATTAGATTTTCATTTGCAAAAAGGCAACATCCCCATTTGTCTTCCATTTGGAGCTTTCCTCCTTCCTTTATTTCTTTCACCATCAAGACTTCTTTGAGTCTTTCCACTCCTAGCAACCTACTCCAATTGGACTCGCTCCACACCACATGATCACCAACTACAAAACTTACTTCTTTCTTCTCAAGTGGCATCTTCCTTTCTTCTAATACCCCCAAACTTGAGTGGTCACTTTCTTCCCTCCTTCTTCATTCCTTTCATCTCCCGGATCAAGCAAAGGTGCAATAAGTGCCTTTTCCTTCCTAAGATCATCAAGAGAAACACAAGACTTATTACCAATCATATTACAAGAGGGAATAAAATGATCATTAATTGAAGAATTAGAAGAGTTAGAATCATCTCTATCCTTTGAAGGACACAAATCAATGATCTCTATGTATCCACATTTCTTCTTCTCCAAAGTACTTGGAACATCTTCTTCCAATGGAGCTCTAGAAAACGTCACCTCTTCTCCATTAAAGCTAAATTTGAGCTCCCTTTTCAACCTTAATCATGGCTCTTCCGGTAGCAAGGAAAGGTCTACCAAGAATGATAGGTGCCTCAAGTTCTTCCTTCATATCAAGCACTATAAAATCCACCGGGAAGATAAACTTGTCAACTCCCACTAGCACATCTTCAACAATCCCAAAAAGATGAGCAAAAGATTGATCCGCCAATTGAAGATTAATATTGGTAGGAGTCACCTCTCCTAACTCCTTCTTGAATATGGATAAAGACATAACATTGATACTAGTTCCCAAATCACATAAGCCTTACATTTTTCCATTCTCACCAATTGAAGATTAATATTGGTAGGAGTCACCTCTCCTAACTCCAACTTCTTGAATATGGATAAAGGCATAACATTGATACTAGTTCCCAAATCACATAAGCCTTGCACTTTCCCATTCTCACCAATTTCTCATCCCATCTTCTCTTCTTTGACATTATCTCTTTCAAGAATTTCTTGTAATGGGGAATTTGCTCAAGGGCATCTAGAAGTGGAATGTCAACATGCAAGCTTTTAAACAACTCCAAAAACTTAGCAAACTCCTCATCAAGCTTCTTCTTCACTAGTCTTTGAGGATATGGAACCGGAATGGGTTTCATTAGAACTCCCCATGCATCTTTAAAATTCTCTTCTTTCTTTGATTCTGTTAGATCAAGGAGAGTTTTGATGAGTTAGAAGATCAATCCGGATGAGCAGACAACTATGAAGAACAACAAAGATCGAGTTCGGTACTAAGCCGATCGAGACGAGGTCAAGGACTATTCAAGTCGGTGAAGACTTGAAGTTGAAAGTCATCTAGAGACAAGCTCAAGACTAGTCATCTGCAGGAGACAAATATGAAGAGCTCGAGACGAGGTCAAGACAAGCCGAGTAGAATAAGAAAGGCGAGTCTTCACCAAGTCACCGCAGATTTGAGTAGAAAAAAATCAGCCGAGGTCAAGAGCAGTTTTCAAGATTAAGTTTGTTAAAGTAGTTTCCAGTTTGTTAGAACCGACTAACAAACTAACTGTCTTTTGGAGACTTATAAATAGGTCTAGTTTTATTTTTCAACACACTTATGCAAATTTGATTTTTCACACCATTCACTATTCGATTTCAATCTCAATTCACAAAGTGTTTTCAAAAGAGTTTTCAAAAGTTTCAAGAGTTTATAGAACACTTCTCATGTAATCTTCAAAATTCAATATTCACCGTAATTGTGAGATTCGCTAGAAGGAGTTAGGAATACTTTGAAGATTTGAAGAAAGTTGTAAGTTGTAAGCTGTAAGTTGTGAGTAAGAAAGTAGTAAGCTGGTCCCTTCTTCAAGTTGGAGAAGGAGAGTGGATGTAGGATTTTTATAATCCGAACCACTATAAAATGCAGTGTTCTTTATTGCTTTTATTTACTTATACATGCTCAATTTCCAATTTATTGTTCAAGGATTAATTTGAGAATCAAAGTTAAAATCGAATATCGGTTTGATTTTGATCTTAATAAAGTTGAGGTTAATATTGAATTTCATTGTGTTAACTGGTACTTTAAATAAACTTTGAAAGATTTTGAAAATCTGAAAAATCTATTCAACCCCCCTTCTAGATTTTTCCTAGAAAGCCGATACACGTTTTTCTCAACCTCGCTCAACTAATCGGGACCAATAGATTCTTCCTTTGTTTTGATCTCTTCACTCTCTTTCTCAACAACCACACCCTCTTCAATCACCTCTTCTTTCTCCACCTCTTTCTCAACTCCTTTCTCACCTTCAACTTCCTTGGGCATTTTAGGGTCTTCATATCTAGCACCACTCCTTAATTGTATAGAACTACAAAACTCCTTTGGATTAGGCTCGGTGGTAGATGGATACTTTCCCTTATTTTGCAAATGATCCACCGTAGATGAGAGTTTTCCAACCGTTGTGGCCAATTGCCCCACTTGGTGCTCAATAGTCTTGAATCTTGTGTCCATTTGATTCCCAATATCATCCAATCTTGAGTCACTAGCCTCTAACCTCTTCACAATCATCCCAAGTAGCTCCTCCGTAGTTGCTTTCCCTTCATTATTAGGAGCTTTGGCACCCGGATCAAAACCGGGAGAAAATTGAATGGCGGCTCATGGATTAGCATATGAGAAATTTTCATGTCTTCTCCAATTATTGGCATTAAATGGAGCTTGAGGTTGAGGTTAAAAATTACCTTGAGACCTATTTTGATAGGGCATTGTATTTTGGTAATTGCCTTGGTAATTGCTTTGATAGCCTCCTTGGTATGGAGGCCTTCCCATGTAATTCGCTTCTTCAATAGGCAAAGGGCTTTAACACAAATCAACTTAAGGAATGGGAGAATTCACACTTTGTTGAGCTTGAGAAGTAGTAAGGGCCCCTAAACGATCCATCATCGTCATCATCATTGTCTTCATTGATTCAATCTCCTCCACATGGGACACTCTATGATGAGCTCCTCGATTCACCGTCACTTGGAAAGAATCTTGGGCAATATTCTCCATAATCTCATTTATTTGCCCAATGATTGGAGTGAATTGATGCATGTTTTTATGACTTATTTTAGTGCAAAAAGTGATCCAAAGTGTTAGATTTTGTGCATAAATGTGAAGAGTATCACTATTTTGCCTAAAAAGTATTACTTGTGAGATTATTGAGATTTTTATCTGTTTTACAGATAAATCGGTGGAATTTGGCCAAACCAAGAGTACCGGCATGCTTAGAATGAAGAGACAGACGAGACGGACAAAAATGGGGGTCGGAGGCGGAGTCCCACCGGAAAAATGCCCTGGTCTCGACCTCCGGTCGAGGGCCGCAGGCCTCGACTCGAGGGATAGGATGAAATGAGAAGAAATCAAAATTTGGAGCTGCCTCGAGTCGAGGGATGGACAAAATTAAGCTGCCTCGACTCGAGGCTGAGCCTCGAGTCGAGGGATGGGAAAAATACGGCGGCCTCGAGTCGAGGGCTGAGCCTCGACTTGAGGGGGAATATTTTCAGAATTTTACCTATTTAAAGAGGGAAGCAGAGCATAACCGAGAGAACTTTGAGTCGATAGAGTAGGAGGTAGAATTAGATTTAGATTTCAATTGGTGTTGATTAGATTAGCATTTGATCATTGTTGATTCATCAATTCAAGCTTGCATTTCATTTGAAGATTTGAATTGAAGACTCAAGCATTCCTCTTTTTGTGGATTTAATTCAATTGGTGATGTTCTTCCTCTCTTGTCTTTTCAATTTCTTAATTGTTGTGATTTGTTTTGTGTTTGTGCATTTCTATTCTCTTCCCATGGATTTTGCCCTTGGCACCATGGACTAACTCTCTTGTGCTTGGGTTAATTGAAATTGAGGATGATTTGATTGCCTATGCTATGATTGTTGATGATTGGAGATTAATTGAGTAGATTGCTTCCTAATTGTGATTCTCAATTGTGCTTCATGCATAGTTATCTCTTTAGATTAATGTTTGATCACCCTAGCAATAGGCGAGAGTTGAGCTAACGTGATCCAAGATTAATCGGGTTATAATTGTGTATGAATGTATGGATTGGATGCTTCGGAATCGAGAGATTAGTTGCACTAAGGATACTCACATTAGACATTGTGTTATTAATGGAGTGATATATTTCATGATGGTTTTATGCTTTCTATCTTAATTGATCTACAATTTGATTCAATCATAGCTTGTTGATCATTGATTCCTTGATGGATGTTAGCCCTAGCACCCAAATTCCCCATTTATTATTTGTATTTGTGCCTACCTTGTAAGTGTTCGATCATTTGCCTTTTGTAGTGTTTGAGTTTATTTCTTGCAATTTGTTGTGTTTTTTTTTCAAACCCGCTTTACAACAATAATCACCGATAACTTGTATTCCTAGGGCCTCACGTGCATACTTTTTCCCTTAAGTTAGATATTCTTGATTGGTCTTAATACTGCCACCGAAATTACTACAAATCAAATGGCGCTGTTGCCGGGAATTAGTTTTTGTGCCTTAAGTGAGACTTAGGAATTGTTTGAGGTGGCTACTTATTGCCTTTGTGTTTTTGTTTGTGTTGTTGTTTTTGTTTGAATTTGATACTTTGATATCTTGTCTAGATGGAGGGATACAACTCATATGCATGGAATCAAGAATATTATCAAGATAGTATGGTGTATTACGCACACTTTGACGGATATAGCTACAATGATTGGAGGAACAATGAAGAGAATTCTCAATTGCAACAAGTTCCATCCAATTATGAAAATTGTACATGTGATGAAATTCCTCCACCACCTCAAGAGATGTTCCCATACTATGATAATTATGATCAATTCGATCCATGTTGTGGATATGAGTATCAAGGAGCATCGGAAAGGGCTTACTATGATGATGGAAGAAGCTATGAGTATGATTGTCAAACGCCACAAGTTTCTTCTCAATATGAAGAATGGGGACTCCAAGATGTGAAAGCTATCTTGCAAGAGATGCTTGGAGTGTTGTTAAAGAGAATTGAGGAAAATGACCCTAGATGTGAGGAAATGTTCTCTTTGTATGAGAACATCTATGAAACTAAAGCATTGGTTAATGCATTGATAGAGGAGAACATGAAAATCACCGAAGCCCAATTCATGGTGTTAAAGAGTCAACTCAAATATTTTCTACTCCAAGTTAAGAACATAGCCATCGTGGAGAATCAAGAAGAAGAAGGGGAGGAAATAAGTGAAAGTAAAGAAGAAAGAAGTAGTAGAGGGTCCAAGCATGATGGAAGACGAAGAAGATTTCCTTATCAAGAGTGATGAAGAGGAATGTCCATTGATGGACATAAGCAACAATGTGCAAACAAATCTAGAAGCACCAAATGAGGAATTGAAGAAACGAAATGAGCATTTCTAAACCTTATAACTCTTCAATTCATATTGTTATTGATATTGATGCTTCTAATGATTTAATTTTGCCTCTTGTGAACTTTGACTATAGGGAAGAATTGATGAAGCGCTTGGGCATCCTTGAAAGAAAGGAAGGGAGAAGAAGGATGACAAGAGAGAAAAGGGGACAACCATGGACATTAAGCATATCTATATTTGGTTGTCCTATCTATTATGTGAACCTCCTAGATTTGAAGCACAAAGATTGAGATATAATGGGAAGGAGGATTGCTATCCTTGGCCATTCCGATGAAGGACGTGGGAAGTGAACGAATAAGTCCGCAAAGGACAATAAAACTAGCGCTTGATGGGAGGCAACCCATCCTTTTATTGCTTTTGTGTGTTTTTTTTTTTGTAGCTTAGTGTTTTTGTTTTATTTTTGGGAGAATTGGCTAGGTATTTAATTGCTCATGCTTAGGAGATTATGCTATCATGTTTTGGGATTTATTGGGAGTATAGAGCTTATTGATGATATCATTTGGAGTTGCATATTTGTATCAGTCTCATTCCAAACTTTGAATTCATATTTTCATTCAAGTTTGGGGGTGTTTATCATTTATTGCTCAACATGCATCTCTTATTGATGATTATTTGATGATTGTTATTGCCCTATTGTAGGTACACTCACTACATTGATTGGAAAGGAGATCGAAATTGCAAGGGAATTCAAGACCGAAAAGGATGAAGAGCATAAAAGTTGGTGAAAAAATGAGCAAAAGGAAGAGAACCCGGTCCCCTCGATTGAATGAGCGACCGGGCTTAAATTGAGGGACCAAAATGGTAAATTCTTGCATATTTGGGTTCGTTGGGGTCGTACAGGTCGCTTTTAGGAGTTTCGGGGTCGGGTCGGACCCGGGAACTGTAAAATTCCCTGGTCTCGACCCCGGGTCGAGGAGACCCATCCCCGTGTCGAGGGGTCAACACTTAGCAAAATTTCAAAAAATTGCATATCCCTCGACTCGAGGGAGGAGCCTCGAGTCGAGGTTGTTCAAAATTTGGGATCCCTCAACTCGAGGCTGGTATTTTTTTAAAAAATACGCAGATCTATTTCGCATCGCACACACCACGACTCGAGGGTTTTCAAAGATTTCCCGATCCCCTTCTTCCCCAAACTCATTTTCCGGCCTTTTGCCTAAATTCACCGTTTATACACCATCTTTTCACATCATTATCATATATGTTGCATCAAGATATCAATTTTAGGGTTTGTGGAGTCAAATTGGGGATTTCTTGCAAATAGTGTGGGTGTTCTTCCAAAATCGATTCTAGGTCGTAATTAACACACCGGTATGTCATACTTACTCCTTAGGCCTTCAATTTCATTTTTATGATGGTTAATTGCATGGGTGTTATGAATTAGGAAAATTGTCATTGAATGGAATTTTCATTGTGGCATTTATACAAACACCCATTATGCATGTTGTTATGGACTATTTTGAGCCTTTTGGAGGATTGAATTGGATTGCTTGATGAGATTAGGAGCATGCCTAGGAATGATTGTGATGTATTGCCCATATATATGTGGAATTTTGGCTTAGAATTGATTTATGAATATTTTGGAAATTTCTAGTGATGATATGTTTGTTTAATTGGTCAAGTGTAGATATTTGATGATAGAAGTGTATTATTGGTGATGATTATTTGCCCATACTTGATGAGTTGGCTTATTATTTTTGGACACTTTTTGGAGCCTAATTGCATGATTTTTAGTGAGCTTATTAGTTGTTGTTCATTGTTGAAGCCATTCTTGTTGAGTATGCATTTTTGGGGATTTATTGAGCACTTCTATGGATTATTCTTGTTTAGTTGACTATTTGACTAATTGTTGAGGCTTATTGTTTAGTCACTAGGAATTGTTGATATCTGGTGATAGTGATTTGATTTGAGCTTATTGACTCGTTCATGTGCTTGATTATCATGCTTTGCTCGTATTTCTATTTATGGTGATTGATTGTTTGCCTTGGGAAATTTTTGCAGAAAAATGTTTAGAGGAGTTGACGGACATAATTTCTCGGATGAGGAGATCCGTAAAAGAGAGGAGGCTATCGATTCGCTCATAAGATGCCCGCGACCTCGGTATTCCGTGGGACGATTTCAAGTGGCGGAAGCATATTATACTCTATGCAGAGATATACAACAAGGTGGTCAAGATCCGCCTTGTTGACCACGATTATATGACGTCTATGGGCATCGAGGAGGACATTCCTCGACTTTTGAGCAGATTGGGATGGGTGGCTTCTTGATGAAGAGGCCGAGGACATATCTGGGACTCACTCTTGAGTTCCTCTCGTACGGTCGAGGTTTGATAAGGCCAAGAGGGCCAAATTTCCTGGGCCATCACTTTCGAGCTTATGGGTCACGAGTACACATTGACCATGAACGAGGTCAATGAGATTATTGGAGCACCCATCGACCCCGACGGATCACTCCTCAACATCAGGAAAGAGTACAATGCAAAGAAATTCGGAGGAGGATATCGGACTCGGGGGCACCGGACTGACCTCGGTTTATTCTGCAGGAAAATCGAAGAGCACTCGGATTCGGAACCCGGTAGTGAGATACTTGGAGAAGATCCTCGCGAGCACCATATTTGCGAGATCGGAGGGTGGTGTTGTGGTTTCGGAGGAGCTTTATGTTCTTTGGTGCTTCTTGCACGGGTCCGATTCAATGCCGCTGCCTACTTCGTTATTTGTTTGAGCGGGTTACGAGCACAACGTTCAAGAAGATTCACTTCTGGGGTACGATCACACTCATTGCCGAGCATCTCGGCATCCCTACTCATACTGCGAGAATACTAGAGGGCCCCGATCTCACTATCGACACCATGCGGCGCATGAGGACGCCGACCGCATCGGTAGGACTTGGTGCTTCTAGCGGCACTACAAAGGGCCGATTCACTCTTCCTAATAAGAGGTTGACGATTTTCGGTGCTCAGTTTTGTGACAATCGACCTCCGTATGTGGTCACGAGACACACGAGGCGATTGATTCCTACACTGCGAGCATGGAGATGCCCTCCGTGACGATGACGATGGGGAGGGAGGACAGCCGGCCGGGTCTCGATGATGAGGCTGAGGGTGCGAGGGTGCCGATGTAGCTGGTGGAGATGGAGATGCTGATGATGATGACGAGGAGGAGGAGCAGGCTTAGGATGATTTGCGGTACGAGATGGATGAGGATTATTTGCGGAGATTAACATGTACCGGGCAGGACAAGATGCGAAGCCGGGAGTACGAGATCGGTAGCTCATCCCGCAGGCGGTGGACTCGACGGAAGAGATGTAGAGGCGATAGCTAGCGGATGCGGCTCGAGTGCACGACACGGCGGGATGAGTGTTACCGGATAATGGAGGAGTCCCGACGGATGCGTGAGGAGTCTCTTAAGACTCGGCGAGAATATGTATGCACTCCTCCAGCTTTAGCTCGTGGAACTTCGGGCCGGGCCACTACCCTCCTCCTCGACCGCCGTCCGACTATTAGGGCTACCCCCTACTTCCTTATCTCTCTTATCTAGTTCATTCAGTTCTTATTTCCTCCTTAGTGATTTGTATGGATTGATTTTGTTGGTGATTGTACTCGATGATATGCATTTGTTTTGATGATGTTTTGGATTGTATGATGATTTGGATGATGATTGTGATTTTGATGGTTTTGATCTATTGAGCTTATTGTCTTGTGATGATTATGTTCTTTATCTCTTGGATTCCTTACATATCTTTTGTCTAGTGATGATTATGTTCTTTATCTCTTGGATTCCTTACATATCTTTTGGGCTAGTATTGTCTTGAGCTTCATTGTAGTCTTATTGCATATCTTTTAGTATCATTCTTGGTATAGTGAGTGTGCTTGGGATTATGTACATGTGCACTTGTGCTTGATTTGCAAGATTAATTGAATTTTGATTTGATCATTAGTTGATTTGTGTCTTGATGCTAGCATTCTTGATTAATTGTGTAAAGATGAATGTGATTGAAGATGTTTGATTCATTGCTCAATTTTAGCCCGTGAGCTTTTGTGCCTATATAATCGTACATCTTATACGGTTGATATGATTTCATTGTGAGTGCATCATTCATGGATTTGTATGCTAGAACTTGCCACTAGACTTATTAAGATTGATCTTTGTATGATGTCATTAAAGTGATAAGAGGCCATGTTTGATATGATAAGTCACTTTGCCAAAATTTTTCCCCACCAAATACATTTGATTTCCTTAGTGAGCCATTTTGAGCCTTATTTTCCTTATTCTTTGGCAAGCCAAGTGAAATTGAAACAATTTACCTATTTTGATGAGCCTTATTGTCCTATGTTTAGTAGAGCTTGATTGTTGGCTATAGATGGTGCATTGTATTGTGAAGTGTGGGTGTAAGATGATGAGCTAAGTGATGATGCTTGAAAGAAGTAGAAAGAAAGTTTGTGAAAAAAAAATTGAATTGTGAAAAAATGTGAAGTGAAAGAAGATGAAAAATTCAATTTGTGAGCATAAAAAAGATAAAGCTCAAGTGAATTGTGGTGTTTGAATATTGAAGTGCAAAAGAAAGAGTGTTACTTGATGATGATTGAAGAGATGTGAATTGTTTTGATTAGCGTTCATTCAAGTCTCTACTACTTAGTCACTCTTATCCAAAAACATCCCACCTTTCTAAAGAGCCTACATTACAACCTAGAAGAAAGACCTCTTTGATTCTTGATTGAACACAAATGATTTAGATTGAGATTAAGTCTTTTGGCAAGCATATGGTGTGCAAGTTTATAAATTTGATGATTGAGTGCCTTATACCTTTATACACTAGAGAGTAGAGTGAAACACTCCATGGAAGGAGCAATGAGTTAAGTGTTTTATTGAGCATTTATTTGAGCATGATCTATCTTGATTGCTAGTGGATAGTTGCATTGATATTCATGATCATTGATGAGTTCGATAGTCTTATCTATCTTTTATGGTGCCATGTGACATAATTGCAATCAATTCACTCCTTTGTGCTTAGTTGCTACGTTGCTCGAGGACGAGCAACACTTCAAGTTTGGGGGTATTATGATTGGATTGAATTGATGCATGTTTTTAGGGCTTATTTAGTGCAAAAAGTGATTCAAAGTGTTAGATTTTGTGCATAAATGTGAAGAGTATCACTATTTTGCCTAAAAAGTATTATTTGTGAGATTATTGAGGTTTTTCGCACGTTTTACAGGTATAACGGTGGAATTTGGCCAAACCGAGAGTACCGGCATGCTTAGAATGAAGAGATGGATGAGACGGACGAAAACGGGGTCGGAGGCGGAGTCCCGACCGGAAAAATGCCTTGGGCTCGACCGCTGGTCGAGGGCCGCAGGCCTCGACTCGAGGGATAGGATGAAATGAGAAGAAGTCAAAATTTGGAGCTGTCTCGACCCGAGGGAGGAGCCTCGAGTCGAGGGATGGACAAAATTAAGCTGTCTCGACTCGAGGGCCGAGCCTCGAGTCGAGGGATGGGAAAATACGGCAGCCTCGAGTCGAGGGCTAAGCCTCGACTCGAGGGGGAAGATTTTCAGAATTTCACCTATTTAAAGAGGGAAGCAGAGCATAACCGAGAGAACTTTGAGTAGAGCGGTTAGTAGCGGTTTTGGGGCGATTTTAGGCCCCAAGCCAATTTCCCATTGTAGGTAGAGTAGGAGGTAGAATTAGATTTAGATTTCAATTGGTGTTGATTAGATTAGCTTTAGATTAGCATTTGATCATTATTGATTCATCAATTCAAGCTTGTATTTCATTTGAAGATTTGTATTGAAGACTCAAGCATTCCTCTTTTTGTGGATTTAATTCAATTGGTGATGTTCTTCCTCTCTTGTCTTTTCAATTTCTTAATTATTGTGATTTACTTTGTGTTTGTGCATTTCTATTCTCTTCCCATGGATTTTGCCCTTGGCACCATGGGCTAACTCTCTTGTGCTTAGGTTAATTGAAATTGAGGATGATTTGATTGCCTATGCTATGATTGTTGATGATTGGAGATTAATTGAGTAGATTGCTTCCTAATTGTGATTCTCAATTGTGCTTCATGCATAGTTATCTCTTTAGATTAATTTTTGATCACCCTAGCAATAAGCGAGAGTTGAGCTAACGTGATCTGGAATTAATCGGGTTATAATTGTGTATGAATGTGTGGATTGGGTGCTTCGGAATCGAGAGATTATTGCACTAAGGATACTCACATTAGGCATTGTGTTATTAATGGAGTGATTAATTTCATGATGGTTTTATGCTTTCTATCTTAATTGATCTACAATTTTATTCAATCATAGCTTGTTGATCATTGATTCCTTGATGGATGTTAGCCCTAGCACCCAAATTCCCCATTTATTGTTTGTATTTGTGCTTGCCTTGTAAGTGTTCGATCATTTCCCTCTTTGTAGTGTTTTTAGTTTATTTCTTGCATTTTGTTGTGTTTTTATTTCCAAACCCGCTTTGCAACAATAGTCACCGATAACTTGTATATCTAGGGCCTCACGTGCATATTTTTTCCCTTGGGTTCGATATTCTTGATTGGTCTTAATACCGCTTATCGATATTACAAATCACCCCACCGTCTTTAACCAAATCGAACCATTAGCACATGAGAAAGGATCTATCACTATCCGTCAAGCCATTACAAAAGTACATGATAGTTTGCTCCTCCAGGAAAGCCATGTTGTGGGCAATTAATAAGCAACAACCCATATCTCTCCTATGCTTCCGGAATAGTGTCTCCTTTTTTTTGACGAAAATGAGAGATAGCTTATTTGGCTTGCACCGTCTTAGATGGCGGATAGAATTTCATCAAAAATCTCTTGTTAAGGTCCTCCCAAGTACGAACGGTTCGGGAGGGATAGAATTGAGCCAAGCTTTGGCTCTCTCCTTAAGAGTGA
Source organism: Paraleonurus japonicus (assembly GCA_030762865.1). Lineage (NCBI taxonomy): Eukaryota > Viridiplantae > Streptophyta > Magnoliopsida > Lamiales > Lamiaceae > Paraleonurus > Paraleonurus japonicus. The sequence goes on from CM061054.1 coordinate 30,275,195, forward strand.
AGGCAAATAGTCTTAGTTTTTCTCATCCTCGGACACTCCATTGTACTTTGTATTGTCGGAAATCTCCAAAAATTGTGCCATGTGTTGATGAGGGCACTCTTCTTCATCTTTCCCTTCAAATTGCTTCTCCCTTAACATTCTCACAAGTGCCGGACTTATCTCAAAATTATTTGCTTCAATCCTTGGCCTTGCAATGCCATCATAATGCTCACGAAGTTGAGGCTCAAAGAACTCCCTTAATGGCCTACCTTGAGGTGGAGGATCTTGCATAGGTTGTGGTTGGGCTTGTGGTATATGTGGTGACTCTTGATATCTAGGCTCATGTGGATATGACATTTGTGGATAATATGGTGGGAATTGTTGTGGATGAGGTGGATAGTATGGATATTGGTGAGCTTGTGGAGGGTATGGGTATGGATTTTGGTAGGAAAATGGAAAGTGCCAACTTGAGGGAAAGTGCCAACTTGAGCATTATAAGGTAAATTGTGCCCATTACTTCCTTTATTATCTTGCACTCCCCTTCTCTATTACCATTGCCATTTACTTCCTCAACATGAGGTTCATCAATTCTCTCTTCATTCATCAACTCTTCACCTTCCATCATTTCTCCTCTCCTTCTCCCACGGTTTCTACGAATGGTAGCTTCAATTTCGGATTGAGTGGCTCGGGTGGTAGACCACTAGACCTTGTAATCATGCACTTACAAACCACCAATCCAAGTATCAAAATCTCACAAAAACAAAGAACAAAACAGAAATAGAAAAGCAACAAGTAGCCACTTCCAACAAATTCCTAAGTCTCACTTTAGGCGCAAACACTAATCCCGCAACGGCGCCATTTTGATTGCGGTAAAATCGGGTAAGTGATATTAAGACATCCAAGTTATCGAACCCAAGGGAAAAGTATGGCCATGAGTCCCTAGAAATATGAAGTTTTCAACGACTATTGTTGCTAATACGGTTTTGAGCTAGAAACACTACACCAATGCTAGAATTAAAATCAAACAACAACAACAAAGCTATGAATTAAGCAAGAGATAGGCAAGAACAATTAGCAACGAGAAATTCTCAAAAATCAATGGGGATAGGGGTGCAAGGGATAATCTCCATCAAGGAGTCAATGATCACAAGCTATGATTGTATCAAATTACTATTCAACTAAGATAGAAAACATAAAACCATCATGCAATTAAGTCTCCATGAATCACACAATGCCTAATGTGAGTATTCTTAGTGCAACTAATCTCTCAATTACGAAGCACCTAATTCATACAATCATACGCAATTATAAACCGATTAATCCCTAATCACGTTAGCTCAACTCTCGCATGTTGCTAGGGTGATCAAACACTAATCCAAAGAGATAAAAATGCATGAAGCACAATTAGAGTCATAATTAGGGCACTAACTATCTCAATTGATCAACAATCATCAACAATCATAGCTCAAGCAATCAAATCATCCTCAATTTCAATTATCTCAGCACAAGTGAATTAGCCCATGGAGCAAATTGCAAATTCCATGGGTGAAAAATCTAATTGCATAATCAAAATGCTAATCACAACAATTAAAAAAAAGAAATGAGTAGAGAGGAAGAACATCACCAATTGTACCAAATGATCAATGTATTGAATGCTTGAGTCTTCAAAAGTAAATCCTCTTCACTTGAATTACAACTTGAATTGAGAAATCTAATGGATCAAAGTCTAATCTAATCAACAATTAATGAAACTCTATCTAAATCTATCAATCTAATCAACCTACAAGGAGAATTTGGCTAGGAGACTAAGAAATCGCCCAAAAAAATGTAAGTAATCGCAATGGATGATGGTATGCTCTGTTTTTCGTTCAAATGGATTAAAAGGGGAATTTTCTGAAAATTGGAAGCCTCGACTCGAGCTCTCAGCCCTCGAGTCGAGCTTGGAGAAATCATGCCCACGCTTTACTTAAAGTCCTGCCTCGACTCGAGCTCTCGGCCCTCGAGTCGAGCTTGCCGGCATGTCATCCACCCTCGACTTGAGCTTCAGCCCCTCGAGTTAAGGTTTCTCTAATTTTGGCAACTTCTTCACTTGGCCGCAACCTCGAGTCGAGGCCTGGACCTCGACCGGAGGTCGAGTCCAGGAATTTTTGGCCCGACTTCCGCCTTCGACCCCCATTTTCGCTCATCTCGTTCGTCTTTTTGTCGTATGAATGCCGGTACTCTCGGTTTTGTCAAATTCCACCGATTTACCCAGAACGAGACGAAAAACGTAAAATCCATCAATTCTATACAAGTGATACTTTTCATGCAAAAGAGTGATACTCTACACCTTAAGCTCAAAAACTAACACTTTTACCACTTTTTGCACATAAGTACCACATCAAATCATGCATCAATTCACTCTCATCAGTTTCTTCCACACATAAGGTTGTCTTATTGAAAACTCTATATGCCTTAGATGTAGTGGAATATCCTAAAAATATTTCATCCGCAACCTTGGCATCAAAGGTTTTCAAATCGAGATTTTCCGTTATTATGGATGAAACACTTGCAACTAAAAGTATGAAAGAATGAAATCCTAGGGGATCTATCTTTCCATATTTCATAGGGGTTTTACCTTTGTCTTTAATGATAAGACATCTATTTTAAATAAAACAAGCCGTGTTAATAGATTACGCCCAAAACTTGTGAGGAGTATTAAACTCGGATAACATAGTCCTAGCGACTTCTTTGAGTGTTCTGTTTTTTCTTTTTGCTACTCTATTACTGGTGTGTCCTAGGCTGCGAAGTTTCGTGGGCTATACCATTCTTGATACAATAGTTAGCAACATGAGAATTAAGGAACTCAAGACCTTTATCACTTCTTATCTTGACAATGTTGACACCTTTTTCATTTTGAATTCTTTTAAAGAACTCGAGGCATTTTGATCATCGTCTCATTTTTCTTGTGCAAGAAAATAACCTAAGTAAATCTAGAGTATTCATCTACGATTACCAAAGTATATTTTCTCCCACTAAAACTAAGAGGAGTTAATGGACCAAATAAATCTATGTGGAGGAGTTCCGAATTCATTACGAAGAAGGACTACTAATTGTCTTGAAAGAAGCTTTGGTTTGTTTTACTTTTTGGCATCACAAGAATGACTTTTTGAAAACACCTTTTTGGGAGTCCTTTACTAAGGATTTTCTTTCCAACTTGTTAAGAGTTTTAAAGTTTAAGTGACCAAGATGATTATGCCATAGTCAATCAAGTTAGATCAAGAAGTTATTTTGATGTGTTAAAAATGTAACGATGAGATAGTCTTTTGTAGAGTTAAGATGACCAGCTAATATTGTTTAGAAACAGGATTGAAGTAAAGAATTTTGTAAGTTAGAAATTCGAGACAAGATTAGATTAGATAGTCGGTGAGGTTCTACACTTGGAGGTCGTCTGAAGATCATCTTAAAGAAGTCATCAGATGAAGGAGCGGATAATGAAGAGCTCAAGACAAGATGAAGATCGGTGAGTAGAATAAGAAAGGCCGATCCCAACCAAGTCAATTAGTCAACTACTTAAAGAAGATCAAATGTTAGTAGGTCATTTTTCAAGAATAGATTGTTAGTCGGTTAGAGTTTGTTCTAAGAAACTAACCGTCATATATTTCATATAAATAGGCCTAAGCACGGTTCTTAGAAATAACTTTTTCCGTATTTTGAAACATACACTTTCAAGAGCACTCTTAGCTAAAAACAATTTGTTTGAGAAATTTTCTAAGTGTTTATAAAATACTTATCTATAATTCCTTCTTTGAATCAACTACCCTGTAAACCTAGAATAGAAGTTAGATTTGTAGATAGAAGAACATCGAAGACTAGAATCTTCATCATTGTAATTGTAATCGTTGCAAGAAAGTAAGTAAGTAAGTAAGGAAGCGAGTAGAGACCTTTCTTCAAGTTGAAGAAGGAGAGTGGACGTAGGATTTTTCAATCCGAACCACTATAAATCTTGTGTTCTTTACTTTCTATTCTTTATTTTAGTCAATTACTTTGTTAATTCAATTCTATTAAGAAGCTTTTAGATCTGTTCATAAAAGGATTGAGTATAATAAGTTTCCGTTGGGTACTCGTAATAATTTAGAAGTTTGATTTGAGTAGGTGGTACGAATTTCGTAAGAAATTTGAATAATCTATTCAGCCCCCTTCTAGATTATTTCTAGGAGTTCTAACTCAACTCACAGGACCAACAAGTGGTATCAAAGCGGTGTTAAAGTCGTTATTGATATATCTTTGGTTGAAACTTACCGATCATTCAATTTCTCAATATAAATCTATTCTTTGTAAAATTTTGATTGATATATTATTGTCTATCACTAACCATGTCACCCAGTGTTGATAGAAAGGTTAAGAGTCTACCCGACTTCGAGATTGAAGACTATGATTATTGGAAATTCCGCATGGAAAATCATCGAAGTCTATTCATCCTCGAATGGAAGATGTTCTCTCTGAAGGACCTATCAAGTTTTACCATGGAGGTGTAAGTGGTGGAGCAAGCGGCTCGTAATCCCGTGTACGAGTTGAGAAAAAAAGTATCTCGAATCGGCCCAATGATGAAAAAAGTGTACAATTTGGATCGGGTAGCAAGAAATGAGATTATTGTGACTCTCACCGTGAATGGTATGAGAATATCAAGAAGTGTAGGACAGCCATGCACATGTGGGACACCCTTGGCGATATGTGCGAAGGCACAAACCGAGTAAAGGAGAACAAGCTTCAAGCTCGTTCTCCATTCCTTTAATACTTTTAATATAAAGCAGGGGTGAATCTATTGATCACCGGACATGAGAATGACCAATTTGATCAATAGAGCCGCAGAATCTTGGAAAGACTTATACCGAAAAGAGATTAGTAATAAAATTCTTAGATCTCGACTAAACGTTGGAGAGAAAAGGGTAATCGATTAAAGCTACCAAGGATTTATCTTCGATGAATCATTATACTCTATTCTCACACTTGAGGGATATGAGTTTGACATACGGGTAGAAGATGAAGAGGACGAAGCCGAGTCTAGTACTTCTACGAAAATAGTTGCTTTTGTAAAATAGGGGCGATAAGCCGGTCATAGAATCGAAAGGAGCTGATCTCTCGCTAAAAGAACAGATGACACCGTTAACAAAGAGGTATGATCGTCTTAAGCGGAAATATAGACGTAAGAAGTCTAAATTTACGGGAAGGGACAGTCGAGATCGAGATCTTGAAGGAAAGATGATATAGATACAATAGATGATGATAAGAAGAAAAGTCGGACTAGGAGGTACAAGTCTCTTATAAAGAAGAGCTATGGAAGTCCAAGATCTGATCGAGGTGATACTTGTTACACATGTAACAAGCCCGGGCACTATAGCTATGATTGTCCCCGTTGACTCCCAAGGAAAGGGAGGAGAAAAGAAAAAGAAGGGACAGACGCTTTGCAGATCGGAGGGCTCATCATCCGATTTCGGATCAAACGATGAAATTGCCTAATAGTAAAGGAGGTAAGCTATTACTCATCCTCCGAGAATGAATCTTATAAGTCTATCTCGCATAATGACCAACTTTGTAATAAAAAATCTTTTAAAGGATTTGAAAACATCTCTAAATGCCTACAAGCAATTAGAGTCTGAAAATTGACTTAAAAGAACAAGTTCATACTCTAATCAAAGGAGATTATGAACTATCTTGAGGCGAGGATACATTCAAGGGGGAATGTATACCCCAGCCGAGGCTAGTATATCTTCTAGTCTTCTGAAAGATTAGAGGAAGAATCAAATCTTTGAAAGTCAAACTTTGGAGGTCTCGTAGCGAGAATGAGTCTATTAAGAAAACCAACGAGAAGCTAGTCTTCAACTTGAGTCGATTAATAACTCTTAGTACGCAATAGATCATATTTTTAAAGTATCTCAAAAGGCTCACGATAAGACGGGACTAGGTTATGAAAGGAGTAACAAATCGAAACTACGAAGCCTAGGAAATTCATCAAAGCGGGAGAGTCCACAAAAGAAATTAAAATTGGACCTTGGAAACCCCTAAATCAGATTGCTTCTACCTCATCCGATCTCGTAAAAAGAATCGGATGAGAGGACCTAATACGAAAAGAAGATTCCAAAATTCAAATTTAAAAATGTATTAAGATACATTTCTTTTGATGGAAGGAGCATATGCTTTCCTTTGTTTCAAAAGTTCAAAAAGTTAACCAAATCAATTTGACAAACTTGCATATAAGACTAAAATTTATGTTGATAGATATGGAAGACAACTTGATTCTCGATCTACTTCTTAATAATGATATGTTTATTTGGATTCTCAAAGTGATTATTGACCCAAAAGGACCCAAGATCACTAGGGTACCTCTTATTTAATTTTATTTTATAGGAACATCGGGGACCATCTTCCAAAGAAAATATTCTTGCAACTATTTGGTATATTGATAGTGGCTGTTCTCAACACATGACTTGTGAGAAGAGATCTGTTTCCATTGATTTCAAATGACTCCATCCAAATGGAGCCTTAGAGAATTTGTAGATTTATACTTTGATGTATTGGCTTGGTACTCCTTGTACCCATATTCTTTAATGAATATATTTTTTTGATAAAAAAATTTAATTACTTCGATTGGAGAAAAAGCTCTTCTAGGCACCTATATAAGCGTAGAAAAATGACTCTTTAATAACCTCGAGACCTACCTTAGTATGATTTAATGTAGATATAATAACTTCTCCCTATTTTCTTTTGTAGTCTATCAAGGAGATATCACTGTCGGTGGATGGATACAGTTGTTTTAACACACAAAACCTAAAATTAGGATTTTGGTTTTAATCAAAATGATTTCATGAATTTTTCTAATGAGAGAACCATATGTTTCGAGATTTGATTTATTAGGTGGTGAATGAGCATTTTGAGCCGGAGTCACTTATAGCACTTTAAAGAAGAATCGTAATTATGGTTCGATTAATGATTAATTTAAGAAAAAAATATTCATAAATTCAAAATAGGTATTTTGAAGCCTTCAATGTTTTAAGAATTATCAAACGAAAAGTATCGAAATTTAAATTCAACGATATAAATATCAAAATTCGACGATGAAAATTGCATCGCGTCTAAATAAATGTGAACTAACTAAATCCCCGAAACCACCAAAAATCGGCCAACACATGAAGACAAGATGGACAAAGGGGTTGTCCTCCCACTATTCATAAGTACAAAAGTCATACTTCTTCCAATATTCTAAGCAAGACTCATACCTCCCATCCCATTATTTCATACACCCCCTTAGTGATTAGTAGACCCCATTCCCTCTATAAATAAGGGCCAACCCTCATCATTTTTGTTAGGAAAAATACCAATAAAGCAAGCAAAAGTTCTCCCTAGATCTCCATTCTCTTAGAAAAAAAAATCTACAAAGACCTCTTTTAAGCAAATGAAGATTTTTTTCCACCTTTCAAGCAAGAAGGAACTCAAGATCATATCGGCATTTCTTTTTTCAGAGTAGAGGTTTGTATCAAGGTTTTCATCCATGAAAATAAAATGAAACTTTTCCATTTCTTCTCCCTATGGTTCGACTTCTACCATAGTAATCTCACTCTTGAATTGTTGTTGTTTCAAGCTCATAACCACCATCATCCACCATCCAAGAAGCTCTCCAAGTGGTGAATGCTCTAAATCTTCTAAAAGTAAAGGAAATACTCAAGAAAAAAGATACAAATATTGTGAAAATATAACTCTACACACCTCTATGAACTATTATGCTTATATGCTACTATATACTTGTTGATGCTTATTTTATGCTTTAGAAATTAAGTAGGAAATGATTTTATCAACCCCTTAAGTATTTGGTCAAATGGTATGCAAGAGATAGGTTTGGTTGGTTGTGATCAAAAGTATGTCTTAGGTGTTAGTTTGAACTTATAAACTTAGCATGTGAAAATCGTATGAAAACTGGGAAGTGGTGAATTTGATAAATTGTTTACCTCATTTAAACTTGTCCAAAAGTTAAGATATTTTTTTATGTTCGTTCAATTGGTAGTGTAGTATAAGATAAAATTTCGTGTTCATTGGAGTTGTCGTTTGAGATAAATAAATCTTTTAAATAAGTGTGTTAGGTATTAATATTTTCAAGTGTTTGTATTGATAATTAATTCATGTTATAAATTTAAATTTTACAATTACTACCCCATCTAAAAGACAATGTTGGAATAAAAAAGATATTTTGTCAATTACTTTGTTAATGTAGTGAGTGATAATTTTAATGCCACATAGAGTGAGGGATACAATTTCACAAAAATGAAATATACATATCCGACCTTTTTTATGCGAGCATTAGGTAACACAAGTCAACAACAATAACAAACAGTTAAAATTCTAGAGAAAACAAACTATATCTCTAGTAATCAATCAATATAAACGAGCCCAAACCGCAAAACACTTGGGTCACAAATCAAGTATATCAAATAGTCTTAAATGTTACGTAATAAATGCTTGAGGGCATTTGACTTCGGTGTAGTCGACTCAATCGACTAGACTCCGCACTTGGACAAGTTTAGTAGTCAATTTAGGAGAACAACTTTCTTATTCAGTGGATATCATTCACACTTCTGTATGTTGTGCATTGATCTTCAGTCTATTTGTTCTTCAATATTAATTGAATTTCACCTCAACTGAATAGTTTTCTGATATACAAAACCTGTCAAGCAACTTCCTTACATACAAGTTGTGTAACTAGCCTGAATATCAAATATTATATTGATAAGTCTTATACTCAGGGCTTTGATATCAAACCGAAATCATTAGTTTCATATCCCATCGTTTTGACTATCAACTTAAAAATTAAAATAAAATCTCGCTTACAAATAATGTTCAATATTATTAGGGAAAAGTTACAACCAGGACATTGAACTATTCCTCCATGTACAAATAGACCCTTACCACTCGTTTGGTAGGTATGTTTAGCAATAGATAAGGACCTTATCTATTGCTAAACATGCCTTACCAAACGGGCACTTAAAGTATATTTGGGCTCAAACAAGCCCTCTAACTTTAATTTTTGGAACAAAAAGACACGTTTGTTTAAATTATCTAACTTACTTGATGGATTGATTGTCCTTTAACTTAATTTCTATTATAAATTATCCTCAAATATTGAGTATAAAAATAAAGTCGCCACCCTTCTACACCCTTCCTGCGTCTTTTTTATTGTTACAACACTTTCTCGTTATTTATTTTCTTAATTGTTTGCTTAATTTTTGAAATTCATGAAATAAATTAGATATCATTATCACATAATGTTGAACTTGAAATTTTCAATTTTTAAATTATTTAATTAAAATGACTCTTAAGGAAATATTCTTGAATGATATATTATGTTTGATTGTTTTCTTAGGTATATATTGTAGAATAAATTTATTCCACAAAGAAGAAACTAAAATGTAATCAAAACTTTTGGTAAAATTAAGATATACAATTAACGTCAAACTATATCGATTGACACATGCAGTAATGAGTAGTAACTACAAATTGAAATGCTTTCAAACTATTTTTCTTTTTTGTACTTTCATTATTTTTACTTTTTCTTTACGGATTCTTCCCTCTTTTTACTTTCTTTTTTAATAATCTTTTGCATTGTACATTTTATTTTTCTTAATGGTGGATATTTTTTATACTCAATATTTGGGGATGTTTTTTTAATAGAAATTAAGTCAAAAGACAATCAATTTATCAAGTGTGTTAAATAATTTAAAAATAAGTGTCTCTTTGTTCCAAAAATTAAAGTTAGAGGGCTTATTTGAGCCCAAATATACTTTAAGGGTCTATTTGCACTGAGCAATAGTTCAGAGTCTTTGGTTGTACCTTTTCCGTATTCATTAATCACAAATATATTTGCTTACACATTGAAGTTTATTTTTCATCAACCATTACAATTGATAAATATAATCTCCTACAAATTAAATTCATCATTCTTAAATTTAAAGTTTAAGAATTTAAAGTTTAGAAAATATCATAAAAATAACAATATGCTCCCTCCGTCCCATACTAGATGATACATTTGTAAAAAGGTCCGTCCCAAACTTCAATGATACATTTTCTTAAAAGAAAATAAAACAATATAACGATCTATATATATATACCCTCCAAACTACTAAAATTACACACAATGTCATTACTTTATCTACATTAACCAAACTTTTGAAATAAAATAAAATGGATTATTATACCCGTACTCTATTTCATTTAATACCAATAAACAACTCATACCTTAATAATTGTGCAAATAGTAAATATGTCGATGGGTATGAGACGAAGGGAGTAATTGTTTAAGGACTCGTTTGTTTTGAAGTATTAAATTTAGAGGGATAGTGAAACATGTGATACATTTAGTCTTTTATGTGTGTTACGTTTTGCTAAATTATACAAATCACATGTTTGTTATATATATATATATATATATATATATATATATATATAGTATATATATATTAAATCGAGTGTAACATGAAGTATAATATTTTTAATTATTTGTATTGAGAATAAATTCATATGACAAGTTAAAATTTTACAATTATACCCCCATCTACCATTTTTGTTTGAATAAAAAAGGATATTTTTGTCAATTAACTTAGAAATATAGTGAGCGATAATTTTAATACCTCATGAAGGGAGGGATGCACTTTCACTAAAATATGGAACAACATAGATCGAACCTTCACTTTATGGCTATATGTAATATAAATCAACAATAACAAATATTTAAATTATAAATTAAATAAACTATATCCATAAGAATCTCTCAATACTAACATATCCCAAATGTATAATATAAATGTAAAATAGAAAAAAATTAAAAGGGGCAGGACAGCCAAAGTCTATCTGCCCCACCAAAGTCTCTGTCCAAATGGGCCAGACCATCTATGCTCGTGCGGAGTAATTTTTGCTTAATTTAACCCTCCTTTCAAGCACAACAGGACGGACAGAAACAAAAGACTAAAATTATTTTTTTTTTTTTCGAAAAAAGACTTTACCTATTTTGACAACTTTACTTTTGAATAAAGCATAATTAAATCAATATAAACTCCTCCAGATGGATAGGATATCATTAGTGAGATTGTTACACGAATCTCGTGAGGCGGAGCTCTAATAAAAGAAATTATTTTTATTTTTCAATCTATAAATTTAGATTGTGTTTTTGGAAAGTTAATTAGAGGTTGGCAATGGCAATTTGAGAAATACTCTCTTACTAAATTGTTTTATATGAAACTGGTCCTTTTTTATATTCCCTCCATCTAATATTATTAGGTATAAAACTTGTTATACGAGTTTTAAAAAATATAAAGTAGATATGTTGGAGGTTATTATGGGGTATTGTGGGTCCATTTACGAATAAAGTGATTGTTTGTGAATAAAGACAATGACGATTTGAGTAATTAAAGATATGTTATGAGGGTGAAGATAAAGTCTTGTATTCCATTTTAAAACATGTATACTTAAATTGAACTGGACAAAAAATAAAAATATGCATACTAAAATTAGATAGAGGGAGTGTTAATTTGAAAAAAATTAAAAATTTAAATTTATAAATAAGATATATCCTGAGAGGATATTTAGCACTATCAATTTGACATGGCAAACACTTGCACTATTCATTTTATGAATTTAATTTGTTTTATCACTATCGTGCATAACTATTATCATTATTATGTATAAAAGATATCACTATCATGTATTAGATTATACGGGTCATGCAAAAGTTCTACAAATATCATACATATGTACTATCACTATCATGATCAACTACTATAAATATCATGTAAAATTTATGTGAACTTTAAAATAAGTAGAATTCATACAAGAGTTACTCATTTGATATTAGTCTCTCTTAATGATTGAAACAAGGATGAGGAAAACCAACATTTTATTGAAGAAGAAGAATTACAAGGCTGTGTTTGTTTATTCTAATCTTGAATGAATTGAATAACAAAAAGGAGAAGAGCTACCCTAACAAACCCAAAAGATCCGCTAACAAACTCAACTAAAAACTACCTATTGGAAATAACACTTTTATAAATCAAGTAACACTTTTACTTGAGTCTTTAGACCCCTCCTCAAAATTGGTATGAATGTTGAGAAGACCCATTTTGGATTTGAAGTGAGTGAACTTGTTGGAAGGTAGCGGTTTGGTCATGATGTCACTAAGATTCTCCTCCGATGGAATGTGCAAGAGCTTTATGACACCTTCTTATATCTTCTCTCAGTGAAGTGGCAATCTATAGAAATGTGCTTTGATTTTTCGTGAAGGCAGGATTGTGAGCCATAGATAAAGCCGATTTACTTGTCAAGATAACTTGAAGATGAGGATGGATCTTGAGATCTTGTAGAATGTAGAGTATCCATTGTGTCTCGAAAATGTAGATGCGAGTGCTCTGTACTCGGATTCACCAAGATCTACTAATCGTAGTCTGCTTTCTTTGATTTCCAAGAGATTAAAGATCGCCCAAGATAAATTGCATAACCAAGAATACTTTTTCTAGTTAGTTGGCAACGAGCCCAATCAATCGGTGAATACATGCAATTTAAAATCATTGTTAGAAGCATAAAAATGCCTTGCCCCGGTGTACTTTTCAAGTACCTTAATGTTCTATGAACAAATTCTCGCAAATGAATATCTTTGGGACTAGACATAAACCGAGATAATGTTTGACAAGATAAGCAATGTCGTGCCTTGTGATAGTTAGATAAAGAAGTTTGCCAACAATTTTTCTATAATGCTTTGCATCAATAGGTTTGTGATGCTCAGTTTTGGAGAAATCTTGCTTGGTATCCATAGGAGTAAAACATGGTTTACTTCCTAAATAACTTAACAATCAAGTAAATCAAGACAATACTTTCTTTGACAGATTTGTAGACCCTTTTAGATTTAGCAACTTCAATACCTAACATGTATTTTAGTTCTCCTAGATCTTTGATAGTAAATTGTTCATGAAGAAAGCTTTGATGAAAGAAATTTGAAAAGGTATCACCAAAGAATGATTAAGTCATCAACATAGCAAAGTATAACAAAGGTGAAGCCGTGATCACTTTGCTTTGTAAAAAGAGAGTTATCGGCTTTGGCCAATACTAAGTAAATCGACATACAGCTTTGGTGAACCATTGTTTAGAAGCCTCGCTTAAGACCATATAAACTCTTATGTAACTTGCAAACTCTAGTGTCACCCGCCTTACAATATCCAAAGGGGGGAGTCATATAAATGTCTTCAGATAAATCACCATGTAAAAAGGCATTATTGATGTCTAACTCTGATGCATATACCAAGATTTACCGATTAGCAATAAAGAAGTAAGATTCTTACAAAGTGGTAATTTTAACAACAGTGAAAAAGTATCAAAATAGTCAATCCCCTCTTGTTGAGTATAACCTTTAGCAACTAATCTAGCTTTGTATCGCTCAACACTCCCATCGATTTAAACTTAATTTTGTAAACTCATTTATAACCTATGCAATGTTTGTCTTTGGGAAGAGTAACAAGAGACCAAGTTTTATTTTCTTCAAGGGTCAAGTATTTCGTAATTCATGGCATCTTGCCATTTAACATCAATAATACTTGTTTATAAGTTCTCGGCTCAACAAGTTGGGTAATGGCAACAAAGTGAAAGATTTATAAGAAGAAGAAAGTTGAGAGGTAGAAAGAAAATCAGATATGGGATATTGTTTTCCTTTAAAGGACATATTAGCATTAGAAGACCTATGATCAATAGAAGGTGTAAGCAAGTTTCATATAATTGCAAGTAAGTTGGTTGAGATCTTGATCTTGTGGATCTCCTAAGATCATTATCATGTTGTGAAGTATGAATATTTTGATCTACATTTATTTGATCAAGTAGTCTCAAGCAAGAGGCATAACATGGGAATCATTATCATAACAATAGTCATCATCAAGTAGAAGTTGGAGGAAGATAATCGATTTTGATATCTTTGACTAAAATTTCGTAATAATTCTTGTCTTTGTAAGGGAATACATTTTCAAAAACTGAACATTTCTAGAAATATCACTTTGCCACTTTGTATATCAAGAACTTTGTATCTTTTTGTTCCAAAAGGATAACCAAGAAACACACATTTGCTAGCCCTAGGATCAAATTTCTTTCTATGAAATGTTAATGTGTTGACAAAGCATAGACAACCAAAAATTCTGAAATAAGAATAATCAGAACAGTGTTATAAAGTAATTCAAAAGGAGTTTGCTTTTAATAATAGGAGAAGGAATCCTATTGATTATATGAGCGGTAAGCACACATTCACTCCAATATTCCAAAGGTAAGCCAGATCGAAAAGAAGAGATCTAGCTACTTGCAATAAATGTTGATGTTTTCTTTCAACTAAGCCATTTTGCCGAGGAGTTTCAACACAAGAAGTTTGATGAAGAATTCCTAGATTGTGATAAAAAAATAGGAATAAGGAATTCAGGACCATTGTCACTTCTTAAATTTTTAATTTTAGTATGAAATCGAGTGTTAACCATGTTGTTGAAGTTTTCTAAAGAGATTTTAACATCGATTTGGATTTCAACAAATAAATCCAAGTACACCTACTATAATCATCAACAATAGTCAAGAAAATCTATGACCAAGTATAAGAAGGAATGGAAAAGGGACCCTATATGTCACAATGAATCAAATAAAAAATATGAGAAGAGGTAGTGACACTAATAGGAAAAGACTTCTTCTTTTGTTTAGCCAAGGGGCAAATTTAACATTTATCGTGCATATCGTAACATTTTACATGTAATTGAGATATGTGAGACAAGCATTTGTCATTTAGATTACCTAGTCTATAGTGCCAAGTATTAAAAGGAGAGGTAGAAACAATAGAGTTTACGTAAGGAGCAAAGCAGTGAAGTAATAAAGTCCTCCAGTTTGTTCAAAGCAGCACTCAATCACTTTCAATGTTGTTATGTCTTGCGAGTTCACAATGTGAGGAAACTTCACAAAACAGCTTAGAGTTCCTTGTAAGATGGCTAATAGAAAGAAGGTTAGAATTGAAATCAGAACATAAAGCACATTGTATAGAGTTAAATACTCATTTAAAACAATATTCCTCTATGAGTGGCTATTGAAAATTTATTATTAGGTAAAGAAATTTTAATGTTAGCCAATGTGGGTGTAGAAGTAAATAATCTAATGTCACAAACCATATGATCTCGTAGCTCCAGATCAAGAATCCATGAAAAAGGTTTAGAAGAAGAGTAGTAGTAAAACAGAAATGAATACCTTCTCGGATGCCTTGGGGAATTCAGATGAGCAAGAGCTTTAGCAAAGCAGATGAGTGTGGGTGCTAGTATTGGCATTAGAATGCATCTTGGTGTAGTTTAAGAATTGTTCAAACAACTCTTGATTGCAGAGTGGAGTAAATGCAGCTTTCCTCTTTCTCGGCATTGGTTCTTGAACAAAAGCATCGCGTGCTTTAGAGTCCTGGATTCTTAACTCTAGGACCTTTGGGGCCTTTCCAACCCGGAGGATAACCAATAATCCGAAAACACCTATCTATGGTGTGGCCGGGTACATCACAAAGTGTGTACAATGCAGGTTTCTTTCTATCTTTAAATAATTTGGAATTCTTAGCTAACATAGCAATAGAATCATTAGTAACAGTGGAAAGAGTGAATCAAGGTCCTTTGTGATTCTTCTTGAAGCAACAAAGAGTAAACCTTATCTAAAGGAGGAAAGGGAGATTGAAGGAGGAACTGACTCCTAATTGTAGAATATGAATCATGTAATCCAGCTTAAAAACTCATAACAACATTCACAGTACATGAGTTCAAAGCACCACAAGAACATTTTAAAACAGTCTAAAGCTTAGGTGTTCATCCCATAAAGCTTTAAATTCATTATAGTAGCAGACTAAAGATCGATTGCCTTGGCTTAGAGCACTTAAAGATTTCTTCAAATGAAAAACCCGTAAGGTCGATTTGGCATATCGAATATGAAGAGCATCCCACACATCTTTTGCCACAGAGAAGTATTCGAATGTTTTCTTAATATCGGGAGAGATAGAATTTAAGATCCAATTTAGAACAAGATCATTAGCCCTTACCCACGCAAAGATATATGACAAAGATCCTCGCATTCAAGAGGAATAGAAATAGTACCATTAATGAGAGGCAATTTGTTCTGACACTTAATGCTCGTTTGACGGAGTGGCTCCAGGACACGAAATTGGGACCGGTGAGAGGCTCCGTAACGATGCTAACGGCAGGATTATCGTTGTGATGAAGATGAAGCGGTGATTGTGGATTCTTCAAAGGATCGAGAGAAAGGGAATTTGTTTCCGTAGCCATGACGAAGGGAAAGGATTTGAGCAGAAATTGATTCAAGAAAAGAGTGATGACAAGAAAATTGATCAAGGATGACCAATTTGGGAGATATCAAAGGAAAGAATCGTAGAATACGATAATGGAGCGGAAGCAAGAAATTAGGGATCGGTGGATGGCGTATCAATTAAAGAGAAAGCGATACCATCTTAATGATTGAAACAAGGATGAGGAAAACCAACATTTTATTGAAGAAGAAGAATTATCAAGCTGTGTTTGTTTATTCTAATCTTGAATGAATTGAATAACAAAAAGGAGAAGAGCTACCCCTCTTTATAGAATAAAGAAAGTGCTCTTAACAAACCCAAAAGATCTCGCTAACAAACTCAACTAAAAACTACCTATTGGAATAACACTTTTATAAATCAAGTAACACTTTACTTGAGTCTTTAGAGTCTCTTGTATACCAATTGCATTGTATACTTAAACATAAAAAGATGAAATGCAATACCAACTTTAATTAAAAATATATATTAATTTTAATTTAAAATGTACAAACTAATATAATTACAAAACAATATTAAATTGAATAAAAACATGAAATAAAAGTGTAATACCAAATTTAATTGAAATTTGATAACTACACAAATTTAAAGGCATATATGATAATAAACCCAAGAATTTATATCAACTTCATTTTTTTGGGTGGTAACATTTGAAATTTATTTTATTTTGATGTGAAGAATTTTTATACGAATGAAGCATTAATTGGCTCGGACTCCCACAAGATTTAGGTCCAGACGTCCAATAAATAATTGTATTAATCGGGATCACCAAAAATCCCTTAAAAAATCACATCAATAAAATATACTAATGAATAACTATTTATTTGCATCTGATGATAAGTAATGCCCGTACATGAGATTAGTATCGAAAGTGAGCTGCCAAACGCCGTTTACACCACCGCAACGCCGTTAACAAACGGCGTTTCCTTCTCACGGAAATTACCCAACCACTAAACAAAGCAAAATTGTTTATTCGGAGAAACGAAAACGAAGAACAAATACCCCCACCCCACCCCCACTCTCCAGTCTCCACCTCCATTTTGATTTTTCTTTTTGGTGTGTGTATATATATGCTCACTCAGTAAAACAAGAAAGATTTCTCCATTTTCAAGGGAGAAGATAGTTTTAGAGAGAGAAACACTCCTCCCTCTCTGTTTTTCCCAATACTGTGGCTCTCTGTTTTCTTTTCTCTCTCTCTCTCACTGGCCCTCTCTTTCTGGTGTTGATTCAAGGTGGCCTACCATCAATCCTGCCAAAGTCACTGTTTGGATCACTTTCATCTCACGCTTTGTGAATTTCTGAAGAATCTGAAGCTGAATTATGCATTATTCTTCTTAATTCTAATATGCGTATAAACATCTTTTAGAGTCAGCCTTTTACATCTCTGGATCTTCCTTTTCTCCGTGATTGTGAGTTGAATTATGCACGAGTCAGTTGAATTTCAACTTGCATATTAATTCAATGAAAGTCATAATAACGATTGAGCTGTTTCTCTGAGTTAGATTACTTTGTCGAATTGAATTTCTCCGGCAATTCTTCACGGCGGCGTTAGAGCGAGGCGGAGAATCGCACCTAATGCGCCTCCGATCTTCAGATTGGAGGCGGATCTGATTCGGAGTTCCAATTACCCATTCTCTGTGCGCGAAAATCTGCAGATTTACATGGAATTGCCTCTTGGAACTGAAGGTAATACGATTCATAACAAATTCGCAGAATCATCAGAAGAGGTATGATGATGATAATAATTATTGTATTTTCTAATTTGATGATTGAATTTTGTTACAGCAGGTACCCACGATTTTCTCTCACTATACTCATCGTCAACTGCCCATACCCAGCAAGATCCAACTCCTCCGCAAGGTAATTGTTTTCGTTCATGCAGTGTAGCCTTTTTCGTGAATTTTTCTTTTAAAATTAATTTTTTTGCATGTTATGATGTTTATTTTATAGGAAACTATAAATATTCACTGATAATATTTCCTCCATGTGCTCACCTAAATAATTAGGGGATAAGTAATTTTTTTTTCAATTAATTGAAGATGAGATGGTCTTTAGTCCTAGGATAAAAGAAGTGATGATTGAAATAAACAATTTTGACAACAAAGTAAATTCTTTTTTCTTCTTCCAACTGTTGGATTAAATAATGTTTTTTTTTAATCAGGCAAAAATATGTTACAGTGTTGAATTCCCGTAAAAAAATGTTACAGTGTCGAATTTAGCCTTCTTCTGTTAGATAAAAATAAAAGTTAAATTTTCGTGTGACACGATTAAAATTAAAATATTACTTTTAAATTATACTGTCTACCGAAATACTGGCCTATACGAAAAGCTAAAATAAACCGATTTGTTTTATTGGTAAAATCTGCGGGATTTGGGAGAATTGGTAATTTTGCATGACTGTGGGTGGAAATAGTAAATATCCGAGGGGGTAGGGGTGGTGGTGGGGTGGTGGTGGTTGTGGGGGTATGGGTGTGGGGTAGGGTGGACGGCAACCCACGAGTGGCGCAGTTAATGTACCCGTGACCCCATCGGCGTATGTTAGATCTGTGGGCTTTTGTGTTTCCCTGTGGGCCATCCCTTGGATTGGCTGACATTTCCAAATCCTAAAAGGGCCACGTTAGGAATTTGCTCCGTCGAGGGTATTTTTGTAAGTTGACTCGTGAACTAATTATTTTTAGCAACACTTTGCTCTTGCTTAAAAAGAGTTAGATTTGTTGTGGGGAGTGCATGCATATAATATTTTTTACTTAATTTTATTGATATTTTTATTATTTTTGATTTGCATAATATCATTCTATTATAAAGTGGGTGTGTTTATGGGTTTTCCTCGTATGAGTCTAGATCGTATAAAAAAATGTCTCCTATCCCGTTTTAAGTTTTTAACTAGTTAAAATAATTTTGTTCATACCCATATAAATAAAGCGGACGGAAAAGTTATTAGTTTTCAATAATTACAATTGTAACATTAGAAAGTTTAAGCTCTGCCCGATATACACACTATTCAAATGTTTGGTTGAAAAATACAAATAAGTCAAAACTAGTGTTTTTGTTTTGCACAAGTCAGCTGACCAAAGCAACATTGTTTTGTATATTAAGCAGAGCCCATGCTACCAGGTGTCTCGATTGGAATTGAAGTGTTAAAATCATGTTTTATTTTTTATTTTTGCGATTATCCAATAATTTGGTTAAAGAGGCAGTTGAATCACAGTTCATGACTTTTTTGATTCATGATTTTAGTGGCAACTATATATTCATATATGAAAGGTTATAAAATATTCCCACCCTCCCGGAACTATCTTCACAATTGACTTTTAACGATTTTGTGTGAGAATTATTTCATAGTAATATGTGTACAAAAATTGTTTTATATAAATAATAATATACAAATTAATACTCTTCTTTATGTGAACTAATAATTTTCTATTTAAGTACTTTTCGTAATACAATTTTTCTTTTTGTGAGATGGTAGTGGAGTGTGCTATACATCCAATTTGCATTATGTTTTTGTCAATTACTTATATAATATAAAATTGACACTAACTTTATTAGGAGGGTAGTGTTTTTCGTTTGTTTGGAAAAAGTGATTTAAATTGATTTATATAGAAAATTAAAAGTTGATGGTATTTCAAGTTCTCTTTTGGTCTAAATATTGGAATTTAAAAATATTTGCTGAAATTTAGTTTTACTAAAAATCAGATTTAAATTTTAAGCAAGGTGTTTGCATTTGCTTTTAAGTTCTTTTAATTTTCACAAAATTTAAAAAGATTTAATCACCCCTCAGAGAGGGGGAAGAGATTATTTAATAAGAATCAGCTTAGAAGAGAATATATAATTCGTCAAGACAAAAATTATATTAGACGAAGTCTCAGTTACCCTAACATACTATCCATATGTTTATAGAGTCCAGTTTAATCATTTTAAAATTTCATGTACGAGACCGTTATTAGTTTAAAATACTTGATTTTATAGAGTCCAGTTTAATCATTTTAGTGCCCGCTTGATAGACATGTTTAGCAATAAGATAAGGACCTAATTTAGTCTAAATTAGGTCCTTATCTTATTTAAAATTTTATGTACGAGACGGTTATCGTTAAAAATTTGTGTGATATCGTCTGATGTTATTATTATTTTTTAATAGAAATATTATAACTTTTTAATGTCAAGTGTATTACTTTTCAAATATTTTATCTTAAAATGATACATTTTACATATATATATATATTTTTTTGAAAAGTGGTACAATTTATTTAATGTAACATGTATCTATTTTCAAGTTTTTGCCTTAAAAATGATACACTTTACAAATATTTATTTAAAAAATTATACAATTTACTTTAAAAGTGATAACTTTTTATTGAAAAATCATACCGATTTTAGATGGTATCTCGTAAGACTTGCACAAAATTAATTAGAAATACCATCAACTTTTAATACGTACAGGTACGTATGTGTAATCTTACATTTGATAACTCACATGATCGCTAGGTTTAGCTCCCTATAGGTTCCCATGTATTAGATTCACCATCAACTTTATGAGATGCACTGACTATATAAGTTCCCATATACTATCCATTCATAAATATTGAATGATAGGGAAACATTATTCTAAATCCAATGAACTATATTAAATCTCTGTAAATGACCCCTATAATATTGACCTTTTATTTTCTGCGGTTGAATGAATATAGCAGCAATAACATGATTTAAATGAGTCTCATAACATTATTTTTTTAATAATAATATTCACTACTAACACAATCACTATTTCCAAGTCCAGTGTGAGAGACAATATAATGTCAAGTCTTGTTATTAGATCACATATTCAAGAAATGTATTTACTCACTTATCAATTAACCCGAATTTCATTTTCATTCCAAAAAAGTAAATATCATCCCAATATATTTATGATATAATCGATATTGAGGAATATGAATAGAAAAATAAAAATATCAACGTGCAATATTGATATCGGTCAATTTTGTACAACGAATTAAACCTAATATAGATAATGTATCAATGAAAATATTTAAAAAAATGTGTAGAATTCGAAATATATCATTAAATAACATATGAAATACTAACATCTTATATTGATCACAATGTAATGTTAGTAATTAAAATTTCATATATTTAAATTTGCTGATATGAAATAGATATCAACATATCCATCAATATTCCTGCAAATTTAAGATAAAAATATCTACCGGTGGTTTTGATGATATGTTAACACCGCAGGTGGCTGCTACCTGAAAACTCACGACTTCTTACAACCATTGGAAGGAGCGGGAAAGAATGTGATGAGGAAAGAAGAGGTTAAAGGTGGAAGGAGTGGGGTAGGTAGGGGTAGGGGTCCAGTGGAGCATGTACTCCCAGGTGGAATTGGAACATACAGCATTTCTTATTTCAATCAACAAAGGGTTTCAAAGGTGCCAGAGGGTGCCTTATTTAGTGCTAGTGCTGAAACAAGTAGTAGCATCTCAAACTGCAATTCTTTCACACTGTGGGATGAATCTGCTGTTAAAAAGGGAAAGACAGGGAAGGAGAATATTGTTGCTGCAGAAACATATGTTCAGAGAGGTAGTTCTTTCATTTTTACACATAAATTTATCTCTTCAAGTAATAAAATTAACGAAGTCATATAGCTGAAGTACCTATGCCGTAAAGTAATGCGTTCAAGTCACCATTTGCCCGATACAAAATAATTTATATCTTCAAACAACTCATACATTATGTGATTGATTTTTAACAGAAGCAGGTGTGAACGTGGTGGGAGGGCAATGGCCGCCATTGATGGAAAATGCTACTAACTTCACCTCTTTATCATCCTCTCAGTCAGTCACTCTTTTCCTTCAGTCTTTGATAAAGTCTAGTGTCAATTAGTTTCACCATGAAACTGATTTGAAGGGTATTAGTTGTTTTATTAAAGAGTATTTGTTTATATACTAGTTGTTTCGTTAACCAATATTAGTTGAAGGATATTAATTGTTTCAGTAAAAGTATCAGTTGGTCACCATAAGATTTTATTTGTAAATTAATTTTACGGTGAAACTAATTCATACAAGACCAACTCTTATTCTATAGTGATTAGTGTTTTAAGCCTGCTTACACTATCATATGTAGTTTTCTAGTCTCACATATTGATTTTTCAGGCCATCTTCATCTAAGAACCAAAGTTTCATAGATATGATAACATCGGCGAAGCATGATCAAGAAGAGGATGAAGAAGAAGAAGATGAGTTCATCATCAAGAGGGAACCATCATCACACTCAAAAGGTTTCTATTTATTTATATAGATGTATTGCATTTGCTGTCTTGGCATTTTATGATGGATTATATTCATATTTGACAGCTAATTTATGTGTGAAAGTTGAAGCAAAGAGCATAGATCAGAAGCCTAATACACCGCGTTCAAAACACTCAGCTACAGAGCAACGTAGGAGGAGCAAGATCAATGACAGGCATGCTTAATTTAAATGTTCAAATTTAGTTAATTTTACCTAAGCATTCTTTGCTCTGATCAAAACTTCACAAACTTTTGTACGAGTCCGTATCATGGATTGCATTCCGGCTTGATTTGAAAGAGAGAAACTCAAACATAATATACATATATTCTCATATAGTAGTTGGGGTTATGCAGATTTCAGAAGCTGAGAGAGATAATTCCTAACAGCGAACAGAAGAGAGACAAGGCATCATTCCTATTAGAGGTAAATGGAGATATGATAAAATAAAATAAAATAGAGTATATCCCATCTAACATGGAATGGAATGTAGATGACAAAAATTTGTGTGAGACGATCTTACGATTCACAAACTAGCCCAAATTAACATCTATCTCTTTCAAAGTGTTAAAATGGTCATATCAAATTATATTTCATCTAATCATGAGATGGTCTCATGCAAAGATCTTCTACACAAGTTAGATTATCTTGAATTTGAAAAGTGAATACTTTTACAGGTTATTGATTACATTCAGTTCTTACAAGAGAAAGTAAACAGATTTGACAATTCCAACAGCGTCTGGAACCACGAACCTTCTAAGTTGATGCAATGGGTACACTCATATTCACAATATCTCCCCTGTTTTTTTTTAATGGAGGGCTTAAAGGCTTCTCTAATGTGTCCTCTAAGGAGTTAGTCTTAAGTGAAATTTGTTTACTGTATAAAACTAATATTATTATATTTATTTAATAATACTATAACATTTATTCATTACTACTATTGCACACTAATAAACTAATATTATAGTATAAAGATATTATGATATTAATTTATAATAATAGTGGTATCACTAAATAAATGTACGATATCAATTTTATATAGAGAATAAGTTTCAAAAGAGAGTTTGTGTGCTTTAAAATAGAATAGGGAGATAGAGTTTTGAACACTAAACTTCATACTTTATATATTTATTATTATATTAATATTTATAAATACAATAATACAATTAATTGAGAAATGATTACAATTCTTTTATTATATATGTTATAATATGATTTTTTTAATTTAAATTGTATTTTTCTTTGATTTTTATTATTAATATTACATATTTAATTAAGTGGTTTAATTTACTAATTGAATATCGAACTATATGAATTAATTTGATTAATAATTTTAAGGCAAAAACTTGTATGAGACCGTCTCATGCATGAGACCAAATCACTTTTTAATAAATTGTTATCACTTTTTAAAAAAGTGATACAAATTAGTATAAAAGTGATAATAAATTAAAAAGTGATAACAATTTATGAAAAAGTGATAACAAATTATGAAAAAGTGATAGTAATTTATTAAAAAGTGACTCCGTCCCATGTCCGTCTCATGCATGAGACGGTCTCACACAAGAGTGCGTCTAATTTTAAATATAAATGTATGTTTAATGATTGAAATATATAGAAAAACTGAATAAAATAATAATCAGAGTATAGATTTTTGAAAAAGAGTATAAAATTCTGAATTTTAAAACTACAACATTTTGAAGTTTGGAAATGGACTAAGAATGTATTAAAAATAGAAAGTTGGAAGTTGTTGCGTCAGCAATAAGTTCCTGAATTGAAAAAAGGGGAAAAGGTGGTGAATTTATTTGTAAATTCTTGGACTGAATTCCGTACTTATTGGTGTCAGAGGAACAGTCACATAGCTGAAGGATTTCTAGAACACAGAGGAGCAAACACTGATTCTGCCCCACCATCAGTATTTGCTGCTAAATTTGATGAGAAGAAAGGCAGTGGGCATAACTTAGTGGACTCAGATCTAAGCACAGGTACTACTTTGAATGAGAGAATGGAAGAATGCAAGGCGAAGATTATGAGTGTAGGTAGAAGAAGCACTGATTCACCAAAGCACGCGTCAGGCATGGATAGAACTACGACGTGGCCTCTTAGCGAATGTGGTGCCTCTTCTGGTAAAACAAAGAAAGAGCAGGAAGTGATGAGCATTGAAAGTGGGACGATCAACATCTCTAGTATTTATTCCCAAGGGTGAGCACGTAATCTTGCGTTTACGGTTGTATTTTTGAGACCAAAAGTACAATTTTCCTCAAAAGAAATGAATAAACATGACCTTTATTCACGATCCGAATATGTATTGAACAGGCTGTTGAATACTCTTACGAAAGCACTTCAAAGCTCTGGGGTTAATCTATCACAGGCCAGTATCTCTGTACAAATCGACATTGGGAAGAGGGCGAATGACGTCCCCAAGGTGGCATCTACGTCCTAATAGTTTTGATATGAAATATTTGTACAAACTACATGTACCATGCTACATTGTACAAGTATTTTATGCTAGTATTGGGCTGCATAAGAAGCCTAGTACTATTTTGTCCTTGTAATGTTTCTCTTATTCTAACACTGTGGTAAAATCATATTTGCAGGGCGACGAAGGCAGTGGCGGCGGAGAGGAGTTTGGACATGCTTTAAAGAAATTGAGGACAAACTGAATTAAGGGTCATAAACCTAGTGTAACAGTACAGTAATATTCTTTTTGTAGTTTTATTTGTTCTTTATTTTGGGTTCTTACGCCTCATCAAATGTCCCTGCCTAACTTATCAGGAACCAGTGTACATGTATTTTTTGATTCCATATGTTTTCTCCTTAATCGACTCAGCCTTGGGAGGCTTATATTTCTCAAGCTCAAAAAAGTATCCTCACTGTGTACTAATTATATATTTTACTGCTATTTTCATTCCACATTAGTTTTCACACATTTCGGCACACAATATCAGTGACAAGAAAACTGGAAAAGTACTATTCTTATCTCAAAAGGAGTATATACTTGAGGTACTTAAAAGATTTAATATGCATCAATCCAAACCTGTAAATACATCTCTTGGGTAGCAATTCAAATTATCAGTAGTTCATTCACAGAAAGGACAATGATGTGCTGTTGGAGTTGGAAACATCATGTATGCAATAATATGCTGAAGACCTAGTCTAGCTTATGCAATAAATATGGTGAGCAGGTTCACAACAAATCCATATCTACATGGTGCATCAAATCTCGGATTACTGTTTATTAATGATAGTGGAAATGGAGATCAGCTGAAGATCAATGTGGGGATTCTGATTTCGACGGGAGCATAGATTCTACAAAGTCACTTACAGGCTATGTCTTCACACTACCTACATAGAACTGTTTTTTTCTGATCGGGACACTACTTACATAGAACTGTTGTAAGTTGAAAGGCTTGCTTACAATCTGTGGTTGCTCTTTTAACCATAAACGCATAATACATTGTGGTTACTCAAATTATTAAGGAAGCAATATGGATCAAAGGTATTGTGAAAGACTTTGGAATAAGACAAAAGACCTATACTGTGGTAATTAAAGTGCAGTCCACTTTTAATTAAGCACCAAGTTTTTAATGAGATGTCAAAACGTATAAATGTAAAATTACACTTTATAAGAGACATGGTGGAAAAAGGTACTGTGGAAGTTCAGAAAATTAGCACAGAAGAGAATTCAGATGATTTTTTGACCAAAGCTTTATGTGCATCATTGAGACATATGTGACTTCATAAGAATGATTAATTAGCTCACCATATGCATTTTTGTGGAGGTTTTAATTTGAATTAGATGAGTTTGAGCTAAAGAAATCAGTTAGAAAGTGTTAATTGCATTTTTATGGCAAAGACAAAGATAAGCTGTTAAAATATAATGAATTGGAGTTTTCATAATTGTTTTGGTTGTGATTAGATTTTGTGTTTTAACCGATTTTGAAGCAGCTTTTTGGCAACCGCCCAACTTAATTCAGTTTCTACATGTATTAGTAGCATTTTAGCCTCATTATCTCTATCATAAATGTTGGTCCCGGGAGTGAGTAATTGAGTGAATCTCCTAAAAATAATCTAAAAGGGAGGGAAGGGGGTTGAATAGATTATTTAAATTTCTTACGAAATTCAGACTAGCTAGTCAAACTCAACTTCCAAATTATTCAAAGTACCCAAATAAAGCAAATTATACTCAATCCTTAAATGGGATCAAAAAACAACTTGATAGAGTTATGAACACAAATTATAATCGATCGAAAGTAAAGAACACAGTGGTTTATAGTGGTTCGGATTTGAAAATCCTACATCCACTCTCCTCCTTCAACCTTGAAGAAGAGTCTCTTCTTACTTTCTTACTTACTCAATTCCTTCGATTCATGATTACAATGATGACGATCTACATCTTCGGATCTTCTTCTATCTACAAACCTATCTTCTAATTCTACAATTATAGTGCGAGATGTGTATAGAAGAATTACAAGAAGTGTTCTATAAACACTTAGAAAATATCACAAATTGATTTTAAATGCTATGAGTGCTCTTTTGAATGTGTGTTTTAGAATGTGCGCAAAAGTCCTTCTAAGGACTCGTGCTTAGGCCTATTTATAAACTCTCAAGACGGTTAGTTTGTTGTAACAAACTCTTAACCGCTTAACAAACTAATCTTGAAAACTAACTTTATTTCAAATTGACCTTCTTGAGTAAGTCGTCTGACCGGCTTAGTTGAAATATGCCTTTCTTATTCTACACTGATTCCTTCTTCGTCTTGAGCTCTTCATTATTCTCTTTATCGATGGTTTCTTCAAGGATGTCTTCGATGACCTCCGAACTATTGACCTCGGTGACTACCTTATCTCACCTAGTCCGAAAATCTAACTAGAGAAACAAATACATCACCGATCTATACATTCTTAGCTGGTCATCCTACTTTACATAAGCTCGTCTAATCTATACATTTTAACTCATCAAAACTAAACCCGATCTAACAATTTCCCTTTTTGATGAAGTTAAAACTACAAGAAAGAAATGAACTCATAGTGTGCTAGTCAAAGTTATTCAAGATAAAATAATCTCAATAAACACATTTGACACTTAAGCATACTTTTCAATCGATAAGTTCACACTCAACTCTTCAGAACTCCCACCAATCAAAGATCCTTTTCTTCATCTTCTTCACTCTTCCGGATCTTTTAATCCCGATTCTACCTCTGCTTTTTGTATGACCCCTTTAACCCAGCCTAGGTCAAAAGGGTCATCTCGTATTTCTAATTTGAATGACATACTCGAAAGCGGGGCGATTAGATCAAAGATTGAATTCTTCATCACCTCATTGATCACCGATGGTAAAGGTCCACATCCTCGCTTCTCGATCCATTTATGCTAAGCCGATCAGGATCTTCAATGGTGACTCCGGGAGCTTTGAGTATATACTGTAAGTACATCCACATAGCATCTAACATCTGCTCAGAAGTCTTATCACTTAGTGGTTTGGCATCTCCGCCACCCATTCTTTTCCTTGTACTCCCGAGTATATTTCTTAGAGACCAGCTTAGGCGGGCCGCTGTCCCGTGGAAGGGTCTCACTTCTCATTTCCTTGCTCGTCTTTGGTCTTCATCACCCATCTCGCGCTCAAACTTGCTCCATGAGAAGTCAAAGTCCTTGTTGAGCTTTTTTCAGCCTCTTTCTTTCTCTTTCTCCATACATTTGCTTCTCCTTCTTTATCCTTTTAATCAGCTTCTTCAGGCAGGTTGGAGTAGTCGATTCTCTCTTTCCTTTTCCTTTGGCGGCTTTTGGAACAACCTCGATTTAGGTTGAGGAGGTTCCTCACCGCCTTCACCTTCTTTCCCTTCCCCTTGACTCTGATTTTTCTTTCTCACTTCTTTGTACTTAGCCAGAGTTTCTCCTCGTCTTCTCCTCCTCTTCTTTCTTCTTCCTCTCCTCATCCTCCTTTAGTGGCTTCTTCGATTTAGCTCACCCTAAGCCACAGAGTTGCCAACTAGTCTCGCCTTCACACCCAATTGTGCCTTAGCTACTATGAGTTTAGCCGAGAGGTTTGCTTGGTCACCGAAAGCCTCACCTTCATTTCTTTCTTCTCCACTTCCCTTTTTTACTTCATCACCTCCTCAACCTCGGCCGATGTGTCATTGCATTGGACTTAGTAGTTTTACTTATCAAAAGCTATCTCATTTAAGACTACTTCATTGTCTCCGTGCTACCTTGTCTTTCAAACTCTTCACTCCTCTTCCAAAGGTGCCTTTATTTTCTCACCAACATAGAGTTAGTCAAGGATGAAATATTATTTATAATATTTACCTCGGCTTCCTTCATGTTGGTGATCATAGTCTCGGCCACCGCTTCTATAATCTCCTTCTCGCTTCTTCTTTATCTCGCTTGGCAAATCTTGCCTTCATCTTATTTTCCAGCTTTGTAAAGATCAAAGAGAATGCAGATCTGGGCCGAGGTCGCTATCATCATCCTCGATTAGGAATCGATGGGACAGATTGAGAGTTTCTTGAAAGGGGATAGAGGGGATGAAGATTGATTTGGACTTTTTGGAGGAATGAGTAAGATGGAGTTGGTATTTGGGACGTTTGGACTTCGGGATTGTGGATGTGGTTGGGATGGAGATGGGGATGGGTTGAGGTGTAGATGGAGATGGTTCGGATGGGGTTGATGTTTCGATGGGTTGAGTGGAAGCTAAGATTGGTTCGGTTGGAGTGGGGGTGGGGGTAGGTTCGAGATGAGATTTGGACTTGTGGGAGAGGGGTTTCGTCTCGGAGCAACTATGGCCGCTTTGCAGGCTCGAGCTACCGGCCGAAATTACCTC
Source organism: Paraleonurus japonicus (assembly GCA_030762865.1). Lineage (NCBI taxonomy): Eukaryota > Viridiplantae > Streptophyta > Magnoliopsida > Lamiales > Lamiaceae > Paraleonurus > Paraleonurus japonicus. The sequence goes on from CM061054.1 coordinate 30,304,648, forward strand.
ATCATCGCCAAATTTGGTTTGAGGGGAGAGAGTGAGAGAAGAGTTTGTACCTTCCTTCTTGAATTGGGGAAGAGTGGCTCCTTCCCCGATACTTCTTTCTCAGCCTTCCTCCCTAATCTCTCGCCGCAATTGTGAGGACTGCAGCTTCTCACCAACAGAGAAGCCGACTCACGGCGGCTTCGATTCCTTAACTTTAGAGGACCCTCATCAGACGATCCAACCGACTTGGATCTCAGCCTCTTGGGAGCTTTCGTCCTCGTCTTCCTCTGGGAAGAACCGGAAGGTGAGGAGATCCGCTCCTCAGTGCCTCTTCGCTTGAAGTGGCTTCATTGCACTGCCTCCTCGCTACCGGAGCGGCTTCTCGGTTGAATGGGAGCTACCACACTGGTTTCCTCACAACAGCCTTCTTCGATCAGCCTCCTCTCGCTCCTGGCATCACCGACTCATCATCCGAGTCCTGGGAGACCACCGATCCTCTCATTATTGGTGAGGAGTCCCTTCTACTTGGTGTATTTTCGTACACCAACATTCCAATCACCGCTACACCGTAAGCTTCGAGGATTAAAGTGATCTTGTTGAACAATGAGACCACCGAGTTGGCTGTCCATTCATCGCCCACCAAAGCAAATATTCCCTTCTCCTCCTTCAACCTATTAAAAATAACCCCGTCTGGCCTACTTTCACACCATCCAAGATAGCCCTCATACAACATAGTCTTGGCTTGAAAGGCCATCGTGAGAGCTTTGTTCACCTGTGTTGCTTTTGGTCGGAATGGTCATTAGAAGCCTCGTACTTTCTTCTTAATGTACTTCTTCAATTCTTTCCTCACACCCTTGCACGAGTTTCTTGCCATCAACTCGGAAGACTTTGCCCATTCTTCTTCTTTGTACACCAAAGGATTTACTCCTTCATCATGGGTTTTGAAAATCGAGACAGAGTAGATTTTGTAATGGACAAGTGATGAGTCACATTTACTCGGTTTCTACCCCAGCTTTCTAAAATCTCACCATGCACCAGGAATTCAATGCCCAACATATATAGAGTCTTGTTCTGGATGATTTCTTTGAATAAAATACTCTTAAACCAGAATCTTCCAAAAGACGAAGAATTTCCCTAGATTCACCATCTTGAGTGGTGGTGAAATCTACATACATTTCAGAGCGGATCTTGCTTTTAAAAACTTCTCCATTAAATTTGAAGGCAGTTTGGGTAGAAGATGAAGCCATTTTTAGAGAGTTTGGGAAGAAAAATTTGTAGAGAGAGTTTTGCAAGAAAAACTTAGGGTTTGAAGTGAAAGTAAAAGTTGAAATGACGAAGATGGTAACTATTTAAATGGGGGAGAGAGAGGGAAAAGCGGATAGAGGGGGCACGTGGCATAGCTAGAAAGATCGTGGCCCTTGATTCAATATCGCGCGTGGAGTATATCAACGGCTAAATGAATTAGACGTTCCTACTTCGGCGCGTGGCATTAACTCAGTTTTGAAAACATAAAAAGTAACCGCCTACGCCATGATTAGACGGTTTTAGGGGACACTTTATGCAGGCAAAGTAAGTATATCCGGCGTAAGCCTAAATATACCTTTTTAGCATAAAAGTTCTTTTATCGTACTAGGTTTTATCGGACTTAGTCTAAAATGACCTTGTCTTAGGAGTTTTAAAAATATCTCCTAGTCTCGATTACTTTTGAAAAATAAAATCTTTTTAAGATCCGAGTTAATTAAGCCATTAATAAATAAATCGAATCTTATATCTTTATATAACTTGTACATAAAGATACTTAACTCAACCGATGTTTTTCAAAGAACAACTCATCTGAAAATATTTTGAAATTGATAAGTTGTGAGAATATTTTTGGAAATCATTTTGAAAAACATTTGAAAAACATTTGAAAAACAAGAATTTGGTTCTGTTCGTATAAGGAGGTTTTCGGATGTGAAGGTTTTAAAGTTCTTATTTAATCGATCTAACAATGTAGATCGAACCTCGTTCATGCAAATTCAAAAACATGGGAAACCATTAGTAATATGAGTAAGTCGACAAGATGCATATACTCATCCGATTTTATGAAGATCTGAGAAGACTATTGTGTCCTTATCTTATTTACTTGATGTTAGAGAAAATATCAAGTAAGAAAAGGTTAATTGACTAATCTTTGATTGTTGATTCCTTAAAAGGAGATCAATGATATCACTCTATGATTGTCCATTGAAATTTCTCAAGTTCGATATTTCTTTCTATACATAATATAGAAAGCGAGATAGAGAAAGAATACAAGATACAAACAATAGTAATTCACAGCATCAACTAAAGATGCATCAAGTAATCCTAACTCTACATATAATTCTTTAAAACCTAGATTCAGCTAATGGTTTAGTTAATATATCAACTCTTTGTAATTCGGTTGATATCTTTTCTAATCTGATTTTGTTCTTTTCAACATGATCCCTAATGAAATGATGTCTTACATCTACATGCTTACACCTAGTATGCAACACAGATTATAAGTCATAGGCAATAGCATTATTACTATCACGTAAAATAGGCACAAATGATGTGAGAATGTTGCAGCCTCTAAGTCGCCGACTAATCCAGAGGAGCTGAGAGCAACAACTTCCACCGCCATGTATTCAGCTTCGGTAGTGGATGTGGCAACAAGTCCTGCTTTCATGGATAACCAGGAAATCAACTTATTACCCAAAAATTGACAAGTTCCAGAAGTGGACTTCCTATCAATTTTACATCCACCAAAATCCAAGTCTAAATAACCAGATAGCTCGAAGTTATCATCGATGGGTACCACAACCCAACATTTAAAGTTCCTTTTAGATATTTCGGGATCTTCTTGGCTGTCTCCAGATGAAACTTCTTAGGATTCGATTGAAACCTTGCACATACCCCTACCGCAAAGGCTATATCAGCCTACTTGCGGTGAGATATAACAAAGATCCATTCACCCACGATACTCCGCTGCATCCGTGGGTATCCCGTTCTCATCCGAATCCATAGAGAAGTTAGTTGCCATAGGTATTTTAACTTCTCGCTAGTATTCATCCCAAATTTATCTATTAGATCCTTTGCATACTTAGTCCGATGAATGAATATCCCTCTCGCTCGTCCTGCTTTACTTGCAAGCCTAGAAAATAGGTCAATTCTCCCATCATTGACATTTCAAACCTGTTTTTCATAAGATCACCAAAGATAATGTCATCTACATAGATTTGAACTAACAAAATATCTCTATCTACTTCTTTTCCGAACAAATTTCTATATATCTTTCCTTTTGTAAAGCCACTTGAAACTCTAATTCAGATAGAGTATCATACCAAGCATGTGGTGCTTGTTTAAGTCCATATAGTGTCTTTTTGAGTTTATAAATTTTGTTATTTGTTCTAAACTCAGTGAGGTCAGTTTCTACATAGACTTCCTCAAGCAATATACCATTCAAGAAAGTAAACTTAACATCCATTTGAAAGACTTTGAAACCCTTATAGGCAAGAAAGCTAAAAACAATCTTATTGCTTCTAATCGGTGATCGGAGCATAGGTCTCATCATAGTCTATCCCTTCAGATCGTGAGTAACCTTGTGCTACTAGTCTAGCCTTATTTCGAACAATAACATTATTTTCATCGCTTTGGTTTTGAATACCCATTTGGTGCCTATAATTTTTCTATGAATGGGTCTATCCACTAGCTCCCATAAATTTTGTCTTTCAAATTGATGTAGTTCTTCTTGCATGGTTGTTACCCACTGAGTCGATAAAGCCTCCTCAATAGACTTAGGTTCAAGAAGTGATACATAACAACTGAACATACTTTGAGAATCCAACATAGTCCTTGTCTGGACACTACTCGAAGGATCCCCAATGATCTGCTCACCGGATGATAACTTCTCATCCTTTTGCCTATTTGAGTAGAAGTACCCTCATCACCGATTCAAAATGTAACTCATCTTGTTCAGCATGAGTAGACATTCTCCCTTCATCTACCGACCTTGTTTGATCGGATGATGTTAGAGTGTCTCCTCGGATGGAATAGATAAAGGAGTTCCATTCGATTCTCGTATGAGAGTTCTTCTTCATCCGAATCTTCTAAGTTCAAATTTAGGAAGATAGATTTTCCTTTGTTTAGATTTGCTAAGTTCAAGTCAGCTTAGATCATTTGAAATTTGGTCAACCTTATCTCGAAAAAGCATGAATTTCATCAAACACCACATGAGGTGTTTCCTCCACACAAAGTGTAGTCTTATTAAAGACTCTAAATGCCTTAGATGTCTTGGAATATCCTAAGAAAATTCCATCACCACATTGGCATCAAATGTCTTTAATTTAGATCTACCATTGTTATGGATAAAACACTTACATCCAAAAGCACGAAAATAAGAAATTCTTGGAATTTACCTTTCCACAGCCTCATAAGGAGTCTTACCCTTGTCTTTTACAAGAAGACACCTATTCGGGTGTAGCAAGCCGTGTTGATTGCTTCACCTGTAACCTCTCGTGGAGTTCCATACTCGGCTAACATGCTTCTAGCTGCCTCTTTTAATGTTTTGTTTCTTCTCTCAACAACACCATTTTGTTGTGGAGTTCGAGCAGATGATGTCTCATGTGCAATACCATTCTCAAAGAAAGTAGTTAAATAAACAAGAATTTAAAAATTTAGTGCCTTTGTCACTCCTTATCTTGATTATACTAACACCTTTCTCTTTTAGGATTTGTTTGAATAACTCGGGAATCTTGGTCATCTTCTTATTTTTCTTGAAGAGAAATAACATCTAAGTGTATATGGAATAATCATCCACGACAACAAAGGTGTATTTCCTCCCACTAAACCGAGAGGTGATACAGGTCCAAACAAGTCCAATAAACATATAATAAGTTGTGCTTTAAATCTTCAACAATATAAACTTCGATACCCGAATATCACCTATAATTAGTGTTCCAACACCTTTGGTCCGACCACGCTTGTTGTCACCAAAGAGCACCCTTGGACCATCAATACTCTAGAAATTTGAAAGCAACCTCCTCTCACATGTCATATGCCGAGAATAGCCACTATCAATGTACCAGATTGTAGCAAGAATTTCTTCTTTAGAAGATGGTCCTTGATGTTCCTACAAAATAAAGTTAAGTAAGAGGTACCCTAGTGATCTTGGGTCCTTTTGGGTCAATAATCACCTTAGGTAACCAAACAAACACATCATTGTTAAGTAATAAATCAGACTTAAGTTGTCTACCAAATCTATCAACATATATCTTAGTCTTATATGCAATATTGTTATATTCTGATTTGGTTAAGTTCTTGAATTTTTGGAACAGAGGAAAGCATCTGCTTTTTCCATCAAAAAGCTATATCTAGATATCTTTTTAAATTTGGTTCTTGGAATTCTTTTCTTCGCATTAGGCTTCCACATCCGATTCTTCTTTATCGGATCGTAAGAGGTAGTCATAATCGACTTTGAGGTTTCCAAGGCCCAAACTTAATTTCTTTTGAGGGTTCTCCAGCTTTGACAAATTTCCTTGGTTTCAAAGATTTTGATTTATTATTTCTATCATAACCAAGACTGTTTTGTCATGAGACTTTTGTGAGGTTTTGGAAAATGTGATCTATATCAGATTGTGAGTTATTAAGCTAACTCAATTTGAAGACAAGCTTCTCATTGGTCTTCTTAATAGACTCATTTTCATTACAAACCTCTATAAATTTGTTTTTCAAAGATTTTAGTTCTTCCTCTAATCTTTCAGAAGACTAGATGATGTACTAGCCTTTCACTGGGTTATATATTCCCCCTTGAATGTATTTTCACTGCAGGATATTTTATAATCTGCATTCCTTTTATTAGAGTATGAACTTGTTCCTACAAAGTCAAATTTTCGTGACTCTAACCGCTTGTAAGCACTTAGAGATATTTTTAAATCCTTCAAGACTTTTGATTACAGATCGGTCATCATGCAAATGCACTTATGAGACTCACTTTCAGAATAAGAATAGTAGTTTACCTCTATAACCATTAAACAGACTTCATCGTCCGATCCAAAATCGATGATGAAGATGACTTTCTTGATTCTTTCTCCTAAGCAAGAAGAGCTCTCTGTCTCGCAAAGCGTCTCGCCTTTTTTCCTCTTTTCCTCCCTTTCCTTAGGAGTCACCGAGGACAATCATAGCTATAATGTCCCGGCTTGTTACATGTGTAACAAGTATCATCTCGTTTTGATCCGGGGCTGCCATAACTCTTCTTTGCGTGCGGCTTGTATCTTCTCGTCCGGTGATTCCTTTTATCATCATCTGTTGTTTCGACATCATCTTTTCTTACGAATCTCGATCTCGATCTAGTTTTCCCTGCAAACCTTGACTTGTTACGTTTATATTTCATTTTAAGTCGATCATACCTTTTTGTCAACAAAGCCATCTATTCCTTCAAAGAGAGATCAACTCCCTTTGACTCAAGAACATGCTTGTCTTCTTTGTTAACAAATGTAACAGTCTTTGTAGAGGTACTTGATTCAGCCTCGTCTTCTTCATCCTCAACCCGGATATCGAACTCATATCCTTTCAAGTGAGAAAATAAGGTGTAATGATTCATAGTAGATAAATCCTTTGTGGCTTTGATCGTATACCCTTTTCTCTCCAATGTTTTGTTAAATATCTAAGGATTTTGTTATTTATATCTTTCTCAGGTGTAAACCTTACATAGATCTGTGGCTCTATTAATCAAATTGGTCATTCTCATGTCCAATTGATCAATAGTTTCACCATCTTCATTTTAAAAGTGTCAAAGGAGTGGAGAACAACTTGGAGCTTGTTCTCCTTTACCCGGCCGCTGCCTTCGCACATATCGCCCAGGTATCCTACATCTCGCTTAGCCATTTTACACTTCTTGATTTTTTCATACCATTCTCTCGCCGAGGGTCACAATGATCTCATTCCTCGCCACCTAATCCAGATTATAAAATTTTCTTTCATCGTTAGTTAATCTCGTATACCTTCTTTTCTACCCGAGCACGAGTTTCGAGCCGCTTGCTCCATCACCGACTCCACCATGAAAGAACTTGATGGGTCCTTCGTAAAGCACATCTTCCATTCGAGGATGGATAGACTTCGATGGTTCTCCATATGGAATTTCCAGAGTCGTAGTCTTCGATCTCAAAACTGGAAGACTTTTAACCTTTCTCTCACTAGAAGACAAGGTTAGTAGATAACAACAATATATCAAGCAAGAATTTATCATAAACATATCTAAATCGAGAATTGAGTAGATAATATGTTTCGACCAAAAGAAATATCAAGAAAAACTTAAACACCGCTCTAATACCACTTGTTAGTCCCGACATTGAGTAATTGAGTGAATCTCCTAGAAAAATCTAAAGGGGGGAGTTGAATAGATTATTTAAATTTCTTATGAAATTCAGACTAGCTAGTAAAACTCAACTTTCAAATTATTCAAAGTACCCAAATAAAGAAAATTATACTCAATCCTTAAATGGGATCAAAAGCAACTTGATAGAGTTATGAACATAGATTATTATCTACCGAAAGTAAAGAACACAGGGTTTATAGTCGTTCGTATTTTAGAACCCTACATCCACTCTCCTCCTTCAACCTTGAAGAAGGGTCTCTTCTTACTTTGTTACTTACTCACTTCCTTCGATTACAAATTATAAAGATAACGATCTACGTCTTCAGATCTTCTTCTATCTACAAATCTAATCTTCTAATTCTACAATTAAAGTGCAGGATGTGTATAGAAGAATTTACAAGAAGTGTTCTATAAACACTTAGAAAATATCACAAATTGATTTTAATGCTATGAGTGATCATTTGAATGTGTGTTTGAGAATGTGTGCAAAAGTCCTTCTAAGGACTGTGCTTAGGCCTATTTATAAACTCTCAAGATAGTTAGTTTGTTGTAACAAACTCTTAACCGCTTAACAAACTAATCTTGAAAACTAACTTTATTTCAAATTTGACCTTCTTGAGTAAGTCGTCTGACCGGCTTAGTTGAAATCTGCCTTTCTTATTCTACTCATCTCGATTCCTTCTTCGTCTTGAACTCTTCATTATTCTCTCTATTAGATGACTTCTTCAAGGATGTCTTCGGATGACCTCCAAACTATTGACTCTCACCGACTACCTTATCTCACCTAGTAAAATCGATTAGAGAAACAAATACATCACCTGATCTATACATTCTCAACTGGTCATCCTACTTTATATAAGCTCATCTAATCTATACATTTTAACTCATCAAAACTAAACATGATCTAACAATAAATATTACATAGCAATATCAGCTTGTGAATTAATTAGGGTTCTAAGCTTGAGAGCGAGAAAATTCGAATTTATTCTCTTAATTGGTGAATTTTGGATTGTAATTATTTGTACCGATTTGGTTCTCAAGATCCAAAGTCATCTGAAGATCTCATCTAAGTCAATCGACGACAACTTAAAGAACATCGGTTGGGGTCGAGCGGTTTTCAAGAAGTTGTTAGACGATTAGAGTTAGTCCTAACTAAGTAACTAACTAACTAACTATCTTTCTTTTCTTATATATAGGACTAGGCACATCACTGAAAAGATTTTTGGATACACACTTGATTCACGTTTTCAAAGAATCACACTTAGCAATCACATCAAAGAGTTAGACAATTTTCTAAGTATTTATAGAACACTTCTAGTATATTCATTTTTTATTGCACTATATTCTTAGTTAGAAGATAGCCTAAAAGAAGGAGGAAAGATTGAAGATAAGAATCTTCAATGCTTGTAATTGTAAATCGTAAGGAAGTCAAGTAAGTAAGCTTATAGAGTCTCTTTCAGTAAAGTTTGTGAAAGGAGAGTAGATGTAGGATTGTTCACATCCGAACCACTATAAATCGTGTTCTTACTATTTGCACTTTTAATTTCCGTCTATCAATTTGCTCTTATTATTCTTAATCATATCAAGAATTAAAGACCCATTTCCGTAAATGTTGAGTATAAAAGATTTACGTTGCGTACTCGATATAATTTAGAAGACTATCTTGAATAGTTAATCTAAAATTTGAAGAATTTTAGATAATTTATGCAACCCCCTTCTAGATTATCTCTAGAAGACTAATCTCGGGACCAACAAGTGGTAACAGAGTAGTGTTAAAATTGTTCTTGATATTTTTTTGGTCAATCTTTTGATCATCTTGTCTCTCGTTTATAGATCTGTTCTTGATATATTGTTGTTGTTATTCTTGTCTATCACTAACCATGTCTCCTAGTATTGAATGGAAGGTGAAGAATCTTCCCGATTTTGAGATCGAGGACTATGACTACTAGAAATTCCGCATGGAGAATCATATGAAGTTCGTTCATCCCAAAATGGAAGATGTGCTCTCAAAAGGTCCAATAAATTTCTATCTTGGAGGTGTTAGTGATGGTGCTAGTAGCTCGGAAACTAGAGTTCGTGTTGAGAAGAAGATTTCGAACTAACAAATGATGAAAGGAAGGTATATAATCTAGATCAAGTTACCGTAAATGAATTATTGTTACTCCCACCGTGAGTGGAATGATAAGATCAAAAAGTGCAAGACAACCAAGCAGATGTGGTCAACCTTAGCCGATATGTGCGAAGGAACAAATCAGTGAAGGAGATCAAGCTTCAGTGCTTCTCCATTCTTTTGATACATTTAAAATGGAGCAAGATGAGTCTATTGATCACCTATATATGAGAATGACTAATATGATCAATAGAGCAATTGATCTTGGTAAAACTTATACAAAAAAAGATATTAACAATAAAATGCTCAGATCTCTAACCAAACGTTGGAGAGAAAAAGGAAACTTGATTAAGGCCGCAAAAGATTTATCTTCTATGACTCATTATACTTTGTTCTCACACTTGAAAGGCTATGAGTTCGATATACAAAGTTGAAGATGAGAAAACGAAGCCGAGTCCATGTTAGGATTTGAATTTGTATGTTTTGATGATGATCTCAAAATCCAAGTGTAACAGGACCAATCGAACCTATTAGTCACCGATGATCTAGATAGGTTAGAATCTTAGCTAAGAAAACCTTTCTAGGACTGACCAAAAGAATTAAAGATGTTGAGAACTTATGACTGAAGAAAGAAGACAGTAAGATCTAAAGATCAGGACAACTAGAAGGTTGAAAGGTTTCTAACAAGAAGACTCTGGAAGTCTTCTTGTACTTAAGGAAGTTGTGACAAGAAGCTTAGAAGACTTTAAGAATGTTCTAAAGAAGAGATAAAAGTTATCTATGAAAGGAAGGTGATCAAGGAGACTTTGAGGAGGAGATAGCAAGGTTGGAAACCTTGTTAAAGTTGACTTATAAGACTTATCCAGCTCGAAGTAAGTCGATTGTCAATCAAGAAATCAAGTATCAATCAAATCCGCTTATGAGAAGATCAAATCAGCCAAGACAATCAACCAAGAGATAATTGATTGGATTAAATCAATCAATATTCAAGTCAATAAATTAACTAAACGGCTACTTACCTTACATAGAAGACCTGATTGACAATTAGCCAACGGGTAGTCAATTCAAGGTTCTATAAATTGGAGTCATGGGTTTCCAAAAATGAGGATGGTCTACGACGAGAAACTTACTTTACAAAAACCAGAAATCCTATCATTCTTTGCGATTACACGCTCATTCATTCATCTCAATAATCAATCATACTTTGTTAATCGAAGAAATTAATTCTTGCTAAGGAAATGTAAATCACCTTCTATTTTCTCGACGAGAGAAGGTTGATTATTCTATAGATCTTAGAGTTAGTCAAGAACTCGAGGATCATTATTTGTACAAAGGGCAGGAACTTGTAAAACTTCCCGTGGTTAAATCCTCAAGGTGATAAAGGAGATAAGACCGGTTTTGGTGGATAGTGAAGGCCCTGTGGAGTCGTGAGAGTGTTAAATCAGGATTTTAGTTTTGATGAGTTAAAATAGACAAGCCCATGTAAATAGGATGACCAATCGAGATTGTAAAGACCACCAAGTAGTAAGCTTTGTACTAGGCCGATCGACTAGGCAAGTTAAATAAAGTCACCGAGATCAGAAGTACGAGGTCATTTGAAGACAGTCTTGAAGAAGTCATCTATTGGAGAGAATAATGAAAAACTCAAGACAAGGTCAAGACCACCGAGTAGAATAAGAAAGACAGGTTTTCACCAAGTCAAAGAATGCACAACTAACTCAAGATCGGTTGAGGTCGGGCGCTTTTAAAGAAAAGTTTGTTAAGCGGTTTTTAGTTTATTACAACAAACTAACCATCTTACAAAGCTTATAAATAGGATTAAGCACAATTCTTCGAAGAACTCTTAGCACTCATTATTCTCGAAATTCACATTCTCGAAAAGCACTCAAAATCTTCAAAGGTTTTCACAATACTTTCTAAGTGTTTAAAGAACACTTTTCTCGTACATCTTTAAAACACAATCTGCACCGTAATTTCTAGATTAGCCGGTTAGATTACTAGATTGAAGGTGAATTGAAGATGGAGATCGCCTAAATTTGTAATTGTAATCGACAGTAAGTCGAGAGTAAGTAAGTGAGTAGAGGCCCTTCTTCAAGTTGAAGAAGGAGAGTGGATGTAGGATCGCTTTGATCCGAACTACTATAAATCGTGTGTCATTTACTTTCTCGCATTTATTTCGTTAATTATCGATACTTTGTATAAACTTGTTTTGATTGCTTTTAGATCCTATTTCATAGATTGAGTTTAAAATTGTTTCCGCTGTTCAACTTTGATTTCGGGATTTGCTTTAATCATTTGAATTGATAATCTGAATTTTTGTAAAAAGATTTAGATAATCTATTCAACCTCACCCTCCCTTCTAGATTATCTCTGGAAGGTCTGTTTGATTTCGTTAGCTACTCAATCTCGGGACCAATAGAGAGTGGACGTAGGATCGTTACATATGAACCACTATAAAATCATTGTGTCTTTCTATTACTTTCTTCATATTTACACTTATAATCGTTTCACGCATAATAAACTCTCAATATCGGGTTTAACATCAAGTTATCTCGATAGTTTGATAAAAAGAGTTTAAGTTTTTATAAAAGGGTTTTTCAAAATACACTCACGAGATAAACTTCCGCACCATCGTAAGACATCAAGTTTTTGAGTCTGCGATCACTTAGCACACTCGAGTACTTATCTCAAGAAGACTTGCAAAGTCTTCTAACCGCACACCTGTCAAAAAAGTTGTAAAAAGTTTTTGAATTTAATAAAGTCTATTCAACCCTCCTTCTAGATATTACACCTCCTTTCACATCTCGCTCGGGACCAACACCAAAGACGTCCGCAAAACCGTAACTTTTATTAACATGGATGAGAAACCTGTCCAAGAATCGAAGGGAGCCGATCTCTCTTTGAAGGAACATATGACTTTATTGACCGTAAGGTATGATCATCTAATAATAAAATACAAGCGTAATAAGTTTAAACATGCAGGGAAGGATAGATCTAGGGCGAGATCCAGAAGAAATAATGTTGAAAACACCTCGATGATGACCAAAGAAAGGGCTAGACGAGAAGATATAAGCCTCCCATGAAGAAAAGATTTGGAAATCCTGCATCGATCGTGGAGATACATGTTACACATGTAACAAGCCCGATCATTTCAACTATGATTTTCCCAGCTAACTCCTAAAGAAAGAGAGGAGAAGACGTTACGCAGATCGATGACGAGATTTGCCTCATGGTGAAAGAGGTAAGCTACTATTCTTCTTTAGATAATGAATCTTGTACTTCAGATTCGAAAATGATCAAACAGCCATGAAGAACCTTTTGAAAGATTTGAAAATTTCTTTAATTGCCTACAAACAATTAGAATCGAGAATTTAACTCTTAAGGATCAGATCCATACTTTAACTAAGGGTAAACAGATTATGAGTTATCCCGAGACTGTAGATACATTCAAGGGGGAATGTATGCTTCAGACTTAGGCTAGCACATCATCTAGTTTCTCGAAAAATTAGAGGAAGAATTGGATTCATTAAAACTTAAATTAACATAGCTTTGTAACGAAAATAAGATTATTAGGAAGACCAATGAGAAACTTATTTTCAAGATGAGTCAGCCTTAATAATTCTCAATTGGTTATAGACCGATTTTCAAGACTTCTCAAAAAGTTCATGATAAAATTGGGCTTGGTTATGATAGAAGCAAAAATCGAATCTTCTCGAACCTAGGAAATTCATCAAGGCCGGTGAAGTTAAAAAGGATAACTAAAATTGGACCGTGTAAACATGTAGGCCGATTACTTCAAACTCGCCCGATCTCGAATAAAAAGATCAGATGAAGAGACCTAATCTGACAAAAAGGGTTCCAAAGTCCAAGTTTAAAACTATATTGAAATATAGTCCATTTGATGGAAGAAGCGAGATGTTTTCCTATGTTTTGTAAATTCAAGAAATTGATTAAGTTTGAATATAACAAATTTGCAGATAAAAATGTAATATTTGTTGACAAATTTGGTAGGAAACTTGAGTCTGATTTATTGCTTAATCAATATTTATTTGTTTAGTTATCCAAAGTGATCATTAACCCTTTAGGACCTAATATCACAAGGGTACCTCTTACCTAAAATTATTTTGTAGGAACACCAAGGTCCATCTACTAAGGAAGACATCATTGCTACTATTTGGTACATTGATAGTGGATGTTCTTAGCATATGACTTGTGAGAAGAGACTTCACTCAAACTTTCAGAGTATAGATGGCCCTAAAGTGTTTTTGGTGACAACAATCGTGGTCGACATCTAAGTTTACTTTGCGGAAGGTTTAAAACACAATTTGTTATCTGCTTTCTCAATTATGTGATAGATGTATTAGCGTTAAATTTTCTCGTGATAAATATGACATACTAGATGGTCCGTAACGCCCGAAATTCGTAAAGTCGACCTTTGAGGTCCCGACGTCCTAAACCCGAGTCATCACTTAGTGAACCATAAAATCGAGCCAAAAATTTCTCTTTAGAAGGCAAAGCTATTCATTTGAGTTGCAGCGGAAGATTTCACAAACACTTATTTAAGAAGTTTGAACCATATTCATAACTAAATGAAGAGATTAATCGCTTGACAAAAGTCACCCGGTGAGTCTAAGGTTCAACTCTCGGGAAAATCGTAGTGACGAGTCTTTAACAAAAATACAAATTTTCATAAAGATATAAAGCGACCCATTTAGATAAAAGGAGAGTGGAAGCGGGTCGCCTATTGCAGCTCCCGGCCTCAATCTCGTGACACGAAAATATTAGTTATAGGGCGTGAGATAAAATCTCGATGGATGACCAGTCTGTTATCTGATTGACAGAAATCCCAAAATAGTTGAATGTTTTATGCTTTATTCTCATCTTTCGTTATTTACTTCCTTGTTATGGCATTGTGTACATTTGTATAAGGTAATCTTCCGTTATAAAATTTTCATCCTTTAACTTCCGCTCGATTAAGAAATTCATCTTTCTTTAAAACAGCTTAGTACATAAATATAGCACGTATGAGATGGCACATGATAGTTTCCTATCACATCCGATCTCCGTAATCACATTGTGGAATGGCACGCTTACACGTCCGAGACCCGTAATCATCACTACAACATAACTTAGATTATGTAACACCCCTAAAATTGTTACCTATTGTGCATAAAGTGTTACTTAATAAGTGTTACCTAATAAGTGTTACCTAATAAGTGTTACCTAATAAGTGTTACAACATGGTGTTACATAAAGTTATTTATGTTGTATTGCATATTGCGGGATGGCACGCTTACACGTCCGAGACCCGTAATCATCACTACAACATAACTTAGATTATGTAACACCCCAAAATTGTTACCTATTGTGCATAAAGTGTTACTTAATAAGTGTTACCTAATAAGTGTTACCTAATAAGTGTTACAACATGGTGTTACATAAAGTTATTTATGTTGTATTGCATATTGCGGGATGGCACGCTTACACGTCCGAGACCCGTAATCATATGGGAGGGCACATGATAGTTTCCTATCACATCCGGACCCCGTAAACTTTCATCAATGGGAGGGCACATGATAGTTTCCTATCACATCCGGACCCCGTAAACTTTCATCAATGGGAGGGCACATGATAGTTTCCTATCACATCCGGACCCGTAAACTTTCATCAATGGGAGGGCACATGATAGTTTCCTATCACATCCGGACCCCGTAAACTTTCATCAATGGGAGGGCACATGATAGTTTCCTTTCACATCCGGACCCCGTAAACATTCATCATATCATATAGGGCAGTAAAATAAAGCTCATCATTGGATGATCACACATTTATAAGTTATGAAATCACATGCTTTTGGTGTTTGCATCTTTTAAGAAAATCTGTTTATGTTTGATTCAGAAAACCGACAATACCCATATAACATTAACTAGCTATACAGATAGTGTCACCCACCCGGAGAACTTTTAAGAGAAAGTTTAACTTATTGTGATTGATTAGGCCTCTCGTACGAAAGTCTCGGTCTCTGGTTCCGACCGTACTCTACCTAGCACAATCCGTATGTTTAGTCTCGACAAACCTTTTGTTCATTAGAAACTTAGGTTCTCGATCTTATTGTGTCTCTCTAAGTCTAGACTTTGGTATTTAGAGGTACTTGTTTCGTTAACCGATCTTATGGATTCAAACCTTTTGGTTTAACGGTATTTCTAGTGTACCGTCGGTTCAAGGTTCGGGATTTGGGTTAGTTGGTTTTATTCTATTATAAGAAACCAAATACCACATTCATGGAGTATCACATAAATCGTACATCACATAAGGCATGCTTAGTTTTCTAAAAGTTAAGTAGACTATTGCTCCTAATACTCTACCATTGAAGAAAGTGACACGTAAACATGCATAAATAGAATAAGCTACTTAGACTCGTTGGAAAATTATGAAATTTAAGTATGTTGTACATCTTTCAGTGTAGAACAAAGTTTATTAAGGGTTCGAGTTCATTCGAGTTACGGAACTATAGCAGATTTTAAAATAAGGACTCTAAATTTCTGTCTCGGCAAAACAGTGACCTTAAACTTATAAAATCCATAACTCTTTGTATAAATATCCAGAAATTATGAAATTAAAACATGTGATGCAGTACTCAAGTATGAACAACTTTCATTCAGGGACCCAAGCCATTTGACTTACGGATTCTGTCCAGAAAATCGTGAACATTCAATCCATCGTTTGGCTCGGTTACTGAACATGTCTTACGAGAAAATTCATAACTTACTGGATACTCGTTTAAAAATCACCAAATTTTAGAATATTGTTATAAACAGGTTGTAGGACATCCATGAACTTTTCCATAATTTATTACTTAAGCAAAACTGGAAAATAAATTCGTGCAACACAGAATAGCCCTATGCGTCGAACATCGACCAGGTACTCAGAAACGAATTTTATCTAATAAAGTACTAAACGAAAAATTATGATTTTTGACTATGATTTACAACACATCAAGGGGAACATCCCAGAATTTTCCTAGAATTTTATAACCATCAGAAAGGGAAGAAATAAAAGAAATGAGTCACTGCTCCCAGTTTCGGATCACTTCCGACACATAACCTTTCATGATTTTATTCTCCTTACACATTGACCAGAAAATTATGAAATTTAAACATGTTGTTCTAGACTTCAAATAATACATCTAGGAATTTTTTTCCATGATTTTTAAATGGGTGGAAAGGGTCCGATTGTATTTTACAAAAACGGGTCAGTGGTTGGGGCTTGATTTCGGCAGTTTCATGTTTCAAGTATAACTTCACCATTTTGACTCCAAACACCAAAATTCCAACTCAAACACTCCATATAGGATCATATTATGTAAGAAGGGGTTCTTAGGAGTTCCTATCATGCTTCTACTAATTGTTTAAAGCTCTTAAAACAAAACATAAGCTTAGAGGCTAACCTTTGTAGTTTCCTCCTAAGGACTTCTTGCTTGCTACTTGTTCTTTCCTTCTTTGTTGGTGTAGGGAAATGAAGAAGGGGAAGAGGGGTATTTATAGGGGAAAAGAGAGGGAGGGGGCCGGTCAAGTGAGGTGGGGAAAGGGAGCAAACTAGGTGATTAATAGACATAAGGCTATAAGGCTAGTTTAGGAGCTAAACCTAAGATTTTGGCAAGATTTTTTTTTGTTAATAGGTACTACTCTCACATGCCTTCACATGGCCGGTTGTTTTGGGGGTTTTGGGGAGGGAAATAGGGAGAGGTAGTACACTAGGTGGGTCTTTAGAGTGTGGTTATGGGTAAAGAAAGGTACCATTGGCACTATTCCTCTCTAACCTCCCACATGGTCGGTTATTTTTAGCAATTGGGCTGTCAATTGGCAGCCCACTATTTAATACGTATTGTGATCTCGACGTTGAATTTTCGGTATTTTTCGGTTCGAGTTTCGGCCCGAAAATTTATTAAAACGCAGCGATTGGAAAACAAACATTTTTCATTAGGGTTTTCTTGAGTGTTTCTCACCTTTAAAGGACTCATTGATCATTATTAAACAAATCCGGATTACGGATGTGAGTTCGAAAAGTATCGATAGATTTTCGGGTTGAAAAACCGTCGTCACCTGGAGAAAAATTAAGAAAACCACATAGAATTTAAATCAATCAATAAAATAAATCAAACTTAGAAAATCAAATATAAAACTCTAGGTTTTGGTTTTGGGTTATTACATGGTCTATCTCGATAAGATTCACCTAAATTTTAAAACCCTTAACAAGATTGCTAGAAAAATCTTGTCAAGGATCTACCCGATAAGCTAGTCTCAAATGAATTAAAATGTAAGGCATGCCAAAAGGGTAAGCAACCTAAGAACTCCTTCAAAAGTATTAAAACAAGCTCATCCGAAAGAGTTTTACAACTCCTTCATCTGGATTTGTTTAGTCCTCGTAACACAACTCAGCTTTAGTGGAAGGAATTACACCTTGGTAATTGTGGATGATTATTCCAAATACACTTGGGTGTTATTTCTTTTAAAAAAATGAGACGATGAACAGGATCCCGAATTATTCAAACAAATTCAAAATGAAAAAGATGTTAGTATTATTAAGATAAGGAGTGATAAAGGAACTAAGTTTTTAAATTCTTATCTATCTAACTACTTTCTTGAGAATGAAATCGCTCACGAGACATTGTCTGCAAGAACTCCTCAACAAAATGGTGTCGTTGAGAGAAGGAATCGTACACTCAAAGAGACACCCAGGAGTATGTTAGCTGAATATGGAACCCCACAAAGGTTCTAGTCAAGCAATCAACACACCGCTACACTCGTAATAGGTGCCTTCCAGTGAAAGATAAAGGTAAGACCCCATATGAACTTTGGAAGGGTAAGGTTTCTAGAGTTTCTTATTTCCATGCATTTGGTCAGTAAATGTTTCATTCATAACAACCGGAAGTATAAATTAAATACATTTGCCGATGGAATATTTTTAGGATATTCCCGCACCTCTAGACATCTTAATTTTTAATAAGACTACTCTTTGTGTGGAGGAAACTTCTCATGTTGTGTTTGATGAAACTCATATTTCTTCGTAAAAGGTTAATCAAATAATAGATGATCTAAGTAGACTTAAACTGACTCAAATCTAAGTAAGTAAAAACCTATCTTCCAAATCTTGACTCGTATCTGAGACGAGGAAGATCAAACACCCGATCTTCAAATAGAAACTGTTAGGATAAAAATATTCTAGTTTTGATGAAGTTAAGATGAGTATGTAAAATAAGATGACTAGCTGAATGATTGTATAGCTAGTGATTGGAGTGAATTGATGCATGTTTGAGGGTGTATTTTAGTGCAAAAAGTGATCAAAAGTGTTAGATTTTGTGCATAAATGTGTAGAGTATCACTCTTTGCCTAAAAAGTATTACTTGATGGATAATTGATGTTTTTTGTTCGCTTTACAGGTAAATCGGTGGAATTTGGCCAAACCGAGAGTACCAACATTCTTAGGATGAAGAGACGATTGAGACGGACGAAAATGGGGGTCGGAGGCGGAGCCCGGGTCGAGAAATTCCTCGAACTCGACCACCGGTCGAGGTCCGTGAGCCTCGACTCGAGGGTGAAGGCAAGAGGATAAAATTCAAAATTTTGGAGTTACCTCGAGTCGAGTGATGAGGCAAATGGATCCTCGAGTCGAGGGCTGAGCCTCGACTTGAGGCAGGAGGCAAACCGCAAAAGCGTGTTGACGACTTTGAAGCCTCGGCTCGAGGGCCCCAACCTCGAGTCGAGGGAGGCCCAAATCCGAAAATTTTGTATTTAACTCATTTTGAGCGGAAAATAGAGAATAATCTTCCTAGCATAGTTTAGAGCAGCTTATTAGGCGGTTTTCTCGAGCGAAATTATCATTCCATAGTTTAATTCTTCTTTTAATTGGATTAGATTCTTAGTTTTGATAGTATTCAAGCTTTTGTACATTAGATTAGTGATTTGATCCATTAGATTTTCATTTCCGTGAGATTGTAATTGAAGTAATTGTGAAGACTCAAGCATTCTTATTTTTGTTAATTGAAGCCAATTGGTGATGTTCTTCTATTTTTCTCTCTTTAATTCATTGTTTGTGTTGATTTGTTCCTTAATTGCTTTCTTAGATTTTTCACCCATGGCTTTTGCTCTTAGCACCATGGGCTAATAGTTTTGTGCTTGGGATAATTGAAATTAGGGATGATGTGATTGCCTCATGCTATGATTGTTGATAATTGTGATCAATTGAGTTAGATTGCTTCCTAATTGTGATTCTCATTGTGCTTCATGCAAAATTATCTCTTTAGATTAATGTTTGATCACCCTAGCAATAGGCGAGAGTTGAGCTAATGTGATTAGGGATTAATCGGGTTGTAATTTTGCATGATTGTATGAATTGGGGACTTCTTAATTGAGAGATTGGAAGGACTAAGAATACTCACATTATGCATTGTGTTATTAATGGAGTGATTAATTTCATGATGGTTTATGCTTTCTAACTTGATTGATTTGCAATTGGATACAATCATAGCTTGTTAATCATTGATTCCTTGATGGAGATTATCCCTAGCACCCCTATCCCTCATTGATCTTAGCTTATTTGTTATTGCATCTTAGGTGTTTGATCAATTGCTTGCATTGATTTAGAGTTTAATTCTTGCAATTATATTGTAGATTTTAGGTTAAACCCATTCTTGCAACAATAGTCACTAATAACTTGTATTCTTAGGGCCTCACTTGCAATCTAATTCCCTTGGGTTCGATATTCTTGATTGGTCTTAATATCGCTTGTCGAAAAACTACAAATTAAATCGCGCCGTTGCCGGGGAATTAGTTTTTGCGCCTATAGTGAGACTTAGGATTTATTTGAAGTGGCTACTTGTTGCCTTTTTGTTTTATTTGTTTTGTTGTTTATTTTTTTGTGAATTTGATACTTGGCTTTCTTGTCTAGATGGAAGGATACGACTCATATGCATGGAATCAAGAGTTTTATCAAGAGAGTATGATGTATCCTCCACACTATGAAGAATTTGGATATAATAATTGGATGAGCTTTGATGATAATTCTCAATTGCAACAAGTTCCATCCAATTATCAAGAGTGGAAATGTTATGAAGTTCCTCCCCCACTTCAAGAGATGTTCCTATATTATGAGCATTATGATCAAACATTCGATCAATGTCTTGGAGTTGAATGTCAAGGAGCATCGAAGGGGATTACTATGATGATGAGAGAAGCTTTGAGTATGACTACCAAATGCCACAAGCTTCTTCTCAATTTGAAGAATGGGGACTCTATGATGTGAGAGCTATATTGAGGGAGATGTTTGGAGTGTTGTTGGAAAAATTTGAGGAAGATAAACCGAGATGTGAAGAAGTGCTTCCCTTGTATGAAAACATTTATGAGACCAAAGCATTGGTTGATTTAATGATAGAGGGGAACATGGAGATCACCGAAGCTCAATTCATGGTGTTAAAAAGTCAACTCAAATATTTTCTACTCCAATCAAGAACATAACCATCATGGAGAATCGTCAAGAAGAAGGGGAGGAAGAAAATGAAAGTGAAGAAGATGTAGTAGAGGGTCCAAGCAAAGAGGATGAAGTGAAAAATTTCCTTGTCGAAAGTGAGGAAGAGGAATGTCCATTGATGGACATGAGCAATAATGAGGAAGAAAATCTAGAAGCATCGAATGAAGCCTTGAAGATTGAAATGAACATTTCTATACCTTCAAACTCTTCAAATTGTACTTTAATTGAGATAGATGCGTCTATTGATTTGATTTTACCTCTTGAGAACTTTGATTATAGGAAAAAATTAAAGAAGTGCTTGGGCATCCTTGGAGAAAAGAAATGGAGAAGGATGTTGGTGAGAAAGCAAGGAGGACAACTATCAATAAAGTGCAAGGATGTGGATGATGGGTCTATCCTACATATGTGCCTCCATGATTTCGAAGCTCAAAGGTTATAATGGCAAGGAGGACCGATACCCTTGGTCATTCCGATGAAAGAGTGGGAAATGCATGAATAAGTCCGGCAAAGGACAATAAAAATAGCGCTTGACGGGAGGCAACCCATCCTTTTTGGTTGTTTTTGTGCTTGTGTGCTTTTGTTTTTGTTTTGTTTTGGAGAATAGGCTAGGAATTCATTGCTCATGCTTAGGAGGTTGTCATATCTTGCTCGGGGATTATTGGATTATTGAGCTTATTTGATACCATTGGGAGTTGCATATTCTTGTATCACTCATTTGCCAAACTTTGAATTTCATGCTAAAATTTATGTTTGGGGGTTGATTGTTTTTATTGGTTAACTTGCAACTTGTCTTGGTAAGGATGTAATGGTTTTATGCCCGATTGTAGGTACACTTGCTAGATGAATTGGAAAGCGATTGGAATTGCAAGGAAATGCAAGATCAAGAAGGAAAGCGCATAAAAGCATGATGAGCCCTACATGTTTGAAGGAAGATGGAGTTTAAAGGCTTTATGGTACAACACTTCCTTTCAAACTTAGACTTGTCTAAGTTTGGGGGAGGTGTTTTTCTTTCTTTGCCTATCTTTTGTGCTCTTATTTGATTTTGGGGTTTGTTGAGCTTAATGTTTATGGATATGATGATGATGCTATATTGTGATTTGGATTCCTTGCATATTTTTAGGAGTGATTTGTATTGAGCTTAATTGTGGACATATTGCATATCTTTTAGTATCATTATTTCCATAGTGAGTGTGCTTGAGATTATGTACATTGCACTTGTGTTTGATTTGCAAGACTTATTGAATTTTGATTTGATCATGAGTTGATTTGTAGCTTGTTGCTAGCATGATTGATGTTTATGCAAAGATGAATTGATTGAAAATGCTTGATTCATTGCTCAATTTAAACCCGTGAGCTTTTGTGCCTTTATAATCGTACATCTTGTACGGTTGATATCATTTCTTGTGAGTGCATCATTCATGGATTTGTATGCTAGAACTTGCCACAAGACTTGTTGATATTAATCTTTGTGTGATTTCATGAAAGTGATAAGAGGCCATGTTTGATATGATTAGTCACTTTGCCAAATTTTTCCCCACCAAATACATTTGATTTCCTTAGTGAGCCATGTTGAGCCTTAGTTCCTTATTCTTTGACAAGCCAAGTGAAATTGAAACCATTTTGCCTATTTTTGTGAGCCTTCTTGTCCTATGTTTAGTAAAGCTTGATTGTTGGCTATAGATGGTGATTTGATTGTGAAGTGTGGTAGAAAAGTATGAGCTAAGTGATGATGCATGAAAGAAAAAAGAAAGGTTGTGGAAAAAATTGAAGTGTGAAAAAATTGTGAACATGAAAAAGAAAGATTCAATTTGTGAGCTTAAAAAGAGAAAGCTCAAGTGAATAGTGGTGTTTGAACATTGAAGTGCAAGAAAGAGTGTGCTAGATAAAAAGTGAAGAGATGTGTATTATATTGATTAGCTATCATTCAAGTCTCTACTACTTAGTCACTCTTATCCAAGTACATCCCACCTTTCCAAAGAGCCTACATTACAACCTTGATGAAAGACCTCTTTGATTCTAGTTTCGAATCGTCGCAACATCCCAATCAACGTACATCTCTCGACTTTGTTTTATCTCTAATAGAAGTCAAATCATATTCGAACTTGATTTTCTTTTGAATCCGCCATTGATGAATGTAGAAGGTTTTAGGAGGGAAAAGAGAGGTTGAGAAAATATGAAGAGTTTTATGTGTGCGTAGATGAAAATTATGCACACGAATGTCTATTTATATGGAAAATAAAATAATAAACAATTATTAGAATAATAATTGCCTGCAAAAGTGTAAATGTAGGCTTTCGAATCGCCATTAATGCAATTATGACATTTATTTTGAAAAGTGCATAGAATATTATTTAATATGTCGCGCGTGAGATTGAGACGGTTCATTTTGAAACCGCCTCCATTTCGGCGCGTGAAGCATACTCGAGCGTTTTTCAAAAGTTAATTTGATAAAATTTCGGTCCGTAGTAACTTCTCTCCCGACAGAGTTACTTATTTAAGAAATTACTTTTCAGCTTAATTGGAGAGATAAAATAGAATATTTTTGATTTTAGAAAACAAATTTGAACTCCTTATCCTTTTATTTTGTAAAACAAAATATTTTTAATAAATCGAGCAACTTCATTTTTGAATAAATGATAAAGAGAATTATGAAATTAAATTCATATACTAATTATATGAACTCAATATTCATAATTAAGAATATTTAGGAGAAACTTCTGGACTTTCACCTTGTCCGGATTGATAGCATCACCTGTCTCTGCTTCCTTAATACTTGGACAAATAATCCTTGTCTTGTATTTAGAGATGTGTACTAAACTTTATTCTTCTGAAACCACAAACACTTAGACAAATTGTTAGTAACAAGAGTAAGTCGGATAAGGTTCAATAGTCATCCGATTCTCAGAAGTCAGTTGACTATTACGTCCTTATCTCGATTTACCTATGTCGACAAGTAACTATCGTGTCGATATGGTCTCAGAATAACCCAAAACCCAATAATAGGATTTTATATTTTATTTTCTAAGTTTAGGGATTATTTCATTTTATTTCAATTTCATATGTGGTTTTCTTAATTTTTCTCCAACCGACGAACGGTTTTCTCGACCGAAAATCTACCGATACTACTATTTCAAACACACATCCGTAATCCGGATCTGTTTAATAATGATTAATTACCAATAGTCCTTTAAAGGTGAGAAACACTCAAGAAAACCCTAAGAAAAGTGTTTGTTCTCCCGTCGCGCTTTAATCAATTTTTGGAGCCGAAACTCGAACCGAAAAAATACCGAAAATTCAACGTCGAGATCACAATACTGTATTAAAAGAGTGGGCTGCCAAATGACAGCCCAATTGCCCAAAAAATAACCAACCATGTGGGAGTTAGAGGGGGAATAGTGCTCATTGTACCTTTTTGCCCAAAAATCACACCCTAAGTACCCTACTTAGTGTACTACCTTCCCTAAATCCCTCCCCATCACCCAATCAGCCGTCCCTCCCCTTTTCCTCCCATCTATAAATAGCTGCTGCCCATTCATTATTTTCCCACAACAAAAGCTTGGGGCTCTCAAGACAAAGAAGAAAATCTCCAAGGGTAAGTCCCTAAGCCCTCTCTTTAGCCTCATGTTTCTCCTTAGCTTAGAAATTTAGGAAAAATATGATATGAGTCCCTAAGAACCCCTTTTGACATGATATGATCTTATATGGAGTGTTTGAGTTGGAATTATGGTGTTTGGAGTCAAAATGGTGAAGTTATACTTGAAACATGAAGCTGCCAAACCGTGTCCTACCCACTGACCCGTTTTTTGTAAAATTCAATCGGACCCTTTCCACCCGTTTAAAAATCATGGAAAAATTCCTAGATGTAGTATTTGAAGTCTAGAACAACATGTGTAAATTACATAATTTTCTGATCACTGTGTAGGGAGAATAAAATCGTGAAAATGATGTGTCGGAAGTAATCCGAAACTGGGAGCAGTGACTCACTTCTTTTATTTCTCCCCTTTCTGATAGTTATAAAATTCTAGGAAAAATCTGGGATGTTCCCCTTGATGAGTTGTAAATCATAGTCAAAAATCATAATTTTTCGTTTAGTACTTTATTAGATAAAATTCGTTTTCTGAGTACCTGGTCGATGTTCGACGCATAGGGCTATTCTGTGTTACACGAATTTATTTTCCAGTTTTGCTTCAGTAATAAATTATGGAAATATTCATGGATGTCCTACAACATGTTTATAACTAGATTCTTAAATTGGGTGATTTTTAAACAAGTATCCAATAAGTTACGAATTTTCTCGTAATACATGTCCAGTAACCAAGCCAAACGATGGATTGAATGTTCACGAACTTTCTGGGCAGAATCCGTAAGTCAAATGGCTTGGGTCCCTGAATGAAAGTTTTTCATATTTGAGTAATGCATCACGTGTTTTAATTTTATAATTATCGGATATTTCTACAAAGAGTTATGAATTTTATAAGTTTAAGGTCACTGTTTTGCCGAAACAAGTATTTGGAGTCCTTATTACAAAATCTGCTATAATTCCGTAACTCGAATGAACTCGAACCCTTAATAAACTTTGTTCTACACTGAAAGGTGTACAACATACTCAAATTTCATAATTTTCTAACGAGTCTAAGTGTTTTATTTCATTTATGCATGAATAAGTGTTGTTTCCTCAATTGACTAGTACTTGATAGAGTAAATAGCTAATACTTTTAAATGAAGCGCATGTTTGAATACCAAATGTTACACATAGTACTTTATGAATGCATATACTTGATTGTCTTACATGTTTTAATGAAAATAAACGGAACCGAAAGTCCCAAATTCGTAACCCCCAAACTATAGTACACTAACAAAGCCGTTAAACATAGGATTTAACCCATAGAAGCTCTTGATAAGATGAAGTATCCCTTCTTCATTCAAAGCCTAGTTTTAGAAGACACAATAAGACCAAGAACCTAAGTTTCTAACGGACTAAAGAATTGTCGAACTAAACATACGGATTGTGCTAGGTAGAGTACGGTCGGAACCAGAGGTTGAGACTTTATACGAGCAGCCTAAGCCATCAAGAAGTTAAACTTTCCCTTAAAAGTTTCCAGGTGGGTGACACTATCTCGTATAGCTAGTTAATGTTATATAGTGTTGTCGATTTCTGAATCAAACATAAACAGCTTCTTCCGAAAGACGCAAACAACTCAAAAGCATGAAAATGCACAACTCCTAACTATAAGAAAAATGCGAGAACAAGCTTCTTTTACTTTGATTATTTGTTTTTATATGCTACATACGAGAGTTATTATCTCTATTGATCTATCGATCTCGGCAGAGAGTGGGAGTGTGCGTAAATGCCACTATAGCCACCTCACGGGAGGAATAAGGATGGTAAAGGGTGTGGAGAGTGTGCGTAAATGCCACTATAGCCACCCCACGGAGCAATAAGGATGGTGAAGAGAGTGGAGAGTGTGCGAAATGCCACTATAGCCACCTCACGGGAGCAATAAGGATGGTAAAGAGTGTGGAGAGTGTGCGTAAATGCCACTATAGCCACCTCATTCGGGCCGAGAATTACGGGTCTCGGACGTGTAAACGTGCCATTCCACAATGTGATTACGGGGATCGGACGCACTAGCGTGCCATCTCAAATGTGCTATACATATATACTAAGCCGTCGTAAAGAAAGATGAATTTCTTAATCGAACGGAAGTTAAAGGATAAAAATCTTATAATTGAAGATTACCTTGTACAAATGGGCTAAATGCCGCAACGCATAACTAAAGATAAGAAAAGAATAAAAGATTCAATTATATTCGGGTTTCCTGTCAACTGTGTAACAAAGATACGTATTACCCATCGAGATTCCTATCTCACTCTCCCAAACTTAATATTTTTCAAAGTTGCGAGAATGAGGTCCGGGAGCTGCATGAGACGACCGCTTCCCACTCTTTTCCCCTTTGAATAAATAAATCGTCTTAGTAACTTTCAACCCTTTGTAATGAATACTTTACTAACCTTATGTTATTTCCTTCTTCCGAGAATTGTACTCGTCGGATGGTTTTGTCCAAGCCGAATAATGAACTTTTATAAATAAAGAGTTTCCCTTTTTCCAAGTAAAGTATTTTTCTGAAATTTTTCCGCTGCAACTTAAATGGTTGTTATTCAAAAGAAATTTTCTCGCCTGGCTTTTATATTTCACTAAGTGACGACTGGGTTTAGGACGTCGACCCCGAGGGTCAAATTTCAATTCGGGCGTTACATGGTCAATATGACTAATCCTTGATTCTTGATTCCAATGATAGGAGATCAATGATATCAGCTACCCGATTGACCTTTGACTCATATCTAGTCCGATAATTCTTTCTAGACATAATACACCAATTGAGAGAGACTAGAAGTAAAAACAAGGAATTAGATTATAGATTAACTAAATAAGCATCTAATAATCCTAATTCTACAGATAGTTCTTTAAACCTTGTCTCTCGCAAGTGGCTTTGTCAAGATGTCCGCCCTTTGAAAATCGGTAAGAATCTTCTCTAGTCGATATCTCCTTTTTCAACATGGTCTCGAATGAAGTGGTGTCTTATGTCTACATGCTTGCATCTTGTATGTAGGATCGGGTTCGGGTAATAGCTATGGCACCATTACTATCACAAAAGATAGGTACTTCTTTGGTGATAATATTATAGTCCCTTAGCCGTTGACTTATCCAGATCACCGAGAACAACAGACTTCCACCGCCATATACTCACTTCATTGTGGAAGTAGCTACAGAGGTTTGTTTCTTAGACAACCATGAAATCAACTTACTACCAAGAAATTGGCAAGTACCGGATGTAGATTTTCTATCTATCTTACATCCACCAAAATCGAATCCGAGTAACTGCATAACTCAAAGTTATAATCAAATTTGGATACCATAGTCCAACATTTATAGTTCCTTTCAGATACTTGAGAATTTTCTTTCTTTGCTTCAAGATGGCTTTTCTTAGGATTAGCTTGAAAACGGGCACATACTCCAACCGCAAAAGAAATATCGTGTCTACTAGCGATTAAATATAATAAAGAACCAATAAGACCTCTATATTCAGCTTTGATCGTTGTCTTCTCCCTTCTCATCTCGGATCCATTGAAAAAATTGTCATCATAGGTATCTTAGCTTCTCTACTGGGTACCTATTCCAAATTTATCAATAAGATCTTTTGTATATTTGGCTTGATAGATGAATATTCCCTTCTTTTTCTGTTTGACTTGAAGTCCAAGAAAATAAGTCATCTCACCCATCATGGACATTTCAAATCTGCTTTTCATAAGAGAACTAAAATCTTCACACAAAGATATGTTAGTTGATCCAAATATTATATCATCAACATAAATTTGAACTAACAAAAGATCACAACCAAACTCTTTTCTAAAAAGAGTTCTATCAATTTTACCTTTAACAAAACCATTTTGAATTAAATATTCAGACTGTGTGTCATACCAAGCTCTTGGTGCTTGTTTAAGTCCATATAGAGCTTTCCTTAGTTTATAAACCTTGTCTCCTTTGACAAAACCAGGGGTTGCTCTACATAAACTTCCTCGCCTAGGATTCCATTTAAGAATGCCGACTTAACATCCATTTGAAAAACTATGAATCTTTTAAAAGCAAGATAGGCTAAAAACAATCTTATGGCTTCCGCATTTAGCCACCGGTGCAAAGGTTTCATCATAATCAATGCCCTACGATTGTGAATAACCTCGAGCAACTAGTCTCGGCCTTATTTCTAACCACAATATTGTTTTTCATCCCTTTTGTTTTTAAAGATCCATTTAGTTCCAACGACTTTTTGATGATGAGGCCTTTCAACAAGCTCCCACACATCTTGTCTTTGAAACTCGATTTAGTTCTTCTTGCATGGCATTAATCCGGTTGGAATCGATTAGAGCTTCGTAATTGATTTAGGTTCAAGTAATGACACATAGCAACCGAACATACAATCTTGATTTAGTTGAGTCC
Organism: Paraleonurus japonicus; assembly: GCA_030762865.1. Lineage (NCBI taxonomy): Eukaryota > Viridiplantae > Streptophyta > Magnoliopsida > Lamiales > Lamiaceae > Paraleonurus > Paraleonurus japonicus. The sequence continues at coordinate 30,333,634 of CM061054.1, forward strand.
TTGTCTGGACAATTAATCTAAATCTCCAATTATCTGCTCAATTTGGATGATATGACATTACTCTCTTTCCTTTATCTTTTACCGTGGATGATGTCTTGTCTGAACTATTTATTTCAGATGATTCTATGTTACCTTGATCCTCGAACATCGGATGTACTAGTTATCCGATTAGTAGGCAAATCACCGGTGAGGAAAAATTTCCGTGTTCTTTTCTTTTGTCCAATTCTTCCTCTTCATCCGAATCTGATCCTTGATTGTAGAATTTTATGGTTGATTCTTTGATAGTCATCTGCTCTGCATCGTGCGATATCTTTGTGATGTTCCCCTGTCTTATCAAACTCAAAAGAAGATTCATCAAATATCACATGAGGTGTTTCTTCTACACACAAGGTTGTCTTATTAAAAACTCTATATGCCTTTGATACAGATGAGTATCCCAAGAATATCCCGTCCTGCTATTTTGGCATCAAAGGTTTTTAATTGAGACTTTCCATTGTTATGTATGAAACATTTACAACCAAATATATGAAAGTATGAAATTTTGGGGGATCTTCCCTTCCAAATTTCATATGGAGTTTTACACTTATCATTAACAACCAAGCTTCTATTTTGAACATAACATGCCGTATTCACAGCCTTCGCCTAAAATGTGGAGTGTTATACTCGGATAACATAGATCTAGCCGCCTCTTTCAAAGTTCTGCTTTCTCCTTTCAACCACTCCATTTTGCTTTGTGGAGTCCTCACTGAAGATGTTTCCTGAGCTATGTCATTCTCAATGCGGTAGTTAGAAAGCAATTTATTTAGGAATTCAAGACCTTTATCACTTCTAATTTTAACAACATTTAATCCTTTTTCATTTTGAATCTTCTTAAGAAATTCTGGAATCTTAGTCATAGTCTCATTCTTTTTGTACAAGAAAATAACCCAAGTAAATCTTGAAAAATCATCAACAATTACTAAGGTATATTTTCTTCCACTAAAGCCGAGAGGAGTTCTTGGACCAAAAAGATCCATATGAAGAAGTTCCAGAATTCTTTTCTCAAGAAGGATTACTTATTGTTTTAAAAGAAGCTTTGGTCTGTTTTCCTTTTTAACAAGCATCACACACATGGTTCTTTGAAAATATTTTATCAGGAAGTCCTTTAACTAAAGATTTCCTTGCTATTTTGTTAAGAGTTTTGAAGTTTAAGTGACTAAGTCATCTCGTGCCACAACCAACTTAAATCATCCGAACTCTTAGCAACAAGACAAGTGTCTTTAGGACAACTTTTGAAATTGGCAACATAAATGTTACCTTGTCTTACTCCGGCTAATAGAATATTTTCATTGATACCATCTAGAACATAGCATGCATTATGAGTAAATTTGACACAAAACCCTTTATCACAAAATTGTGAAACAGATAGTAGATTGTGCTTCAATCCTTCCACGTATTAAACTTCATGAACTTGAACATCTCCAATCATTAGTGTTCCTACACCTTTAGTAAGTCTATAGTTGTTGTCTCCAAACATCACTCTTGGTCCATCAATGGTTTGATAGTTAGAGAGAAGTCGTCTTTCATAGGTCATGTGCTTGGAACATCCACTATCAATGTACCGGATGACCTCAAGAATGTCTCCTCTATCAACTATCTTCTTGTCTTCCTGCAATCACAAATTTATTGCTTAGGTACCCTTTGTACTTTGGGTCCTTCCATGTTTAAGTTGATTTTTAGGAATCCAGGACAAAGATATCAATGTTTCTTAAAACCATAGATTGCAGGTTACATCCATACCTATCTACTAAGATAAGACTTTCAAGATCAATCTTATTTAATTGAACTTTTGAAATTGTCTTGAATCTTGGTAAGAATGGATATGTTCTGCTTTTTCCATTAAAACCATTATACCTAGGATAAAACTTTGATTTAGCCTTGGGTTTAACCTTTGGAGTTTCTTTCCTTGTCTGCTTTCTTCTTTAATTATCGGATGAGGTAATCAATTCCTTGGGTTTCCATGGACTAAATCTAGTTTCTATCTTTGGTTTAGTTGCTTTGACAAAGACTCTAGGTTTTATTGGATCATTTTTCTTGCTCCTATCAAAATCTAATCCAGCTTTTATCACTAGACTTTTGTGAAGAATTGAAAATTTTATCTATTGTGGTTTGAGAATTATTGAAGTCCTAACTTGAGATTTAATTCTTTGTTAGTTTTCTTATAATTCTCATTCTCAGAATAGACATTTGAAAATTTTATTTTTAAAGAACTTCAATTCTTGTTCTAACTTTTCTGTCTTATCAGACAAGGTATCGGTGATCATTTCCCCGACATTCCCCTTTGAATGTACGGTCACGGTTTCTCACTTTCCTTTGTTTGATTGACCTTAGTTAGATCAAGAATTTGATTCTTTAAATTAAAATTTTCAGCCTCTATCTGTTTATATGCAGATAGAGCTTTTTCCAAGTCTTTCAAAAGTTTATCAACAAGATCGGGATCAGATTCTCGATAAGGTATCACAATCATTATCCGAGGATGTATAGTAATGTACCTCTTTTGCCATCGACAGATGTCATCATCTCGATCCAAAATCAGATGAGAATGAGGATGAAGATGTCTCATGAACTTCTTCTTTCTCAGCTAGGAGAGCTCTCTCGTCAAAGCATACCTTCTATCTCTTTTCTTCCTCTTTTCTTCTCTCTCTGGGAGTGAGTTGAGGACAATCATAACCGTAGTGACCAGGCTTGTTGCATGTATAACATATATCTCCTCTGTCTGCTTTTAGACTACTATCTCCTCGTCGATAGGTGACTTATGACTCCTTGACTGATCCTTCTTTCTATCATTATCTCGAACTCTTTTCATCACCCTCGTCGATCTATAGTTTCTTCGTCTGTCTGTCCCTCTTGTTCCTTTTATACTTCATCTTCAATCTTTCATATCTTTTTAACAAAAGAGCCATTTCTTCTTTTATGGACAAATCAGATGCTTTAGAGATCTTTTCGCATTCATCTTGATGAACAAAAGCTACGATCTTTCCAGATGTTGAAGATTCTCGCTTCATCTTTTTCATCTTCAATTTGAATGTCATATTCTAACGCCTTTAGATGAGAAAACAAAGTGTGGTGAGGAATTGAGGATATATTTTGAGTAGCCTTGAGAATGTTAGCTTTTTTCTCTCCATCTTTTGCTCATTGACCTCAAAGCACTTTATTGTTAATTTCTTTTTCTCGTACGTTTTTCCCAAGTCACCGCCTTGTTCAAGATTAGTCACCTGACATCTAATTGATCAACAGACTCTCCTTCTTTCATTTTGAAAGTGTCAAAAGCATGTAGAATCGATCGCAACTTGTTTTCTTTAACCTCGCTCGGATCCTTCACAAATTCCAGCAAGAGTCTCCCACATTTCCTTTGCAGCCTTGCATCTTTTAACCTTTTCTATCCAATCCTTGCTTAATGTTTCAATAATTTCAGTTCTTGCAACTTGATCCAAGTTGTGAATCTTCCTTTCATCACTAGTGAGTTCGAGCTTTTCTTTTCTTGCCTCACTCTTGTTTCAATTTCTTTGTAGTACCATCACTTGTGCCACCATGATAAAATTTGATGGGTCCTTCCTTAAGAACCTCTTCCATTTTGTCATGAATTGCTTTAAGATGGTTCTCCATTCTAAACTTCCAAGAATCATATTCTTCTATAGAAAAATCGTAAACTCCTGGATTTCTTGCTTTTCATGAAGACATGGTGAAACAGAAACCACAAAACTCACAAGATCTTGTTAGTAGAAGCTGTTAGTGAAACAAAGAAACTACTGATTATCAAGAACAAAATTCGGGATCTTAGTTAAGACCTAAAATTAATATCGTAATGCCTTAACACCGCTTTGATACCACTTGTTGGTCCCAATTAGTTGAGTTGATTAAAACTTGAATTAAACTTCTAGGACAAAATCTAGAAGGGGGTAGAATAGATTTTGTTGATTTTTTTAAATCTTTCAAAACTTATTCAGAGTACCAAAGTACACAGCGGAAAATGATGATTAAACACAACTTCAACAAGATCAAAAGCAAATCGATATTATAGGTTTAACTTTAATCTCGAAATTAAACAAGAATTGATGAGATAAGAATTGAAAAATACAAGTAAGTAAATCAAAGCGATAAAGAACACAGGATTTATAGTGGTTCGGATTATAACAATCCTACATCCACTCTCCTCCTTCAACCTTGAAGAAGGGTCTTCACTTACTTACTTTCTTCCTTCTCACCGACTTACTTACAATCGTGAATCTTCACCTTACAATGAATTCTTCCTAATTTCGGATATCTATGGCTTGAAGATCTTAAGTGAAAAGTGTTCTACAAACACTAAACCGGAAAACGTATAAAACGTTTGTGAATGTGTACAATATTTGTGGCTCGTGAATACAAATTGTGTATACTTGAAGAGTGCAAAGTATCAAAAGTAATTCTATACTAATATCTATCCCTATTTATAGAGATCCTCATTTGGTAGTTATAACTTCCTTGAATTGTTTTGATTAGTTATAACAATATAATCAATCTTGTAACTTCCTCTTAGTTAGTTGAAATCGCTTCTTGAATCTTGTGTAAAATTTCTCTAACACTTCATCGTCGATACTTGTTTCACCTTGTCCTCGTCTTCATTCCTTGTCTCGGGTGATTATTTATAGTATTGCATCTCACTGTCTTTTATGTGTTGTACTTGTCGGATATTTGGTCCTCATCTAATTTCTGTCCTCATCTCGAGGTTTGTCCTTGTACGATATCTTGAACTAGTCGACTTTTATACTTAGTTTTATTATACTTCACTGTCTATACAAGATACTCACTGGTCATCCTATTTTACACTTTTAACACATCAATACTAAATACAATCTTTTCTTTACCTAACAATTTCCCCCTTTTGATGATGTTAAAACACACCAAGAAAAGAAAAATGTTAATATATTTCGAATATGAACGTAATACAAGATATACAATCATATAGTCGATAATTAGAGCAGTAGACTTTACAACCAGACGATCGTAGTAATACTTTAATCAAGATTGAGATTAGAAAATTTGAAGGACACTTAAAAAATTAAAAGATTTGAAGATTCAGGTGTTATAAATTTATAAGACGATTACTTATACCAAGAGTTAGTTAATGAAATAATGAAAACAAGTTAGTTAAACAACCAAATTTTGTGATAGTAGTTCAAAAGAGTATATTTCACATGAATTCATCGATTTGCATATTCACATTGATAACATCAAAACAGCATAATTAGAGAAGTAGTAGAAGATAAGACTTAGTCGTACCATCTGTCTTCTTACGGAATAGCCATCGATCGAAGACACGATTTTCGAGCTTAATGTCTCCCGCCTTGACTAGATCTACCACTGTCTCGGCTTGGATCAAAGATTCGCTTCACCTTTTCTCTATCCAGATGGCCATCTTGCGTAAGTGGAGCAGACATGGTTGCATAAGGTGGTGCGACTATGTCTACATTGAATTCGAGTCCCCAAGATCGATCAGAAATCTTGATAGAAGTTTGGATCTTTTGCCTCCAGCCATTCGTGAAACGCAATGTTCTCGCCTCGTGCCCCAAGAGATTTTCTTGCAGGACATGAAACAGGAAGATCCATTCCCCTTCATAAGCTCTCCATTTGGCTGTTGATCCATGGGAAGGATTTCCTTGGGCACAGCCTCTGCTCGGTGGAATGGACGAAAGTCCTCTTCTCCTTCTTTGCTTTTCGATCTTTGAACCCACTTCCTCGTCTTCCTCGTCGTAAGTTTTCCCATGCCTTCTCTTGCTCCCTTCTCCTATTAGCTTCTCTCCTTTTGTACTTCTCCCTTTCTTCCCTCCTCCTCTTAAGTACTCTTACCTCCTCTCTGCCTCGGTGGGTCTTTTGAACTTGGCTTGAAGCCTTAGCTTTCCCAGTGCTTTTGATCGGGATGAGGGGGATTTGATTGTCGGGGACTGGAGCAGATCAGCGGTGGGTGGAAGTTCGGGTTCGAGGCTCGGACTCGGTGGATTCAAATGCTCTTCTTTTCGCCTTCTCAAGGCTCTCTCGAGACTTCTCTTCTTCAGCTTTCTTCTTCTCTTCTTCTACCTTCAACAGCTTCTTCCGACAACTCATCTATCCTTAGATTCAGTGGCATAAGTGATCATCTTGTAACTCAACCCTTTTCTTGAGCTCACTATCTTCCCCTTTTTAGCATCAAAGAAACGGGTGTTGCAGATAGTGGCTACTTGATTTATCTCGCCCTATGAGTTCTTCTCTTACAAATCCTATTTTACGATTAAGTTCAAGGCGCTTCTTATGGGCAGTCTCGGTTAAATCTGAACTCATCTTCCATGAACTGCTTTGAGTAGCTGTTTGTCTGTCTTTCTCCATGGCTATTTGCATAGATAGGATTTGAAGAAATGAAGCTTCCTTTGCTCTCCAAGACTCTCTCACTCGGTCCTCAACATCACACCGATTTGTGAAATGAATCTCTTACATCTTGTTTGACCCAGCGTCTTGAGAGTTCATCCCCTCACCACCTTCCTGTAATTTGGCCATATTCTCCTCATGTCCGATTCCGGAGAAATATAGATCAATCTTGGTCTTTTCATGAACACCGCTTCTATATTCTCCTTTATTGCGAAGTTATGACATTTGGGACCACTGGAAGGCATTCTGCATTGTGCATTCTTGATTTTCTACTTGGACTTGGTAGCGTCTAATTCGGATACTGAGCCTTGAGATGTGGTGGGCAAGCTCTGCTCTTGAGGGAGGAAATAAAGTTAGATCTATTTCCTCGATTTCACTTCGCTTGCACAAGTGGAGGAATCTGCCAGTGAGTCGATGTAGTTGGCATATTAGTTTCCACCTCGCATTACTTGCTCCAGTGCTGCTCTGTTTGTGCCTCCTCACTGTATCCATCTCACTGGCTCATCGGCAGCTCCACCAGTTACCTCTTCCTCCATCCTTTCCTCCTCAACAACGGCCTCCTCATCCTTCTTGTTTCTTCCCCCTTCTCAACCGCCTTTTCCACCTCCTCTGGGGTCTCATCTCCAAGGTATACCCTTTGCAATATATAAACAACAAAGGTATTTTCGGTTAGGATATCCTGGAATGATTTGAGTTTTGCCTTCTTGAGGACTTCTTTCTCCCAGGATGGCTAGGTTATTGCCCTCGCCTCGCTATCAAAATAATTTGTCTCTTCAAATGAACCCGGCCGAGTCTTCTCAACATATAGACATCAATCAGCTCTTTCAATAGCTCGGGCTCATCTTTGAGAGTGGATTCTTGTCTCATGATGAATTTCTTCCCAAGAATCCGCAATGAGGTTTCGATTGGACCCATTTACCCAGATGGGTTGGGTAGATTTAAGTAAAGGTCGAGGTTCGGATGAGGTTGAGGGTAAGAAAGAGAATGGGTCGAATGAGGGTTGGGTTTGTGGACTTATGGGAGTGGACCGTTTTAGAGGCTCGAGAGGCGCGGTCTCATCTGCCCCTTCATCGCGAGGTTGGGAAGTGGTGGGTTTAGGTACTCCATCCTCGGATGAGGATGAAGACGATGATGATGAATCTGGCTTCCTCTCCTTCTCGACTCTTCCTCGGACGAGACATCCACCGTCTCCGTCTGTCCCGATACTTTTTCCGCCTCAGCTGCGACACTTCCCTTGGGAAGCTGTCCTCTCCTCTTCCTCCTCTCGCTTCCTCAGCCTCAGCAGACGAGGATTCATCCACCAAACTGTCTTAGTCTCTTTTGTCTTGGCTTTCAAGCCCTTTTCTTTGGAGGTGGAGGTGGAGCCGGAGCGTCTCCATCTCCCTCTCGAGTCTGTAGGACCATAAATCTTCTCATCTTTGATCAGAAGTCCTTTCTGTCTTGTATACTTTTTCACACCAACACTCCAATCGAGGTTGTCTGCTCCCACTTTATGCTCAAGTATGATGGTGATCCTTGCCATCATACTTGCAATTTTGGTCGAGAGACCATCTCATCGGCTAAATGTCTGATATGGGGGTTTTTGTGAACTTTTTCTTCTCCTCCATAATCCTTGAGTAAACTAACCTCGCCTTGATTAATTTCAGCCCCGTCTAGGATAGCCCTCAGACAGCATATCCTCGGCTTGGTTAGCCCGTCGTGGCTTTGTTGCTCCCCAAGATACACTTGGTCGATTAGCATCAACAGCCTATACTTTCTCTTCAACATCGGCCTTTTCAAATTTGCCGTTGTATTTTGATATGTTCTCCTTGCCATCAGATCGGAAACTCTCCAAATATTCGATGATTTATAAGTGAACGGGTTTTCGCGGTGGTGCTTAGATTAAAAATCGCACCAATCTAGAAATTGATAAAACAATTCTTCTTTTCTTCTCTTTAGTTCTAATTTGCGATTCTAGACTGTATGCATTGCTTTTGCCACTGGTCAAAACTCGGCACACAGATCATCCACCGTTAAATTCTTGAAGGTTTCATCGCATGATCGCTTCAATCCCCTTGATTCCGGTAGATTCGGTATTTCTCTAGTTTCGAATCACCGCAACATCCCAATCAACGTACATCTCTCGACTTTGTTTTATCTCTAATAGAAGTCGATCATATTCGAACTTGATTTTCTTTTTGAAATCCGCCATTGATGAATGTAGAAGGTTTTAGGAGGGAAAAGAGAGGTTTTGAGAAAATATGAAGAGTTTTATGTGCGCGTAAATGAAAATTATGCACACGAATGTCTATTTATATGGAAAATATAATAATAAACAATTATTAGAATAATAATTGCCTGCAAAAGTGTAAATGTAGGCTTTCGAATCGCCATTAATGCAACTATGACATTTATTTTGAAAAGTGCATAGAATATTATTTAATATATCGCGCGTGAGATTGAGACGGTTCATTTTTCGAAACCGCCTCCATTTAAGTGCGTGAAGCATACTCAGCGTTTTTCAAAAGTTAATTTGATAAAATTTCGGGTCCTTAGTAACTTCTCTCCGACAGAGTTACTTATTTAAGAAATTACTTTTCGATTAATTGGAGAGATAAAATAGAATATTTTTTATTTTAGAAAGCAAATTTGAACCCTTATCCTTTTATTTTGTAAAACAAAATATTTTTAATAAACTGAGCAACTTCATTTTTGAATAAATGATAAAGAGAATTATGAAATTAAATTCATATACTAATTATATGAACTCAATATTCATAATCAAGAATATTTAGGAGAAACTTCTGGACTTTCACCTTATGCGGATTGATAGCATCACTGTCTGCTTCTGAATACTTGGACAAATAATCATTGTCTTGTATTTAGAGATGTGTACTAAACTTTATTCTTGCTGAAACCACAGACACTTAGACAAATTGTTAGTAACAAGAGTAAGTCGATAAGGTTCAATAGTCATCCGATTCTCAGAGAAGTGGTTGACTATTACGTCCTTATCTCGATTTACCTATGTCGACAAGTAACTATCAAGTCAGGATATGGTCAATATGACTAATCCTTGATTCTTGATTCTAATGATAGGAGATCAATGATATCGGCTACTGATTGACCTTTGACTCATATCTAGTCCGATAATTCTTTCTAGACATAATAAACCAATTAAGAGAGACTAGAAGTAAAAACAAGGAATTAGATTATAGATTAACTAAAGAAGCATCTAATAATCCTAATTCTACAGATAGTTCTTTAAACCTTGTCTCTGCAAGTGGCTTTGTCAAGATGTCTCGCATATTGTGCACAAAGTTTGGTTACAGGTGTAGTATTATTTGAGGTATTGTATAATATTAATTTAATTACGGTGTAGTATTATGTAAAAATATTTTGCACACTATTTTTTAGTGTGCACAATATGCACACAAATATTTGCCATATTATAATACTGTATTTTTATATTATACAATATATGACTAACTAGTATTAGGTCCCGCGAATTTCGCGGGATATTGTAAAAAAGTTATATATATAATAAAAAAATTAAATTTAAATAGTTATAATACACAATGTAACAATTATTTAGGAAGAAATTAAATTGTCAAATTTGAAGCTAATGGACTTATATCAATTAATCTTGGCAAAGCTGGTGTGCTTCCACGATGATCAACTTTGAACGCTAATGGACTTATATCAATTAATTATTTCTCTTCCTATAAACTAATCGGTAAGAATCTTCTCTAGTCTAATATCTCCTTTTTCAACATGGTCTCGAATGAAGTGGTGTCTTATGTCTACATGCTTGCATCTTGTATGTAGGATTTGGGTTAAGGCAATAGCTATGGCACCATTACTATCACAAAAGATAGGTACTTCTTTGGTGATAATATTATAGTCCCTTAGCCGTTGACTTATCCAGATCACCGAGAACAATGACTTCCAACCGCCATATACTCGGCTTCGATTGTGGAAGTAGCTACGAGAGGTTTGTTTCTTAGACAACCATGAAATCAAAGATACTACCAAGAAATTGATAAGTACCGGATGTAGATTTTCTATCTATCTTACACCCACCAAAATCTGAATGCGAGTAACCTGACAACTCAAAGTTATCATCACTGGATACCATAGTCCAACATTTATAGTTCCTTTCGATACTTGAGAATTTTCTTTTCTGCTTCAAGATGGCTTTTCTTAGGATTAGCTTGAAAACGGGCACATACTCCAACCGCAAAAGAAATATCGTGTCTACTAGTTAAATATAATAAAGAACCAATAAGACCTCTATATTCGGTTTGATCGTTGTCTTTTCCCTTCTCATCTAGATCCATTGAAAATTTGTCATCATAGGTATCTTAGCGTCTTGGCTGGTACCTATTCCAAATTTATCAATAAGATCTTTTGTATATTTGGCTTGATTGATGAATATTCCCTTCTTTGTCCTGTTTGACTTGAAGTCCAAGAAAATAAGTCATCTCACCCATCATGGACATTTCAAATCTGCTTTTCATAAGAGAACTAAAATCTTCACACAAAGATATGTTAGTTGATCCAAATATTATATCATCAACATAAATTTGAACTAACAAAAGATCACAACCAAACTCTTTTCTAAAAAGAGTTCTATCAATTTTACCTTTAACAAAACCATTTTGAATTAAATATTCAGACTGTGTCATACCAAGCTCTTGGTGCTTGTTTAAGTCCATATAGAGCTTTCCTTAGTTTATAAACCTTGTCTCCTTTGACAAAACCAGGGGTTGCTCTACATAAACTTCCTCGGCTAGGATTCCATTTAAGAATGCTGACTTAACATCCATTTGAAAACTATGAATCTTTTAAAAGCAAAGATAGGCTAAAAACAATCTTATGGCTTCCAGACGAGCTCTTGGTGCAAAGGTTTCATCATAATCAATGCCCTCGATTGTGAATAACCTTGAGCAACTAGTCTGGCCTTATTTCTAACCACAATATTGTTTTTCATCCCTTTTGTTTTTAAAGATCCATTTAGTTCCAACGACTTTTTGATGATGAGGCCTTTCAACAAGCTCCCACACATCTTGTCTTTGAAACCGATTTAGTTCTTCTTGCATGGCATTAATCCAGTTGGAATCGGTTAGAGCTTACGTAATTGATTTAGGTTCAAGTAATGACACATAGCAACTGAACATACAATCTTGATTTAGTTGATTTACTCTCTTTCCTTTATCTTTTACGGTGGATGGTGTCTTGTCTCGATCTATTTATTTCGAGATGATTCTATGTTACCTTCGATCCTGAACATCGGATGTACTAGTTGTCCGATTAGTAGGCAAATCGGCTTGTGAGGAAAAATTTCCAGGTTCTTTTCCTTTGTCCAATTCTTCCTCTTCATCTGAATCGATCCTTGATTGTAGAATTTTATGGTTGATTCTTTGATAGTCATCTCTGCTCTGCATCAGTCTGCGATATCTTTGTGATGTTCCTGTCTTATCAAACTCAAAAGAAGATTCATCAAATATCACATGAGGTGTTTCTTCTATACACAAGGTTGTCTTATTAAAAACTCTATATGCCTTTGATAGAGATGAGTATCCCAAGAATATCCCGCCTCGCTATTTTGGCATCAAAGGTTTTTAATTGAGACTTTCCATTGTTATGTATGAAACATTTACAACCAAATATATGAAAGTATGAAATTTTGGGGGATCTTCCCTTCCAAATTTCATATGGAATTTTACACTTATCCTTAACAACCAAGCTTCTATTTTGAACATAACATGTTGTATTCTGGCTTCGCCCCAAAATCTGTGTGGAGTGTTATACTCGGATAACATAGATCTAGCCGCCTCTTTCAAAGTTCTGTTTCTCCTTTCAACCACTCCATTTCTTTGTGGAGTCCTCACCGAAGATGTTTCTGAGCTATGTCATTCTCAATGCGGTAGTTAGAAATCAATTTATTTAGGAATTCAGTACCTTTATCACTTCTAATTTTAACAACATTTAATCCTTTTTCATTTTGAATCTTCTTAAGAAATTCTGGAATCTTAGTCATAGTCTCATTCTTTTTGTACAAGAAAATAACCCAAGTAAATCTTGAAAAATCATCAACAATTACTAAGGTATATTTTCTTCCACTAAAGTTGAGAGGAGTTACTGGACTAAAAAGATCCATATGAAGAAGTTCTAGAATTCTTTTCGAAGAAGGATTACTTATTGTTTTAAAAGAAGCTTTGGTCTGCTTTTTCTTTTTGACTAGAATCACACACATGGTTCTTTGAAAATATTTTATCAGGTTGTCCTTTAACTAAAGATTTCCTTGCTATTTTGTTAAGAGTTTTGAAGTTTAAGTGACTAAGTAAATGCATGCCACAACCAACTTAAATCATCTGAACTCTTAGCAACAAGACAAGTATCTTTAGGATAACTTTTGAAATTGGCAACATAAATGTTACCTTGTGTTACTCCGGCTAATAGAATATTTTCATTGATACCATCTAGAACATAGCATGCATTATGAGTAAATTTGACACAAAACCCTTTATCACAAAATTGTGAAACAGATAGTAGATTGTGCTTCAATCCTTCCACGTAGTAAACTTCATGAACTTGAACATCTCCAATCATTAGTGTTCCTACACCTTTAGTAAGTCCATAGTTGTTGTCTCCAAACATCACTCTTGGTCCATCAATGGTTTGATAGTTAGAGGAAGTCGTCTTTCATAGGTCATGTGCTTGAAAACCACTATCAATGTACCCGGATGACCTCAAGAATGTCTCCTCTATCAACTATCTTCTTGTCTTCCTGCAATCACAAATTTATTGCTTAGGTACCCTTTGTACTTTGGGTCCTTCCATGTTAAGTTGATTTTTAGGAATCCAGACAAAGATATCAATGTTTCTTAAAACCATAGATTGCGCTTTTCATCCATACCTATCTACTAAGATAAGACTTTCAAGATCAATCTTATTTAATTGAACTTTTGAAATTTTCTTGAATCTTGGTAAGAATGGATATGTTCTCGCTTTTTCCATCAAAACCATTATACCTAGGATAAAACTTTGATTTAGCCTTGGGTTTAACCTTTGGAGTTTCTTTCCTTGTCTGCTTTCTTCTTTTGAATTATCGGATGAGGTAATCAATTCCTTGGGTTTCCATGGACTAAATCTAGTTTCTATCTTTGGTTTAGTTGCTTTGACAAAGACTCTAGGTTTTATTGGATCATTTTTCTTGCTCCTATCAAAACCTAATCCAGTTTTATCACTAGACTTTTGTGAAGAATTGAAAATTTTATCTATTGTGGTTTGAGAATTATTCAGAAGTCCTAACTTGAGATTTAATTCTCTGTTAGTTTTCTTATAATTCTCATTCTCGGAATAGACATTTGAAAATTTTATTGTTGGTCCCGGAAAGTTGAGTTGATTAAAACCTTGAGTAACCTTCCTAGAACAAAATCTAGAAAGGGGGTTTGAATAGATTTTGTAGATTTTTCAAATCTTTCAAAATCAATTCAAAATATCGATTAAACGCAATGAATATAATTGGATTCTCAACTTTTTATAAGATCAAAAGCAAGGTTGATATTCAGATTTTAGTTAAGATTCTGAACTTTAATCTTGAATTAACACAATTGTAAATCAAACAAAAACTAAAGAAAGCAAGAAATAACACCAGGATTTATAGAGGTTCGGATTTTAATAATCCTACATCCACTCTCCTTCTCCAATTTGAAGAAGGGACTCTGCCACCGCTTACTTTCTTACTTTCACTTACAACTTACAACTTGTACAAATCTTCAAATCTTCAAATCTTCAATCTCCTAAACTCTTCTTCTAGAAATCTAACTATTACAAAGGTGTATTGGATTTTGAAGATTACATGAAAAGTGTTCTAAAAACACTTAGAACTTTTGAAAACTCTCTTGAAATACTTGAGAAAGGATTGTGATTGAAATCGAGTAGTGAATAGTGTGTAAAATCGAATATGCATAAGTGTTCAATAACTATCTACGAAAAATGAAAAACCTAGACCTATTTATAAGTCCGGAAAGACAGCTTAGTTTGTTAGTTAATTCTAACAAACTTAAAAACCGCTTAACAAACTTAATCTTGAAAATCGTTCTCGACCTCGGTGATTCTTTCTACTGCTGCGGTGACTTGGTGAAGACTTGCCTTCCTTATTCTACTCAGCTTGTCTTTACCTCGCCTCGAGCTCTTCATGATCGTCTCCTGCAGATGACTAGTTTTGAGCTTGTCTTCGATGACTTGTAAACTTTGATCTCCGGCTAATCTTAATCGGCTCTTGACGGCCTGATCACTTAGGATCGAATCTCGATCTCGAGTGTTTATCACCTGTTGTATGCTCATCTGGATTTCTCCTTTTAACTCATCAAAACTCTTCTTGGTCTAACAATTTTCCCCTTTTTGATGAAGTTAAAACCTACAAGAAAGAGACTCACTCACAATCTGAAGTTAGTTTATAGTTAATCAAGATTATCAAATAGGTATTTGAGCACATATTTCACAACTCAAAGGATTCATTTCACTATTAGAAAAAATAAAGTCTTTTAAGCTCTTTTATAAATACTTAGAAACAAAACGAGTCTTAAGACTTAAAAGAACTTTTTCAAAATTTCAAGTTTGAGATATAAAATTCTCGAAAAAAAAAAATTTAAGTTTTTCTTTAAAAAAACTTTTTTCTAAAAAAACTAAGACAAAAAAATCACAAACGATCAAATATATTCATTCAAATATTTACACATTTACAATGATCAAAAGATAAAAAGATAAGGAAAAGATAAAAGATCCTTTATCGGACTCCCACCGATTGGATTCAGGAATATCCAACCTGTAAAGACTCTCTTCCTTAGCTTTTTCAACTCCTCCTCGTCTTTTAATCCGGACTCAACCTCGGCTTTGGCAATGATGCCTTTGATCCAGTTCATGTCGCCCGAGCCGCCTGGATTGGTCTTGGGCCTTCCTTTTCATAGGCTTGAGCACACAGATCAAGATTGAAGAATTTATCAGCTTCTACCAAAGACCTCCGATAGAAATCCTTGTCCTCCTTTTCTATCCACTCATGCCACTTTAGATCTTCGTGCAGCTCAGTGAATCAGATCCCTTCAGGATGTACCAATGATACATCCATCCGGCTTCCAAATTCTTTTCTTTATACTCTTTGAGGAGTCTGCCACTACGACCTTAGGTGGATTAAGTGTCTGTGATATGGCCTAAATTCGACTCATCCGCCTCCTTCATCTCCCATTTTCTCGACATCTGCTCCACCTCATCTCCAGTCCTTTGCTCTTCTTTTTCAGCTTCTTCCTTTCTCTTTCTCCATAGAAAGCCTGTTCCCTCATGATCCTCGCTGATCTGTTCCTCAGGCGAGTTAGAGTAATCAGGCTCCCTCTTCCTTTTCTCGAGATGGTGAGCTTAGGACTCAAGACTTTGACAGAGCAGATTCTCGCAATCATCTTTCCTTTCCCTTCCCTTTCACCTCGTTTGCTTTAGTCTCGATTCTTTTAGCTTTGTCGGCGGTGAGCAGTCCTTTCTTCTTCTTCTCTCTTCCTCCTCTCCTCATCTTCCTTCAACGCCTCCTCGAGTTGGGTGACCCTCACCAAGTGCAGCCACTCATCCCGATTTGATGCGAGCTTCCTCTCTGTCTCCAACTCATTGTGCTAGCCTTTGTCTCAACTTTACTTTTTGTCTTATCTAACACAGTGTGAGTGCCAACTCTCTTTCCTTTACCTCCTTCACCTCCTTTTCCCCTTTTTTACTTCATCGCCCAAGGTAGTCACTTCGTCTCCGGTTCACCGCATTTAGCCTGAAGTCCGACTTGTCCAAGGCCAATGAATCTACCACAATTGAGTTGTACTCAGAGACTTGTGATTTCAATCCTTTGACCTCCTCCTCCATAGCTGTCACCTTTTCAAAGAAGAATGATTGAGTTATAGATGTAATCTTTTCATGAAGATTTACCTCTACTTCTCGCATATTTGTGATCATTGCTTCGTGACAGCCTTTCACCATCTTCTTCGTCCTCCTCTGGAGCTTTTTCTCGAACGTCTGCTTCATCTTCCTCTCCATTTGAATAATTATGGAAGTGATAGCTGATGTGGGACTTAGGGCACTTTCCTCCTCCTCGGATGAGGATTCGGAAGAAGAAGAGGTAGAGGGGGAAGTTCGAAATTTGAGGTTGAGGAATTGGGAGCTCATCCGAATGTCTTCAAGAAAGGAGTAAGAGGTGACATCTATTTCTGGGGAGTAAAGTGTTGGGTTTCGGATGGGGTGGGGGTGGATGTAGTGATTGGTTCTATTTGTGGAGAGATGGTTGGGAGAATAGTAAATTCAGGTTGGGTTGAAGTGGGGGTTTCGGTTTGGGTGGTGGTGGGAGTGGTTTCGGATGATGTTTGAATGTTTGGGGCAAGCTGTGGCATTTGTGAGGCTCGGAGGTGCCAGCGGGCACACCTCTTCATTGCAGTGTGGGGATTTTGAGGGAGAGAGAGATGAAGTAGTACCTTCCTCCCGGATGGGTGAAAGCACAACTTCCTTGTTGGAGAAGCTGGGACATCCACCGCTCCACCTCAGTGCGATTTCTACCACCGGTATCTCTTCTCGGTAGGAGAGTGGAGACTTACGGCGACGGAGAGTGCCGAGGAAGATTCATGCGTCTGGAGGACCTCCTCTCGAAGAATAAATTGATTATCTTCATCGGAGTCCTCATCTGCAGCCTGGCCGACTTGTGGTGGCTCGCCACCGGTGCCACTGTCTGCAGCCTCGACTAGCCTCCTCCTAGACCTCCGTCTTGTTGGAGACCTTATAGAAGTTGTTGCCTCCTCATTTATTACTTCTACAACAGCTGGATCCTCGGCTGGTTGAGCTTACGCAGCTGGTTCAGCCGCCCAGTGCTTTGGAAGTTGGGAGTCTGCTGCTTCAGCCTCTGTACTCCTGCGGTGCCAGTGCTCCCCTTTGCCTCTGTGCATCATCGGACTCATCATCGAGTCGAGCAACCCTCCAATCCATTCATCTTTTGTCGTGACCCTTTACGCTTTAAATATTTCTTTAAACCCTCCCTTGTTTCAAATATTTTATTCAGTCCTTCCATCAACACTTTGTGATCTTATTAAAAAGACTCACATTCGAAGTATTATCCAGTCTCCATTGGTTGGGTTAAACAATAACCTCGGCCTTTTCTTCTTTCAGTCTCCTAAACAATACATCTACCCAATCCACTGTACTCCATCAACAATGGCTCTCATACAAGACAATCGTGACTTTGTCACTCCATCATGGGAGCTTTGATCTCCTAGGATTGACTTAGTGACGATTGTCATGAGCGGCTGAACCTTCTCCTCAACATGTGTTTCTTTAATTCTCTCCTAACACCTCTGTATGTAACCTCGCAAACATATCAAACGATTCTTCCCAATCGTTCTCCTTATACACCAAGGGATTGACCCCTTCCATCGAAGTATCCAATCCTTGCAACATTTTCTTTTGAGTATTCTAGTGGGTACCTTCAACCGTTGTTTTGAAACCATCCTCTGTGAATTCACTCCTTGCGAAATTCTGCTCCAATGAAATCAGCAGTTTTGTTCAATGGAGATTTAAGCGAGCAAAACCCTCGTAGTCTTGAAACTTCTAGGAGTCGATGATTTCTCTGGATTCTCTGTCATTTGTAGTTTCAAAATCTACATACATCTCAGCTTTTAATTTGTTTTTGACAAAATCAGGTAAGCATTTTGAAATCGGATCTGAAGCGGATATATAAGAATGTGGTTTTGGGGTTTGGGAAGAAGAAGATGCCATTGATAAATTTTTTAGAGTAAGAAATTTTCAAAAACTTTGATAGCAGGTAATTGTGAAAGTAAAAAAATTAAAAGCTGTTGAAGGTAAGTTTTTAAACGAAGGGGGAGAGAGGGAAAGTTTAGGAAATCGAAACGTGGCACGATCTCGGGGTTCGATTTTTAAACCGTCGATTAAAAAGGCGCGTGTAAAATATCAACGGTTTTGCAAGAAAATCGATTTGAATTCAGCGCGTGATTTACACGCATCTTGAGTTGCGTAAAAAGTAACCGTTTATCCTACGGATTAGACGGCTAATAGACTTACTTTATCGAAGTAATTAATATACTGACGTAAGCAATGAGATGTCTTGCTTAGTATTCAGGGTATTCTATTTCAGAACTTGGTAAAAGGTCAGGACTAGGTCAAGAAAATCTTATCTGAAATTTTTCCGAAAACTCTTTCCTAGTCTCGATTTTGAAAAAAATTTAACAACAAAGTATTTTCAGCTTTGTTACAAAAGCAGATTACTTGAAATACATGCTTAAGAACTTTATTTAAAAACAACAATTTTGAAAAGAACAAGGATGAAGGTTCTCTGAATGAAGAGATTTATGAATCTAATCTCGATATCCTTATTCCTCGCAAACAAGCGCTCATCAAAACTTATTAGTAGCCGAGGTAGATCGGATAGGGTGTAGATAGTCATCTGTTTTTGAGGAAAATCAGCTAACTATTGTGCCCTAGTCTGATTTACCATATGTCGATAAGCAATTATCATGTCGGATAAGGTCAATATGACTAATCCTTGATTCTTGATTCCTAAATAGGGGATCAATGATATCAACTACTGATTGCCCTTTGACACATATCTAGTCCGATAATTCTTTCTAGACATTTTAAAGAAAAGAAAAGATAAGAAATAAGGAAGCAGATGCACACAAATTAGAAACCAGCTAAAGATGCATCAAGTAATCCTAATTCTAAACACATTTCTTTAAACCTAGATTCACTAATGGTTTTGTAAGAATGTCGACTCTTTGTGATTCGTGGCAATTTTCTCAATTCTAATGTTATTCTTTTCAACATGATCTCTAATGAAATGATGCCTAATATCTATATGCTTACATCTAGAATGTAGAACAGGATTGTAAGTCATTGCTATTGCACTATTACTATCACAAGAAATAGGAGCAAATTTGATGTTTGAATATTATAATCTCTAAGTCGTTGACTAATCCAGAGGAGTTGAGAGCAACAACTTCCAGTGCCATGTATTGACTTCGATTGTGGAGGTGGCAACAGATGTCTGCTTTCTTAGATAACCAAGAAATTAATTTGTTGCCTAAGAATTGACAAGTTCAGTGGATTTTCTATCAATCTTACATCCTCCAAAGTCTGAGATCAATAACTGTCACATTTCCAAAGTTGTCATCACCGGGTACCATAACCCTACTTGCAAGGTTCCTTTGAGATATCTAAGAATTTTCTTAGCGATCTCGAGATGAGTTTTCTTGGGATTAGACTGGAATCTTGCACATACCCCAACTGCAAAAGCTATGTCTGGTCTACTTGCGGTGAGATAGAGAAGAGATCCAATCGGTCCACGATACTCCGTTGCATCGGTGGATATCCCTCGCTCATGCGAATCCATTGAGAAGTTAGTTGCCATAGGTATTTTAACTTCTGCTAGTTGTCATTCCAAATTTCTCAATCAGGATCCTTAGCATACTTAGTGATGTATAAATATACCCTTACTCATCCGTTTAACTGTAAGCCTAGAAAGTATGTTAATTCTCCCATCATTGACATTTCAAACCTCGTTTTTCATGAGAATGCTAAACTCTTCACATAATTTGATTAGGTGAACCAAAAATTATGTCATCTACATAAATTTGAACTAGTAAGATGTTGCCATCTACTTCCTTTCTAAACAAAGTTCTATCAATCTTACCTTTAGAAAAACCATTTGATGTCAAGAAATCAGGATAGAGTATCATACCAAGCTGCGGGAGCTTGTTTCATCCATATAGAGCTTTGTTGAGTTTATATACCTTGTTATTGGTCTTAAACCCGTGAGGCTGCTCTACATAGACCTCCTCAAGTAACACACCATTAAGAAAAGCAGACTTAACATCCATTTGAAAGACTTTGAAAGATTTATATGCAAAGAAATGCCAAGAACAATCTTATTGCTTCTAATCGCAAGCTGGAGCATAGGTTTCATCATAGTCTATTCCTTGGATCGTGAATATCCTTGTGCAACCAGTCTTGCCTTATTTCGAACAATAATATTGTTCTCATCTGCTTTATTTTTAAACACCCATTTGGTGCCTATGATCTTTCTGTGTAAGTGGTCTTTCCACTAGATCCCATACATTTTGTCTTTCAAACCGATGCGATTCTTCTGCATGGCCGTTATCCATTTGGAGTGCGATAGGGCTTCCTCGATAGACTTGGGTTCAAGAAGCGATACATAACAACCGAAAAGACTTTGAGTCTAGCATCATTCGTGTCCGCACACTACTAGATGGGTCTCCGATAATCTGATCGGATGGATGGCGGCTTCTCATCCTTTTGCCTATATGAGGAGAAGGATCCTCATCTTGAGTTTGGTGGGCAACTCCTCGACTCAACCTCGGTGACGTTCCCCCTTCATCGGCTAACCCTTGGCGATCGGTGATGTCAAGGGTGTACGATCTCAAGGAGTCTCGAACAAAAGTTGTCTTACGATTGTCGGATGGGAATTCTTCTTCATCGATTACGAATCAAGACTAGATAGATAGACAGTTCTATGTTTAGTCTTGGACAATTCAATTTTGTCTAGATTCTGAAATTTGATTCACTTTATCTCGAGAAGGAATACACTCATCAAAAACAACATGAGGAGTTTCCTCCACACAAAGGGTTGTCTTGTTAAAAACTCTAAATGCCTTTGAAGTATTAGAATATCCCAAGAATATTCCATCACCGCTTTAGCATCAAAAGTTCTTAACTTAGATTTCCCATTGTTATGGAAGAAACACTTACAACCAAAAGCTTTGAAGTATGAGATCCTTGGAATCTTACCCTTCCAAATCTCATAAGGAGTCTTACCCTTGTCTTTGACAACTAAGCACCTGTTACCGAGTATAGCATTTGTGTTAATGGCTTCAGCCCGGAACCTATGAGGGGTATTATATTCGACTAACATGCTCCTGGCCGCTTCCTTCAAAGTTCTATTCCTTCTTTCAACCACTCCATTTTGTTGAGGAGTTCTTGCCGAAGATGTCTCATGAATAATTCCACACTCATTGAAAAAATTAGATAAACAAGAATTCAAAAATTATGTGCCACTTATCACTCCTTATTTTAATAATATTAACACCCTTTTCATTCGAATACATGAACAGAGATCGGGGATCTTGTTCATAGTCTCATTTTTCTTGAAAAGAAATATAACCCAAGTGTATCTAGAAAAATCATCTACTACAACAAGAGTATATTTCCTTCCACAGGCTGAGAGGTGTAACGAGGTCCAAGCAGATCCAGGATGAAGAAGTTGTAACACTCTTTCGAGATGAAGAGGAGTTAATACTCTTAAATGAGTGTCTAGGCTGTTTACCTTTTTGACAAGCATCACATTTAAGATTAGTTGATAAAAGTTTTTCAGGTAATCCCTTGATTAGGTTCTTCTTAGCCGACTTACTAAGGGTCTTGAAATTCGATGACTAAGCCTTTTGTGCCATAGCGGTGATATCTTCTCCACCCTTAGCCATCGGACAAGTATCTTGGGAACAACTATTAAAGTTGGCCACATAGACATTACCATGTCTGAAGCCGAGTTAATAGTACCTTATACGAGGAATTATCCAAAATATCACATTTATCCCTTGAGAATTTTACAAGAAAACCTTTATCACAAAGCTGAGAAGCAGGATAGCAGATTATGTTTCAAACCTTCAACAAAATATACCTCGAGATACTGAATATCCTTGATAATCAAAGTACCTACACCTTTAGTCGACCACAATTATTATCACCAAATAAAACTCTTGGACCATCAATGCTTTGAAAATTTGATAACAACTTCTTGTTATGGGTCATATGTTGTGAACGACCACTATCAATGTACCATATTGAAGCTAAGATCTCTTCCTTGAATGATGATCCTGTGAATCCTGTAAAGCAGATTAGTTTTGAGGTGCCCTAGTGATCTTGGGTCCTTTTGGGTCAAGAATCACTTTAGGAATCCAAATAAACATCTCATTTGCGAGACAATAAATCAGACTCGGATTTTCTACCAAATCTGTCTACAATTATATCATTTTTAAATGACAACTTGTTGTATTCAGATTGAGTAATTTTCCTAAACTTAGGAAATGTAGGATAACATTTGCTCCTTCCATCAAAAGAATTATAATAAGAAAATCTTCTTATTTTGGTTCTTGGATTCCTTCTAGTCTGATAGGAATTTTTCAAATGAATTCTTGGTTTGGTGAAAGATGTAGTCCTTATCGACTAGTTGGTTTCCATGGACCAATTTTAATATCTTTTGATTGAGCGGATGCTTTCACAAATTTCCTAGGTTTTGAACATCTGATTTATTGTTCCTATCATAACCAAGTCCTGTCTTATCATGAGATTTTTGAGAAGTATTAAAAATATAATCTATTCTTGATTGTGAATTATTAAGCTGACTAATTTTGAAGACAAACTTCTCATTGTCTTTCTTAATTAATTCATTTTCAGCACAAACTACTTCAAATTTATCTTTTAAGGTTTTCAATTCATTTTCTAACCTTTGAGTAAAGCTAGGCTGATGTATCTTGGCTTGATCAGAAGAAAACATTCCCCCTTGAATGTTTCCTCGGTTTAAAGCGATTCATCACTGCTTGCCTTTATTTAGAATTTGAATCTGATCCTTTAAAAACAAATTCTCTGTCTCGCTGTTTATAAGCAGCTAAAGATGTCTTTAAATCTCTCAATAACTCATGAATAACGGTTTGATCATGATCAGATGCGATCGACAAGAATCATTATCGGCGATGAATAGTAGATTACCTCATTAGCCATAAGATAGATCTCATCATCGATCCGAAATCGGATGAGGATGACGAAGATGATGATGATTTCTTTGGCTCTTTTTCTTGACTAACAAAGCTCTTTGATCTGCAAACCTCCTGTCTATTTTCTTTCTCTTTTCTTCCCTTTCTTTAGGAGTCGATTGAGGACAGTCATAGCTGAAATGTCTGGCTTGTTGCATGTATAACAAATGTCACTCCTATCGATCTGGAGTTTGGAAGGATTTCTTCCGGCAGGTGATCTCGTATCTTCTTGTCGGCTCTTGTTTTTGTCATCATCTGAAGATTTATCCACCTTCCTATCGATCTGGATCTTTGTCTATCCTTACTGCAAATCTCAATTTATTTCTCTTATACTTCATTCTCAATTTATCATACCTTTTTGTAAGTAAAGCCATCTTGCTCTTTCGAGAGATAGATCGGCTCCTACAGACTCTGTTGACACCTTGTCTTCTTTAATGACAAAGGCAACGAGACTTGGATGAGGTGCTTGACTCCATCTCATCTTCCTCATCTTCTATCTGGATATCATACTCTAAAGCTTTAAGATGAGAAAATAAAGTATGGTGAGTAATAGAAGATAAATCTTAAGTTGCTTTAATGATATTGGATTTTTCCCTCCATCTCTTGGTTAATGATCTTAGAATCTTGTTATTTATCTCTTTCTCTGAATAATTCTTTCCAAGGTCAATTGCTTTGTTGAGAAGATTAGTCAATCTAACATCAAACCGATCCACAGACTCATTTTCTTTCATCTTGAATGTTTCAAATGTATGCAATCTGATGTAGCTTGTTTTCCTTGACTTGATCAGATCCTTCACAAACATTGGCTAAAGTTTGCCACATTTCTTTGGCTGTTTTGCACCTCTTAATCTTCTCTATCCAATCTTTACTAAGAGTCTCGATGATTTCAGTCCTAGCTACTTGAGTCAAGATTGTGGACTTTTCTTTCATCATTTGTCAATTGAGAACTCTTCTTTACTTGTCTAGTTCTTGATTAATTTGTCTCTGCTCCGGTCTTTGGTGCCTCCATGATAAAACTTTATAGAACCTTCCTCAAGGACCTCTTCCATTCTATCATGAATGGCCTTGGATGATTTTCCATCCTAAATTTCCAATAATCATAATCTTCAATGGAAAATTCAGGAAGATTCCTAGACTTTTACTTTTACCGATGACATGATGAAACAAAGACAAAATACTCCACAAAAGCTTATTAGTAGCACTGTTAGAAATGAAAGAAAATGAAGAAAATCAAGATAATTCCAGAATCTTGTTCAAGACCTAAAATCAATATCGGAACGACTTAACACCGCTCCGATACCACTTGTTGGTCCCGGAAAGTTGAGTTGATTAAAACCTTGAGTAAGCTTCCTAGAACAAAATCTAGAAAGGGGGTTTGAATAGATTTTGTAGATTTTTCAAATCTTTCAAAATCAATTCAAAATATCAGATTAAACACAGCGGAATATAATTGGATTCTCAACTTTTTATAAGATCAAAAGCAAGGTTGATATTCAGATTTTAGTTAAGATTCTGAACTTTAATCTTGAATTAACACAATTGTAAATCAAACAAAAACTAAAGAAAGCAAGAAATAACACCAGGATTTATAGTGGTTCGGATTTTAATAATCCTACATCCACTCTCCTTCTCCAATTTGAAGAAGGGACTCGCTCCTTGCTTACTTTCTTACTTTCGACTTACAACTTACAACTTGTACAAATCTTCAAATCTTCAATCTCCTAAACTCTTCTTCTAGAAATCTAACTATTACGGTGTGTATTGGATTTTGAAGATTACATGAAAAGTGTTCTAAAAACACTTAGAACTTTTTGAAAACTCTCTTGAAATACTTGAGAAAAGATTGTGATTGAAATCGAGTAGTGAATAGTGTGTAAAATCGAATATGCATAAGTGTTCAATAACTATCTACGAAAAATGAAAAACCTAGACCTATTTATAAGTCTGGAAAGACGAGTTAGTTTGTTAGTTAATTCTAACAAACTTAAAAACTTCTTAACAAACTTAATCTTGAAAAGCTGTTCTCGACCTCAATCGATTCTTTCTACTCAAATGCTGCGGTGACTTGGTGAAGACTTGCCTTTCTTATTCTACTCGGCTTGTCTTTACCTCGTCCGAGCTCTTCATGATCGTCTCCTGCAGATGACTAGTTTTGAGCTTGTCTTCAGATGACTTGTAAACTTTGATCTCCAACTAATCTTAATCGGCTCTTGACCCGGTCGATCGGCTTAGGATCGAATCACGATGCATTTGTTTATCACTATTGTATGCTCATCTGGATTTCTCCTTTTAACTCATCAAAACTCTTCTTGGTCTAACATTTATTTTTAAAGAACTCAATTCTTATTTAATTGAACTTTTGAAATTGTCTTGAATCTTGGTAAGAATGGATATGTTCTGCTTTTTCCATTAAAACCATTATACCTAGGATAAAACTTTGATTTAGCCTTGGGTTTAACCTTTGGAGTTTCTTTCCTTATCTGTTTCTTCTTTTGAATTATCAGGATGAGGTAATCAATTCCTTGGGTTTCCATGGACTAAATCTAGTTTCTATCTTTGGTTTAGTTGCTTTGACAAAGACTCTAGGTTTTATTGGATCATTTTTCTTGCTCCTATCAAAATCTAATCCGGTTTTATCACTAGACTTTTGTGAAGAATTGAAAATTTTATCTATTGTGGTTTGAGAATTATTTAAGTCCTAACTTGAGATTTAATTCTCTGTTAGTTTTCTTATAATTCTCATTCTCGAGAATAGACATTTGAAAATTTTATTTTTAAAGAACTCGATTCTTGTTCTAACTTTTCTGTCTTATCGAGACAAGATGGTGATCATTTCGATCGACATTCCCCTTTGAATGTACGATCTGGTTTCTCACTTTCCTTTGTTTGATTGACCTTAGTTAGATCAGTAATTTGATTCTTTAAATTAAAATTTTCAGCCTCTATCTGTTTATATGCGAGATAGAGCTTTTTCCAAGTCTTTCAAAAGTTTATCAACAAGGCGGGATCGGATTACGATAAGGTATCACAATCATTATCGAGGATGTATAGTAATGTACCTCTTTTGCCATCAGACAGATGTCATCATCGATCCAAAATCGAGATGAGGATGAGGATGAAGATGTCTCATGAACTTCTTCTTTCTCGGCTAGGAGAGCTCTTTGGTTAGCATACCTTCTATCTCTTTTCTTCCTCTTTTCTTCTCTCTCTGGGAGTGAGTTGAGGACAATCATAATTGTAGTGACCAGGCTTGTTGCATGTATAACATATATCTCATCTGTCTGTTTTGGACTACTATCACCTCGTCGATAGGTGACTTATGACTCCATGGTGATCCTTCTTTCTATCATTATACGAACCCTTTTCATCCTGTCTCGATCTATAGTTTCTTCGTCTGTCTGTCCCTCTTGTTCCTTTTATACTTCATCTTCAATCTTTCATATCTTTTTAACGAAGAGCCATTTCTTCTTTTATAGACAAATCAGATGCTTTAGAGATCTTTTTGAGATTCATCTTGATGAACAAAAGCTCTGATCTTTCCGGATGTTGAAGATTACGCTTCATCTTCTTCATCTTCAATTTGAATGTCATATTCTAACGCCTTTAGATGAGAAAACAAAGTGTGGTGAGGAATTGAGGATATATTTTGAGTAGCCTTGAATATTAGTTTTTTCTCTCCATCTTTTGCTCAATGACCTCAGCACTTTATTGTTAATTTCTTTTACGTATGCGTTTTTCCCAAGTCAATTTGCCTTGTTCGGTAGATTAGTCGGCTGACATCTAATTGATCAACAGACTCTCCTTCTTTCATTTTGAAAGTGTCAAAAGCATGTAGAACTCGCAACTTGTTTTCTTTAACCTCGTTCGAGATCCTTCACAAATTCCAAAGCAAAGAGTCTCCCACATTTCCTTTGCGGTCTTGCATCTTTTAACCTTTTCTATCCAATCCTTGCTTAATGTTTCAATAATTTCAGTTCTTGCAACTTGATCCAAGTTGTGAATCTTCCTTTCATCACTAGTGAGTTCTCGAGCTTTTCTTTTCTTGCCTCACTCTTGTTTCATTTCTTTGTAGTACCATCACTTGTGCCACCATGATAAAATTTGATGGGTCCTTCCTCAAGAACCTCCTCCATTTTGTCATGAATTGCTTTAAGATGGTTCTCCATTCTAAACTTCCGGTAATCATATTCTTCTATAGAAAAATCAGGTAAACTCTGAATTTCTTTCTTTTCACGAAGACATGGTGAAACAGAAAAACCACAAAACTCACAAGATCTTGTTAGTAGAACTGTTAGTGAAACAAAGAAACTACTGATTATCAAGAACAAAATTCGGGATCTTAGTTAAGACCTAAAATTAATATCGGAAACTGACTTAACACTGCTTTGATACCACTTGTTGGTCCCAATTAGTTGAGTTGATTAAAACTTGAATTAACCTTCTAGGACAAAATCTAGAAGGGGGTTGAATAGATTTTGTTGATTTTTTTTAAATCTTTCAAAAGCTGATTGAGTACCAATCCTACATCCACTCTCCTCCTTGAACCTTGAAGAAGGGTCTTCACTTACTTACTTTCTTCCTTCTCACTAACTTACTTACAATCGTGAATCTTGACCTTTACAATGAATTCTTCCTAATTTACGGATATCTATGGCTTGAAGATCTTAAGTGAAAAGTGTTCTACAAACTCTAAAAGCTGGAAAACGTATAAAACGTTTGTGAATGTGTACAATATTTGTGGCTCGTGAATACAAATTGTGTATCTTGAAGAGTGCAAAGTATCAAAAGTAATTCTATACTAATATCTATCCCTATTTATAGAGATCCTCATTTGGTAGTTATAACTTCCTTGAATTCTCGTTTTGATTAGTTATAACAATATAATCTGAATCTTGTAACTTCCTCTTAGTTAGTTGAAAGCGCTTCTTGAATCTTGTGTAAAATTTCTCTAACATTTCATCGTCGATACTTGTTTCACCTTGTCCTAAATCTTCATTCCTTATGCAGGTGATTATTTATAGTATTGCATCTCAATTTGTCTTTTATGTATTGAATCTAGTACCTCATCTAAGGCGGATTGCTTTTGTCAATAAAGAAGACAATCCGGTAGCTGATTTAAAGGGAGCTGATCTCTCTTTAAAAGAGCAGATGGCCTTGTTAGCAAAAGGTATGATCGTCTTAAGATGAAGTACAAACGTAACAAATCAAAATTTTCGGGGAAGGACAGGTCTAGATCAAGATCTAGAAGGAAAGATGATGTGGAATCCATAGATGATGACAAAAGAAAGAATCGATAAGAAGGTATAAGTCTCTTGCAAAGAAGAATGTTAGCAGGCCCCGAGATCAAAACGTGGAGATACTTGTTACACCTGCAAAAAGTCGGGGCACTATAGCTACGATTGTCCTCGGTGACTCCCAATGAAAAGGAAGAAAAGAGAAAGAAAAGGGTGTTGGCCTCTGATTAAGTGAATATCAAAGAGCTTAGAACACCTTCTAGTGAAAATCTAGAAGGGGGTTGAATAGATTTTTAAATCCTTTTTCAAAGACTAGATTATCTATTCAAAGTATCAAAGCTATGTAGCGGAAACCAGATTTTAACTCAATCTTTAAGGATCAAAAAGCAATCTGAATATGAATGCGAAATTGAATTTATTTTGAATGTTTGATGAATAAGAAGATACCTAAAATAAGAAGTAAAGAACACCGGGAATTATAGTGGTTCGGATCAAGCGGATCCTACATCCACTCTCCTTCTTCAACTTGAAGAAGGGTCTCGACTACTTACTATCTTATTTACTTACAAGGTTACAATTACAAAATGTGAAGATTCTTATCTTTGATCCTATCTTCAATCTGCCTATCTCTCTGGAAACTTGAAGATTACGGTGCGAAGTGTTGAAGATATACAAGCAAGTGTTCTACAAACACTTAGAACTTTTGAATATAACTTTGAAAAACTTTTATGTGCTCTTTTAGAAAATTCGTGAGTAAAGTGAATGAGAGTGCTAAATTATTATTATGTTTAAAATTGTGCCTAAACTTATTTATAAGCACGAGAAGCGGTCAGTTTGTTGTAACAAACTAAAAACCGTTTAACAAACTTATTCTTGAAAACTACCTTGGCTTGGTGATCTTGGTCTAGTCGTCTGCGGTGACTTGGTGAAGACTCGCATTTCTTATTCTACTCGGCTGGTCTTGACCTCGTCTTGAGCTCTTCATTATTGTCTCCAATAGATGACTATCTCAAGCTCGTCTTCGATGACCTTCTTCTTTCATGACCTCGGTGACTATTCTAGCTCTTACCTAGTTATTCGGCCTAGTACTAGAATTCTTTACATCATTTGTTCTATACAATCAGTGGTCATCTTACTTTACATGAGTTGATTCTAATCTAACTACTTTTAACTCATCAAAACTTCTCCCGATCTAACAAAGGGACAGACGCTTTGCAGATTAGAGAGCCCTTCTTCTGAAGAAAGAGAAGCGAAAGTCATCTTCATCATCCTCATCGTCGACTTCGGATCGGATAGCGAGATCTGTCGATGGTAAAAGAGATAGCTCTTTGTCGATAATGAGTCTTACAAATCAGTTCGAGATAATGACCAGATCATTATCAAAAGGCTTTTGAAAGATCTAAAAATGTCTCTAAGTGCTTATAAGCAGTTAGAAGCTGAAAATTTGACTTTGATCGAAAGATCAAATCCAGACTCTAATCAAAGGAAAACAAGTTGTGAACTATCACGAGTCGGTGGATACATTCAAGGGGAATGTATGTTAGACTAGGTTTTAGTTTTGATGAGTTAAAATGTATAGGGTAGACAAGCTCATGTAAAAATAGGATGACCAGCAGAAATTTTATAGTTCAATTGAAGTAGTACATTGTACTATGTTGGTCCCGATTGGTTGAGTTGATTAAGAAAACTTGAGTTAACCTTCTATGATAAAATCTAGAGGGGGGAGGTTGAATAGATTTTATATACTTTTTAAATCTCTTTAAATCTTACCCAAAATTTCAAAGTTACAGTGGAAATTCAGTTTTAAACTCAACTTGAACAAGATCAAAAGCAAACTGATATTTTAGTTCTAACTTCGATTCTCAAATCTATCTTTGATTTGGTAAGCTGGAATTTGTAAGAAACAAGTAAGAAAAACAAAGCAATAAAGAACACCAGATTTATAGTGGTTCGGATTATAACAATCCTACATCCACTCTCCTTCTTCAAACTTTGAAGAAGGGTCTCTTCTACGCTTACTTACTCACTTTACAATCGTTTAGCTTACAAATTACAACTTTGATCTTCAAATCTTCAATCTTCTAAACTATTCTTGAAAAATCTAACTCTAAAGAAATAGAAGAGTGTTTGAAGATGTATAAGAAAAGTGTTCTATAAACACTTAGAAAAATCTATGATGAGATCCTTGAAAACAATTTTTGTGCTTTTCGAAATCTTGTGAATTGTGAGAATCATTGCTAAAATGAATAACTTGTGTGATCCCTCTATATTTTTCTATTGAAGTGACTAGACCTATTTATAAGTCTCGAAAAGACAGTTAGTTTGTTAATTAGTTTTAGCAAACTAGAAACCGCTTAACAAACTTATTCTTGGAAAGCTGCTCTAGACCTCGGTGATTTTATTCTTACTGTCTGCGGTGACTTGGTGAAGACTCGCCTTTCTTATTCTACTCGGCTTGTCTTGACCTCGTCCCGAGCTCTTCATACTTGTCTCCTGCAGATGACTAGACTTGAGTTCGTCTCCGGATGACTTGTAATCTTCCGGACTTGGTGACTAGTTCGGTCCTCGACCTCGTCGATCGGCTTAGTATAAGGACTTGATCTCATTTGTTCTTGAGATCGTCGATCATCGGGCTGCTTCTTTTAACTCATCAAAACTTCTTGATCTAACAATTTCCCCCTTTTTGATGAAGTTAAAACCTACAAGGAAGAAACACACTCACAGTGAAGTTAGTTCTAGAGTTAGTTAAAATAATCGAGATAGGTATATCGAGCACATTTTCACATTAAAAGCAGATTCATTCAAATTACAACACTTAATTCATAAAAAATCAAGACCTTTAGACTCTTCAGAAATATTTAGAGAAAAAAATGAGTCTTAGGACTTAGAAAAATTTTGGAAAATTTTAAGTACGAGAGATAAATTTCTCGGATGATTTATACTTAGAAAATTTTAAGTTTTCTTAAAGCGAAAAAAACTTTAAGAAATAAGACAAGTATTTCACGTAAGTCCAAGTATATTTATTCATATATTTACAATTTACAAATAGGTGAACTGATAGAAATAAAAGATAAGGAAAAGAAAATCTTGTCTATCAAATTCCCCATCGGCTTATACGGAATGTTCGGCCGATTGAAAATCCTCGCTCTGGTATGCTGAGTTCATTCTCATCTCGTGAGCTTGGATTCTCTTTCAGCTTTGATGATGGCCGATTTGACCCATTCCATGTCCGGAGATCCATCCTCTTTTAGCTTGGGAGTAACTTGCTCATAGGCCGGAGCGACAGATCATCACGATTGAACACATTATGCGCCTCATCGAGCAGCTTTCCCATCTGATCAAGATTCTCCTTTTCCATCCACTCATGCCATTGCATGTCTTCATCACTGCACCGAGATGGAGATGCCTTCAAGATGTACCAATAGTACATCCATCTCGGCATCCAGGCTTGCTTCTTGTATTCTGGTGTATCTTGCCCAGAGACCATCTTCGGCGGAGTCGACGAGCGGTGGACCAGTCGAAATTTGCCTCATCCACCGCTTTTGATACCCATTTCCGAGTGTCCACTGTCCCACTTCGGCTCAGCCTTTCCTAGCTTCTTCAGCCTCTTCTTCTCCTGCTTCTCATATTTCTCCTTCTCAACGTGTATTCTTCTGATTTGCTCACCGAGAGGTTTGAGTAGTCAGGTTATTTCATTTTGCGCTCGCTGCTAGTGCAGGGCTGGTCACCGCTTTCAAGCCATCTCGGTGATGAAGACTTCTCACCGCCGCTGCTTTTCCTTTACCCTTGCCCTTGGCCTCGGGTTTCTCGGTTTCTTTCATCTTGGCCAGCTGACTTCTCAGTCTTCTCGTCCTCCTCCTTTCTCCTCTTCTTCTCATCCTCACGGATGGCCTCCTCAATCTGGGTCACCCTCGGTTGCAAGGCAGCCGGCTCCGATTTGATCTTGATTTCGGTCTTGGCTGCCTCCAACTTAGCTGAGTGCCTTTGAGTCAAGTTTGTCTGTGAGGGACATGACTCAGGTGAGGGTGTCCATTCTTCCTTCAGCTCCTTCCCCTTTTGGACTTCATCTTGCAGGTCTGAGCTATTTTTCCAAGGCGTAACAACGAACCCTAAAGTCTCCTCGATCAAGTAAGAGCATTGACCAGACTTCGTTATGCTGCGACCACCTTTTGCTTGAGAGCACCTTCACCTCCTCCTCCAGGTTATTCAGGGTACTAACAGCAGTGCCAAGGTTGGCTGATAGGTTGCGAGTAATGTTGACCTCGGCAATCTGCATGTTGGCGAGCATTGTATCGGTGGATCGCTCGAATCACCTTTCTCGTCTTCCTCTCTATCAGCCTTTGAACCTTGGTAATTATCTGCTTGTGTAAATCCTCAAAGGCCGAGGAGATGGCAAAAATTGGACTGGTTTCTTCCTCGGAATCGGATGAGGAATATGGGGTGGGAGAAGTTGGACTTGGGAAGCTCATGTGAATATCTCCGAAGATTTTGAAGGTATCCACAGGTTGGGGTTCGAAGGTTGGGAGGAAGTAGGGCGTCGATGGTGGTGGAGGGGAATTTCGGTGGAGGTGAAGATGGAGGGGGTGGTATTTCGATGAAGTGGGTGGTGGAGAAGGGGTTGGGCTGTGGGATAGTAGGTTGGGGTGGGTTTGTGAGAGAGAGTTGGTGAAGATGGGAGTAAGGCTTGGGGTGAGATGGTGGTTATGGGGGTGGGGGAGTGATTGGAGTGTATAGGGTAAGAGTTATTAAGACCAATCAACAAAATATCGAACCCAAGGGAAAAAGTATGCACATGAGGTCTTAGAAATACAAGTTATTAGTGACTAGAGTTGCAACAATGGTTTGGAACAAAAACAACAAAAACACAAGCAAAAATACTAAACAACAAGGAGCAAGCAAATGATCAAACACTTAAGATGCGAGAACAAAAACAACAATAAATGGTGGGATAGAGGTGCTAGGATTAACATCCATCAATGAATCATCAATTAACAAGCTACAATTGAATCAAATTGCAAATCAACTAAGATAGAAAGCATAAACCATCATGAAATTAATCACTCCATTAAAATCACAATGCATAATGTGAGTATCCTTAGTCTTTCCCATCTCTCAATGTAGAAATCCCCAATTCATACAATCATGCAAAATTGAAACCCGATCAACAACTAATCACGTTAGCTCAACTCTCGCCTATTGCTAGGGTGATCAACCATTAATCAAAAGAAAAAATTTTACACAAAGCACAATTAAGAATCACAATTAGGAAACAAACTAATGTGAGTATCCTTAGTGCAACTAATCTCTCGATTCCGAAGCACCCAATCCACACATTCATACATAATTATCACCCGATTAATACGGATCACGTTAGCGCAACTCTCGCCTATAGCTATGGTGATCAAACACTAATCTAAAGAGATAATTATGCATGAAGCACAAATGAGAATCACAATTAGTAAGCAAACTACTCAATTAATCTCCAATCATCAACAATTATAGCATCATCAATCAATTCATCATCAATTTCAATTAACCCAAGCACAAGAGAGTTAGCCCATGGTGAAATCCATGGGAAGAAGATAGAATTGATCAAACACAAAGCAAGTCACAACAAATAAGAAATTAAAGAGACAAAAGAGGAAAAACATCCCAAATGATCTTCAATTAACCAAAATAGGAATGCTTGAGTCTTCAACAACAATCTCCAAATGAATTACAAGCTTGAATTGAATGAATTACAAGGATCAAATGCTAATCTATGTCTAATCTACCAACAATCAATTGAAATCTACTCCTAATTCTAACTTTTACTCTACCTAGAATGGAAAATTGGCTTGGGGATTGAGAAATCGCCCCAAAACCGCTCTCAACTGCTATTATTAGTTTCCCCTAGTTATGCTCTGCTTCAGCCCTTAAAGAGACGAATTTTACGAAAAATCAAATCCCTCGAGTCGAGGGTCAGCCCTCTAGTCGAGGGTGATGCATTTTCAAATCCCTCGAGTCGAGGGTCAGCCCTCTAGTCGAGGGACGCATCCTCGAGTCGAGGGTCAGCCCTCACAGTCGAGGCTGGTGCCTTTTTCTAATTTTGGTCCTTTCAAGATAGCCCTCGACCCGAGGCTCTTGGTCCTCGACCGCAGCTCGAGACCAGGGCATTTTTCCGATCGGGGCTCCACCTTCGACCCCCGTTTTCATCCGTCTCGTTCGTCTCTTCATCCTAAGCATCCCGGTACTCTCGGTTTGTCCAAATTCCACCGATTTACCTATAAAACGGACGAAATACATCAAAACCTCTCAAAGTAATACTTTTTAGGCAAAAGAGTGATACTTTTCACATTTAGGCACAAAAATCATACTTTAGCTCACTTTTGCACTAAAAATAGCCCTAAAAACATGTATCAATTCACTCCAATCAGGGAGTAGACTATTCCATCTAGAAAGGAAAAGAAATCAGGATGGGGAGGGAGGAGGAGATGAGGTGTGGGTTTGAGGAAGGGAAGATGATGTTGTGGCTTGGACTCTAGTGGGAGTAGGTTTGTTTTAGAGGCTCGGAGGTGCCACTGGTCACCTCTTCATCACTAGAGTGGGCTGGAGAGGGGGAGGGAGAGAATTGAACTGTCTTGGTGAAGAGGAGGGGGTCCTTTCTGAGCCGATCTCCGAACATATTCCGATTGGACAACCTGAACCGCTATCTCCGGTGTAAGTGCCTCTTCACCTGTAAGGCTAGGCCGATCAGCAGAGGTTCCTCCCTTCTCTCGAGGCTTTTATCGGCCTCCTCCGCTTCTTGGCCTTCTCCTTCGACTTCATTGGGCCGTGAAGCCTCACCGAGCTCATCGTCCGCCGCTCTTCCCTTTCCTCTTCTTCATCTTGAGCCTCCTCGGCTGATGGATCTGAGCCCCGACCTCATGCTCCTTCATCTCGAGTCGGCCGGAGCTCCGAGCGGCTCATCCTTGGTCGCAGCCCTTTCTACTTTGTGTAAGCTCGACTCCATTAAATTGATCTCGACTATCAGCAAATCCTCCAATATCACCGTCACCTTATTAAACAGACGGTGATTGATCTCGCCTGCCATTTCCCACCAACTACCTCCGGTCTCTTCCTTTCCGTCTCAAACCTACCTAACAACATCCCAGCCAGTTGGCTTGAACTCTATCAATAATAGCCCTCATGCGGCCTGACTGGGTCTTGTCGGCCCCATAATGGGAGTTCTCGCTCCCTAAAATGACCTTCGTCAATATCGTCATTAGCGACGATATCTCTCGTCGAGCATTTTCTTCTTGATTCAGACCACCGATCCTTCATTGAATTTCGGCAATCATCTCGAATGATTCTACCGGTCGTCGATTTGTATGAGAGGGGTTTACTCCTTCGCAGCTTGTATCAAAATCCGCGCCACCTCCGCCGGAGTTCTTGTTAATACCTCGCCGTAGACACGGGTTTTGAAAATTCTATTCTCAAATGTCCCATTGACATAGAACTCGATGCCTCTCATATCCAGAGTTTTATTGGAGGTGGATTTCTTGGAACATAATGTCCTCAATCCCGACCTCTCCAATAACTCGACAATTTGTCTCGATTCTCCATCGGTGGTTGTATCAAAGTTGACGTACATCTCCGACTTGATCTTCTTGTTGTATGTTTCAGTGTGTACTTCCACCATTGTTGATGTTACTCCTAATCATTTTTTAGTAATGCTCATGAAAGAATTTTGCTAAGAGTTTTTGAAAATTTTCAGAGTATAAGTATAGTTTTCTCGAAAATAAAAAAGTTTGATTGAAGAAGAAGATGTATTTATAGTAGGGAAAATTGGAAAGAGAAACCGCTTTTAGAAAATCTAATTTAATCTAAGCCGTTTATTTAAAAAGTTTTATCGCTACTGGATCAACGGTTAAAAATCTGGATAAGCGATTGGGATTCGGCGCGTGTAGGCTACTTGCCTTTGGAATGCGTAAATAGTTACTTTATAGACTCGTTGATTTGACAGATGTAGGTTACTTTATGTAGAGAAGTAAGTATACCCGACGTCACCTTAGGTTACCTTACTTCGTATAAGGGTTTTCAAAAGCAGATGGGTTTGTAAAGTCATACGATAAAGTAACTGTCTAATTTTAGAACTGACTTAGTTTTAACTTTTAGCAAACCATTTTTTTATTTAAAAAAATTAAATAAACAGGCTCGATTTAATTTTCTAAAGTTAGGTTTTCCAACCAATCATTCCGATAAGAGTTTTATAAGAAAACACAATATATGGAGATTATTCGAGGCAAAGGTGTCTGGATAAGAAGGTTTATGAAAGATGAGCTAAGCACTGAGTTATCAATATGATCTCGTGACCTATTCCCGCAAAGACAAAGACTTGAAAAAGACATTAGTAACTTGAGGTAGATCGGATAGGGTGCATATAGTCATCTGCTTTCTCAAGAAATCAGCTGATTATTGTGCCCTAGTCCGATTTACCGAATGTCGAATAAGTAATTATCATGTCGATAAGGTCAATATGACTAATCCTTGATTCTTGATTCCAAAATAGGAGATCAATGATATAAGCTACCCGATTGTCCTTTGACTCATATCTAGTCCGATAATTCTTTCTAGACATAGTAAACTAAATTGAGAGAGACAAAGAATGAAAAACATAGAATTATAGATTAACTAAAGAAACATCTAATAATCCTAATTCTACAAATAGTTCTTTAAACCTTGTCTCTGCCAGGGCTTTGTTAAGATGTCTCGCTCTTTGGAAATCAGTTAAGATCTTCTCTAGTCCGATGTCACCTTTCTCTACATGGTCTCGGATGAAGTGGTGTACTGATATCTACATGCTTGCATCTTGTATGTAAGATGGGTTTCGGGTAATAGCTATGGCACTATTACTATCACAAAAGATAGGTACGTCTTTGGTGATAATGTTATAGTCCCTTAGCTGTTGACTTATCCAGATCGGTGTGAACAACAACTTCCAAATGCTATATACTCGGCTTGATTGTGGAAGTAGCTACAGAGGTTTGTTTCTTAGACAACCATGAAATCAGCTTACTTCCAAGAAATTGGCAAGTACCGGATGTAGATTTTCTATCTATCTTACACCCACCAAAATTTGAGTGCGAGTATCCAGGACAACTCAAAGTTGTCATCACCGGATACCATAGTCCAACATTTATAGTTCCTTTCGTATACTTGAGAATTTTCTTTGCCGCTTCAAGATGGCTTTTCTTAGGATTAGCTTGAAAACGGGCACATACTCCAACCGCAAAAGAAATATCAGGTCTACTAGCAGCTTAAATATAATAAAGAACCAATAAGACCTCTATATTCGATTTGATCGTGTCTTCTCCCTTCTCATTCTGGATCCATTGAAAAATTTGTCATCATAGGTATCTTAGCTTCTCGGTGGTACCTATTCCAAATTTATCAATAAGATCTTTGTATATTTGGCTTGGTTTATAAATATTCCCATCTTTGTCTGTTTGACTTGGAGTCCAAGAAAATAAGTCATCTCTCCCATCATGGACATTTTAAATCGCTTTTCATAAGATGACTAAATTCTTCACACAAAGACATGTTAGTTGATCCAAAGATTATATCATCAACATAAATCTGAACTAACAAAAGGTCACAATCATATTCTTTTCTAAAAAGAGTTTTATCAATTCTACCTTTAACAAAACCATTTTGAATTAAATAATCGAGACAAGGTGTCATACTGTGCTCTTGGTGCTTGTTTAAGTCCATATAGAGCTTTCCTTAGTTTATAAACCTTGTCTCCTTTGACAAAACCAGGAGTTTGCTTTACATAAACTTCTTCAGCAAGGATTCCATTAAGAAATGCTGACTTAACATCCATTTGAAAAACTATGAATCTTTTAAAAGTAGCATAGGCTAAAAACAATCTTATGGCTTCCGTGACGAGCTACCGGTGCAAAGGTTTCATCATAATCAATCCTCCGATTGTGAATAACCTTGAGCAATTAGTTTGGCCTTATTTCTAACCACAATATTGTTTTCATCCCTTTTGTTTTTAAAGACCCATTTAGTTCCAATGACTTTTTGATGATGAGGCCTTTCAACAAGCTCCCACACATCTTGTCTTTGAAACCGATTTAGTTCTTCTTGCATGGCATTAATCCAGTTGGAATCAGTTAGAGCTTCTATAATAGATTTAGGTTCAAGTAATGACACATAGCAACTGAACATACAATCTTGATTTAGTTGGGTCCTCGTCTCAACACCGAGTCTAAATCTCCAATTATCTGCATTCGGTTGGATGATATGACATTACTTTCTTACCTTTGTCTTTTACAGTGGATGCTGTTTTGTCTCGAATTATTTAGTTCGGATGAGTCTATGTTACCTTGACGACTCTACTCGATCATCCGACATATTGGTTGTCTAATCAGCTGGTAGATCAACCGTTGAGGAAGATCTTTCAGGTTCTTTTCCTTTGTCCGATTCTTCCTCTTCATGTGAGTCTCGATTCTTGATTGTAGAATTTTATGGTTGATCTCTTGATAGTCATTTGATCCAGATCATCCGATATCTTTGTGATGTCCCCTGCCTTATCAAACTCAAAAGAAGATTCATCAAATACCACATGAGGTGTTTCTTCTACATACAAGGTTGTCTTATTAAAAACTCTATATGCCTTTGATACAGATGAGTATCCCAAGAATATCCCATCTGCTATCTTGGCATCAAAAGTTTTTAATTGAGATTTTCCATTGTCGTGTATGAAACATTTACAACCAAATATATGAAAATATGAAATTTTGGGGGATCTTCCCTTCCAAATTTCATAGGGAGTTTTACATTTATCTTTAACAATCAAACTTCTATTTTGTACATAGCAGTCAGTATAATGCCTTACGCCCAAAACCCGTGAGGAGTATTGTACTCGAGATAACATTGATCTAGCTGCCTCTTTCAAGGTTCTCGTTTCTTCTTTCAACTACTCCATTTTGTTTTGGAGTCCTAGCTGCAGATGTTTCCGAGCTATGCCATTCTCAATGCAGGTAGTTAGTAATCACTTATTTAGGAACTCAAGACCTTTATCACTTCTAATTTTAACAATATTTAATCCTTTTTATTTTGAATCTTTTTAAGAAATTCTGGAATCTTAATCATAGTCTCATTCTTTTTGTACAAGAAAATAACCCAAGTAAATCTTGAAAAATCATCAACAATTACCAAGGTATATTTTCTTCCACTAAAGCCGAGAGGTGTTTCTTGGACCAAAAAGTTCCATGTGAAGAAGTTCCGTAATCCTTTCTCAAGAAGGATTACTTATTGTTTTAAAAGAAGCTTTAGTCTATTTTCCCTTTTGACAAGAATCACATATATGGTTCTTTGAAGTTTAAGTGACCAAGTAAATGCGTACACCCAACTTAAGTCATCCGAACTCTTAGCAACAAGACAAGTATCTTTAGGACAACTTTTGAATTTTGCAACATAAATGTTACCTTGTCGACTCCAGTTAATAGAATATTTTCATTTATACCATCTTATACATAGCATGCATTATGAGTAATTTTGACACAAAAATCCTTGTCACAAAATTGTGAAACAGATAGCAAATTATGCTTCAATCCTTCCACGTAGTAGACTTCATGTACTTGAATATCTCCTATCATCGGTTGTTCCTACACCTTTGGTAAGTCCATAATTGTTATCTCCATACATTACTCTTGGTCTATCTATGGTCTGATAGTTAGAGAGAAGTCGTCTCTCATAGGTCATGTGTGATTGGAGTGAATCGATGCATGTTTTTAGGGCCTATTTTAGTGCAAAAAGTGAGCTAAAGTGTTAGTTTTTGTGCATAAATGTGAAAAGAATCACTCTTTTGCCTAAAAAGTATTATTTGTGAGATTTTGATGTTTTTCGTCCCTTTTGCAGGTAATTCGTGGAATTTTGCCAAACCGAGAGTACCATTAGGCTTAGAATGAAGAGACGATTATACGGGACGAAACATGGGTCGGGGCCGAAGCCCCACGCGAGAAAAGTGCCACTGGACTCGAGCTGCGTCGAGGAGCAAGAGCCTCGAGTCGAGGGCTATGCGTAAAAGGACTAAATTGGGAAAAGGAAGAAGCCTCGACTCGAGGCATGACCCTCGAGTCCGAGGGCGAGGAATTTTGCAGAGGCCTCAAGTCGAGGCCTGACCCTCGACTCGAGGGCGCTTTTTCAGAAATTCGGTATTTAAAGAGTTGAAGCAGAGCAATCCAGAGACATCATTCATAATAGCAGTTAGTAGCGGTTTTGGGGCGATTTCTCAGGCCCCAAGCCAATTTCTTCATTAGATTAGAGTAGAAGTTAGATTTAGATTTAGATTTCATTTGATGTTGATAGATTAGCCATAGATTAGCCTTTGATCCTTGTAATTCTTTCAATTCAAGCTTGTAATTCATTTGGAGATTGGTGTTGAAGACTCAAGCATTCCTATTTTTGTTGATTGAAGACCATTTGGTGATGTTATTTTTTCTTTTGTCTCTTTAATTTCTTAATTATTGTGATTTGCTTTGTGTTTGATCAATTATTTCTTCTTCCCATGGGTATTGTTTGTGGTACCATGGGCTAACTCTTTGTGATTGGGTTAATTGAAATTGATGATGATTTGATTGATGATGCTATAATTGTTGATGATTGGAGATTAATTGAGTAGATTGCTTACTAATTGTGATTCTCATTTGTGCTTCATGCATAATTATCTCTTTAGATTAGTGTTTGATCACCCTAGCTATAGACGAGAGTTGCGCTAACGTGATCCGGGATTAATCGGGTGATAATTGTGTATGAATGTGTGGATTGGGTGCTTCGGAATTGAGACATTAGTTGCACTAAGGATACTCACGTTAGTTTGTTTCCTAATTGTGATTCTTCATTGTGCTTTGTGTAAAATTGTCTCTTTTGATTAAAGGTTGATCACCCTAGCAATAGGCGAGAGTTGAGCTAACGTGATAAGGTGTTAATCGTGTTTCAATTTTGCATGATTGTATGAATTGGGGATTTCTACATCTAGATATGGGAAAGACTAAGGATACTCACATTAGGCATTGTGATTTTAATGGAGTGATTAATTTCATGATGGTTTATGCTTTCTATCTTAGTTGATTTGCAATTTGATTCAATTGTAGCTTGTTGATTGATGATTCATTGATGGATGTTAATCCTAGCACCTATATTCCACCATTTATTGTTGTTTTTGTTATCGTATTCTAGGTGTTCGATCATTTGTTTGCTCCTTGTTGTTTTGTATTTTTGCTTGTATTTTGTTGTTTTTGTTCCAAACCATTGTTGCAACTCTAGTCACTAAAAATTCATATTTCTAGGGCCTCATGTGCATACTTTTTCCCTTGGGTTCGATATTTTGTTGATTGGTCTTAATAACTCTTACCCTATACACTTCAATCAAATGGCGCCGTCGGGGAATTAATTTTTGCGCCTTAAGTGAGACCTAGGAATTGTTTGAAGTGGCTATTTGTTGCCTTTGTGTTTGTGTTTGTTTTGTTATTTTTGTTTGAATTTGATACTTTGATATCTTGTCTAGATGGAGGGATACAATTCATATGCATGGAATCAATATCATTATCAAGAGAGCATGGTATATCCTCCACATTTTGAAGATTTTGGATGCAATAATTGGATGAGCTTTGAAGATAATTCTCATTTGCAACAAGTTCCATCCAATTATGAAGATTGGAGATATGAAGAAATTCCTCCCCAACCTCAAGTGATGTTTCCA
The DNA here is from genome assembly GCA_030762865.1 of Paraleonurus japonicus. Lineage (NCBI taxonomy): Eukaryota > Viridiplantae > Streptophyta > Magnoliopsida > Lamiales > Lamiaceae > Paraleonurus > Paraleonurus japonicus. The sequence continues at coordinate 30,375,858 of CM061054.1, forward strand.
TACTATGAGCCTTATGATCAAACATTCGATCCATGTTGTGGATACGAATTGCAAGGAGCATTGGGAGGTGATTACTATGCCGATAGGAGAAGCCATGAGTGTGATCATTCAATGTCACAAGCTTCTCCTCAATTTGAAGAATGGGGACTCCATGATATGAGAGCCATATTGCAAGAGATGCTTGGATTTGTGTTGGAAAAATTTGAGGAAGATGATGCTAGATTTGATCAAATGCTTCCCTTGTACGAAGAAATGTATGAGACCAAAGAAAAAGTCAATTCATGGATAGAGGGGAACATGGAGATCGCCGGAGTGCATTTCATGTTTATCAAGAGTCAACTCAAAGATTTCCTACGCCAAGTAAAGAACATGACTAACATGGAGAATCAAGAAGAAGAAGGGGAGGAAGAAAGTGAAAGAGATGATGTAGAAAAGGGTCCAAGCGAAGACGTAAAAGTAGAAGGTTCCTTTGTCAAAAGTGAGGAAGAGGAGTGTCCATTGATGGACATGAGCTTTAATGAGGAAGAAAATCAAAGAGCATCGAATGAAGCTTTGAAGATCGAAATGAGCATTTCTATACCCTCTAACTCTTCAATTTGTGATTTAATTGAAAATGATGCTTCTAATGATTTAATTATACCTCTTGTGAATTTTGACTATAGGGAAGAGTTGATGAAACGCTTGGGCATCCATGAAAGGAAGGAAGAATCGAGAAGGATGGCAAGAGAAAAAAGGGGACAACCATGGACACTTTGCATATCTATAGGTGGTTATCCTATCTATTCGGTGAACCTCCTAGACCTTGAAGTACAAAGATCGAGATATAATGGGAAGGAGGGTCGCTACCCTTGGCCATTCCGATGAAGGATGTGGACGTGAAGAATAAGTCCGGCATAGGACAATAAAAATAGCGCTTGATGGGAGGCAACCCATCCTTTTTATTTCTTTGCTTTTGTGTTCTTTTGGTAGATTAGTGTTTTTGCTTTGTTTTGGAAGATTTGGCTTGCTACTTAATTGCTAATGCTTAGTAAATGATGTTCTATGCTTTGAGATTCATATATTGTTGAGCTTACTTGTTGATATCATGATGAGTTGCATATATTTTGAGCCAAACTTGAAATCATGTCTTCATTCAAGTTTGGGGGTATGTGCCATTTAGGGTAGAAATGCATCTCTTAGTGATGATTATTTGATGAATTGTTTTGCCCGTGTGTAGGTATACTCACTACTTGGAGTGAAAAGGAACGAAATTACAAGAGAATCAAGGAATCGAGAAAGAAAGGAGAGCTTAAAAGTTGGTGAAAATAATCATAAAGGAAGAGAACCCGGTCTCCTCGATCGAATGAGCGACCGGGCTTAAATCGAGGGACCAACACGGTAATTTCTTGCATATTTAGGTTTGTTAGGGGCGTAGAGGTCATTTTTAGGAGTTTCGGGGTTGGATCGGGCCGGGAATCGTCAAAAATTCCCTGGACTCGACCTGTGGTCGAGAGTGCATGGCCCCGGGTCGAGGGATTTACACTTAGTCAAAATTCAGGTTTTTGCATGATCCTCGAGTCGAGGTGGTACCTCGAGTCGAGGAGCTTGTTTTTGCATATCCTCGAGTCGTGCGTGAGACCTCGAGACGAGGCTTTTAAAAATTCCGGATCCCTCGAGTCGAGGCCTGACCCTCGACTCGAGGCACGTGTTTTTATAAATACGCGAGTTCGAACACGTAATCCCGACTTGAGAGTTTGAGCAGCTAGCCCAGCTTTCTTCCCCACCCCTATTTCAGTCGTTTGTGGCTCATTTTCACCGTGCATTCATTCTTAATTCACCACATATTCATTACATTTGCATAAAGATAGGATTTTGAGGGTTTTTGGAATCAAATTTGGGGATTTTTGGTTGAGATTAATTGGGTGTCTTCCAAATCCGATTTTTGGCCAAATTCGCAAATAAGGTATGTAATTTCTACTCATATTGGCTTCAATTTCGTAGTGGTATTGTGATTATTGCATGGGTGATTTTATTAGGCCATTTGATAATTGAATTGGAATTTCACGTGGGCATTTTGACAAACACCCTTTATGCATGATTATTGTGGATGATTTGGAGCCTTGTATGAGCATATTTGGATTGTTTGATGAGTTTAGGAGCATGCTTAGGGTTGAATATGAGATGTTGCTCGTTCATGTGTGGAATTTGGCTAGAAAATGAATTTTTGGCAAAGTTGGGAATTCCTAGTGTTATTGTTTTTGGTAATTTGGTCAAAGTGAGTTGAGTATTGATGATGGTAGTGCAATTTTGATGATGCTATGTGTTGAATTACTTGCTAATTTGCCTATGATTTTGGGATTTTATTGAGCTTAATTGCATGATTATTTTTGAGCTTGTTTGTGTACTAATTGTTGAGGCCATGTTAGTAAGTATACATATATTTGAGGATTTTTTAGCACTTCTATTGGATATATTTGTTTAGTTGACTCGGTGACTATTGTTGAGGCTTAGTTGCTAGTCACTAGGGATTGTGTTTATTTGAGATGTTCTTGTTTGTTGACTCGTTCAGGTATGCTTGATATTTTTCTCGAGCTCGATATGTATTCTTGGATATTGATTTTTGCTCTTGGGAATGTTTTGCAGGAACAATGTTTAGAGGGGCCGATGGAAACAACCTCTCGAGGCGGAGATCCGCGGGAGAGAAGCTGCCATCCGATTTGCACACAGGATGCCCGCCGAGCTCGGAATTCGGTGGGATGATCACCAATGGAGGACACATATTGATCTTTACTCCGAGCTCTATAACCGGGTGGTCAAGACCAGACTCGTCGATCACGATTGCATGATATGTATGGGGATCGAGGAGGATATTCTCGCTTGTTTGAGCAAGTTGGGATGGGGGCTTCTTGGCGAAGAGGCCTAGGACATATATCGGACTCACTCTCGAGTTCCTTTGCGGTGAAAGTTGATAAGGCCGGGAGGGCCAAATTCCCGAGGAGTATTACTTTTGAGCTCATGGGGCACGAGTATTCGTTGACTGCTGGACGAGGTCAACGAGATTATTGGAGCACCTACGAGACCCGGACCGATCACCGTTGAACATCGGGAAGGAGTACAATGCTAAAAAGTTTTGGAGAAGGATTTCAGACTGGGGCTCCTAATCAGCCTCGATTTTGTTCCGGGAAAGTCAAAGAGCACATATATCCGGAACTCGGTCATCCGATACCTAGAGAAGATTCTCGCGAGCACTATATTCGCGAGAACGGAGAGAGGAGCCGTGGTTTCCGAGGAGATGTACGTTATTTGGTGCTTTCTCCATGGAGTCGATTCAACGCCGCGCCTACCTCGCTACTTATTTGAGAGAGCCACGAGTACGAAGTTTAAGAAGATTAATTTTGGTGGCATGATTACATTGATCGGCTGAGCATCTTGGGATCCCGACTCATAACCTCAGAGCAGTGGAGGGTCCTGACCTTACCCTTGATACCATGCGGCGTATGAGGACGCTTTGACCGCATCGGTAGGACATGTTGTCTCCAGCAGCATCATGGTGGCAGATTCCCTCTTCCTAATAAGAGGTTGACGATTTTCGGTTCTCGAGCCTACGTGCCATCACTCTGCGCATATGGTCACAACATCACACTCGAGGCGATAGATGCCTATACGAGAGAGCATGGGGACGTGCTTAGAGATGAGGGGGATGATTATGATCATGCGGAGTCAGCGGTCGGGTTCAGATGATGATCGGGGTGAGGAGGCTGTAGAAGGAGCAGAGGTAGAGATAGGAGATGATGATTCGGAGGACGAGGATGATGAGGAGCCGGAGCGGGAGGAGCCGCTGTCCGGATGGACGAGGATTATCAGCCGAGATCAATATGTACCGGCGTAACGAGATGAGGAGTAGAGAGTATGAGGCGGGGAGTTCATCTCGGAGGCCGTGGGTTTTGGCCCGAGGAGATGTGGGCTGATAGTCGGAGGATGCATATTGAGAGTCCGACCCGGCAGGATGAGATGTACCGGATGCTTGAGGAGTCCCGCAGATTTAATGAAGAGACTAGGAGGATGCAGGAGGAGTCTCGAAGACTCGAGAATGACAAGTATGCCCTCCTACAGCGAGATGAGCTCGTGGAACTTCGGGCCGGGACACTACCCTCCTCCACCGCCGCCGTCCGACTACTAGTGGCTATCCCCTATTCCTCATTCCCTCTTCTTGATCTTTAGATTCTGATATTCTTGTTTTCCTTTGTACTTTTGATGGTGATTGTACTCTTGATTGACTCGATTATGTGATGATTGGATTTGATTGTTGGATGATTTTATTGATGATTGTTATTATTTTGATCTTATTGAGTTTGATGGTCTATTGATGATTATACCTTGATGATTTCTTGGATTCCTTATTCCTAGGCTTTTAAGATTTATTTATTTGAGCTTAATTGTGGATTCATTGATATATTTATGAATATCATTCATGTGGTAGTGAGTATGCTTGGACTTATGTACATGAGCACTTAAGTTTGATTTGCAAGATAATTGGATTTTGATATGATCATGAGTAGATTTGTAGCTTAAAGCTAGTTTCTTGATTAATTGTGTAAAGATGAATGTGATTGATGATGCTTAATTCATTGCTCAATTGAAGCCCGTGAGCTTTTGTGCCTTAATAATCGTACATCTTATACGGTTGATATTAATCCTTTGTGAGTGCATCATTCATGATTTGTATGCTAGAACTTGACACTAGACTTGTTGATATTGATCTTTGTGTGATGTCTTGGAAATGAAAAGATGCCATGTTTGGAATGATGAGTCACTTTGCCAAATAATTTTTCCTACCAAATACATTTGATTTCCTTAGTGAGCTATGTTGAGCCTTATCATCCTTATTCTTTGGCAAGCCAAGTGAGATTGAAACCATTTTAGCCTATTTTTATGAGCCTTTCTTGTCCTATATTTAGTTGAGCTTGAATGTTGGCTAATGATGGTGATTTGATTGCTAAGTGTGGGAAGATGATGAGCTAAGTGATGAATAGTGATAAAAGAAGAAAGGTTGTGAAAAGAAGAAAGATTGAATTTGAAGAAAAATGCATGAAAAGAAAAATTCAATTTGAGAGCTTAAAAGAGAAAGCTCAAGTGAATGGTGGATTGATCATTGAAATCCAAAAGGAAGAGTGTGCTTGATGAAAATGAAGAGATTGTGCATTTGTATTGATTAGCTTACATTCAAGTCTCTACTATTTAGTCACTCTTATCCAAATTTATCCCACCTTTCCAAAGAGCCTACATTACAACCTAGAAGAAAGACCTCTTTGATTCTTGATTGATCACAAATGATTTTGATTGAGATTAAGTCTTGTGGCAAGCATATGGTGTACTTGTTCATGAATTTGATGATTGAGTGCTTTATACCTTGATACACTTTCAACTATCTTCTTATCTTCCTGCAATCACAAATTTATTGCTTAGGTACCCTTTGTACTTTGGGTCCTTTCATGTTAAGTTGATTTTTAGGAATCCAGGACAAAGATATCAATGTTCCTTAAAACCATAGATTGAAGTTTACACCCATATCTATCTACTAAGATAAGACTTTCAAGATCAATCTTATTTAACTGATCTTTTGAGATTGTCTTAAATCTTGGTAAAAATGGATATGTTTTGCTTCTTCCATCAAAACCATTATACCTAGGATAGGACTTTGACTTAGTCTTAGGTTTAGCCTTAGGAGTTACTTTCCTCGTCTGTTTTTTTTTTTCGTAATTATCGGATGAGGTAATTAATTCCTTAGGTTTCCAAGGACTAAATCTAGTTTCTATCTTTGGTTTAGTTGCTTTAACAAAAACTCTAGGTTTTATTGGATCATTTTTCTTACTCCTATCAAAACCTAATCCAGCTTTTATCACTAGACTTTTGTGAAGTATTGAAGATTTTATCTATTGTGGTTTGGGAGTTATTTAGAAGTCCTAACTTGAGATTTAATTCTCTGTTAGTCTTCTTGTAATTCTCATTCTCAGAATAGATATTTGAAAATTTTATTTTCAAAGAACTCAATTCTGTTCTAAGTTATCTGCCTTATCAGACAAGGTACTAGTGATCATCTCGGTCGACATTCCCCTTGAATGTACAGTCTGGTTTCTCACCGTCCTTAGTTTGATTGACCTTAGTTAGATCAGTAATTTGATTCTTTAAATTAAAATTTTCAGTCTCTATCTCGTTTATAAGCAGATAGAGCGGTCTCCAAATCTTTCAAAAGTTTATCAATAAGACTAGGATCGATTTGAGATAAGGTATCACAATCATTATACGAAGATGAATAGTATTGTATCTCTTTTGCCATTAAACAAATGTCGTCATCCGACCCCAAAATCAGATGAGGATGAGGATGATGATGTCTCATGAACTTCTTCTTTCTCGGGGGAAGAGCTCTACGATCAGCATACCTTCTATCTCTCTTTTCCTCTTTTCTTCTCTCTCTCTGGGAGTGAGTTGAGGATAATCATAACCGTAGTGACCAGGCTTGTTGCATGTATAAAAATATCTCCTCTGCATTTTCGGACTACTATCTCCTCGTCGATAGATGACTTATGATTCCTCGTCGATCCTTTTTATAATCATTATCAACTCTTTTCTTCTCCATCCGATCTATAGTTCCTTCGACTCCGATCTGTCTCTTTTGTTTCTTTTGTACTTCATTCTCAATCTTTCATATCTTTTCAATAGAAGAGCCATTTCCTCCTTAATAGACAAATCGAGATGCCTTGGAGATCTTTTCAGATTCATCTTGATGAACAAATGCTGCTGATCTTTCCAGATGTTGAAGATTCTCGCTTCATCTTCTTCATCTTCAATTTGGATGTCCTATTCTAATGCCTTGAGATGAGAAAACAAAGTGAGGTGTGAAATTGAAGATAAATTTTGAGTAGCCTTGAGAATATTAGCTTTCTCTCTCCATCTTTTGTTTGATGACCTCAACACTTTATTGTTGATTTCTTTCTCTGTATATGTTTTTCCCAAATCATTTGCCTTGTTCAGTAGATTTGTCACCTAACATCCAGTTGATCAACAAACTCTCCTTCTTTCATTTTGAAAGTGTCAAAAACATGTAGAACAGATCGCAATTTATTTTCATTGACCTGATCCGATCCTTCACAGATTCCAGCAAGAGTTTCCCATATTTCCATGGCAGTCTTGCATCTTTTCACCTTTTCAATCCAATCCTTACTCAATGTTTCAATGATCTCTGTTCTAGCAACTTGATCCAGATTATGAATCTTTCTTTCATCACTTGTAAGTTCCGAGCTTTTCTTTTCTTGCCTCACTCTTGTTTGGTGATTCGGCTGCCACCGCTGGTGCCTCCTTGATAAAATTTAAAAGGTCCTTCCTCAAGAACCTCCTCCATCCTATCATGGATAGCCTTGAGATGATTTTCCATCCCGAATTTCCAATAGTCATATTCTTCAATTGAGAAATCAGTTAGACTCCTTGATTTCTTGCTCTTGCCTGAAGACATGATGAGATAGAAAAACAAAACACTCTATAATCTTGTTAGTAGCACAGTTAGTAACAATAAAGAAGATGAAGAAAATCAAAAATATTTCAGAATCTTGGTTAAGAACTAAAATCAATATCGTAATGACTTAACACCGCTCCGATACCACTTGTTGGTCCCGATTGGTTGAGTTGATTAAGAAAACTTGAGTTAACCTTCTAAGATAAAATCTACAAGGGGGTGAATAGATTTTATAGACTTTTTAAATCTCTTTAAATCTTACTCAAAATTTCAAAGTTACACAGCGGAAATTCAGTTTTAAACTCAACTTGAACAAGATCAAAAGCAAACTGATATTTTAGTTCTAACTTCGATTCTAAATCTATCTTTAATTTGGTAACTGGAATTTGTAAGAAACAAGTAAGAAAAACAAAGCAATAAAGAACACCAGATTAATAGTGGTTCGGATTATAACAATCCTACATCCACTCTCCTTCTTCAAACTTTGAAGAAAGGTCTCTTCTACACCTTACTTACTCACTTTACAATCGCTCGCCTTACAAATTACAACTCGATCTTCAAATCTTCAATCTTCTAAACTATTCTTGAAAAATCTAACTCTAAAGAAATAGAAGAGTGTTTGAAGATGTATAAGAAAGTCAAGAAAGTTTTAAAGATAGGTTTGTTAAGCGGTTATAAGTTTGTTACAATAAACTAACCATCTTACAACTTTATAAATAGGACTAAGCACAATCTTTAGAAGGACTTTTGCACTCACTTCTAAGAACACATTCTCACAGAGCAATCACTAGTTTTAGATTGAAATTCTTGTGATATTTTTCAAAGTGTTTGAAGAACACTCTTTTGTAATTCCTTCTCAACACATTCAACACTGCAATCTTAGATTGATAGGTACATTGTTAGATAGAAGGAGATTGATATACGAAGAGCGTCTCGAAGTTGTAAATCGTAAGCAAGAAAGAAGGAAAGCAAGTAAGCAAGTGAAGACCTGATTGGAGTAAATTGATGCATGTTTTTAGGGTGTATTTTAGTGCAAAAAGTGATCAAAAGTGTTAGATTTTGTGCCTAAATGTGTTGAGTATCACTACTTTGCCTAAAAAGTACTACTTGTGAGATATTTGATGTTTTTGTCCTGTTTTCAGGTAAATCAAGAGAATTTGGCCAAACCGAGAGTACCGACATTCATAGGGTGAAGAGACGATCAAGACGGGCGAAAATGGGGGTTAGAGGCGGAGTCCGGGTCGAGAAAATTCCTCGACTCGACCTCCGGTCGAGCCAGGGCCTCGACACGAGGTTGCCGCCAAAGGATGAAAATCGAATTTTGAAGCAAGCTCGACTCGAAGGCTGAGCCTCGAGTCGAGGAGCAGGGCAAAGGCTGCAAGCTCGAGTCGAGGGCTGAGCCTCGACTCGAGGTGGAGAAAAATCGAGAAATCGCATTAGCGATATCACAAGCCTCAACTCGAGGGCCCCAACCTCGAGTCGAGGGATGACCAAAATTGAAAATTTGTGTTTAAAGCCCATTTGAGTGGAAAGCAGAGCATAATCTCCATTGCCTTGATTATATTAGTTATTTTATAGTTTTTGGGCGAATTTCTCATTCCATAGCTTAATTCTCATTGTAGTTGGATTAGATTCATAGATTTAGATAGATTTTAATCATTTGTACCCTAGATTAGCTTTTGATCCATTAGTTTTTCCATTTCAATTTGTAATTCAAGTGGAGAAGAGATTGTATTTGAAGACTACTTTGAAGATTCAAGCATTCCTATTATTTTGGATTCAATTGGTGATGTTCTTTGATTTGTAGTAATCCGCAAGCGGTATTAAGACCAATCAAAAATATTGAACCCAAGGGAAAAAGTATGCACGTGAGGCCCTAGGAATACAAGTTATCGGTGACTATTGTTGCAAGGCGGGTTTGGAAACGAAAATACAATAAAATGCAAGAAATAAACTCAAACACTACAAAGAGGCAAATGATCGAACACTTAAGAGGCACGAACAAATACAACAATAAATGGGGATTTGGGTGCTAGGGCTAACATCCATTAAGGAATCAATGAATAACAAGCTATGATTGAATCAAATTGTAGATCAACTAAGATAGAAAGCATAAAACCATCATGAAATTAATCACTCCATTAATAACACAATGCCTAATGTGAGTATCCTTAGTGCAACTAATCTCTCGATTCCGAAGCACTTAATCCACACGTTCATACACAATTATAACCCGATTAATCCCGGATCACGTTAGCTCAACTCGCCTATTGCTAGGGTGATCAAACATTAATCTAAAGAGATAATTTTTATGAAGCACAATTGAGAATCACAATTAGGAAGCAATCTAACTCAATTGATCTCTAATCATCAACAACCATAACATAGTCAATCAAATCATCCTCAATTTCAACTAACCCAAGCACAAGAGAATTAGCCCATGGTGCCAAGAGCAAAATCCATGGGAAGAAAATCTAGATGAGCAATTAAGAAACAAAACACAACAATTAAGAAATTGAAAAGACAAGAGAGGAAGAACATCACCAATATGATTGAATCAACAACAATAGGAATGCTTGAGTCTTCAATACACTTCTCCAAATGAAATACAAGCTTGAATTGAGGAATCAACTATGATCTAATGCTAATCTAAAGCTAATCTAATCAACAACAATTGAAATCTAAATCTAAATCTACCATATACTCTACCTACAAGGAGAAATTGGCTTGGGGCCTAAGAAATCGCCCCAAAACCGCTACTAATTGCTCTACCGAATTGTGTTCCAGTTATGCTTTGCTTCAGCCCTTAAATAAATGAATTCGGAAAATCAACTCCCTCGAGTCGAGGCCCTCGACTCGAGGCTGCCTGTTTTGCCAATCCCTTGACTCGAGGCTCAGCCCTCGAGTCGAGGCCTCTTTATTTTTGAATTCCATCCTTTTTCCTTCACCCTCGAGTCAAGGCCTCGGCCTCGACCAGAGGTCGAGACCAGGCATATTTTCGATTGGGGCTCCGCCTCCGACCCCGTTTTCATCCGTCTCGTTCGTATCTTCATCCTAAGAATGCCGGTACTCTCGGTTTAGCCAAATTCCACCGATTTACCTGTAAAACGGACGAAAAATATCAATAATCTCACAAGTAATACTTTTTAGGCAAAATAGTGATACTCTACACATTTAGGCACAAAAACTAACACTTTTGATCACTTTTTGCACTAAAATATACCCTAAAAACATGCATATATTCACTCCAATCATAATACCACCAAACTTGAAGTGTTGCTCGTCCTCGAGCAACGTAGCAACTAAGCACAAAGTAGTGAATTGATTGCAATTATGTCACATGGCACCATAGAAGATAAAGAAGACAATCGAACTTATCAATGAACATAAGTATCAATGCGAACTATCCATTAGCAATCATGATAGATCATGCTCAAACAAATGTTCAATCAAATAATTAACACATTGCTCCTTCTATGGAGTGTTTCACTCTATTCTCAAGTGTATAAAGGTATAATGCACTCAATCATCAAATTCACAAACTTGCACACCATTAGCTTGCCAAAAGACTTAGTCTCAATCAAAATCATTTGTGTTCAATCAAGAATCAATGAGGTCTTTCTTCTAGGTTGTAATGTAGGCTCTTTGGAAAGGTGGAATGTTTTTGGATAAGAGTGACTCAAATAGTAGAGACTTCAATGATAGCTAATCAATACAATGCACATCTTTTCAATCATAATCAAATAACACTCTTTCTTTTGCACTTCAATGATCAAACACCACCATTCACTTGAGCTTTCTTTCACTTAAGTTCACAAATTGAATCTTTCTTTTTCTCATCACATCTTTCTTTACAATTCAATTTTTTTCACAACCTTTCTTTTCTTCTCAATCATCATCATTTAGCTCATCATTTTTCACCACACTTTACAATCAAATCACCATCTATAGCCAACAATCAAGTTCTACTAAGCATAGGACAATAAGGCTCTTAAGAATAGACAAAATGGTTTCGATTTCACTTGGCTTGCCAAAGAATAAGGAAATAAGGCTCAACATGGCTTACTAAGGAAATCAAATGAGTTTGGTGGGGAAAAATTTGGCAAAGTGACTTATCATTTCAAATATGGCCTCTTATCACTTTCATGACATCACACGAAAATTAATATCAACAAGTCTAATGCAAGTTCTAGCATACATATCCATGAATGATGCACTCACAAAGAAATTAAATCAACCGTATAAGATGTACGATTTTAAAGGCACAAAAGCTCACGGGCTAATTTTGAGCAATGAATCAAGCATCTTCAATCACACTCATCTTTACACAATCAATCAAGAATGCTAGCTTCAAACTACACATCAACTCATGATCAAATCTAAATTCAATAGGTCTTGCAAATCAAGCACAAGTGCTCATGTACATAATTTCAAGCACACTCACTATATTAAGAATGATACTAAAAGATATGCAATAAGATCCACAATGAAGATCAAGATCAATCTAGCCCTAAAATATATAAGGAATCCAAGAGATCAAGATAGCATAATCATCAAAAGACAATAAGCTCAAGAAACCCCAAAATAACATACGAGCACAAAAGATAGGTAAAGAGAAAAGAACACCTCCCCCAAACTTAGACAAGTCTAAGTTTGAAAGGAAGTGTTGTACCATAAGCCTTTAAACTCCATCTTTCTTCAAACATGTAGGGCTCATCATGCTTTTATGCACTTTCCACTTGATCTTGCATTTCCTTGCAATTCCAATTGCTTTCCAATTCATCTAGCAAGTGTACCTACAATTGAGCACAAGAATCATCAAATCATCACCACTAAGAGATGCACGTAAACAATAATGATCACTACCCCCAAACTTGAATGTAAGCATGAATTCAAAGTTTTGCTCAAGAGATAAAAATATATGCAACTCCTAATGGTATCAACAATAAGCTCAATTAACCAAATAAATCCCATAGCATGATAACACAATCTCCTAAGCATGAGCAAATAAATTCCCAAGCTAATTCTCCAAAACTAAACAAAAACAAAAACAACAAAAATACAAAAAGCACACGAAAGCAATAAAAAGGATGGGTTGCCTCCCATCAAGAGTAATTTTTATTATCCTATGCCGGACTTATTCATTCACTTCGAGCTCTCTTCATCGGAATGGCCAAGGGTATCGGTCCTCCTTGCCATTGTATCTCATCCTTTGAGCTTCAAATCATGGAGGCAAATATGTAGGAGAGACCCATCATCCACATCCTTGCACTTTATTGATGGTTGTCCTCCTTTCTTTCTTACCAACAACCCTCTCCATTTCTTTTCTCCAAGGATGCCCAAGCACTTCTTTAATTATTTCCTATAATCAAAGTTCTCAAGAGGTAAGATCAAATCAATAGAAGCATCAATTTCAATTAAAGTACAAATTGAAGAGTTAGAAGGTTTAGAAATGCTCATTTCATTCTTCAATGCTTCATTTGGTGCTTCTAGATTTGCTTGTTCATTATTGCTCATGTTCATCAATGGACATTCCTCTTCCTCACTTTCGACTAGGAAATTTTCTACTTCATCCTTCATACTTGGACCCTCTACTACATCTTCTACACTTTTGTTTTCTTCCTCCCCTTCTTCTTCTTGACTCTCCACGATGGCTATGTTCTTCACTTGGAGTAGAAAATATTTGAGTTGACTTTTTAACACCATGAATTGAGCTTCGGTGATCTCCATATTTCCCTCTATCATTGAATCGACCAATGCTTTGGTCTCATAAATGTTCTCATACAAGGGAAATATTTCTTCACATCTTGGGTCATTTTCCTCAAATCTCTTTAACAACACTCCAAGCATCTCTTGCAAAATAGCTCTCACATCATGGAGTCCCCATTCTTCACAATGATAAGAAGCTTGTGGCATTTGGTAATCATACTCATAGCTTCTCCTATCATCATAGTCTTCCCCTTACGATGCTCCTCGATGCTCAAATCCACAACATGGATCGAATTGATCATAATGCTCATAGTATGGGAACATCTCTTGAGGTGGGGAGGAATTTCTTCACATCTCCACTCTAGATAATTGTATGGAACATGTTGCAATTGAGAATTATCATCAAAGCTCCTCTAATTATTGTATCCAAATTCTTCAAAGTGTGGAGGATACACCATACTCTCTTGATAATGATCTTGATTCCAAGCATATGAGTAGTATCATTCCATCTAGACAAGATAGCCAAGTATCAAATTCACACAAAAATAACAAAATAAACACAAACACAAAGGCAATAAGTAGCCACTTCAAACAATTCCTAAGTCTCACCGTACGCGCAAAACCTAATTCCCGGCACCGACGCCATTTGATTTGTAGTAATCCGGCAAGCGGTATTAAGACCAATCAAAAATATCAAACCCAAGGGAAAAAGTACGCACGTGAGGCCCTAGGAATACAAGTTATCGGTGACTATTGTTGCAATACGGGTTTGGAAACGAAAATACAACAAAATGCAAGAAATAAACTCAAACACTACAAAGAGGCAAATGGTCAAACACTTAAGAGGCAAGAACAAATACAACAATAAATGGGGGATTTGGGTGCTAGGCTAACATCCACCAAGGAATCAATGATTAACAAGCTATGATTGAATCAAATTGTAGATCAACTAAGATAGAAAGCATAAAACCATCATGAAATTAATCACTCCATTAATAACACAATGCCTAATGTGAGTATCCTTAGTGCAACTAATCTCTCGATTCCGAAGCACCCAATCCATACGTTCATACATAATTATAACGCGATTAATCCCGGATCACGTTAGCTCAACACTCGGCTATTGCTAGGGCGATCAAACATTAATCTAAAGAGATAATTTTGCATGAAGCACAATTGAGAATCACAATTAGGAAGCAATCTAACTCAATTGATCTCCAATCATCAACAACCATAACATAGTCAATCAAATCATCCTCAATTTCAACTAACCCAAGCACAAGAGAATTAGCCCATGGTGTCAAGAGCAAAATCCATGGGTAGAAAATCTAGATGAGCAATTAAGAAACAAAACACAACAATTAAGAAATTGAAAAGACAAGAGAGGAAGAACATCACCAATAGGATTGAATCAACAACAATAGGAATGCTTGAGTCTTCAATACACTTTTCCAAATGAAATACAAGCTTGAATTGAGGAATCAACTATGATATAATGTTAATCTAAAGCTAATCTAATCAACAACAATTGAAATCTAAATCTAAATCTACCATCTACTCTACCTACAAGGAGAAATTGGCTAGGGGCCTAAGAAATCACCCCAAAACCGCTACTAACTCGCTTCTACTGAATTGTGTTCCAGCTTATGCTCTGCTTCAGCCCTTAAATAAACAAATTCTGAAAAATCAACTCCCTCGAGTCGAGGAGGCGTCCCATTTTGCCAATCCCTTGACTCGAGGCTCAGCCCTCGAGTCAAGGCCTCTTTATTTTTTGAATTCCATCATTTTTCCTTCACCCTCAAGTCAAGGCCTCGGCCTCGACGAGAGGTCGAGACCAGTGGTATTTTTGACCGGGCTCCACCTCCGACCCCCATTTTTGTCTGTCTCGTTCGTCTCTTTATCCTAAGAATGCCGATACTCTCGGTTTGGCCAAATTCCACTGATTTACCTGTAAAACGGATAAAAATATCAATAATCTCTCAAGTAATACTTTTAGGCAAAATAGTGATACTCTACACATTTAAGCACAAATACCAACACTTTTGATCACTTTTGCACTAAAATATACTCCTAAGAACATGCATCAATTCACTCTAATCATTCTTCTACTTTTCTCATTTCAATTCCATAATTGTTGTGATTTGCTTTGTGATTGAGCAATTAGATTTTCTACCCATGGGTTTTGCACTTTGCACCATGGGTTAATACTCTTGTGCTTGGGATAATTGAAATTGAGGATGATTTGATTGGCTTATGCTATTATTGTTGATCAATTGAGTTAGACCGCTCCCTAATTGTGATTCTCATTGTGCTTCATGCATTTTTATCTCTTTAGATTAATGTTTGATCACCCTAGCAATAGACGAGAGTTGAGCTAACGTGATCCGGGATTAATCGGGTTATAATTGTGTATGATTGTATGAATTGGGTGCTTCTTAATTGAGAGATTAGTTGCACTAAGGATACTCACATTAGGCATTGTGTGATTAATGGAGTGATTAATAACATGATGGTTTTATGTTTTCTATCTTAGTTGATTTGCAATTTGATTCAATCATAGCTTGTTGATCATTGATTCCTTGATGGATATTATCCCAAGCACCCTAATCTCCCATTGAATTTTAGCTATTTGTTCTAGCATATAAGGTGTTTGATTAATTGCTTGCCTAGTTATTTGATTTTATTTCTTGCATTTGTTTTGAGTTTTTGAAGCCAAATTCGTGATTGCAACTATAGTCATAGAGAACTTGTATTCTTAGGGCCTCACGTGCATACTTTTTCCCTTGGGTTCGATATACTTGGTTGTCTTAAAATTGCTTGCCCGATTCCTACAATCAAAATGACGCCATTGCCGGGAATTAGTTTTTGTGCTTAAGTGAGACTTAGAAATTTGTTTGAAGTTGCTACTTGTTATTTTTGTCTTTTTGTTTTGTTTTTTGTTTTTATTTGAATTTGATACTTGCTATCTCGTGTAGATGGATGGATATGACTCATACGCATGGAATCAAGATTTTTATCAAGAGAGTATGGTTTATCCTCCACACTATGAAGGATTTGGCTACGATAATTGGGGGAACTATGAGGATAATTATCTAATGCAACAAGTTCCCTCCGATTATCAAGATTGGAGATGTGATGAAGTTCCTCCCGCTCCTCAAGAGATGTTCCCGTGTTATGAGCATTATGATCAAACATTCGTTCCACGGGGTGGATTTAAGTTTGAAGGAGCATCTGAAGAAGATTTTTATGATGATGGGAGAAGCTATGAGTATGACTATCAAATGCCACAAGCTTCCTCTCATTATGAAGAATGGGGAATCCATGATGTGAGAGCTATCTTGAAGGAGATGCTTAGAATGTTGTTGAAGAGAATTGAGAAAAATGACCACTAGATGTGAAGAAATGTTTCCCTTGTATGAGAACATTTATGAGAACAAAGCAATGGTTGATGCAATGATAGATGGGAACATGGAGATCACCGAAGCTCAATTCAATGTTTAAGAAGTCAACTCAAATATTTTCTAATCCAAGTCAAGAACCTAACCATAGTGGAGAATCATCAAGAAGAAGGGGAGGAAGAAAATGAAAGTGAAGATGATGCAGAAGAGGGTCCAAGCAAGAAGGATGAAATAGAAAATTTCCTTGTCAAAAGTGATGAAGGGGAATGTCCATTGATGGACATGAGCAACAATGAACAAGAAAATCTAGAAGCATCAAATGAAGCAATGGAGAATGAAATGAGCATTTCTATACCTTCAAACTCTTCAATTTGTTCTTTAATTGAGATTGATGTTTCTATTGATTTTATTTTACCTCTTGTGAACTTTGATTATAGGAAAGAAGTAATGAAGTGCTTTGGCATCCTTGGAAGAAAGGAATGGAGAAGGATGATGGTGAGAGAGCAAGGGGGACAACCATTGACAATGTGCATATATATGTTTGGTTGACCTACCAATGATGAGAACCTCCATGATTTTGAAGCTCAAAGATTGAAGTATTATGGCAAGGAGGACCGATATCCTTGGCCATTCCGATGAAGAGAGTTTAAAATTAATGAATAAGTCTGGCATAGGACATGAAAAATAGCGCTTGATGGGAGGCAACCCATCCTTTTTATTGCTTTTGGGTGTTTGTGTGCTTTTTGTTGTTTTTGTCTTTGTTTTGTTTTGGAGAATTGGCTTGGAATTTGAATTGATCATGCTTAGGAGATCGTGATATATATTGCTATGGAATGGTTGAGCTTATTTGATACCATTGGGAGCTGCATATCATTTAATCACTTTTTGCCAAACTTTAAATTTCATGCTAAAATTTAAGTTTGGGGGTGATTATTGATTTTATTGGTTACCTTGCAACTCGCTTTTGTAAGGATTTAATGGTTTTGTGCTCAATTGTAGGTACACTTGCTAGATGAAATGGGAAGTGCTAGGAAACCTGATGAGCCCTACATGCTTGAAGGAAAAGATGGATTTTAAAGGCTTTATGGTACAACACTTCCTTTCAAACTTAGACTTGTCTAAGTTTGGGGGAGGTGTTCTTCTTTCCTTATCTTATCTTTTGAGCTCTTGCATATTTTTGGCATTCATGTGAATTGAGCTTAATTGTGGACTTATTGCATATCTTTGAGTGATCATTGTTGACATATTGAGTGTGCTTGAGATTATGTACATGTGCACTTGTGCTTGATTGAAAGATTAATTGAATTTTGATTTGATCATGAGTTGATTTGTGGCTTGAAGCTAGCATGCTTGAAAATTATGTGAAGATGAATGTGATTGAAAATGCTTGATTCATTGCTCAAATTAAGCCCGTGAGCTTATGTGCCTTAAAAATCGTACATCTTATACGGTTGAATTAATCTCTTTGTGAGTGCATCATTCATGATTTGTATGCTAGAACTTGCCATTAGAATTGTTGAAATTGATCTTTGTGTGATTTCATGAATATGATAAGAGGCCATGTTTGGTATTGATAAGTCACCTAGCCAAATTTTTCCCCATAAAAAATATTTGATTTCCTTAGTAAGCCATTTTGAACCTAGTATCCATATTCTTTGGCAAGCCAAGTGAAATTGAAGTCATTTGCCTATTTTTATATGAGCCTTATTGTCCTATGTTTAGTAGAGCTTGATTGTTGGCTAATAGATGGTGTTTTCCTTGTATAGTGTGGTGGAATGATGATGAGCTAAGTTGATTGAGATGAAAAAAGGGGTTGAGATGAAAAAATTGAATTGAGGAGAAATTGTGAAAAAGAAAAGAAGAAAAATTCAATTTGAGAGCTTAGATGTGAAAGAAAGCTCAAAAGAATGGTGATGATTGAACTTTCAAAAGCATTAAGAAGAAAGAGTGTGATTGAAAAGATTTAGAAGAGAAGTGTATTGTATTGTTTAGCTAACTTTCAAGTTCTCTACTAATTTGAGTCACTCTTACCTAAAATCATCCACCCATTCCAAAGAGCTTACATTACAACCTTGATAAAAGACCTCTTTGATTCTTGATTGAACACAAAAGATAATGATTGAGATTGAGTCTATTGGCAAGCTTATGGTGTACATGTTTGTGAATTTGATGATTGAGTGCATATTATCTTGATACACTTGAGTGAAGAGAGAAACACTCCATGGAAGGAGCAATGTTTTGAGTATTTGATGTTGCATTTGTTTGAGCATGATTCATCTTGATTGCTAGTTGAGAGTTTACATGGAAACTTGAGATCATTGATGAGTTCGATTGTCTTATATTTTTCTATGGTGTCATGTGACATAATTGCAATCAATTCACTCTTTTATGCTTATTTGCTACATTGCTCGAGGACGAGCAACACTTCAAGTTTGGGGGTATTATGATTGGAGTGAATTGATGCATATTTTTAGGGTGTATTTTAGTGCAAAAGTGATCAAAAGTGTTAGATTTTGTGCCTAAATGTGTAGAGTATCACTACTATGCCTAAAAAGTACTACTTGTGAGATATTTGATGTTTTTCATCCCGTTTTCGGTAAATCGGTGGAATTTGACCAAATCGAGAGTATCGGCATTCATAGGGTGAAGAGACTATCGAGACAGTGAAAACGGGGTCG
The DNA here is from genome assembly GCA_030762865.1 of Paraleonurus japonicus. Lineage (NCBI taxonomy): Eukaryota > Viridiplantae > Streptophyta > Magnoliopsida > Lamiales > Lamiaceae > Paraleonurus > Paraleonurus japonicus. The sequence goes on from CM061054.1 coordinate 30,395,132, forward strand.
AGGCGGAGTCCGGATCGAGAAAATTCCTGGACTCGACCGGTCGAGGGCCAGGGGCCTCGACCCGAGGTTGCCGGTCCAAAGGATGAAAATCGAATTTTTAAAGCAAGCTCGACTCGAGGGCTGAGCCTCGAGTCGAGGAGCAGGCGAAAGCGGCAAGCTCGAGTCGAGGGCTGAGCCTCGACTCGAGGCCGGAGAAAATCGAGAAATCGCATTAGCGACATCACAAGCCTCGACTCGAGGGCCCCAACCTCGAGTCGAGGGATGACCAAAATCGAAAATTTGTGTTTAAAGCCCATTTGAGCAAAAACAGAGCATAATCTCCATAACATTGATTAGAGCAGCTTATTTTACAGCTTTTTAAGCGAATTTCTCATTCCATAGCTTAATTCTCATTGTAGTTGGATTAGATTCATAGATTTAGATAGATTTTAATTTCAATTAGTGATGTTCTTCTACTTTTCTAATTTCAATTCCATAATTGTTGTGATTTGCTTTGTGATTGAGCAATTAGATTTTCTACCCATGGGTTTTGCACTTTGCACCATGGGCTAATACTCTTGTGCTTGGAATAATTGAAATTGAGGATGATTTGATTGCCTTATGCTATGATTCTTGATGATTGTTGATCAATTGAGTTAGATTGCTCCCTAATTGTGATTCTCATTGTTTGATCACCCTAGCAATAGGCGAGAGTTGAACTAACGTGATCCGGGATTAATCAAAGTTATAATTGTGTATGATTGTATGAATTGGGTGCCTCTTAATTGAGAGATTAGTTGCACTAAGGATACTCACATTAGGCATCGTTTGATTAATGGAGTGATTAATTGCATAATGGTTTTATGCTTTATATCTTAGTTGATTTGCAATTTGATTCAACCATAGCTTGTTGATCATTGATTCCTTGATGGATATTATCCCAAGCACCCCAATCCCCATTGAATTTTAGCTATTTGTTCTAGCATATAAGGTGTTTGATTAATTGCTTGCCTAGATATTTGATTTTATTTCTTGCATTTGTTTTGAGTTTTGAAGCCAAATCCGTGATTGCAACAATAGTCATAGAGAACTTGTATTCTTAGGGCCTCACGTGCATACTTTGTCCTTTGGGTCGATATACTTGGTTGTCTTAAAATCGCTTGCCCGATTCCTACAAGTCAAGACCCTTTCACAAGTTTGTGAAAGGAGAGTGGACGTAGGATTTTTACAAATCCGAACCACTATAAATCGTGTGTTTTTACTTTTACGTACTTCTTTAATTCACTTTTTGTTGGTTCTTGATTTTGTATGTTTTGATGATGTTTCTAAAACCTAAGTGTAATAGGACCAAATGAGTCTCATAGTCACTGATGATCTAGATAGGTTAGAATCTCTTTTAAGGTAACCTTGCTTGGACCACTCTAGAAGACTTGAAGAAGTGTGAGAATCGAAGACTCAAGAAGACAAGACTTGATAGTAGAAGGATTGGATAATAGACAACTAGAAGACTACAAAGATTGCTATCAAGAAGACTCGGAAGGTTTCTTGTACTTAAAGAAGTTGTCCCTGAAAGACTAGAAGACTTGTAACTTACTCAAAATCAGAGATAGACACAATCTATAAAGGTCAAGTAGTCAAGAAGACTTAGATGATGTTAGATCAGGTTTTGATTTTGATGAGTTAAAATGTATAGGTTATATATTTTTTTTTTGATCAGCAAATAAAAAAATGTATAGGTTATATAAGCTCATGTAAAATAGGATGACGATCCGAAATTGTATAGATCACCAAGTAGTACATTTCACTAGTAAGTCGATCGATTACGTGAGATGAATGAAGTATGTTAGATCAAGATTGTTTTGATGAGTTAAAGGAAGACTGCTCCAGATGAGCAGACTATGATAAAGAACTGGAGACTAAGTTCTAGTACGAAGGTGATCGAGACTAGGTCAAGATTAGTTCAAGTCACTGGAGACGAGGAATGACAAGTCATCCGGAGAAAACCTCAATCCTAATCATCTGCAGGAGACAAGTATAAAGAGCTCGACGAGGTCAAGATAAGCCGAGTAGAATAAGAAAGGCTAGTCTTCACCAAGTCAGCATTTAGACGAGTAGGAAGAATCAGCCAAGGTCTCAAGCGGTTTACAAGATTAAGTTTGTTATAGCGGTTTCAAGTTTGTTAGAACTAACTAACAAACTAACCGACTTTCCGAGACTTATATATAGGTCTAGGTTTTTCATTTTTCATATATAACACATATGCATATTAGATTTTCACTCTATTCACTACTCAAATTTCAATCACAATCTTTTCACAAGTATTTCTAGTGAGTTTTCAAACAGCTTCTAAGTGTTTTTAGAACACTTTTCTTGTAATCTTCAAAATCCAATACACACCGTAATAGTTAGATTTCTAGAAGAAGAGTTTAGGAGATTGAAGATTTGAAGAATTGTACAAGTTGTAAGTTGTAAGTCGGAAGTGAGAAAGTAAGCAAGAGCAGAGTCCCTTCTTGATTGAAGAAGGAGAGTGGATGTAGGATTATTAAAATCCGAACCACTATAAATCCTGTGTTATTTCTTGCTTTCTTTAGTTTCTCGCTTTGATTTACAATTGTGTTACTTCAAGATTAAAGTTCAGAATCTTAACTAAAATCAGAATATCAACCTTGCTTTTGATCTTATAAAAAGTTGAGAATTCAATCATAATCCATTGTGTTTAATCTGATATTTTGAATTGGTTTTGAAAGATTTAAAAATCTACAAAATCTATTCAAACCCCCTTTCTAGATTTTGTTCTAGGAAGCATTCTCAAGGTTTTAATCAACTCAACTTTTCGGGACCAACAAAATCAGCCGAGATCGGGATGCTTGGAGGTCATCTCAAGACAGCCTTGAAGAAGTCATCTGTTTGAGATATTAATGAAGAGTTCAAGATGAGGTCAAGACTAGCTGAGTAAAATAAGAAAAGCAGGTTTTCACCATGTCAAAGTCAGACGACTAACTCAAGATCACCGAGGTCGTGATGCTTTTAAAGAAAGGTTTGTTAAGTGATTTGTAGTGGTCGGGTAAGTGGTATTAAGACCAATCAAAAATATCAAACCCAAGGGAGTAAGTATGCAAGTGAGGCCCTAAGAATGCAAGTTCTAAATGACTATTGTTGCAAGAAGGATTTGGACTAAATTCTACAAAAATATGGCAATAATTGAATGCTAAATCTATGCAAGCAATTACTCAAACACCTAGAATGCAATATCAAATAAGCTAGAACAAATAGGGAATAGGGTGCTAGGGATAATCTCCATCAAGGATTCAATGATTAACAAGCTATGATTGTATCCAATTGCAAATCAATCAAATTGGAAAGAATAAACCATCATGAAATTAATCACTCCATTAATAACACAATGCCTAATGTGAGTATTCTTAGTCCTTCCAATCTATCAATTAAGAAGTCCCCAATTCATACAATCATGCAAAATTATAACCCGATTAACACCTAATCACGTTAGCTCAACTCTCGCCTATTGCTAGGGTGATCAACCATTAATCTAAAGAGATAACTTTGCATGAAGCACAATGAGAATCACAATTAGGAAGCAATCTAATTCAATTGATCACAATTATCAACAATCATAGCATGAGGCAATCACATCATCCCCAACTTCAATTATCCCAAGCACAAAACTATTAGCCCATGGTGCTAAGTGCAAAAGCCATGGGTGAAAAATCTAGGAAAGCAATTAAATCACTAATCAACACAATCAATGAAATAAAGAGAGAAAAGTAGAAGAACATCACCAATTGGTCTTCAATTAACAAAAATAAGAATGCTTGAGTCTTCGCAATGCTTCAATTACAATCTCCTTCTCTTCAATTACAACTTGGAAATCAAAATCTAAATGGATCAATACACTAAACTAATGATTACAAGCTTGAAATAAATCAAAATCTAACAATCTAATCCAATTACAAGTAGAATTAAGCTATGGAATGATAAATTCGCCGTTTAAAATCGCCTAGAAACCGCTTCTAAACTAAGCCAGGAGTGTTATGCTCTGTTTTCCGCTCAAAATGATTTAAAACCAAAATTTTCGGTTTGGGGCTCCTCGACTCGAGCTTGGGCCCTCGAGTCGAGGGTGAAGAGTTGCTAACATGTTTTACCGAAATTTCCTCCCCGTCTCTAGTCGAGGCTCGGCCCTCGACTCGAGGGCCTCGAGTCGAGGCAGCTCCGCTTTTTTAAATCTTCTCTATCCGTCCTATCCCTCGAGTCGAGGCCTCGCCCACGACCAGAGGTCGAGACCAGGGTATTTTTCGGCTAGGACTCTGCCTCCGACCCCCGTTTTTCGTCCGTCTCGTTCGTCTCTTCAACCTACGAATACCGGTACTCTCGGTTTGGCCTAATTCCACCGATTTACCTGTAAAATGGATGAAAAACATCAATAATCCACCAAGTAATACTTTATAGGCAAAATAGTGATACTCTACACATTTATGCACAAAATCTAACACATTGGCTCACTTTTTGCACTAAAATAGCCCCTAAAAACATGCATCAATTCACTCCAATCATTAAGCGGTTTCAAGTTTGTTACAACAAACTAACCGTCTTCTGATCTTATAAATTGGACTAAACATAGTTCTTAGAAGTACTTTTGCACTCAATTTCGTAACTCACATTATCGTAGAGCACTCACTAGTTTTCAAAAAGCATTTTAAAATATTTTCTAAGTGTTTGAAGAACACTTCTTGTATACCTTAAAATCACAATCTGCACCGTAATCTTAGATTTGTTAGATAGATTGAAAGGTTGAAGGTGAATCGAGACGAAGAATGTCTTCGTTGTAACGTGTAATCGGCGGTAAGTAAGAAAGGTAGAGTCCCTTCTTCAAGATTGAAGAAGAAGAGTGGATGTAGGATATTTTGATCTAAACCACTATAAATCTCGTGTTCTTTACTTTACGCACTTAATTTCTATTGATTCCTTACAAATTGGTTAAAATCATTTCAGATCGCTTTAGATCCAATTACATAGATTGAGTATAAATCTGTTTCCGCTGACAACTTTGATCTTGGGGTTTGCCATTTTAAGTTTGGATTAAGAATCTGAATTTTGTGAAAAATTAAGATAATCTATCCAACCCCTTCTAGATTATCTCTGGAAGGCTTGCTCAAATCCTTTTAAAACACTCAATCTAGGGACCAACAAGTGGTATCGGAGCGGTGTTAAGGTGTTTCGATATATTTGAAGTCTTGAAGTTTCTTGAATTGTGATTTTGCCATAATTCTTCTTCTTTGATTCACTAACCTTACCGATAAGTTTCTATCAAGGCATTTCTTGTTTATCATGTCTGCAATTAAAAGTAAGAAGACTAGGAGTTTGCCAGAATTTTCCATCGAAGACTATGATTACTTTGGATGTTTAGGATGGAGAATCATCTCGAAAGCTATTCATGATCGGATGGAAGAACTTCGGAGGAAGGTCCCATCAAGTTTTATCGTGGGATTGTGAGTGATGGAGCCGAATCTTAGAGACTAGAGTCGACGTGAGAAGAAAGGAGCCGATCTAACAAATGATGAGAGAAAGATCCATAACTTGGACCAAGTAGCAAGAACAGAGATCATAGAAACTCTTAGTAAAGATTGGATTGAAAAGGTAAAACGTTGTAAGACTACCAAGGAGATGTGGGAGACTTTGGCAAATATGTGTGAAGGATCATATCAAAGTTAAAGAGAATAAGCTAGAATTTATTTTGCATATATTTGACACTTTCAAGATGAAGGAGGGTGAATCAATTGATCGAGTTGGATGTTAGGTTGACAAATCTTCTCAATAAGGCCGCCGACTTGGGAAAGTCCTATACAAAGAAAGAGATTAATAATAAGATTCTCGAGATCATTGAGAATGAGATGGAGAGAGAAGGCTTATATTCTCAAACTCCACACAAAATTTATCTTCAATATCTCACCATACACTATTTTCACATCTTAAAGCTTTAGAATATGACATTCAGATTGAAGATGAAGAAGATGAAGTGAATCCTCTACTATTGGAAAACGGGTGCATATAAGGTATCTAAGGCTTCAAATTTATCAATTAAGGAAGAAATGGCCATATTGATGAAAATATATGAAAGGCTCAAGATGAAGTATAAAAGAAATAAAAGGGACAGATCAGTCGTAGGAACTACAAGCCGAGATAGAGAAGAAAAGAGTTCAGATAATGAGAAGAAAAAGGATCGAGACAATGTTAGATCGGGTTTTTAGTTTTGAATAAGTTAAAACGTATAGGATAGACAAGCTTTTGTATATAGGATGACCAGCTGAATTTGTATAGACCGGTGATGTAATATATTTTTCTAGTAGACTCGATCACACTAGGTAAGGTCTAAAGGATTAGCCGAGGTCGAGAATTTTCGAGATCATCCGGAGACGATCTTGAAGAGGTCATCTATTTAAGAGAATAATAAAGAGCTCAAGACAAGGTCAAGACCAACCGAGTAGAATAAGAAAAGAAGGTCTTTCACCAAGTCAAGACAGTAACCAATTCAAGATCAGCTCGCTTCAAGAAGTTTTTAAAAATAAGTTTGTTAAACGGTTACCAGTTTGTTACAACAAACTAACCGTCTTATAGACTTATAAATAAGACTAGGCACAACTCTCGGAAGAACTCTTAACACTCATTTTTCTGAAATTCACATTCTCGAAAGCACTTGTTGGTCCCGAGATTGAGTAATTATAAGCAACTAAGTACACCTTCCAGAGATAATCTAGAAGGGGGTGGGGGAGTTGAATAGATTATCTAAATTTTTCTCAAAATTCAGTTTATCAATCCAAGAAACCAGAGATGATTAGCGGAAACAATTTTAACTCAATCTTTTAACAAGGATCTAAAGCAATCAAATTAATTTTGTTGAACAATTGATTATCAATAGAAAGATAAATTCAGAAAGTAAAAGATACAGGATTTTTAGTGGTTCGGATCAAAATGATCCTACGTCCACTCTCTTTCTTCAACTCGAAGAAGGGTCTCGACTACTTACTCACTTACTTACCGACTCGGAGATTACAATTATAACAACTTGAAGATCTTCTTCTTCAGCCTATCTTCAAACTATCAATCTATCTAGAAATTAGAACGATACGGTGCGTAATGTGTTTGAAGATGTACGGGGTAGTGTTCTTTAAACACTTAGAAATTTTATGAAAAGCTTTTTAGAAACTCGTGAGTGTTTTGAGAATGTGAATATCAGAATTGTGAGTGCTAAGAGTTCTTTTTAGAATTGTGCTTACTCCTATTTATAACCCTATAAGACGATTAGGTTGTTGTAACAAACTAAAAACCGCTTAACAAACATATCTTAAAAGCTGTCTTGACTTCACTAATCTTGAGTTAGTCGTCTGCTGGCCGACTTGGTGAAGACTCACCTTTCTTATTCTACTCGGTTGGTCTTGACCTCGTCTGGAGCTCTTCATTATTCTCTCCAACAGATGACCTCTTCAAGACTGTCTTGAGATGACCTCCTCTTTCTCGACCTCACCGACTTCATTAGCTTTACTCGATCTCGATCGACTTAGTACTAATGTTCATTACCTCGGTTGTTCTATACATTCTCAGCTGGTCATCTTATTTACATGAGCTAGTTCTAGTCTATACACCTTAACTTATCAAAATTAAAACTTGATCTAACAATTTCCGCCTTTTTGATGAAGTTAAAACTACAAGAAAGAAGCAAACTCACAGTGGTGTTAGTCAAGATTATTCAAGATAATCGATAGGCACATTTAAGCACATAAACACCTTTTAAGCGTATAAGTTTACATAAGAGCACTAATTCATACTTTTAAGGAAGTTTTTCACACTAAGACAACTTCCATACATAGAAAAATTTCAAAAGGATTTTAAATTTTAAGACTTAGAAAATTTTAAGGATTTTTTTTTTTTTTTGTTACGAGATAGAAATTTTCTCGGATGATTAACACTTAGAAAAAAATTTAATGTTTTCTTAAAAAGCAAGAAAAGAAATTAAAGCTTAAAAAGATAAGACAAGGTAATTGAGATAAGTTCACATAATCTCATTCATATTCACAAATACAAATTACACTTTACAAATTGGAGCACTTAGATAAAAAATAAGAAGATGAGCTCTTATCTAAATACCCCAACGATCGCCTTTCACGGTACCAAAGAACCCGGCCGAACACCGTCCTCCGCAGCCTACTTGTGTCTTCCTCATGAGAGAATCCAGACTCAGTCTCCGCCCTTTGAACGATTCCCCGACCCGGTCTAGGTCAAGGGTCCCATCGGCTTTCTTGGCTGGGACTTTGCATACTCGAAGGCTGGAGCGATCGAGGTTGACGTTGAACTCCACATCGGCTTCGACGAGCAGCCATGACGGTAGATGTCTTCGTCTACCTTCTCTATCCATTCATGCCAGGCAGGTCGGGATCCTGCTGAGTGGCAGCTGGAGCTTTGAGGATGTACCGTAAATACATCCACATCGCGTCCGTGTTCTTTTCTCTCGTACTCCTTCTCGTACTATTTCAATCGCAGACCATCTTCGGAGGGGCGACGTAGTGTGGTAGGGTCTCAAGCTTTCACCTCCTTGGCCTTGGACTAGCCACTTCCTCTCGGCTTTGCTCCAGGTGACCTTAGAGTCTTTCTCCAACTTCTTTAGCCTCCTCTTCTCTTTCTTCCCGACGAATTTCTTCTTGCGTCGATCCTTTTAATTTGTTCTTCGGAAAGATTCGAGAAGTCGACTTCTCTCTTTCCTTTGCCTTTGGTAGCAACTTTGGTGATGTCGGTGATTTAGGCTCATCACCGCTACCCTCTTTCCTTTACCCTTGGCCTATGCTTGATTAGCTTCCTTAATACCGCTAAGAGTTTCTCCGACCTCTCCTCCTCTTCTTTCTTCCTCCTAGCCTCATCCTCCCTCAACGCCTCTTCAAGCCGACTCACCCTCACCGAGAGCGGCCATTCATCGACTTAACTCGACGTCCTCCTTGGCTGCCTCCAGATCACCGCATTGGCCTTAGTGCCCATATCTCTCCTCGTCTCTTCTACAACAGTGTGAGGGCTTGTCTTCTTTCTTCCTCTGCCCTTTTCCCATTTTAACTTCTTCGGACAAGTCTCTGTCACCTTAGTATTCGTGTCGGCATACTTCACTCAAGTCGACTTGTCAGTGGCTAGTTCATTCACCACCATCTCATTGTACTCTTTTACTTGACTTTTCAGCCCCTTCGCCTCCTCCTCTAGTGCCTTCACCTTCTTAGCCAAGACAGTAATTAGTCAAGGATGTAATCTTATCGCTTAATGTTACCTCGACTTCCCTCATGCTTGCGATCATGGTTTTCATTCAGCCTTCCACCATCCTCTTCATCTTCTTCTTGAAGGCTGATTTTATTTTCTTCTCCATCTTAGTGAAGATCAAAGAGATAGTAGTTGTTGGGCTCAGTCACCTGTCTTCATCCTCGAGATAAGGACTCGGACGAGGAGGATGAGATTGTTTCTTGAGAAGGTGGTGGAGGGGTAGGGGATCGGATATGGATATTTGGGGGAAGGGAATAAGAAGGAGTTGGGAGAGGTACCGATCGGACTTGGGGAGTGGGGTTGTTTCAGTTTGTGGGAGAGGGGTAGATTGGGTTTCGGGATAGCGATGGGAGATGATGATGGTAGAGTATGTGAGGTTTGAGCAGTGAGGATGGAGTTTGTTGAGTGGGGGATGTTGTGAGTTGATTCGTGGGTTGGGTGGTTGGTGTGGTTTGCTCGGTGGGGTGGAGGTTTGTTCGGGTTCGGTCGTGGTGGTGGTTGGGATAGGTTCGGATGGGGTCTTGGTTTGGACTGTTTCGGATGGGGTAGAGGTTTGGACTATTTGGGGCAACCGTGGGTACATTTTAGAGGCTCCGAGGTGCCAGTAGGGCACACCTCTTCATTGCAGAGGGGATAGAGAAAAAATGGATAGGGAAGAGTTGGTACCTTCTTCCCGAATGGGAGATAGAGCAGCTTCCTTGGTTGGAGATGGTGGCACTTCGATTTGACCAACCTCACTGCTATCTCGAAGGACTGGTACCTCCTTAGCTAATAGAGTCGGCTTCTCCGATCGCCGCTTCGTCTCTTCTATCTCGCGAAGACTCCTCGTGACGACCTAGATGACCTGGACCTCCACCTCTTGGAAGCCTTCGACTTCTTCCTCGGCCTTCTCTCGGAGAGAGGAACTTCACTTGCTCCTCCTCCTAAGCCGCTTGAGAGCGGCTTCTTCAATTTCAATCACGGGGCGGGAGCGGCCTCGAGGTTCTGCGCTGGTCTCCTCGCCGCCTCTGCTGCATTTGCTACCATCTAATCACGAGCAAAGCATCACATTCATCATCCGAATCGTATACCCCCATTTCTCTCATCCTCGAGATAAAATTCCCTTTTGCCTAGAAAACTTCTTCTGCTCCCATGCTCCAGTCCACAACCTTATTCATCCCTAATACTATTACAATAATTATGTTGAAAATGTTAGGATGTATGATTGTAGGTTTCCGGTAAGCGGTATTAAGACTAATCAAGAATATCGAACCTAAGGGAATTAGTATGCACGTGAGGCCCTAAGAATATAAGTTATCGGTGACTATTGTTGCAAAGCGGGTTTGGAAACAAAAACACAACAAAAAGCTAGAAATAAACTCAAACACAACAATGAGGCAAATGATCAAACACTTAGAAGGCAAGATCAAGTACAAACAATAAATGGGGATTTGGGTGCTAGGGCTAACATCCATCAAGGAATCAATAATCAACAAGCTATGATTGAATCAAATTGCAAATCAACTAAGATAGAAAACATAAAACCATCATGCAATTAATCCCTCAATTAACTACACAATGCCTAATGTGAGCATCCTTAGTGCAACTAATCTCTCGATTCCAAAGCACCCAATCCATACATTCATACACAATTATAATTCGATTAATCCCGAATCACGTTAGCTCAACTCTTGCCTATTGCTAGGGTGATCAAACATTAATCTAAAGAGATAATTTTGCATGAAGCACAATTGAAAATCACAATTAAGAAGCAATCTAACTCAATTGATCACAATCATCAACAATCTTAGCATAAGCAATCAAATCATCCTCAATTTCAACTAACCCATGGTGCCAAGAACAAAATACATGGGAAGAAAATCTAATTGAGCAAACAACAATCTAATAACAAGAATAAAGGAATTGAAAATACAAGAGAGGAAAAACATCACCAATTGGATTGAATAAACAAAAATAGGAATGCTTGAGTCTTCAATACACTTCTTCTCCAATGCAATTACAAGCTTGAATTGAGAAATCTAGAGATATAATACTAATATAATGCTAATCTAAGCAACAACAATTGAAATCTAAATCTAAATCTACAATCTACTCTACCTACAAGGGGAAATTGACTTGGGGCCTAAGAAATATCCCCAAAACCGCTGTAATCGCTCTATGGAATTGTGTTCAAGTTATGCTCTGTTTTTGCTTTAAATTGACGAACTTGGAAAAATCTTCTCCCTCGAGTCGAGACTCAGCCCTTGACTCGAGGTTGCCACTTTTGCCCACTCCTCAACTCGAGGCTCAGCCCTCGAGTCGAGGCCTCGGACCTCGACCGGAGGTCGAGTCCAGGGAAATTTCTCGACCCGGCTCCGCCTCGACCCCCATTTTTGCCCGTCTCGATCGTCTCTTCATCCTAAGAATGCCGGTACTCTCGATTTGGCCAAATTCCACCGATTTACCTATAAAACGGACGAAAAACATCAAATATCTCACAAGTAATACTTTTTAGGCAAAGTAGTGATACTCTACACATTTAGGCATAAAATCTAACACTTTTGATCACTTTTTGCACTAAAATACACCCCAAAAACATGCTTCAATTGTAAATAAGTATCAATGCAAACTTGAAGTGTTGCTCGTCCTCGAGCAACGTAGTAAATAAGCCTAAAGGAGTGAATTGATTGCAATTATGTCACATGGCACCATAGAAGATAAATAAGACAATCGAACTCATCAATGAACATAAGTATCAATGCAAACTATCCACTAGCAATCAAGATAGATCATGCTCAAACAAATGCAACATCAAATACTCAACTTATTACTCCTTCCATGGAGTGTTTCTCTCAACCCTCAAGTGTATCAAGGTTTAATGCACTCAATCATCAAATTCACAAACATGCACACCATAAGCTTGCCAATGGACTCAATATCAATCAAAATTATTTGTGTTCAATCAAGAATCAAAGAGGTCTTTCATCAAGGTTGTAATGTAGGCTCTTTGGAATAGGTGGGATGATTTAGGTAAGAATGACTCAAATAGTAGACACTTGAATGATAGCTAATCAATACAATACACATCTCTTCAATCTTCATCAAGCAACACTCTCTCTTTTGCACTTCAATGTTCAATCACCACCATTCACTTGAGTTTTCTTCCACATAAGCTCACAAATTGAATTTTTCTTCTTTTGATTTTTCACAATTTCCACAATTCAATTTTTCTTCACAACCTTTCTTTTCTCAAGCATCATCACTTAGCACATCCTCTTTCCACCACACCTTGCATGCAATTCACCATCTATAGCCAACAATCAAGCTCTCGCTAAGCATAGGACAATAAGGCTCATAAAAATAGGCAAATGGCTTCAATTTCACTTGGCTTGCCAAAGAATATGGAAATTAGGCTCAAAATGGTTCACTAAGGAAATCAAATGTTTTTGTGGGGAAAAATTTGGCAAAGTGACTTATCATATCAAACTTGGCCTCTTATCACTTTCATGAAATCACACAAAGATCAATATCAACAAGTCCAAGGGCAAGTTCTAGCATACAAATCCATGAATGATGCACTCACAAAGAAATCATATCAACCGTATAAGATGTACGATTATAGAGGCACAAAAGCTCACAGGCTTAAATAGAGCAATGAATCAAGCATTTTCAATCACATTCATAATCACATAATTATCAATCATGCTAACTTCAAGCTACACGTCAACTCATGATAAAATTAAAATTCTAAAGGTCTTGCAAATCAAATACAAGTGCACATGTACATAATCTCAAGCACACTCACTATATCAAGAATGATAATAAAAGATATGCAATAAAACCACAATTAAGCTCAAGACAATACTATCCCAAAAATAACCAAGGAATATAAGATATCCATACAAAGCATAATCATCCAAAGACAATACAAATTTCAATAAATTCAAAAGCCTTAAATCATCATCCACATCATCATAAAAATCATCAAATGCTCAAATCCATCCACATCAAGTCATCAAGTACAATCCAAACAATCATAATCAATCCATAAAAATCACTCAAGAGGAAATAAAAAGCTAAATCAACTAAGGATAGGGATGAGGCGGTAGGGGAGTAGCCACTAATTATCGGACGACGGCGGTGAAGGAGGGTAGTGGCCCGGCCCAAAATTCCACGAGCTCATCTGCTGTGGAGGAGTGCGTACATGTCATGCCGAGTCTTGAGAGACTCTTCCCGCATCCTCCTCATCTCCTCATTGAACCGACGGGACTCCTCCATCATGCGGTACCACTCATCCTCGCCTAGTGAGACACTCGAGCCGCATCCTCTCGATCGTCGGCCTACATCTCCTCGGTGAGAGTCCACTATCTCTCGCGATGAACTACCCGCCTCGTACTCCCGGCTACGCATCTCGTCCTTTTAGTAATAATTAATCTACGTCCTCAAATCCTCATCCATCTCGTACTGCTCCTCACCTGCTCCTCTTCGCCTTCCTCTTCTTCATCATCCCCTTCATCTCGCACCCTCGGCCTCATCCTCGATCCGGACCCCGATCCCGCCTCGCCGTCCCTCCTCATCATCATCCTCACGGAGGATATCTCCGTGCTCTCGGGTGTAGGCGTCAATCGCCTTAGTATGTCTCCGTGACCACATCCAGAGGTTGATGGTCACAAATTCAAGAGCACCAAATAATATAGTCAACCTCTTGTTGGGAAGAGGGAATCGGCCACCGAGGTGTGCTGAAAGCACCAAGTCCTACCAATGAGGTCGAGGGTCCTCATACGTCTCATGGTATCGGTAGTCAAGTCCGGTCCCTCGAGTGCTTGCAAGTTATGCGTAGGTATGCCCAAATGCTCATCAATATGTGTGATCGACCTCCAAAATGTATCTTCTTGAACTTCGTGCTCGTTACCCTCTCGAATAAATAACATAGGTAGGCAACAACATTGAATCTAACTCCATGCAAGAAACACCAAAGCACATATAACTCCTCGGATACAATCTACTCTACCTACAAGGGGAAATTGGCTTGGGGCCTAAGAAATCGCCCCAAAACCGCTGCAACCGCTCTATGGAATTGTGTTCAAGTTATGCTCTGTTTGGCTTTAAATAGATGAACTTGGAAAAATCCCTCGAGTCAAGGCTCAGCCCTCAACTCGAGGTTGCCGCTTTTTGCCCACTCCTCGACTCAAGGCTCAGCCCTTGAGTCGAGGCCTCTTCCAAATTTTGAATTTCATCCTTTTGCCTTCACCCTCGGGTGAGGTCCCTGGACCTCGACCAGAGGTCGAGTCCAGGAATTTTCTCGACCCGGGCTCCACCTCGACCCGTTTTCATCTCTCTCGATCATCTCTTCATCCTAAGAATGCCAAGATTCTCGGTTTGGCCAAATTCCACCGATTTACACAGAAAGCGGACGAAAAACATCATATATCTCACAAGTAATATTTTTAGGCAAAGTAGTGATACTCTACACATTTAGGCACAAAATCTAACACTTTTGATCACTTTTTGCACTAAAATACACCCCAAAACCCGCATCAATTCACTACAATCAATGTATACTATAAGCCTAGCTTTTTGTATGAACATCTTTTTGATATGAGATTCATTATGATCAAATTACTTGCTTTTTATGAGTTACATATATCATTTTTTTGTCAGATTAGTCTATATTGTAGATAATATGGTGTGTGGTGTCACACGGAAGATCATGCTATCATTTCCTTATAGATTATAAATAATAGCTCACAACCAAGATGGATTTGGACAAACCATTGGAACGGTTGTGGTGTAATTTGGTATTAGTCTATCTTGACTATAAAGTTATACTAGTACATTTTGCATGTATTGAGAAGAACCATATGAGGTTGTTCAATTTGTACAGACTATATAAAAGAACAAGACCTCTGTTATTATGGATGTACGTCTTCTTAATCCCTATATAATAACGGGCACGTGTACTCGGTGTTTGTTTCTTTAATTTGTCAATGGGTGAGATTTATTAAATCAATAGGGGTGAATTGTGAGATAACACTTCTTATATGGTGTGTTGTTGATTATAGAAGGAATCCGTGTCCTAATTATTTAGGATGATGATGTGCCCTTGAGGAGCTCATAAAGATTATCATGTAAACCCCGCTGGTGGATTTAATCGATATGATAATAAAGATGAGTGGTACTACTCTTGGAATTAGATGTAAATTAATTAAGTTATCAAGAACTTATTTAATTTATGGACATTCAATATCTTAAACACGGGGAAATAAACGTACACATAATAAAGGAGCCCATATTGTAATATGGGATTAGAAGTGTAGTTCAATTATAACTCTTTAGTGGGTCGAGTTATAATTGATGGGCTTAAGTGGAGTGTTCGGACCGAACACGGGACGCCTAGTGCCCATCGGGAGGCCCAACCCTAGTTCCTCCTTAGGGTCCCTTGTAGCCTATAAAGAAACCCTACTTCAAATCCTCCCAGCACGTGTGAAACAAAACGTAAGAAAAGAGGAGGCAGATTCTGACTCCCTTTGAAGATCGTCGCCTTACGACGAACAAGGAAAAGGGATAAGAATACGGCGAGAAGATCGTGAGGTTCGTGGTTCATCCTTGATCGGTAGTTCTGACCTTAGAACTGGTTCATCTTCACCTATTAAGGTGAATAGGTATGATTCCTTTTCCGCTGCATGTTTCATACATGTGATCCCGAATCGATAATCACATAGAGTCGGTGATCCGGTGTTTCCAACGAAAAGACTTACTGTAGTAGACGTGGTCCATGCACAGAATGGGGTCAAAAGTCAACCTCCTTCTCTTGAATCAGCTTTTAAGCAGCAAGTCTACCTAATTCACTTGCACACCATCGATGATAGCTCGCATACAAAGACAACTGGGTTTTGACAACTCATCGTGCGAACTTTGATCACCCAAAGACAGATTAGGTCACAATCGTCAACAAGAGACGATATTTCCTCCTTAATAGATTTTTCTTTAAATATCTCCTCGTTCCCTAATTAGGGTGAATTATTACATGATAATCGTGTGCTTATTTGTCTCAAATTGATATGATTTTCATGTTAATTCACTATTATTTTGCCCAATTGCACTTAATTGTTTGATTTGAGATTTTAATTTTAAATTGCAGGTTTGAGGTCATCTTTGAATGCAAATTGAGAACATTTGTGATATTCAAATTAAAGGAGAAATTTCATGGGTAGAAAGATGGTCGAGAGACGGTCGTAACGCAAAAAGAATGAGGTCAATCGGAGCTCGGGAGAATAAGTTACAAACATTTGAGCCGAATTACCTCAACTCGAGCCGAGTTGATCAACTCAAGCCGAGTTGATGGCGTGAAAATCTTCCAGATTGCTGTTGCCCAAGAAGAGCTTCAACTCGACCCGAGTTGGTTCAACTCTAGCCGAGTTGGTTCAACTGGCCGAGTTGACCTGCGTCGCGCGATTTTGACCAATTCATCCGATTTTTAGGGGCTTATTTGTAATTTTCGTTATTTTAACCTCCTATAAATACCCCAATTTCAGATGTTAAAAAGGAGATTACATAGAGCGCAAGATAGGAAAGAAATTAGAGAGGAAAATTAGGGTTTTAATTCCTACACACACTTTTACACACATTTTCACACACATAGTTAGGGTTTTGATTTTTCTTCAATTTTAGACGATCAATGGATGCTTTCTTTATGATTGGATGCCAATTAGGTGACATTCTTCCTTTAATTTCAGTTTTCTTGATTCAATTTCTTGTTATGACATTCGGATATTCAATTAATTTCATGGATTTTTTTCTTCAATAATGATCAACTAAATTCCTAGTGCTAGGGTGTTTTGATGCATATGGGTGGTTGATCTCGTGAGGAATTCTTATGGGTGATTTTGATTGTTGATTAATTGATTGGATTGATTAGGTTTGATTGATTTATTTATTTAGTTAATTTCTAATTCCATGCATAGTTGTTTAATTATCGCAAGGAGACTTGGATATTTAGATAACTCATTTGGGTGAGGGAATTAATTGGGTAATTAGAGTTAATATTGGGTTAACGCTAGGAGACTTGGTTAATTCCATTAGAAATACATCAATTACACATTAATTGCTTAGATTAGTAGTCTGGTGATTAGTGAAGAGACCATAGGTAAGGTGCCTTAGTATCGAAGGGGAGACACGCTAGGAAAACCTATTGACTCGTGCTCTAGCCCCGGGAGAAAAGGGTGACTTAGTCCTCTCAAACTTTCGAGCTTAAACCGTAGCAATAATTCCTAGGCTTATCAAGTACGGAATAATTGTTTGATTAAAAGTTTACTCTTATTAATTGATTGACAAGATAAATACTCATTAGAATTCATTGCATGATTGATACCCATTTGTTGATAAGCACACGAGCACGTCTTTATTATTGATTGAATTTCGTTATTAGTAACTTAGTTATTTGATTTAATTAAATGTAGCTTAAATCCTATCCATCCTATTAAATTGCTTGTGCTACAATTGCAATTAAATTAGTAAATTTAGGGATATCTCACACTTGATTTCCGTGGTTCGATAATTTAACCGGATAACTTACTAGCTACACGATCCCTTTACACTTGAAGGGTGAGTGTTGGCTTTTAAGCCTATCAAGTTTTGGCGCTGTTGCCGGGGACTTGGTGTTTGAGATAACTTAGATTGAAAGTTGAAAGTAGTTAATAGTGCCTTTAACTTTTGTTTTTGTTTTATCTTGTTCTTGCTTGTCTTGTGAGAATTTGATACTTGCTCTTTTGTAGGTGGACACTCACTTATTCTCGAGAGGGTTAAATTTCTTAATTGGAATTGAACCTCGATCTTAACCACCAAAAGATGCAAAGGTATCTAAGAGCTTAATTGAAAAGATGGATGGATATAACCAACACCCGTGGAATCAATGCTATGACCAAAGTGGTATGGTTTATCGCTCACACTATGAAGAAAGTGGTTGCGGTAATCGGAGAAATTTGGATTGTGGTTATCAAATGCAACAAGTTTCCTCCTACTCTCAAAACTGGAGAAATGATGAAGGATCACCCACTCTACAAGAGACGTATCCCAACTACATGGAAGAACATTACGGCTAAGAATTCAACCCACGGGTGAATTTGAATATTACGATGATGTGAGGAGTTATGACTACGATTATCAAATGCAACAAGTTTCCTCCTATTATCAAGAGTGGGAAAACTATGAGAGAAAAAAGCCTAATTTGGAAGACATTTTGACAGAGTTCATGGGATGCACTCAAGAGAGGTTTGAAAAGTTTGAAGCTGCGGCGATGTCCTTATCTAGCCAAATGAAGAATTTGGAGTTTCAAATCGCCAATTGGCATCTCCATGTAGGAGCAATCAAAATGGTCCTCCAATGCCTACAATCGAGGGAGAGGAAGAGGAAAAAGAGAAAGTGCTAAGTGAGGAGAATGATGGAGTCTACAATTCTATTTTTGAGAGAGAGGAAGATGAGTCCGCTTTTGACATCTATGATGCAATGAAGGATCCGTTGGATGTGCTTGAGCACCAAGCCATCGATATTGTTGAAGATTGTGTCTTAAAAACAATTGAAAATCCTCTTGATGATTCTCGACTTTCCTAATGTTTTTGATAATCCACCTTCGTTGATATCGATATTGATTATTCTCTTATATGCTTTGATGATAGGATTTCAAGTGAGCAAGAGGAATGTCCTTTGATGGACATGAGCAACAACGAACTAGAAAATTTAGAAGCTTTGAATGAGACATTGGAGAATGAAATGAGCATTTTTACACCTTCAAACTCTTCAATTGGTATTTTAATTGAGATTGATGCTTCTATTGATTTTATTTTACCTCTTGTGAACTTTGATTATAGGAAGGAAGTAATGAAGTGCTTGGGCATCCTTGGAAAGAAGGAAGAATGGAGAAAGATGCGGGTGAGAGAGCAAGAGAAGAATCCATCAAGAACAATGAGCAAAATATATATGGGTGGTTGGCCTATTAATGATGAAAATAGCCATTACTTGAAGCTCAAAGATTAAAGTATTGTGGCAAGGAGGACCGATATCCTTGGCCATTCCGATGAAAAGAGTTGAGCGACTCAAGTTCCGTCCGGCATAAGACGTTAACACTAGCGCTAGATGGGAGGCAACCCATCATTTTTATTGTTTTCATTCTTTTATTTATTTATTGCTTTCAATAAGTATGTGTGATTTATTTTTGTGTCTCTTGTAGGAGGTCGAGGTGTGCAAGTGAGGCTTGGTGAGATACAAGCTTGAAGACGAGAGGAATTTTGATGACCTTACGGTACCACACCTACTCTAGACATAGACTTGTCTAAGTTTGGGGGAGGTATGCCTCTTTTCATCTTTTCATTTGCGCCGCGCACCTAATGTTATGAGCTTACTTGTGAATATGCTTTTGTTGGTTTAGTTTTGAATTTCATAGTGGGTAGTTGTGTGCAACTTCACCTAGCTAACTATAGTTGTTAAACTTTTAATTGCTTTGCAATTAAAAAGTTTGGGGGTGGGGTGTTAGTTAGCAATGTTTGTTGCACCAACTTGCCTCTCATTCATAATGAGAAAATTTTGTGATTTTTTTTTAATATTGAGCTTAAGTGTGGATTTCATTCTTATTTTTGAGTCTATTTGATGTGAATTTGATGAGGTGTATGCTTGGAGGTATGTACGTGGCATATTTGTTGTGATTGATGGACATGATAAACTTGTGATGTGTTGATGAGTTGATTTGTTGCTTGATTTTAGCATGAGAAGTTGTCTTGTGATGATGAGTGTGATGAATGATGCTTTCTCTTTTGCTAATTTTAAGCCTGTGAGCTTTCGAGCCTTTTAAATCGTGCATGAAAAACGGTTTGATTCCTTGTCGAGTGCATCATTTGCGATTATGCATGCTAGAACTTGCCTATAGACTCGTTGAAGTTGAGTTTTGTGTGGATCTATAAAGATGATTTGAGGCCATGTTTGGTTTGATAAGTCACTTAGCCAAATGTTACCCCACCAATGTCATTGATTTCCCTAGTAAGCCAATTTGTGCCTTAAAGCCTTATTCTTTGGTAAGCTTGAGAAATTAAGCCATTTTGCCTATCTTTATGAGCCTTTGTTCCCATATGTTGAGTAGAGCATGATTGTTGGCAAATGAATGGTGAAGTGAAGTTGAAAAATTGTGGTGGTATGATTGGATAAGTATGTTGAGATGAACAAAGAAAGAGGAAAAAATGAAAAATCATGAAAAAAATTCGATTTGAGCTTGAATGAAAAGAAAGTCTCAAAAGGAGTTTGGTGATGAATGTGATGTGAAAAGGAAGAAAATGAAAGAAGGAGATGTGTTTGTTGAGATTATGTGTAAATTGCATTTGCATTATTTGATCAACATTCATTGCACTACTAACATTGAGTCACTATTTCCAAATTCACCCACCTCATCCAAAGAGCCTTCATTACAACCTCTTGAAAAGACCTTTATTTATTCATAGTTGATACACGAAATGTTGATTGAGATTGAGTCTTGTGGCAAGCCTATGGTGTGAATGGTTGTAATTTGATGAATGAGTGCTTAATTGTCCTTATACACTTGAGTGATGAGAGATACACTTCTTTGAAGGAGCATTGAGAAAGTATTTGAATTTGCATCTTATCAAAGCATGACAATTTATGAGTGTTCTTTGAAAGTGGCATTGAAAACTTGTGTTTACTAATGAGTTTGATTGTCCAAATTTCATTCTTTTTGCCATGTGACATAGTTGCAATCAATTCACCCTTTGTGCTTATTTGTTTCGTTACTGGACGAGCCCTTAAGTTTGGGGGAGTTGATTAGGGTGAATTATTGCATGATAATCGTGTGCTTATTTGTCTCAAATTGATATGATTTTCATGTTAATTCACCGTTATTTGGCCCAATTGCACTTAATTGTTTGATTTGAGATTTTAATTTTTAAATTGCAAGTTTGAGGTCAACTTTGAGTACAAATTGAGGACATTTATGATATTCAAATTAAAGGAGAAATTTCATGGGTAGAAAGAGGGTCGAGAGACGGTCGTAACGCAAAAAGAATGAGGTCAATCGGAGCTCGGGAGAATAAGTTACAAACATTTGAGTGGGAATTACCTCAACTCGAGCCGAGTTGATCAACTCGAGCCGAGTTGATGGCGTGAAAATCTTCCGCATTGCACTTTTGCCCAAGAAGAACTTCAACTCGACTCCGAGTTGTTTCAACTCTAGCCGAGTTGGTTCCACTCCCGAGTTAACCTGCAAGCGTCTCGCACGATTTTTGACCAATTCATCCGATTTTTAGGGGCTTATTTGTAATTTTCGTTATTTTAACCTAGCCCCATCCTATAAATACCCCAATTTCAGATGTTAAAAAAGGAGATTACATAGAGCGCAAGATAGGAGAGAAATTAGAGAGGAAAATTAGGGTTTTAATTCCTACACACACTTTTACACACTTTTTCACACACATAGTTAGGGTTTTGATTTTTTCTTCAATTTTAGACGATCAACGGATGCTTTCTTTATGATTGACGCCAATTAGGTGATATTCTTCCATTAGTTTCAGTTTTCTTGATTCAATTTCTTGTTATGACATTCGAATATTCAATTAATCTCATGGATTTCTTTTCTTCAATTATGAGAGGGTGTCCACCTTTCCTTGCCCAGCTCCTTCCCCCTTTTTGACTTCATCCTTGAGGGCTCGGAGCTAGTCTTCCAATGCGGCACAACGTATTACGTAATCTGATTTGTTCTGAAGTCGGCTCTTGTACGAGAATTTCGTTGTCTGCTTTGCTATCTTCTCTTTTAGCAGCCCCACCTCCTTCTCCAGCCGCCTGACGACCACTAATTGCGGAGCCGAGTTTGTCTCGATAAGTTCCGAGAGATGTTCATCTTGGCTATCCGTATATTGGCTAGCATCGTCTCGCCACGGCCCCGACCACCTTCCGTGTCTTCTTCTCCATCATCCGCTCCACCTTGCCGATAATCTTTTTGTGCATGTCTTGAAAGGCAGAGGAGATGGCGAGAGAGTGGGCCGGTGTCTTCCTCCGAGGATTCCGACGATGAGGAAGGGGAGGGGGTTTTTGGACTGGGGGAGCCTATCCGGATATTCCCAAAAATGTTATGGGAGAGATCCAGAGCTTGGACTTGTGGGGAGGGTTGAGATGAGGTGGGTAAGTCGGATGGTGGGGGAGGGGGATTTACGGTGGTGGAGAAGATGGAAGGGGTGGCATTTTAGATGAGGTGGGTGGTGGAGATGATGTTGGCCGAGACGTGGTTGGTTGAGGGGAGATGGTGTAAGTTCAGCAGTTAGTTGAGGAGGGGTTAAGGTTGAAGGTAATAAGGCTGGGGGAGATGGTGGTTATTGGGGTTGGAGAGTTGACAGTCCGGTTAGGAAAGAGAGAAAGTCGAGATAGGGATTGGGGTGGAGAAGTGGCTTGAGTTTGGGGAGGGACGGGATGAGGTTCCAGCTTGGACTAATATGGGAGTAGAGCTGTTCGAGAGGCTCCGAGGTTCCAGCCTGGGTTACCTCTTCATCGCAGAGTGGGTTGGAGAGGGAGAGGGAGAATGACTTGTAGAGGCACCAAAAGATTTTACCTTTTTAGGAGAGGGGAGGGAGTCCTTTCTGAGCCGATCTCTGTACTTCCCGGGATTGGACCACCGCCGCTGCTATCTCCGTGGTTTGAATTTCTTCAAAGAAGCGCACTAGGCCGAGCAGCAGACGATGCCCCTTTCTCTCGAGACTTTCACCAGTCTCCTCCTTTCGTCGCCTTCTCCTTCGGCCTTCATTGGCTGTGAAGCCTCGGTGAGCTCACGATTGGCTCAACAGCTTGCTCCTCCTCCTCACCGAGGGTACGCCACCCTCACCTCACCGCCTCCACGTCCGAGTCACCGGCCTCGCCGATCACCTCATTTTTAGTGAGGAGCCCTTACGCTTTGTGTAGGCTCTCACACCGTCTTTCCAGTTGATCTCCGTGGTCGCGGGTTCTCCGAGAAGGGACGGTTATTTTATTGAATAAGCTGGTGATGGACTTGGATGTCCATTCACCATTCACCAGCCTCCAACCTTTTCTTCTCCGTCTCGAACCGATTTAGCAGCATCTCTCGCTCAATTGACTTGGATCCCATCAATGATGGCTCTTAGGCGATTCACCGTAGGTCTAGTCACCCCATCATGGGAGTTACGCTCCCTAGAATAGCTTTCGTTAGTATCGTCATAAGGCGATACATCCGACGAAGCATATTCTTCTTTAACTCCGATCTACGGTCCTTCATTGATGTTCGGGCAATCATCTCAAATGATTCTACGTAATCTGCGGTTTTGTATGTTAGGGGATTCACGCCCTCATTGCTTGTCTCGAAAATTCGGCCCACCTCCGCCGTTGTGACCACCACCTCTTCGTCATAAACCTTGGTTTTAAAAACCCCATTTTCATATTCACCATTCACGTAAAACTCAATGCCTAGCATATCCAGGTCTTGTTCGAATCGACTTCTTGAGCAGAAAGTCTTTAATCCAGACCTTTCCAATAATCTCGTAACCTCGCTTCGACACTTCATCGGTGGTGGTGTCAAAGTCGACATACATTTCCAACTTTATTTTTTTGTTGATGGTGTCCTTATTGATATCCACCATTGTTGCGAGTAATTCCAAGAAGTTTTTGAGAATGACTCATAAAAATTTAGGAAGGGTTTTGGAAGATAGAAAATTTGCGAGAGGTGAAGAAGTTTTTGAAAGTGAAAACGTTTGAATGGAGAAGAAGATGTATTTATAGGTTGGAAAATTGGAAAGAGAAAGCTGTTTGGAAAGTGGGTTTTAATACGAGTCGTTCATTTGAAATGATTTCTTGTGTTGAATCAACGGTTAAAATCGGGATAAACGATTGGGATTCAGCGTGTAGATAACTCGACTTTGAAATGCGTAAAAAGTAACTTTGTACACCTGTTGATTTGACGAAGTAGGGTTACTTTATGCAGAGAAGTAAGTATACTAAAGCAGACAAGGTTTTGAAATCGTCGAGAAAAGACCTCGTGCAGGTTTTTCAAAAATAGCCTAGTCTTATTTTCTTTTTAGCAAGATTTTAGACAAGTTAAACAACATTTTTTATTTTAAACAAAAGCAGACTCGAGTTTGGTTTTTCAAGAACAGTTCATCTAAAAGATTTTAAAAAGAGATGATACGTGATAAAATGTTTGAAAACAAATTTTATTAAGAAACTAAGGAAAGGGTGAATAGATGAGGAGGTTTTTAGCGGATGAGTAGATTTTATCCGATCTAACCTATTTCTGCAAATACACAAACTAAAAGAAACCATTAGTAACCGTGGTAAGTTAGATGGGATGCAATAGTCATCTTGTTTGAAGGAATCAACTGACTATTTTGTACTTGTCTGAATTACCTAATGTCGATAAGGTTAATATGACTAATCCTTGATTCTTGATTCCAAGAAGGAGATCAATGATATCAGCTACCCGATTATCCTTTGACACATATTTAGTCCGATAATTCTTTCTAGACATTTATTTAAAGAAAGAAAAGAAAGAAGGAACACAAATATAAAATGCAAACAAAAGCAATTAAAAATCAGCTAAAGATGCATCAAGTAATCCTAATTCTAAACACAATTCTTTAAATCTAGATTCTAATATCATTCTTTTCTACATGATCTCTAATGAAGTGATGTCTCGATGTCTATATGTTTACACCTAGAATGTAAGAAAGGATTGTATGTCATGGCTATTACTTTATTACTATCACATTAAATAACAGACGATGTTTGAATGTTATAATCCCTAAGTGCGACTAATCCAGAGGAGTTGAGAGCAACAACTACAGATGCCATGTATTCGGCTTGATTGTGGAGGTGGCAACAGATGTCCTGTTTCATAGATAACCAAGAAATTAATTTGTTGCCTAAGAACCGACAAGTTCCAGAGGTGGATTTCCTATCAATCTTACATCCTTCAAAATGCGAGTCCGAATATCTGACACTTCGAAGTTGTCATCACCGGGTACCATAACCCAACTTGCAAAGTCCCTTTAAGATATTTAAGGATTTTCTTAGCAGATCTCCAGATGAGTTTTCTTGGGATTAGATTGGAATCTTGCAATACCCCAACCGCAAAGGCTATGTCCAGCCTACTTGCGGTGAGATAGAGAAGGGATCCAATCAGTCCACGATACTTCGTTGCATCCGTGGGTATCCCTCGCTCATCTAAATCCATAGAGAAGTTAGTTGCCATAGGTATTTTAACTTCCCTACTAGTAGTCATCCCAAATTTCTCTATAAGGTCCTTAGCATACTTAGTTTGATGTATGAATATGCCCTTACAAATGCCTCGCTTAATCTCGCAAGCCTAGAAAATATGTCAATTCACCCATCATGGACATTTCAAACCTGTTTTTCATGAGAACACTGAATTCTTCACACAAAGTCGATTAGGTGAACCAAAAATAATATCATCCACATAAATTTGAACCAACAAGATGTTGCAATCGACTTCTTTTCTAAACAAAGTCCGATCTATCTTACCTTTTGAGAATCCATTAGAAATCAAAAATTCAGATAAGGTATCATACCAAGCCACGAGTGCTTGTTTCGAGTCCATATAGAGCCTTATTGAGTTTATAGACCTTGTTGTTGATCTTAAACCCAAGAGGCTGTTCCACATAAACTTCCTCAAGTAACACACCATTTAGAAAGGCGAGAATTGACATCCATCTGAAAGATTTTGAAAGATTTATAAGTAGCAAATGCCAAAAACAGCCTTATTGCTTCTAATCGCAACCGGAGCGTAGCTTTCATCATAGTCTATCCCTTCAAACTGTGAGTAACCTTGGGCTACCAATCTTGCCTTATTTCGAACAATAACATTGTTTTCATCTATTTTATTCTTAAACACCCATTTGGTGCCTATAATCTTTCTATGTAAGGGTCTTTCCACTAATTCCCAAATATTTTGTCTTTCAAATTGATGCAGCTTCTTCCCGCATGGCTGTTATCGATTTGGATCGAGATAGAGCCTCCTCAATAGACTTAGGCTCGAGAGGTGACACATAGCAACCGAGCAGACTTTGGGAATCAACCTTAGTTCGTGTCTACACACTACTTGGATGGGTCCACAATGGTCTGGTCAGTCGGATGATAGCTTCTCATCCTCTTGCCTATTTGAGTAGAAGCATCCTCATCTTGAGACTCACAGTAACTCATCCGACTGCCTGAGCAGATGTTCCCCTTCATCTACCGACCTCGGCTGATCAGGATGATGTCAAGGATGTCTCCTCGGATGGAGTCTCGAGAGGAGTTGTCGCCGATTCTTAGATGAGAATTCTTCTTCATCCGAATGAGTCAAAACTAGGCAGATAGACTATTCTATGTTTAGTTTTGGTTAGTTTAATTTTATCTAGATCATCTGTATTCCGATTCACCTTATCTCAAAAAGTATGCATTTCATCAAATACCACATGAGGAGTTTCCTCCACACAAAGAGTTGTCTTGTTGAAGACTGCGAAAGCTTTCGAAGTGTTGGAATATCCCAAGAATATTCTATCATTTGCCTTAGCATCAAAGGTCCTTAGCTTAGACTTCCCATTGTTATAGATGAAGCATTTACAACCAAAAGCTCTAAAATATGAGATTCTTGGAACCTTACCCTTCTAAATCTCATAAGGAGTCTTACCCTTACTTTTAACTAGTAAGCACCTGTTTCCGGGTATAGCAGCGGTGTTAATGGCCTCGGCCAGGAACCTATGAGGGGTTCCATACTCGGCTAGCATGCTCCCGGCTGCTTCTTTGAGTGTTCTATTCCTTCTTTCAACAACTCCATTTTGTTGTGGTGTTACTGGTGATGAGGTCTCATGAACTATGCCACTCTCATTTAAAAAGTTAGCTAAACAAGAATTTAAAAATTCGGTGCCCTTATCACTCCTAATTTTAACAATATTAACACCTTTCTCATTTTGAATGCATGCGAGCGGATCAGTGATCTTGTTCACTATCTTATTCTTTTGAAAAGGAATATTACCCAAGTGTATCTAGAAAAATCATCAACAACAACAAGAGTATATTTTCTTCCACTAAAGGTGAGAGGTGAACAGTGTCCAAACAGATCAAGATGAAGGAGTTGTAAAACTCTTTCGAGATGAGGATGTGTTAATACTTTTAAAAGAGTGTCTGGGCTGTTTACCTTTTGACATGCATCACATTTCAGATCGGTTGAGCATAATTTCTCTGGTAGTCCTTTAACATGATTCTTTCTAGCTAGCTTACTAAAGGTTTTGAAGTTCGGATGACTATGCCTTTTGTGCCAAATCCAGTTGAGGTCATCTCCACCCTTAGCTACAAGACATGTATCTTTGGGGCAACTATTAAAGTTAGCCACATAGACATTACCATGTGCGAAGCCAATTAAAAGTACCTTGTCCGAGGAGCTATCTAAGATATCACAGTTATCTTTAGAAAATTTTACAAGAAAGCCTTTATCACGAGTTGAGAAACAGATAACACATTATGCTTTAAACCTTCTACAAAATAAACATCGATACACTGGACATCCCTTATAACCAAAGTACCAACTCCCTTAGTTTGTCCACAGTTGTTTGTCTCCAAAAGAACTCTAGGGCCATCAATATTTTGAAAGTTTGATAATAGCTTCTTGTTACAAGTCATATGCTATGAACAACCACCGTCTATGTACCAAATTGAAGCTAGAATCTCCTCTTTAAGTGATAGTCCCTCGTGATTCCTGAAAACAGATTAGGTATGAGGTACCCTAGTGATCTTGGGTCCTTGAAGGTCAAAAATCACTTTGGGTAACCAGCCAAACATCTCATTGTTCAATAATAAATTAGATTTGATCTGTCTACCAAATTTGTCTACAAACACATCACATTTGAATGACAGCTTTATTGTATTCAGATTTAGTGGCTTTCTTAAACTTAGAAAAAATGGGATAGCATCTACTTCTCCCATCAAAAGAACTGTAATAAGAATTTCTTCTTATCTTATTTCTTGGATCCCTCTTAGTCCGATCTCGAGTCCTCATCTCGAACTTTGGTTTTTAGATTAGGATATGCAGTCCTTATCTAACTTAGTGGTTTCCAAGGACCAATTTTAATTTCTTTTGAAGTTTCAAATGCCTTCACAAATTTCCTTGGTTTTGAATACCTGATTTATTATTCTTATCATAACCAAGCCCTGTCTCGATCATGAGATTTTTGAGAAGTGCTAAAGATGTGATCTATAACCGATTGTGAGTTATTAAGCTGGCTCATTTTGAAGACAAACTTCTCATTGTCCTTCTTAATTGACTCATTTTCAATACAAACCATTTCAAATTTGTCTTTTAAAGATTTTAATTCATTTTCTAGTCTTTCGGTGACTAGGCGATGTACTAGCCTCGGCTGGGGTAAACATTCCCCTTGAATGTTTCCTCAAACTCGAGTAGGCCACAACTTGTTTGCCTTTGACTAGAATCGAATCGATCTTTCAAAGTTAAATTTTCAGTCTCTAACTGTTTATAAGCACTTAGAGACATCTTTAGATCTTTCAATAATCCTTGAATGAAAGTTTGGTCACTATCTCGAGACAGATTTATATGAATCATTATCGGAAGAAGAGTAATAATCTACCTCTTTGGCCATCGACAAACTTCATCGTCTCGACCCAAAAACAGATGATGAAGATGATGAGGATGATGATGACTTTCTTGACTCTTTTTCTTCAGCAAGAAGGGCTCTTTGATTTGCAAACCGCTTATCTCTTTTATTTCTTTTCTCCTCTCTTTCCTTGGGAGTCACCGGGGACAATCATAATCGAAATGTCCTCGACTTGTTACAGGTGTAACAAGTATCTCCCCTATCTGATTTAGGACTGATAGGATTCCTTTTTGCAAGTGATCTGAATCTTCTTGTCTCGACTCTTTTTCTTGTCATCATCGGTTGAGTCATCCTCCTTTCTTCTTGATCCCGATCTGGATCTATCCTTCTCTGCAAACCTCGGCTTATTACGTTTATATTTCATTCTCAATTTATCATACCTTTTTGTGAGCAATGCCATCTCGCTCCTTAAGAGATAAGTCAGCTCCTATAGACTCAAATTTGCTGTTTTGTCTTCCTTGTTGACAAAGGCAACGAGACTTGGATGAGGTGCTTGACTCCATCTCGTCTTCCTCATCTTCTATCTGGATATCATATTCCAAAGCTTTTAGATGAGAAAATAAAGTATGATGTGTAATAAAAGATAAGTTTTGAGTTGCTTTGAGGATATTTGACTTCTCTCTCCATCTTTTAGTCAAAGATCTCGAGAATCTTGTTGTTTATCTCCTTCTCTAAATAATTCTTCCCTAAATCTGCTTTGCTTTATTGAGAAGATTTGTTAGTCTCACATCCAACTGATCTATTGTTTCATTCTCCTTCATTTTAAATGTATCAAAAACATGTAGCACCGACTACAACTTGTTTTCCTTCACTTGGTCTCGATCCCTCACACACACCTTTGGCAAGGGTCTCCCACATCTCCTTAAGCAGATTTACACCTCTTGACCTTTTCTATCCAATCTTTGCTTAGAGTTTCTATGATTTCTGTCCTAGCCACTTGATCCAAGTTGTGAATTTTTCTTTCATCACCGGTCACTCGTAACTCTTCTTTTCTTATCGACTTTAGTCTCAAAGCAGTACCATCAAAGGTCCCTCCATGATAGAATTTGATGGGTCCTTCTTCAAGAACCACTTCCATCCTGTCATGGATTGCCTTTAGATGGTTCTCCATCCTGAATTTCCAATAATCATATTCCTCGATTGAAAATTCAGGCAAGCTTCTAGACTTCTTGCTTTTCACAGATGACATGATGAAACAAAGAAAAACTCAACAGGAACTTGTTAGTAGCAAGGTTAGTGGTTTGAAGATAAAGAAGATGATTAAGAAACAATTTCATAAACTTAATCAAGATCTAAAACCAATATCGGAAACTGACTTAACACTGCTCACGATACCACTTGTTGGTCCCACGAATTGAGTATACTATTAAGAACCTTGAAACAACCTTCTAGGGAAAATCTAGAAGGGGAGGTTGAATAGATTATCAAACTTTTTCAAAACTAGAAAATCAATTCAAGGAAACAAAGTTTACACAGCGGGAATCAAATTTAAACTCAACTTAAAAGGATCAAAAGCAATCGATTACAAGTTTGATTATGAATTTGAAATTGAGTTTAATTGAACGTTGAAATTGATTAAGAACAGATAAGTAGGAAAGCAAGTAAAGAACACAACAATTTATAGTGGTTCGGATCTAAGCGATCCTACATCCACTCTCCTTCTTCAATTTGAAGAAGGGTCTCGTCTACTACTTACTTAATCACTTGCCAACGTACAAACTTACAACTTTACAATGATGATCTTCTGATCTTCAATCTATCTTCAACTCCTAAACTTTTCTCGGAAATTTTAACTATACAATGCAAGAAGTGTGTTGAAGATGTACATAATAGTGTTCTATAAACACTTAGAATTTGTTGAAAAAACTTCTTTGAAAACTTATGTGAATTTTTGGAAAACTTGTGATTTTTCAAAGTGAGAGTGCGAGAATGAATTCGTTAGAAAATAAAGTTATGCCTAGTTCTATTTATAGGCACGAGAGACAGTTAGTTTGTTGTAACAAACTAAAGCATCTAACAAACATAATCTTGATAACTGCTCTTATCTTGGTGATCTTGGTTTAGTCGTCTGCCGGTGACTTGGTGAAGACTTGCCTTTCTTATTCTACTCAGCTTGTCTTGACCTTGTCTGAGCTCTTCATAGTTGTCTCCTGCAGATGACTTGTCTCAAGCTCGTCTCCAAATGACCTCTATCTCTTCAATCCTCACCGACTTATCTAGCTCTTCCTAGTCCGATCGGCCTAGTAATCTTGGATCTTTACCTAAGTTGTTCTTCGAAGTTGGTGATTATCGGAGTTGATCCTTTTTAACTCATCAAAACTTCTTTTGATCTAACAAATGTGTGTAACACAGCATTGTAATTTGTTTTTCATGAATTGATACTGATCCTTCACATACGTTAGCCAAGGTTTCCCACATTTCCTTTGCGGTTTTGCACCTTTTAACCTTTTCGATCCAATCTTTGCTAAGTGTCTCTATTATTTTAGTTCTTGCTACTGATCTAAGTTGTGAATCTTCCTTTCATCATTAGTCAAATCAGCTCCTTTCGTTTCTCGTCGACTCTTGTTTTACGAAGTTTCAGTACCATCACTTACACCTCCATGATAGAATTTTATGGGACCTTCTTCTAAAACCTCTTCCATTTGATCATTAATAACTTTTAGATGATTTTCCATCCAGTAACTTCCAAGTAATCATAATCTTCAATAGAAAATTGGTTTGACTCTAGTCTTTTTACTTTTAATAGAAGACATGGTAAACAAGAAACTCAATAGACACTTATTAGTAATGTTAGTGAATCAAAAATAAAGAAGATGATCACAAAACAATTTTAGAAACTTCCAAGATAACAAAAATATCGAAAACTTGACTTAACACCGCTCGATACCACTTATTGGTCCCTAGATTGAGTAATTACAAGCAGCTAAGTACACCTTCCAGAGATAATCTAGGGGAGGGATTGAATTGATTATCTAAATTTTTCTCAAAATTCAGATTATCAATCCAAGAAACCAGAGATGATCACAGAAACAGCTTTAACTCAATCTTTTAACAAGGATCTAAAGCGATCGAAATTAATTTTGTTGAACAATTGATTATCAACGAGAAAGATAAATTCAGAAAGTAAAAGGCACAGGATTTATAGTGGTTTAGATCAAAATGATCCTACATCCACTCTCCTACTTCAACTCGAAGAAGCGCCTCAACTACTTACTCACTTACTTACTTACCGGAGATTACAATTACAACAACTTGAAGATCTTCTTCTTCACCTACCTTCAAACTATCAATCTATCTAGAAATCGAGAAGATACGGTGCGAGAATGTGTTTGAAGATGTACAGGTAGTGTTCTTTAAACACTTAGAAATTTTATGAAAAGCTTTTAGAAACTCGTGAGTGTTTTGAGAATGTGAATATCAGAATTGTGAGTGCTAAGGGTTCTTTTTAGAACTGTGCTTACTCCTATTTATAAGCCTATAAGACGGTTACTTTGTTGTAACAAACTAAAAACCGCTTAACAAACTTATCTTGAAAACCGTCTTGACTTGGTGATCTTGAGTTAGTCGTCCATTACGACTTGGTGAAGACTCACCTTTCTTATTCTACTCGGTTGGGCTTGACCTCGTTTAGAGCTCTTCATTATTCTCTCCAACAGATGACCTCTTCAAGACTGTCTTGGATGACCTCCTCTTTCTCGACCTCGGTGACTTCATTAGCTTTACCTAGTCCGATCACTAGTACTAATGTTCATTACCTCACTGTTCTATACATTCTCAGCTGGTCATCTTATTTACATGAGCTAGTTCTAGTCTATACACCTTAACTTATCAAAACTAAAACTGATCTAACAACACTCATTAACTTTCAAAGCTTTTTCATAATATTTTCTAAGTATTTAAAGAACACTTTCGTACATCTTCAAATTATAATATGCCTTTGTAATCTTAGATTAGACAGATAGATTGATATATTGAAGGTGAATCAAAGACGAAGATCGTCCAATTTTATAAATTGTAATTGAAAGTAAGCAAGAGAGTAAGTAAGAAGGTAGAGCACCTTCTTCAAGGTGAAGAAGGTAGGATCTTTTGATTTGAACCACTATAAATCTTGTGTTCTTTACTTTCTCGCATTTAATTTTTGTTGATTATCGTGAATTGATTAATCTTGTTTTAGATTGCTTTAGATCCAGTTTCATAGATTGAGTTTGAATCTGTTTCCATCGACAAACTTTGATTTTGGGGTTTGCAATAGTCTAAATTTTGTGAAAAAATTAGATAAGCTATTCAACCCCCTTCTAGATTATATCTGGAAGGTCTGCTTGATCTTTATTAAACTACTTCAATCTCGGGACCAACAAGTGGTATCAGAGCGGTGTTAAAGCCGTTACGAATATTTCTTTTAGTCAAGACGATTTTCGCTATTAAAATCTTGAAATAGATTTGTTGCTTTGAGTATATCCTTCTTATTATTCTTGTTATCTACTAATCATGTCTTTGAGTGACAGAAAAGTCAAGAATCTTCCAGATTTTGAGATTGAAGATTATGACTATTGGAAGTTTCGTATGGAAAATCATCTAAAATCTATTCATCCCCGTATGGAAAAAGTTCTATCTGAAGGACCTATTAAATTCTTCCATAGTGGTGTCGGTAATGGAGCAATCAGCTCGAGTCTCAAATTCAGATAGAGAAAAAGGTTTCTGAATTGACAAATGATTAAAGGAAAGTATACAATCTCAATCAGTGCCGGGAATGAGATTATTGTGACACTCAGCAGAGAATGGTATGAAAAGATCAAAAAGTATAAGTCAGCAAAAGAGATGTGGGATACGTTAGCCAATATGTGCGAAGGCACAGACCATTTAAAGGAGAACAAGCTTAAAGCTGGTCTCCATTCATTTGATGTTTTTAAAATGAAAGAAGGTGAGTCTATTGATCAGCTAGACATGAGAATGACTAATCGATTAATAGAGCCACCGATTTGGATAAAGTCTACACCGAAAAGGAAATTAATAATAAAATTCTTAGATCTCTAACCAAGCGTTGGAAGGAAAAAGGAAATTTAATAAAAGCCATAAAGGATCTTTCCACCATGAGTCATTATACTTTATTCTCTCACTTAAATGGTTATGAGTTTGACATTCGGGTAGAGGATGAAGAAGATGAGATGGAATTTAATACCTCATCTAAAATAGTAGCCTTTGTCAATAAGGAAGACAAACCTGTAGCCGAAACAAAAGGAGCTGATCTTTCTTAAAAATAACAGATGACTTTGTTGACCAAGAGGTATGATCGACTTAGAATGAAATATAAACGTAACAAATTGAAATTCGCTAGAAAAGATAGATCAAGATCAAGATCAAGAAGGAAAGACGATGCGAGAATCTACGGATGATGATAGAAGGAAAAATCAGACAAGAAGGTACAAGTCACCTGCAAAGAAGAATCCTAGCAGTCCTAGATCGGATCGAGGAGATACTTCATTGGTCCCGAGATTGAGTATTTAAAAGCAGCTAAGTACACCTCCTAGAGATAATCTAGAGGGGGCTTGAATAGATTATCTAAATCTTTTTCAAAATTCAGATTATCAATTCAAGACACCAAAGTAAGACAATGAAACAGCTTTTAGACTCAATCTTTTAGGATCAAAAGCAATCAAATCAATCGAAGTTAATTTATTTGAACAATTGATTATCAATGAAAGATAAATGCAAAAAGTAAATGACAAGCGATTTATAGTGGTTCGACTATCACTTGATGATCTTCTTACTCACTTACTTACTTACCGGAGATTACAATTATAATCACTTGATGATCTTCTTCTTCACCTATCTTCAAACTATCAATCTATCTAGAAAATTAGAAAGATATAGTGCGTAATGTGTTTGAAGATATACAGAAAGTGTTCTTTAAACACTTAGAAATTTATGAAAATCTTTTTGGAAATCTTGTGAGTGCTTTGAAAATGTGAGTATCAGAATTATGAGTGCTAAGAGTTGTTTTTAGAACTGAGCATACTTTTATTTATAAGCTGTAAGACGGTTAATTTGTTGTAACAAACTAAAACCGCCTAACAAACTTATCTTGAAAACTCTTGACTTCAATGATCTTGAGTTAGTCATCTCCGCCGACTCGGTGAAGACTTGCCTTTCTTATTCTATTCATTGGTCTTGACCTCGTCTTGAGCTCTTTATTATTCACTCTAACAGATGACTTCTTCAAGACTGTCTTGAGATGACCTTCTCTTTCTCGACCTCAGTGAGTTCATTAGGATTTACCTAGTCCGATCGGCCTAGATCTAAGCTTACTACATCGGTTGTTCTATACATTCTCAGCTGGTCATCTTATTTACATGAACTTGTTCTAGTCTATACACTTTAACTCATCAAAACTAAAAACTCGATCTAACAACTTGTTACACTGTAATAAGCCGTGACATTACAACTATGATTGTCCTCACCGACTCCTAAAGAAACAGAGGAGAAAAGAAAGAAAAGAGATCGACACTTTGCAGATCAAAGAGCCCTTCTTGCTGAAGAAAAAAAGTCAAGAAAATCATCTTCATCATCTTCATCGTCGATTTCGAATCGGATGATGAGATCTGTCTAATGGTTAAAGAGGTAAATTACTACTCTTTGTCCGACAATGAGTCTTATAAATTAGTTTTAGATAATGATCGATCGTATCAAGGGACTTTTAAAAGATCTAAAAATGCCTCTAAGTGCTTATATGCAACTAGAGACTGAAAATTTAACTTTACAAGATCAAATTCAGACTCTCATCAAAGGAAAGCAAGTTGTGAACTATTCTAAGTCTGTGGAAACATTCAAGGGAATGTTTACCTCAGTGAGGCTAGTACATCAGCTAGTCTTTACGAAAGATTGGAAGAAAAATTAAAATCTTTAAAAGATAAATTTATAATGGTATGTAATGAAAATGAGTCAAATAAGAAGACTAATGAGAAGCTTGTCTTTAAAATGAGTCAACTTAATAACTCACAATCGCTTATAGACCATATTTTTAGAACTTCACAAAAGTCTCATGATAAAACAGGCCTTGGCTATAATAGAAATAAGAAGCCAGAAAATTTGAAACCAAGGAAGTTTGTAAAAGCTGGTGAAACATCAATAGGAATTAAAATTGGACCTTGGAAACCACAAAGTCGGATGAGGATCACTTCTCCGATCCGAATATTAAGAATCGATGAAGAATCCTAATCGATAAAAAGGGTTCCAAGAACCAAGTTTAAAAGGAATCTTTCTTATAGTTCTTTTGATGGTAAAAGCAGATGCTATCCTCTCGTTTCAAAAGATCAAGAAGGTCACCAAA
The DNA here is from genome assembly GCA_030762865.1 of Paraleonurus japonicus. Taxonomy (NCBI): domain Eukaryota; kingdom Viridiplantae; phylum Streptophyta; class Magnoliopsida; order Lamiales; family Lamiaceae; genus Paraleonurus; species Paraleonurus japonicus. The sequence continues at coordinate 30,431,381 of CM061054.1, forward strand.
TCTGATTTCAACAAACTTGCATACAAGTTCTGATATATTTGTTGACATGATTTGTGGACAACTTGAATCGACTTATTATTAAATAATGATGTGTTTGTTTGGATACCTAAAGTGATTATTCACCTTAAAGGACCCAAGATCACTAGGGTACCTCTTACCCAATCTATTTTATAGGAATCTCAAGGGCTATCTTCAAAGGAGAAAATTCTAGCAACCATTTGGTACATTGACAATGGCTGCTCTCAGCTCATGACTTGTGAAAGGAAGCTACTCTCAAATTTCCAAAACATAGACTGTCTAAGAGTCTTGTTTGGTGACAACAATCATGACAAAACAAAGGTGTTGGCACCTTAATTATAGGTGACGTCCAGGTATCTTAAGTCTATTATGTAGAAGGTTTGAAACACAATTTGTTATCATTTCTCAACTCGTGATAGAGGTTTTAATGTTAGATTTTATAAGGAAAAGTTTGATATTTTAGACAGTTCCTCGAGACAAGGTACTCTTAATCTGGTTTCGAGAGATGGTAATATCTATGTGGCTAACTTTAATAGTTGTCCCAAAGATACATGTCTACTTACCGAAGGTGGAGATGACCTCGATTGGCTACGGCATAAAAGGCTTAGTCATCCGAATTTCAAAACCCTTAACAAAAAAGCTAAGATGAATCTTGTCAAAGGATTTGCTGAAAGACTTTGTTCAACTCGATCTTAAATGTGATGCATGCCAAAAGGAAAACAGCCTAGGAACTCCTTCAAGAGTATTAACACAATTTCATCTCAAGGAGTTTTACAACTCCTTCATTTGGATTTGTTAGGACCGGTTTCACCCCTCGGCTTTAGTGTAAGGAAATACACCCTTGTAGTTGTAGATGACTATTCAAGATATACTTGGGTGTTATTTTTTTCAAGAAAAATGAGACGGTGAACAAGATCCCAGATTTGTTCAAACAAATACAAAATGAAAAAGGTGCTAATATTGTTAAAATAAGGAGTGACAAAGGTCTTGAGTTCTTAAATTCTTGTCTATCTAACTATCTTACCGAGAATGAAATAGTACATGAGACATCCTCGGCGAACACCACAACAAAATGGAGTCATGGAAAGAAGAAATAGAACACTTAAAGAAGCAGCTAGGAGCATGTTAGCTGATTATGGAACACCACAAAGGTTCTCGGGCAGAGGCAATTAATACAACTTGCTATACCCAAAATAGATGCTTGTTTGTAAAAGATAAGGGTAAGACTCCCTATGAACTGCGGAAAGGTAAGGTTCCAAGAATTTCTTATTTTCGTGCTTTTGGGTGTAAGTGTTTCATTCACAACAATGGGAAGTCTAAATTAAAAATATTTGATGCCAAGGCGGTGATGAAATATTCTTAGGATATTCCAAAGACCTCCAAGGCTTTTAGAGTCTTTAATAAGACAACTCTTTGAGTGGAAGAAACTCCTCATGTGGTGTTTGATGAAATTCATACTTTTTCAGATAAGGTAAACCAAATTACTAATGACCTAGATAGAATTCAACTTAACAAAACTAAATGAGAGGAAAACCTATCTACCTAGTTTTAATTGATTCGGATAATGAAGAATCGTCATCTCGAGAATCGAAGGGAACTCCTCTATTTGTTCCATCTAAGGAGACTCCTCCGACATCTTACGATCAGCCATGGCTCGGTAGATGAAGGGGGAATGTATACTCATGCTAAACAAGATGAGTTACCTACCGAGACAGGTTGATGAGGGTAATTCAACTCAAATAGGCAAAAGGATCGTGGAGTTATCATCCGGTGATCAGATTATTGGGGATCCTTCAAGTAGTGTTCAGACAAGAACGATGTTGGATTCTCAAAGTATGTTTAGTTGTTATGTTTCACTCCTTGAGCCTAAGTCTATTGAGGAGGCTTTATTTGACCCAAGCCGGGTAATGTACCATGCGGGAAGAACTACATCAATTTGAAAGACAAAATGTTTAGGAGTCATTGGATAGACCCATTCATAGAAAAATTATAGGTACCAAATGGGTGTTTAAAAATAAAACAGATGAAAATAATATTATTGTTCATAATAAGGCCAGACTAGTAGCACAGTGGTTACTCACACCAAGGGATAGACTATGATGAGACCTATGTTCCGATCGCGATTAGAAGCAATAAGGTTGTTATTTATCCTTTGCTGCCTATAAATGTTTCAAAATCTTCGAGATGGATGTCAAGTCTGCCTTTAGAATGGAGTATTGCTCGAAGAAGTCTATGTAGAATAGCCTCCTGGGTTTAGGACAGATAACAAAGTCTATAAACTTAACAAGGCACTATATGGGCTGAAATAAGCACCCCGAGCTTGGTACGATACTCTATCTGAATTTCGATATCAAGTGGATTTTCTAAAGGTAAGATAGATAGAACACCGTTTAGAAAGGAAGTTAATGGTGATATTTTACTAGTTTAGATCTATGTAGATGATATTATTTTGGTTCACCAAATCGACACCGTGTGAAGAATCTGATCTCATGAAAAACAAATTTGAAATGTCTATGATGGGAGAATTAACATATTTTCTAGGCTTGCACATTAGACAGGACAAGCGAGAGGGATTTTTATACATCGAGTAAGTATGCAAAGGACCTCATAGATAAGTTTGGGATGATTACTAGTAATTAGGTTAAAATACCCATGGCAACTAATTTCTCTATGGGTTCGAGATGAGAATGAGTTACCCACTAATGCAATGGAGTATCGTGGATTGATTGGATCCTTGTTGTATCTCACCGCAAGTAGGCTGATATAGGCTTTGCGGTTGGGGTATGTGCAAGGTTTCAATCAAATCCTAAGAAATCCCATCCTGGAAACAACTAAGAAAATCCTAAAGTATCTTAAGGGAACTCGCGAGGTTGGGTTGTGGTACCCATCTCGATGACAACTTCGAGCTATCTTGTTGGTCCCGCTTAGTTGACTTGATTAATGAAAACTTGAATCACCTTCTAGAAAAATCTAGAAGGGGGGATTGAATAGATTTTTAGATTTTTTACAAATCTTACAAAATTATTCAAAACACTCAAGTAGCAAAGTGGAATTCAATTTTAAACTCAACTTTATTTAGATCAAAAGCCTACTAATTTTTAGTTCCAACTTCAATTAAATTAATCTTTGATTGATAAACCGAAAATTGAAATTGACGAGAAAAAGTAAAGTAAAGCAATAAAGAACACCATGGTTTATAGTGGTTCGAATTATGAATAATCCTACATCCACTCTCCATCTCCAACTTGAAGAAGAGACTTAGCTTACCACTTACTTACTTTCGATCCAACTTACAACTTACAACTTACGACTTACAAATATCTTCGGATCTTCAAACTCCTAAATCCTTCTCTGAAATCTAAACTATTACGGTGAGTAGTGAACTTTGAAGATTACAAGGAAAGTGTTCTATAAACACTTAGAATTATTTTGAAAACTCTTTGTGAAAAACTTGTGAATTCATTGTGAAATCTGAATAGAGAGCAATGCGCAATTCGTGATGTGTGCAAAAGTTAAGTGAAAAAATGACAGCCTAGACCTATTTATAAGTTTGAAAAGACAGCTTAGTTTGTTAGTCGGTTCTAACAAACTAAAAACCGCTCAACAAACTTAATCTTGAAAACTACTTTGCTCCTCACCTGATTTATCCTACTGCTGCGGTGACTTGGTGAAGACTCGCCTTTCTTATTCTACTCGGCTTGTCTTGACCTCGCCTCGAGCTCTTCATAATTGTCTCCTGCAGATGACTAGATTTGAGCTTGTCTCCGATGACTTGCAACTTCTAGTCTACACTGACTTGCTCGACCAATGACCTAGTCCGATCACCTTAGTACTGCACCTTGACCTCACTGCTCTTCATAGTCGTCGATCATCCAATTGCTTTTTAATTCATCAAAACCTTTCTTGATCTAACAATTTCCCTTTTTGATGAAGTTAAAACCTACAAGAAAGAGACACACTCACAGTGAAGTTAGTTAATAGTTAATCAAGATTATCGATAGGTATTTTAAAACACATTTATACTCGTAATCGATTCATTCAAGTTAGAGCACTTAATTCACACTTATAAAAATTTAAGAGACTATTCTTAAGTCTTAAAAATCAGAAAGTTTAGACTTAATAAAAATTTAAGTCTCGTAGTTTAGAAAATTTAACAAAAATTTAAGACGTAGAAATTTTTCTAAAATTTTAAATTGAGATGAGAATTTTCTCGATGATTAACACTTAGAAAATTTTTAAGTTTTCTTAAAACAAGAAAGAAAGCTTTTAAATAAGACAAGTAACTCGTATAAGGTCAAGTATATTCATATTCACATATATATAAATTACAGCTTATGGAGAACTCGATAGAAAGAAAAGATAAGGAAAAGAAAATCCTGGTCTATCGGGTTCCCCATCGGCTTGTTTCGGGAATGTTTAGCCAATTGAAAACCCTTGCTCGAGTTGTTTGAGTTCGTTCTCGTCTGTGAGCTTGGATTCTCTCTCGCCTTTAGCAACAATTGTCCCGACCCAAGCCAGTCAAGAGTCCCGTCTTCATTCGTCTTGAGTTTAGCATGCTCGTAGGCCGGTGCAACCAGATCGCAGATTAAAAACTTGGCTGGCCTCATCAAGCAGCCTTCCCATACATGTCGGCATCCTCCTTCTCTATCCAGGCATGCCATTGCTGGTCTTCATCACCGCACTGTAGGAGAGTTCCTCAAAATGTACCTGGTACATCCACTTGGCATCTAGAGCTTTCTTCTTATACTCCTCTGTACGCCTACCCACCATCTTGGGAGGAGCCGAGGTGCGGTCGACAGTCGGAAGTCGCCTTCATCTCGCAGCCTTGGATACCCATTTCCTTGACTCCCGATCCCACTTTAGCTCGGCTCCCTTACCCAGCCTTCTTCAGCCTCTTCTTCTCCCGCTTCTCGTACCTCTCCTTTTCAGCATGTATTCTTCCTCGACCGCTTCACCTGAGAGATTGGAGAAGTCAGGCTCTTTTCTCTTGCGCTCGGCTGGTCTGGGGCTGGTCACCGCTCAGGTGATGATCCCTTCTCGATCGCCATCTGCTTTCCCTTTACCCTTGCCCTTGGCCTCGGGTTTTTCAGCCTTCCTTTAGGTGGGCTAGCAGCTTCTCTGTTTTCCCCTCATCCTCCTTTCTCCTCTTCTCCTCATCCTCTCGGATGGCCTTCTCGATCTGTGTCACTCGCAAAGCAGCACTGGCTCCGATTTGGCTTTGATCTCGGCCTCGGCCGCCTCCAACTCGGGATGAGTCCGCCTTTGAATCGAGCTTCTCTGTGATTGACATAACTCCAGCTGTGAGGGTGTCCATTCTTCCTTCAGTTCCTTCCCTCTTTTTAACTTCATTTTGAAGGGTTTGAGCCGAGTCTCCAGATCAAAGACAACGAATCCTAAAGTCGATTTATCTCAAGTGAGAGCATTCACCAGGACTTCGTTGTCTTACGCCACCTTCTGCTTGAACAACCTTACCTCCTCCTCCAGGTTGCCCACCGAGAACCAATAGCAGTGCCGAGGTTGGCTGATAAGTTGCGAGATATATTTATCTCGTGTAATCATATTGGCGAGCATTGTATCGGATCGCTCGAATCACCTTTCTTGTTTTCTTCTCCATCATCTTCTCGGACCTTGGTGATGATTTTCTTGTGAAGGTCTTCAAAGGCCGAAGAGATGGCAGAGATGGGATTGGACTCCTCCTCGGATGAGTCGGATGAGGAGGAGGGAGGGGTAGTTGGACTGGGAGTTCATCCAGATATCCCCAAAGATGTTGGAGGTATCTGGAGCTTGGGTGGAAGGGGAGGGTGAGAAGATGTGGGTAAGTCGGATGGTGGGGGAGGAGGGATTTCAGGAGGTGAAGATGTTGGAGGGTGGAATATCGATGAGGTGGGTGGTGGAGATGAGGTTGGGCCGTGGGGTGGTGGGTTGAGGTGAAGGTGTTGTGATTATGGTCGTGGATTGAGGTGGGGTTGGGATTGAAGGTATTAGGGCGGGGGAGATGGTAGAAATGGGGGTTGGTGAGTAGACGGTCCGGCTAGGAAGGATAAATATTCGAGATGGGGATGGGGGTGGAGAAGTGGTTTGGGTTTGGGGGAGAGAAGATGATGAGGTGCCTGTTTGGACTGTTGTGGGAGTAGCTGCTTTTAGAGGCTCGAGGTGCCACTGGGTCACCTCTTCATCGCGAGTGAGTTGGAGAGGGGGAGGAGGAGAGGCTAGCCAAGTTCCAAGAACCGTACCTTTTTGGGAGAGGGAGAGGGAGTCCTTTCAGAGCTTATCTCCCGCACCTCCATGTCTCGCTGCGATCTTACGTGTGAGTGCCTCTTCGGCCAGGCTAGGCCGATCGCCAGATGGTGCTTCCTTCTCCGAGATTTTCAGCAACCTCCTCCTCTTTTCGCCTTCTCCTTCAACTTTATTAGCTGTGAAGCCTCACTGAGCTCACGGTTGGCTTTCTTCTTCCTCTTCCTCTTCTTCCTCCTCACTGAGGGGTCCCGAACCCCGACCTCAATGCTTCCACATCTCGAATCCGCTGCCCGCTGATTACCTCATCTTTGGTAAGAAGGCCTTTCTTTTTTGTATAGGCCCTCACCCCATCCTTCCAGCTTGATCCGGGTAGTCACAGGATTCCAAGATCACGGTTGTTCTTGTTGAAGAGATCGCAATGGACTTGGCGCCACTTTCCATCCTTCATCTCGCAACCGATTCTTCTCTCAGATCGAACCAATTCAACAACATCTCAGCCCGCTTGACCCGAACCCCATCAAGAATAGCTCGAGGCAGCCCGGGCCGAGGTCGAGTCAACCCATCGTGGGAGTTCTGCTCCCTAAGATCGCCTTTGTTAATATTGTCATCGCAGACGATATTTCCGTGAAGCATGTTCTTCTTCAGCTCCGACCTCCGCTCTTTCATCGATGTATGGGCAATCATCTCAAATGATTCTACCCAATCCTCCGACCTGTATATGAGGGGATTAACGCCCTCATTGCTGACCTAAAAATCCGAGCAATCTCCGCCGTTGTCACCACAAACTCGGGTTACGAACTCGCCATTTTCGTATGTCCCATTGACATAGAATTCGACTCCTCTCATGTCAAGCATCTTGTTTGCGTTGGACTTCTTGGAGCAAAAGGTCTTCAAACCTGACCTTTCCAACAGTTGAAGAACCCGCCTCGATTCTTCATCGGTAGTGGTTTCAAATCAACATACATTTTTGATTTAATCTTTTTATTGAATGTTTTTGTGTTGATTTCTATCTTGAAGTCATTGTGATAGGTTTTTGAGATTGGCTCATAAAAATTTTGGCTAAGGTTTTTGAGAATGAAATTTTGCAGAGTATAAGTATGGTTTTCTCGAAAGTGAAAAAGTTTGAACGAAGAAGAAGATGTATTTATAGGAGGGAAAATTGGAAAGAGAAACCGCTTTAGAAAATTGGATTTTAATCTAAGCCATTTTTTTGAAATGATTTCTTGTCTTTGAATCAACGGTTAAAAATATGGATAAACATTGGGATTAGTAGCGTGTAGTTCACTAATCTTTGAATTGCGTAAAAGTTACTTTGTAGACTGTTGATTTGACAGAAATAGGTTACTTTATGCATAGAAGTAAGTATACCCGATGTCAGCCTAGGGTTACCTTTCTTTGCATAAAGGTTTTCTAAAGCAGATGGGTTTATGAATATATCCGATAAGGTAACTTGTCCGATTTTTAAAACAACCTAGATTTATCTTTTGGCAAACTTAAAGATCAGTTAGGAAAATATATTATTTCAAATAAGCGAGGCTCAGATTAGATTTTCTAAAGTTAGTTTTTCCAACCAATGAAAACAATCCGATAAGAGTTTTATAAGAAAACACAGTGTATGGAGAGTTGTTAGAACAATAATGTTTAGATGAGTTAAAAGTTGGTTCGGATGATCGACGACTATGAAGAACAACTAAGACTAAGTCCGAGTACTAAGCTGATCGAGACTAGGTCATCAAGCTGTGCAAGTCAGTGAAGGCGGGAAGTTACAAGTCGTCTGGAGATAAGTTCAAATCTAGTCATCTGCAGGAGACAATTATGAAGAGCTCGAGACGAGGTCAAGACAAGCTGAGTAGAATAAGAAAGGCGAGTCTTCACCAAGTCAACTGCAGACGAGTAGGATAAAATCAGGTGAGGAGCAAGCGGTTTTCAAGATTAAGTTTCTTTGAGCAGTTTTCAATTTGTTAGAACCGACTAGCAAACTAACTGTCTTTTCAACTTATAAATAGGTCTAGATTTTCATTTTCATTAAGGGTTCAACCTTGCACATATCACAATTCACGATTACTCTCGATCTGAAGGAATTTGTAAGTTGTAAGTTGTAAGTCGATTGTAAGTAAGTAAGTAGTAAGTTGGTCCCTTCTTCAAGTTAGAGAAGGAGAGTGGATGTAGGATTATTCATAATCCGAACCACTATAAAATCTGGTGTTCTTTATTGCTTTACTTTACTTTTCTCAATTTCAATTTCCAGTTTATTAATCAAAGAATAATTTCAGAATTGAAGTTAAAACTAAGATATCGAGTTGCTTTTGATCTTGATCAAGTTGAGTTTAAAATTAAATTCCCCTGTGCTACTTGAGTTTTTGATTAAGTTTGAAAGATTTGTAAAAATCTAAAAATCTATTCAACCCCCTTCTAGATTTTTCTAGAAGGTTAATTCAAGTTTTTCTAAGATACTCAACTAAGCTGGGACCAACAAGTGGTATCGGAGCAGGTGTTAAGTCGTTTCCGGTATTGATTCTAGGTCTTAACCAAGATTTTGAAATTTGTTCTTGATTATCTTCATTTTCTTCGTTTCACTAACTTACTACTAACAAGATCTTGTAAGCTTGTTTTGGTTTTCTATCTCAATATGTCTTTTAAGAGCAAGAAATCAAGGAGTTTACTGATTTCTCAATTGAAGAATATTACTTATTGGAAGTTTAGAATGGAGAACCATCTCAAAGCAATTCATGATAGAATGGAGGAGGTTCTTGAGGAAGGACCTATCAAGTTTTATCATGGAGGCACAAGTGATGGTATCTGCGGAAATTGAAACAAGAGTGAGGCAAGAAAAGAAAAGCTCGAGAACTCACAAGTGATAAAAGAAAGATTCATAATCTGGATCAAGTTGCTAGAATAGAGATCATTGAAACATTGAGTAAGGATTGGATTGAAAAGGTGAAGAGATGCAAGGCTGCCAAGGAAATGTGGGAAACTCTTCTTTGGAATCTGTGAAGGATCGAGATCAGAGTCAAAGAAAACAAATTGCAATCAGTATTACATGTTTTTGACACTTTCAAGATGAAAGAAGGAGAATCCATTGATCAACTTGATGTAAGATGACTAATCTTCGAACAAGGCGGTGATTTGGGTAAAACCTATACAGAGAAAGAAATCAACAATTAAGTAAAAGATGGAGAGAGAAAGCTAATATTCGAAAGCTACTCGAATTTATCTTCAATTTCACACCACACTTTATTTTCTCATCCAAGGCATTAGAGTATGACATCCAAATCGAAGATGAAGAAGATGAAGCGTAATCTTCAAAATCTGGAAAGATCTGTAGTTTTTGTTCATCAAGATGAATCAAAAGATCTCCAAGGCATCTGATTTGTCTATTAAGGAGGAAATGACTCTTCGTTAAAAAGATATGAAAGGCCGAGAATGAAGTACAAAAGAAACAAGAGAGACAGATCAGGTCGAAGGAACTACAGATCGATAAAGAAGAAAAGAGTTCAGATAATGATAGGAAAAAGGATCGACGAGGAAGCATAAGACACCAATCGACGAGGAGATAGTTGTCCTAAAACAGACAGAGGAGATATTTGTTATACATGCAACAAGCCTGGTCACTATAGTTATGATTGTCCTCAACTCACTCCCAGAGAGAGAGAATAAAAGAGGAAAAAGAGAGATAGAAGGTATGCTGATCAGAGAGCTCTTCCGGTGAGAAAGAAGAAGTTCATGAGACATCATCATCCTCATCCTCATCCTCATCTGATTTTGGGTCGATGATGACATCTGTTTAATGGCAAAAGAGGTACATTACTATTCATCCTCGATAATGATTGTGATACCTTATCTCGAAACCGATCCTAGTCTTATTGAGAAACTTTTGAAAGATTTGGAGACCGCTCTATCTCGCTTATAAACAGATAGAGACCGAAAATTTTAATTTAAAGAATCAAATTATCGATTCGACTAAGGTCAATCAAACAAAGGTTAGTGAGAAACTGCATTTGTACATTCAAGGGGGAATGTCGATCGAGACAATCACTAATACCTTGTTTGATAAGACAGAATAAGTTAGAACAGAATTGAATTGTTAAAGATAAGTTGTTAATACAACTGCTATGTTCAAAATAGAAGTTTGATTGTTAAAGATAAATGCAAAACTCCCTATGAAATTTGGAAGGGAAAATCCCCCAAAATTTCATACTTTCATATATTTGGTTGTAAATATTTCATACACAACAATGGTAAATCTCAATTAAAAACTTTTGATGCTAAGATAGCAGATGAGATATTCTTGGGATACTCATCTCGTATCAAAGGCATATAGAGTTTTTAATAAGACAACTTTGTGTGTGGAAGAAACACCCCATGTGGTATTTGATGAATCTTCTTTGAGTACAAAGACAGGCGACATCACAAAGATATCGGATGATCTGGATCGATGACTAACGAGGATATCAACCATAAATTTCTACAATCAAGAATCAGACTCGGATGAAGAAGAAAACCAGATTCAAACACGAGAAAAAGAACACGGAAACTCTTCCTCACCGGTGATCGACAACCAACAACTCGGATGATCAAAGTTGAGTCATCGAAGGTAACATAGAATCATCTCAAATGAATAATTGAGACAAAAGTTCATCTATTGTAAAAGACAAAGGTAAGAAAGTAATGTCATATCACCCGGTGAGCAGGATAATTAGAGATTTAGACTGGAGTCCAGATAAGGACCCAACTATATCAAGAGTGTATGTTCGATTGCTATGTGTCATTATTTGAATCTAAATCTATTACGAAGCTCTAATCGATTCCAACCGGATTAATGTCATGCAAGAAGAACTAAATCAGTTTCAAAGACAAGATATGTGGGAGCTTGTTGAAAGGCCTCATCATAAAAAAGTCATTGGAACTAAATGGGTCTTTAAAAACAAAAGGGATGAAAACAATGTTGTGGTTAGAAATAAAGTCAAACTAGTTGCTCAAGGTTATTCACAATCGTAGAGGATTAACTATGATGAAATCTTTGCACCAAGAATGCCCGGGAAGCCATAAGATTGTTTTTAGCCTATGCCGCTTTTAAAAGATTCATAGTTTTTCAAATGGATGTTAAGTCGAAGCATTTCTTAATTGAATCCTAGCCGAGGAAGTTTATTTAGAGCAACCTCCTGGTTTTGTCAAAGGAGACAAGGTTTATAAACTAAGGAAAGCTCTATATGGACTTAAACAAGCACCAAGAGCATGGTATGACACCTTGTCCGATTATTTGATTCAAAATGGTTTTGTGAAAGGTAGAATTGATAGAACTCTCTTTAGAAAAGAATATGGTTGTGATCTTTTGTTAGTTCAGATTTATGTTGATGATATAATCTTTGGATCAACTAACATATCATTGTGTGAAGAACTTAGTCATCTTATGAAAAGCGATTTGAAATGTCCATGATGGGAGAGATGACTTATTTTCTAGGACTCCAAGTCAAATAGACAAAGAAGGGAATATTCATAAATCAAGCCAAATATACAAAAGATCTCATTGAAAAATTTGGAATAGTTACCACCGAGAAGCTAAGATACCTATGATGACAAACTTTTCAATGGATCCAGACGAGAAGGGAGAAGACAACGATCAAACCGAGTATCGAGGTCTAATTGTTCATTATTATATTTAACTGCTAGTAGACCTGATATTTCATTTGCAGTTGGAGTCTCATGTTTCGATTTCAAGCTAATCCTAAGAAAAGCCATCTTGAAGCAAAGAAAGAAAATCCTTAAGTATCCGAAAGGAACGGTAAATGTTGGATTGTGGTATCCGTGGATGACAACTTTGAATGTCTGAATACTCGGACTCGAGACTTTGGTGGGTGTAAGATAGATAGAAAATCTACATCCGGTATTTGCCAATTTTTTGGTAGTAAGCTGATTTCATGGTTGTCTAAGAAACAAACCTCTCGTAGCTACTTCCACAATGAAGCCGAGTACATGGCAGTGCAAGTTGTTGTTTATACCGATCCGGATAAGTCAGCAGCTAAGGGACTATAACATTATCACCAAAGATGTACCAATCTTTTGTGATAGTAATAGTTCCATAGCTATTACCAGAACCCAGTCCTACATACTAGATGCAAGCATGTAGATATCGACACCACTTCATCCGAGACCATGTAGAGAAAGGTGACATCGATTAGAGAAGATTCTCGACCGATTTTCAGAGAGCGAGACATCTTGACAAAGCCACTAGCAGAGACAAGGTTTAAAGAACTATCTGTAGAATTAGGATTATTAGATGCTTCTTTAGTTAATATATAATTCTATGTTTTTCATTCTTTGTTTCTCTCAATTTAGTTTACTATGTCCGTAAAGAATTATCATACTAGATATGATTCAAAGGACAATCGGTAGCCGATATCATTGATCTCCTATTTTGGAATCAAGAATCAAGGATTAGTCATATTGACCTTATCCGACTTGATGATTACTTATCGACATTCGGTAAATCGACTAGGGCATAATAATCGGCTGATTTCTTGAGAAACAAGACCATATGCATCCTATCCGATCTACCTCAAGTTACTAATGGTTTTCTTCAAGTCTTTGTCTTTGCGAGAACAGTCACGATCAATTTGATAAATCGATTGTTTCACCTCATCTCGTTATAAACCTTTTTATCTAGACACCCGTGCTTCGAATACTCTCCATACATTGTGTTTTCTTATAGAACTCTTATCGGATTGATTGGTTGGAAAACCTAACTTTAGAAAATTAAAATCGAGTCGCTTATTTAAAATAAAATATTTTTTTACTAAGTCTTTAAGTTTGCCAAAAGATAAAACTAGGTTGTTTCAAAATCGAGACAGTTACTTTAACAATGATTTTATAAACCCATCTCGTTTTTGAAAACCCTTATACGAAGGAAAGTAACCCTAGGCCGACGTCGACATACTTACTTCTCTGCATAAAGTAACCTAGTAATCTGTCAAATCAACAGCCTACAAAATAACTTTTACGCAATTCAAGATTAGTGAACTACACGCGCTGAATCCCAATCGTTTATCCAGATTTTTAACCGTTGATTCAAGACAAGAAATCATTTTAAATAAACGGCTTAGATTAAAACAGATTTTCTAAAGTGGTTTCTCTTTCCAAACATCCCTCCTATAAATACACCTTCTTCTTCGTTTACAAAAATTTTCACATTCGAAAAACCTACATATACTCTGCAAAATTTTTTACAATCCTTAGCCAAATTTATATGAGCCTTTCTCAGAAAACTATTTCAATAACATCAACCATGGTAGAAATTCATACGAAACCTTCAATAAAAAGATAAAATCTAAGATGTACGTGGATTTTGATACCACCACCGATGGAGAATCAAGACAGATACTCGGTTTCTTTGGAAAGATCCGGATTGAGAACATTTTGCTCCAAGAAGTCCAACACCAACAAGACTCTAGACATGAGGGGAGTCGAGTTCTATGTCAACGGGACATACGAGAACGGGATTTTCGTAACCCGTGTTTACGGCGAAGTATTGACGGTGACTCGGCGGAGGTGGCGCGGATTTTTGACACGAGCGGTGAGGGTGTAAACCCCCTCACCTATAAATCAGACGATTGGGTAGAATCATTTGAGATGATTGCGAGACTCAATGAAGGATCGAAGGTCGAACTAAAGAAGAAAATGCTCCGATGGAGATATTGTCTGCTAATGACGATATTGACGAAGGTCATTCTAGGGAGCAGAACTCCCATAATGGGCCGACGAGACCAGTGTCTGTATGAGGGTCCTCATTGATGGAGTACAAGCCAACTGGGCTGGGATGTTCTTGGGGAGGTTTGATGGAGGTAGTCAATGGGAAGTGGCAGCCAAATCGATCACCGGCTTGTTCAATAAGGTGATTATTCTCGGAGGATATGCCGACACCCGCATCAACTAGCCTGATGGAGTTAGAGCATATACAAAGCGAAAGGGCTGCTAACCAAAGATGAGCCGATTGGAGGACCGGTGACTCGACGGAGGAGTAATCGAGGTCGAGCCGGGATCCTCACCGAGGAGGAGGAAGAAGAAGAAGAGGAAGAGCAACCAGTGAGCCTTCAATGATTGCCGCCGAGGCCTCACAACCAATGTAGCGTAAGGAGAAGATTCATAAGAGGAGGAGGCTGATAAAAGCCTCGTAAAAGGGAGGAACCTCTGCTGGCTGATCGGCTAACTGCTTGGTGAAGAGGAACTCACATTGGAGATAGCAGCACAAGTGGTCCGACGAGAGGATGTTCGGGAGATCGGCTCGTAACGGACCCCCTCCCCTTCTCCCGTAAAGGTACAATTCTCCCCCTCCCCCTCTCCAGCCCACTCTAGCGATGAAGAGGTGACCCAGCCGGCACCTCTCGAGCCTCCTAAACTTCTACTCCCACAAAAGTCCAAGCCGAAACCTCATCGCCCACTCTCCCACAAACCCAAACCTCATCTCCTCCTCCCTCCCCATCCGACTTATTTTCCTTTCTAACCGGACGATCTACTCCCCACCCCCATATCTACCATCTCACCCCACCTTACTCCCATCTTCCTCAACTCTCTCACAGCCCACCCCAACCCTCTGCACCCCAACCCACTATCCCACAACCAACCCCCTCTCCACCACCCACTTCATTCGAAATACCACCCTCCATCTTCACCCCCACAGAGATCCCCCTCCACCACCATCGACGCCCCACTTCCTCCCACCCCCATGAACCCCAACCCTCGGATACCTCCAACCTCTTTGGAGATATCCCCATGAGCTCCCAGTCCCAACTTCTCCCACCCCCTCCTCCTCATCCGAATCCGAGGAGGAGACCCGATCCTAATCTCTGTCATCTCCTCGGCCTTTGAGGATCTACACAAGCAAATTATCACCAAAGTTCGAGAGGCCGATGGAGAGGAAGACAAGGAAGGTGATTTGAGCGATCACCGATATGATGCTCGCCAACATGCAGATTGTCGAGGTCAACATCTCTCGCAATCTATTAGCCAACCTTAGCACTGCAGTTGGTACCCGACCGAGCAACGTGGAGGAGGAGTTGAGGTTGCTCAAGCAAGGTGGCAGCAGACAACGAAGTCTGAGTCAATGCCCTTACTTGAGATCGAGGCAGAGACTTGAGGGGTTTGTTGCTGCGCCTTGGAAAAACAACTCCAGACCACTGCAAGATGAAGTCAAAAAGGGGAAGGAGCGAGAAGGAAGAATGGACAACCTTACACTGGAGTCATGTCATGTCCCTTACAGACAAGCTCGACTCAAAGGCAGACTCAGGTGAGTTGGAGGCGGCAAAGCATACAAAAAGATAAAATCGGATGAGTGGCTGCTTTGCAACCGAGGGTGGCCCAGATAGAAGATGCCATCCGAGAGGATGAGGAGAAGAGAAGGAAGGAGGAAGATGAGACGAGCGAGAAGCTGCTTGCCAAAATGAAAGAAGCGGAAAACCCGAGGCCAAGGACAAGGGTAAAGGAAAGGCAGCAGAGATCCGAGAAGGAGTCATCACCGAGCGGTGACAAGCCCTGGACCAGCAGCCGAGCGCAAAGGAAAGAACTCGACTACTCAAACCTCTTAGTGAGCAAATTAGATGAATACACACCGAGAAGGAGAGATATGAGAAGCGGGGAAAAGGAGAGGCTGAAGAAGCTAGGAAAGGCCGAGCTGAAGTGGGACAGGGGACACTCGGAAATGGGTGTCAAAAGCGGTGATGAAGCAGATTTTGACTGTCCACCGCTCATTAGCTCCGCCGAAGATGGTCTCTCGGGCAAGACACCAGCGAATACAAGAAGCAAGCACTTTGGATGCCGGATGGATGTACTTTTGGTACATCTTGGCGGCATCTCCATCTGGTGCGGTGATGAAGACATGCAATGGCATGAGTGGATGGAAAAGGAGAATCTTGATTCAGACGGGAAACCGCTCGATGAGGCACATAATGTTTTCAATTGCGATCTTGTCGCTCCGGCCTATGAGCAAGTTTCTCCTAAGGCTGAACAAAGATGGATCTCCGAGACATGGAATGGGTCAAAACAGTCGTCATCAAAGCTGAAAGAGAGTCTCGAGCTCACAGACGAGAATGAACTCAAACGGCTCAGAGCGAGAATTTTTAATTGGCTGAACATTCTGAAGCAAGCCGATGGGGAACACGATAGACCAGGATTTTCTTTTCCTTATCTTTTATTTCTATCAGTTCCCCTATCTCGTAAATTGTATATATGTGAATGAATATACTTTGACCTATGTGATTCACTTGTCTTATTTCTTAAAAGTTTTTTCTGCTTTAAGAAAACTTAAAA
This sequence comes from Paraleonurus japonicus, assembly GCA_030762865.1. Taxonomy (NCBI): domain Eukaryota; kingdom Viridiplantae; phylum Streptophyta; class Magnoliopsida; order Lamiales; family Lamiaceae; genus Paraleonurus; species Paraleonurus japonicus. Next base: position 30,447,935 of record CM061054.1, read on the forward strand.
AATTTCTAAGTATTAATCATCCGAGAAATTTATCATCTCGACTTAGAATTTTCTAAGTCCTAAGACTTAAATTTTTTTAAGTCTAAATATTTTGAAAGAATCTAAAAGACTTAATTTTTTTTTCTTTGTGAATTAAGTCTTGTAATTTTAATAAATACGATTTGAAGTATGAATGTGTTCTAATATACCTATCTCGATAATCTTGATTAACGCTAAACTAACTTCACTGTGAGTGTGTTTCTTCCTTGTAGGTTTTAACTTCATCAAAAGGGGAAATTGTTAGATCAAGAATGTTTTGATAAGTCAAAAGTCGGTTACGATGATCGGCGACTATGAAGAACAACTAAGACTAAGTCTCGAGTACTAAGCCGATCAGACTAGGTCATCAATCTGCATAAGTCACCAAGACTGGGAAGTTACAAGTCGTGGAGACAAGTTCAAATCTAGTCATCTGTAGGAGACAATTATGAATAGCTCGAGACGAGGTCAAGACAAGCCGAGTAGAATAAGAAAGGCGAGTCTTCACCAAGTCGGCGGCAGACGAGTAGGATAAAATCACCGAGGAGCAAGCGATTTTCAAGATTAAGTTTGTTGAGTTTTCAGTTTGTTAGAAGCCCGACTAACAAACTAACTGTCTTTTCAGACTTATAAATAGGTCTAGATTTTCATTTTCATTAAGGGTTCAACCTTGCACATATAACAATTCACGATTACTCTCGATTTTGATTTCATAACAAATTCACAAGTTTTAAAAGAGTTTTTCAAATCAATTCTAAGTGTTTATAGAACACTTTACTTGTAATCTTCAAATTTCACTACTCACTGTAATAGTTAGATTCAAGAGAAGAAGTTAGGAGTTTTGAAGATGCGAAGGAATTTGTAAGTTGTAAGTTGTAAGTCGGATTGTAAGAAAGTTGGTCCCTTCTTCAAGTTGGAGAAGGAGAGTGGATGTAGGATTATTCATAATCCGAACCACTATAAAATTTGGTGTTCTTTATTGCTTTACTTTACTTTTCTGTCAATTTTAATTTCGAGTTTATTAATCAAAGTATTATTTGAATTGAAGTTAAAACTAAGATATCGGGTTGCTTTTGATCTTGATCAAGTTGAGTTTAAAATTAAATTCATTTGTGCTACTTGAGTTTTTGATTAAGTTTGAAAGATTTGTAAAAATCTAAAAAATCTATTCAACCCCCATTCAAGATTTTTCCTAGAAGGTTAATTCAAGTTTTTCTAAGATACTCAACTAAGTGGGACCAACAAGAGTATTTAGAAACAAAAGTGTCAGGATGAGAAGGTTTATAGCGGATGAGATGAAACAATCTGATTTATCAACTGATCCGTGACCTACTCCCGCAAAGACATAAACTTGAAGAAACCATTAGTAGCTAAGGTAAGTCGGATAAGATACAATGGTCATCTGATTCTATAGAAGTCGATTGACTATTGTGTCCTTGTCTGCGATTTACCAAATGTCGAATAAGTAATCATCAAGTCGATAAGGTCAATATGACTAATCCTTGATTCTTGATTCCTCGTAGGAGATCAATGATATCGATTACTGATTGTCCTTTGACTCAAATCTAGTACGATAATTCTTTCTAGACATATTAAACTAATTTGAGAAAGACAAAATATGAAAAACTTAGAATAAGATTATAGATTAACTAAAGAAGCATCTAATAATCCTAATTCTACAGATAGTTCTTTAAACCTTGTCTACCCATCGGCTTTGTCAATATGTCTCGCTTTTTGGAAATCGGTCGGAATCTTCTCTAGTACGATGTCACCTTTCTCAACATGGTCTCGGATGAAGTGGTGTCTAATATCAACATGCTTGCATCTAGTATGTAGGACTGGGTTACGGGTAATAGCTATGGCACTATTACTATCACAAAAGATTGGTACATCTTTAGTGATAATGTTATAGTCCCTTAGCTGTTGACTTATCCAGATCATGTGAGCAACAACTTCCACCGCCATATACTCGGCTTCGGTCGTGGAAGTAGCTACAGAGGTTTGTTTCTTGAAACTGACCATGAAATCAGCTTACTACTAAGAAATTGGTAAGTACTATATGTAGATTTTCTATCTATTTTACACCCACCAAAGTCTGAGTTTGAGTATCCAGACAGCTCAAAGTTGTCATTAGTGGATACCACAATCCAACATTCTTGTACCTTTCGAGATACTTAAGTATTTTCTTTGCTTCTTCAAGATGGCTTTTCTTAGGATTAGCTTGAAATCGAGCGCAAACTCCAACTACAAATGAAATATCAGGTCTACTAGCGATTAAGTATAATAATAAACCAATTAGACCTCGATACTCGGTTTGATTGACTTCTCCCTTCTCGTGCGGATCCATTGAAAAGTTTGTCCTCACAGGTATCTTAGCTTCTACTGGTACCTATTCCAAAATTTTCAATGTGATCTTTTGTATATTTGGCTTGATTGATGAATATTCCCTTCTTTGTCTATTTGACTTGGAGTCCAAGAAAATAAGTCATCTCTCCCATCATGGACATTTCAAATGCTTTTCATAAGATGACTAAATTCTTCACACAAAGGTATGTTAGTTGATCCAAAAATAATATCATCAACATAAATGCGAACTAATAAAAGATCACAACCAAATTCTTTTCTAAAGAGAGTTCTATCACTTCTACCTTTAACAAAACCATTTTGAATTAAATAATCGGACAAGGTGTCATACCATGCTCTAGGTGCTTGTTTAAGTCCATATAGAGCTTTCCTTAGTTTATAAACCTTGTCTACTTTGACAAATCCAGGAGGTTGCTCTACATAAACTTCCTCGGCTAGGATCCCATTAAGAAATGCCGACTTAACATCCATTTGAAAAACTATGAATCTTTTAAAAGCGGCATAGGCCAAAAACAATCTTATGGCTTCCAGACGAGCTACCGGTGCAAAGGTTTCATCATAATCAATCCTCCGATTGTGAATAACCTTGAGCAACTAGTCGACTTTATTTCTAACCAAAATATTGTTCTCATCCCTTTTGTTTTTAAAGACCAATTAGTTCCAATGACCTTTTCATGATGAGGTCTTTCAACGAGGTCTTTCAACAAGCTCCCACACATCTTGTCTTTGAAACCGATTAAGTTCTTCTTGCATGACATTAATCCGGTTGGAATCGATTAGAGCTTACGTAATAGATTTAGGTTCAAGTAATGACACATAGCAAGAACATACAATCTTGATTTAGTTGGGTCCTTGTCTGGACTCCAGAGTCTAAATCTCCAATTATCTGCTCACTGGGTGATATGACATTACTTTCTTACCTTTGTCTTTTACAATGGATGAAGTTTTGTGCGAATTATTTATTTCGATGATTCTATGTTACCTTGATGACTCGGCTGATCATCTAAGGTATTGATCGTCCGATCACCGGTGTGGAAGAACTTTCAGGTTCCTTTTCTTTGTTTGGATCTGATTCTTCCTCTTCATCCGAATCGACTCTTGATTGTAGAATTTAATGGTTGATCTCTTGATAGTCATCGATCCGGATCATCGATATCTTTGTGATGTCACCCGCCTTACTATACTCAAAAGAAGATTCATCAAATACAACATGGGGTGTTTCTTCTACACACAAGGTTGTCTTATTAAAAACTCTGTATGCTTTTGATATAGATGAGTATCCCAAGAATATCCCATCTCGCTATCTTGGCATCAAAAGTTTTTAATTGAGATTTACCATTGTTGTGTATGAAACATTTACAACTAAATATATGAAAGTATGAAATTTTGGGGGATCTTCCTTTCCAAATTTCATAGGGAGTTTTGCATTTATCTTTAACAATCAAACTTCTATTTTGAACATAACAAGCTGTATTAACAACTTTTGCCCAAAACCTGTGTGGAGTGTTGTACTCGAGATAACATCGTTCTAGCCTCTTTCAAGGTTCTGTTTCTCCTTTCAACTACTCCATTTTGTTGTGGAGTCCTTACGGCGGATGTTTCATGAGCTATGTCATTCTCAATGTAGTAGTTAGTAACAAGCTTATTAAGGAATTCTGATTACCTTTATCAATTCTAATTTTAACAATAGTTAGTCCTTTTTCATTTTGAACCTTTTTAAGAAATGGAATCTTAATCATAGTCTCATTCTTTTTGTATAAGAAAATAACCTGGTAAATCTTGAAAAGTCATCAACAATTACCAAAGTATATTTTCTTCCACTTTGAAGCCGAGAGGTGTGATTGGACCAAAAAGATCCATATGAAGAAGTTCCAAAATTCTTTTTGAAGAAGAACTACTTATTGTTTTAAAAGAAGCTTTAGTCTGTTTTCCTTTTTGACAAGAATCACACACATGGTTGTTTGAAAATACTTTATCAGGAGTCCTTTAACTAAAGATTTTCTTGCTATTTTGTTAAGAGTTTTGAAGTTTAAGTGACCAAGACATTTGTGCCAATACAATTTAAATCATCTCAACTCTTAGCAACAAGACAAGTATCTTTAGGACAACTTTTGACATTAGCAACAGAAATGTTACCTTGTCTAATAGAATATTTTCATTAATACCATCTAACACAAAGCATGCATTATAAGTAAATTTGACACTTAACCCCTTATCACAAAATTGTGAAAGCAGATAGTAAATTGTGCTTCAATCCTTCCACGTAATAGACTTCATTTACTTGAATATCACCTATCATCGGTGTTCCTACACCTTTGGTGAGTCCATAATTGTTATCTCCAAACATTACTCTTGGTCCGTCTATGGTACGATAGTTAGAAAGAAGTCGTCTTTCATAGGTCATATGCTTGGAGCAAATGCATCACAATGTACGAGATGACCTCAAGAATGTATCCTCTTTCAACTATCTTCTTATCTTCCTGCAATCACATATTTAATGCTTAGGTACCCTTTGTACTTTGGGTCCTTCCATGTTAAGTTGACATTTAGGTATCCAGACAAAGATATCAATGTTCCTTAAAACCATAGATTGAAATTTACATCCATATCTATCTACTAAGATAAGCCTTTCAAGATCAATCTTGTTTAATCGATCTTTTGAAATTGTCTTGTATCTTGGTAAAAATGGATATGTTTTACTTCTTCCATCAAAGCCATTATACCTAGGATAGGATTTTGACTTAGTCTTAAGTTTAACCTTAGGAGCTACTTTCCTCGTCTGTGATTTCTTTTGAAGTATCGGATGAGGTAATTAATTCCTTAGGTTTCCAGGACTAAATCTAGTTTCTATCTTTGGTTTAGTTGCTTTAACAAAAACTCTAGGTTTTATTGGATCATTTTCTTACTCCTATCAAAACCTAATCCAGTCTTGTCATTAGACTTTTTGTGAGGTATTGAAGATTTTATCTATTGTGATTTGAGAGTTAATTAAAAGTCCTAACTTGAGATTTAATTCTCTGTTAGTTCTTTTGTAAGTCTCATTTTCAGAATAGATATTTGAAAATTTTATTTTTAAAGAATTCAATTCCAGTTCCAACTTGTCTATCTTATCGACAAGGTACTAGTGATGGTCTCGGTCGACATTCCCCCTTGAATGTACAGTCTGGTTTCTCACTACCCTTTATTTGATTAACATTAGTCGATCGGTAATTTGATTCTTTAAATTAAAATTTTCAGTCTCTATCTGTTTATAAGCGAGATAGAGCAGCTTCCAAATCATTCAAAAGTTTTCCAATAAGACTAGGATTAGTTTGAGATAAGGTATCATAGTCATTATCTCAAGAAGAATAGTAGTGTACCTCTTTTGCCATTAAACGGATGTAGTCATCGACCCAAAATCAGATGAGGATGAGGATGATGATGTCTCATGAACTTCTTCTTTCTCAGCCGGAAGAGCTCTCTCGATCGGCATACCTTCTATCCCGCTTTTTCCTCTTTTATTCTCTCTCTCCGGGAGTGAGTTGAGGACAATCATAACTATAGTGACCAGGCTTGTTGCATGTATAACAAATATCTCCTCTGTCTGTCTTAGGACTACTATCTCCTCGTCGATTGGTGACTTGTGCTTCCTCGTCTCGATCCTTTTTCCTATCATTGTTTGAACTCTTTTCTTCTTTATCGATCTGTAATTCCTTGACCTAATCTATCATTCTTATTTCTTTTGTACTTCATTCTCGGCCTATCATATCTTTTTAACAAAAGAGCCATTTCCTCTTTAATAGACAAATCGATGCCTTGGAGATTTTCTCAGATTCTTCTTGATGAACAAATGCTATAGTCTTTCCGGATGTTGAAGATTCCGCTTCATCTTCTTCGTCTTCGATTTGGATATCATACTCTAATGCCTTGAGATGAAAAATAAAGTGTGGTGTGAAATTGAAGATAGATTACGAGTAGCTTTCAGAATATTAGCTTTCTCTCTCCATCTCTTGCTTAATGACCTCAACAACTTATTGTTGATTTCTTTCTTGTGTCCGCTTTACCCAAATCAGCCGCCTTATTTAGAAGATTGGTCGATCTAACATCTAGTTGATCAATGGATTCTCCTTCTTTCATCTTGAAAGTGTCAATGTAATACTGATTGCAATTTGTTTTCCTTGACTCGATCGATCCTTCACAGATTCCAAAGCAAGAGTTTCCCACATTTTCTTGGCGCCTTGCATCTTTTCACCTTTTCGATCTGATCCTTACTCAATGTTTCAATGATCTCCGTTCTAGCAACCTCGATCCAGTTATGAATCTTTCTTTCATCACTTGTGAGTTCGGAGCTCTTTTTCTCTTGCCTAACTCTTGTTTAAATTGCCGCAATGCCGTCACTTGTACCTCCATGATAAAATTTTATAGGTCCTTCTTCAAGAACCTCCTCCATTCTATCATGAATTGCTTTGAGATGGTTCTCCATTCTAAATATCCATTAGTCATATTCTTCGATTGAGAAATCAGGTAGACTCCTTGATTTTTGCTCTTAACGAGAAGACATGTTGAGATAGAAAACCAAAACTTACAAGATCTTGTTAGTAGCACAATTAGTGAAACAAAGAGGATGAAGATAATCAAGAACAAATTTGAGAATCTTGGTTAAGACCTAAAATCAATATCGGAAACGACTTAACACCGCTCCGATACCACTTATTAGTCCCGCTTAGTTGAGTTGATTAATGAAAACTTGAATCACCTTCTAGAAAAATCTAGAAGGGGGTTGAATAGATTTTTAAATTTTTTTACAAATCTTACAAAATTATTCAAAACAATCAAGTAGCACAGCAGTAATTCAATTTTAAACTCAACTTTATTTAGATCAAAAGCCTACCGATTTTTAGTTCCAACTTCAATTTCAAATTAATCTTTGATTGATAAACCGAAAATTGAAATTGACGTAAAAGTAAAGTAAAGCAATAAAGAACACTGTGGTCTATAGTGGTTCGGATTATGAATAATCCTACATCCACTCTCCTTCTCCAACTTGAAGAAGGGGCTTAGCTTACCACTTACTTACTTTCGATCCAACTTACAACTTACATCTTACAAATATCTTGAGATCTTCAAACTCCTAAATCCTTCTCTGGAATCTAACTATTACGGTGAGTAGTGAACTTTGAAGATTACAAGGAAAGTGTTCTATAAACACTTAGAATTATTTTGAAAACTCATTGTGAAAAACTTGTGAATTGATTGTCAAAGCTGAATAGAGAGCAATGCGCAATTCGTGATGTGTGCAAGCGTTAAGTGAAAAAAATGACAGCCTTGACCTATTTATAAGTCTCGAAAAGACAGGTTAGTTTGTTAGTCGGTTCTAACAAACTAAAAACTGCTCAAAAAACTTAATCTTGAAAACTACTTTGCTCCTCAGGTGATTTATCCTACTCGTCTGCGGTGACTTGGTGAAGACTTGCCTTTCTTATTCTACTCGGCTTGTCTTGACCTCGTTTGAGCTCTTCATAATTGTCTCCCGCAGATGACTAGATTTGAGCTTGTCTCAGGATGACTTGCAACTTCTAGTCTACGGTGACTTGCTCGACCAATGACCTAGTCTGATCGACTTAGTACTGCACCTTGGCCTCATTTGTTCTTCATAGTCGCCTAATCATCCGAATTGCTTTTTAATTCATCAAAACCTTTCTTGATCTAACAATCTGGTTATTGATTGATTTTGGAGGTTGTAAATTTGATAGGAAGTCCACGTGCGGAACTTGTCAATTTTTAGGCAATAAGTTAATTTCTTGGCTATCTAAGAAACAAACTTGATTGCCACCTCCACAATCGAGGTGAATACATGGCGGTGGTAGTTGTTGCTCTCGCTTCTCTAGATTAATCAATGCTTAAGGACTATAATATTCTCACATCATCTCGTGCCTATTTTCTATGATAGTAGTAGTGCCATATCTATGATATATAATCCTGTTTTGCATTCCGTGTAAGCATGTAGATATTAGGCATCATTTTATTAGGGATCATGTTGAGAAAAATGACATTAGACTAGAAAACCTTTAGTGAATCTAGATTTAAAGAATTGTGTTTAGAATTAGGTTTACTTGATGCATCTTTAGTTGATTTATGACTTCTATTGTTTGTATCTTGTATTTTCTTTCTATTTCACTTTCTTTTAACATGTCTAGAAAGGATTATCGGACTTGATATGTGTCAAAGGGCAATCACGGAAGTGAAATTATTGATCTCCTTTCAAAGGAATCAAGAATCAAGGATTAGTCATATTGACCTTATCTAACTTGATAATTTCTTATCGGACATTAAGTAAATCGACAAGGACATCTTAATCAATTGATTTTGTTAAAATCAGATGAGTATGTGTAACTTCGATTTACTCTAGCTACTAATGGTTTTCCAAGTTTGTGTATTTGCGGGAACAAATTAAGACAACATTGTTAGATCAAGATAACCCTTCTCATCCGAAAGTCTTCTTCATCCGAACAAAACTAATCCTTGTTTTCTTTTGAAAATTATCCTTGTAAATTACTCTCACAATTCATCAATTTCAAAATTTTCGGATGAGTTGTTCTATTGAAAACCCTCGGCTAAGTTAAATATCCTTGTATATTAGTTATATTTGGATATAAGACTTAGTTTATTTAAACAAATGGCATAAAATTAACTCGGTCTTAAAAATCTTTGTTTTCAAAATAATCGGAGACTTGGAGAAAGATTTTCAAAATTTTAAGACAAGGTCATTTTTACTAAGTCTAATAAAACCCGATCTGAAATAGGGAAACCTTTATGCAAAGAAAGGTATATTTCGCTTACGTCAGTATCCTTACTACCTCGGCATAAAGTGACCCTATTAGCCGTCTAATCCGTAGCTTAGGCGGTTACTTAATGCCACACGCCGGAGGTGAAACAACTATCATATATAGCCGTTGATATACTCCACGTGCGACATACAAATCGATGGCCAAGATTAATCGAACTTGCCACGTAGCTTATTTCCCGATTTTCCCCCTCTCTCTCTCTATTTAAAAACTTACCTTCACCATTTCAAAGCTCACCTTTACAAATCGAAGCCCTAGTTTTTACCGCAACTTATCTCTCTCAAATTTCTCACTTCCCAGTTTCACAAAAATGGCTTGCTCTTCTAAATCTTCTAAACCTACTTCTATATCTTCCTCTAAATCCAACTTTAAGATGAACATTGATGTCTTCAAGAAAAATTAAAAGCAGAGATGTACGTAGATTTTGAAACGACAAGGGATCAAGAATCGAGAGAGATTCTTCGACTATTGGAGGCATCACATTTAAAAGGTTTCTGTTCCTTGAAGTTGAAGCGAGAACAAGACCCTAGATCTTTTGGGTGCGAGAATTCTTGGCAAATTGCAAGATCACCGATGATGGATTCAACACCGAGGTTGATGGCACTCAACTCTCATATTCAAAGGATGCAATTGCCAGGATTTTCAACACTTCGCGGAGGGGTCAATCCTGGTTTATAAAGAAGACAAATGTGAGCAGTCATTCAAAATGGAGGCAAGGGTAACAAACAGGGGAGTACGAAGAGATTTGAAGAAGAACCTGCTAAGTAGGAAATTCAGGTTTTTGATGACCATTGTCACAAAACCTATTATGGGGATCAAAGCTCCCATGATGGGTTATCAAGGTCGAGACTCTGTTGTATGAGGGCGATAATTGACGGAGTCGAGTAGATTAGGTAGATTTCTGGTAAGGAGGTGAAGGAGGAGGAAAAGGGGAGGTGACATATGATCCAGTATCTAGAGAGTGGTCTACCCTTACCACGGTGAGTCTTTTTAATAAGATCACGGTTCGATTGAGGGTATGAATAAGGTGGTCGATTTGGAAGATAGGGACGAAGAAGTATTCAAAGCAAAAGGGATTGCTTTCGAAGGATGAAAGGCGGGGTTTGCAGATTCGGATGATGAGGCCCGTGATCGAGAGGATAGCAGCGGCAGTGAGCGGTGAGAGGCCAGCCGGCCAGAGCCGATGGCCCGAGAGGAAGAAGAGATTCTGCTAAGGTGACTCCAGTGAAGAAGAGGAAGAAGTTGTGGTTCCTCTTCGGAGGAGGCCAGGAGAAGGTCTCAAGGCTCCAAGAGGTGGAGGTCCAGTCCTCTGGATCGTACGATGTGGGGTCTTCTCAGCCGAGGTGGCGAGTAGCGAGACGGAGGAGATATCATTGCTTCCAGAGGAGGTACTGTCCGGCAAATAGCGGCGGGAAGGAAAGGCTGCTCTGTCCCGATAAGGGAAGAAGGTACCAACTCTTCTCTTTCTCTTTTTCCCCATCCCCAATTGGCAATGAAGAGGTGTACTCGGACCGGCACCTCGTAGCCTCTACAAGACCCACAGCTTGCCCCTACAAGACCAAACCCCATCCCGAACCCATATAGATCCTAACTCCAATCCCATCTCGACCAAACTCCCTCACCCACACAACTTCTGATCAACCCACATCATCTCCCATCCAACAAACCGAGCCAACCACATCTGCTACTCAACCATCATCTACCCCCACTCCATTTTCTCAAATCCAAACCACCCCACTCCCACAAGTCCAAACCTCTCCACTCCCGACTCCATCCTATTCTTTTATTCAAAATATTCAGATGCGATCTCCTTCCCCTCCCCCACTCTCAAAAGAAGCCCAAACCCCTTCCTCGTCGATTCCTAATTTGAGGATGAAGATAGTGACTGAGCCTGCATCTCGTGATTGTAGGATTCCGGCAAGCGGTATTAAGACCAATCAAGTATTTCGAACCCAAGGGAAAAAGTATGCACGTGAGGCCCTAGAAATACAAGTTATCGATGACTATAGTTGCAAAGCGGATTTGGAAACAAAAACACAACAAAATGCTAGAAATAAACTCAAACAACACAATGAGGCAAATGATCAAACACTTGGAAGGCAAGGACAAATAACAACAATAAATGGGGGATTTGGGTGTTAGGGATAACATCCATCAAGGAATCAATGATCAACAAACTATGATTGAATGAAATTGCAAATCAACTAAGATAGAAAGCATAAAACCATCATGAAATTAATCACTCCATTAATAACACAATGCCTAATGTGAGTATCCTTAGTGCAACTAATATCTCAATTCCGAAGCACTCAATTCATATATTCATACACAATTATAACCCGATTAATCCCGAATCACGTTAGCTCAACTCTCGCCTATTGCTAGGGTGATAAAATCTTAATATAAAGAGATAATCATACATGAAGCACAATGAGAATCACAATTAGGAAGCAATCTAACTCAATTGATCAACAATCATCAACAATCATAGCATAGGCAATCAAATCATCCTCAATTTCAATTAACCCAAGCACAAGAGAGTTAGCCCATGGTGCCAAGAGCAAAATCCATGGGAAGAAGATCTAATTGAGCAAACAACAATTTAATAATAACAATAAAGGAATTGAAATGACAAGAGAGAAAAAAACATAACCAATTGGATTGAATCAACAAAAATAGGAATGCTTGAGTCTTCAAGTAACTTCTTCTCCAAAGGAAATACAAGCTTGAATTGAAAAATCTAGATGATCTAGTGCTAATCTAATGCTAATCTAATACTAATCTAAGCAACAACAATTGAAATTCAATCTAAATCTAACAATCTACTCTACCTACAAGGAGAAATTGGCTTGGGGCCTAAGAAATCGCCTCAAAACCGCTGTAATCGCTCTATGGAATGATCTGGTCATTATGCTCTGTTTTGCCCCTTAAATAGACGAATTTCTTAAAATCTCCTCCCTCGAGTCGAGGCTCAGCCCTCGACTCGAGGTTGCCTCTTTTGCCTGCCCCTCGACTCGAGGCTCAGCCCTTGAGTCGAGGCTTCTTCCAAATTTGAATTTCATCCTTTACGCCTTCAACTTCGGGTCGAGGCCCCTGGACCTCGACCAGAGGTCAAGTCTAGGGAATTTTCTCAACCCGGGCTCCGCCTCGACCCCTATTTTTGACCATCTTGATCGTCTCTTCATCCTAAGAATGCCGGTACTCTCGGTTTGGCCAAATTCCACCGTTTTACCTGTAAACGGGACAAAAATATCAAAAATACATCAAGTAGTACTTTTTAGGTAAAGTAGTGATACTCTACACATTTAGGCAGAAAATCTAACACTTTTGATCACTTTTTGCACTAAAATAGCCCTTAAAAACATGCATCAATTCACTCCAATCATAATACCCCCAAACTTAAAGTGTTGCTCGTCCTCGAGCAACGTAGCAAATAAGCACAAAGGAGTGAATTGATTGCAATTATGTCACTTGGCACCACAGAGAAAAATAAGACAATTGAACTCATCAATGAATATAAGTCTCAATGCAAACTATCCACTAGCAATCATGATAGATCATGTTCAAACAAATGCAACATCAAATACTCAAGTCATTGCTCCTTCCATGGAGTGTTTCACTCATCACTCAAGTGTATCAAGGTAGAATGCACTCAATCATCAAATTCACAAACATGCGCACCATAAGCTTGCCAATGAACTCAATCTCAATCAAAATCATTTGTGTTCAATCAAGAATCAAAGAGGTCTTTCATCAAGGTTGTAATGTAGGCACATCTTTTCAATCTTCATCAAGTAACACTCTTTCTTTTGCACTTCAATGTTCAAACACCACCATTCTCTTGAGCTTTCTTTCTTAAGCTCAAAATTCAATTTTTCATCTTTTCATCTCACATTTTTTTTTCAATTCAATTTTTTTCACAACCTTTCTTCATCTCAATAATTATCACTTAGCACACCATTTTCCACCACACTTTACATGCAAATCACCATCTATAGCCAACAATCAAGCTCTACTAAACATAAGACAATAAGGCTCATAAAAATAGGCAAATGGCTTCAATCTCACTTGCCTTGCCAAAGAATAAGGATACTAGGCTCAACATGGTCTACTAAGGAAATCAAATGTTTTTGGTGGGGAAAAATTTTGGCTAGGTGACTTATCATATCAAACATGGCCTCTTATCATATTCATGAAATCTCACAAAGATCAATCTCAACAAGTCCAAAGGCAAGTTCTAGCATACAAATCTATGAATGACGCACTCACAAAGAAATCGTTTCAATCGTATAAGATGTACGATTATAAAGGCACAAAAGCTCACGGGCTTAAATTGAGCAATGAATCAAGCATTTTCAATCACATTCATATTTAAAAAATTATCACTTATGCTAGCTTCAAGCCACATATCAACTCATGATCACTACAAAATTCAATATATCTTGCAAATCAAGCACAAGTTCACATGTACATAATTTCAAGAATATTCACTTCATCATCTCAAAAAATAGCACTAAAATATATGCAATAAATCCACAATTAAGGCTCAAAGATGAATCACACCCCAAAATCGTATACAAGAGCACAAAAGATAGTCAAGGAAAGAAGAACACCTCCCCCAAACTTAGACATGTCCATGTTTGAAAGGAAGTGTTGTACCAATAAGCCTTCAACATCCATCTTTCCTTCAAGCATGTAGGGCTCATCAAGCTTCCTAGCACTTCCCAATCCAATTTAGCAAGTGTACCTAAAATTGAGCAACAAACCATTAAGTTCTTACCAAAGCAAGTTGCGAGTTAACCAATAAAAACAATCATCACCCCCAAACTTAAATTTTAGCATGAAATTCAAAGTTTGACAAAAGAGTGACTAAATGACATGCAACTCCCAATGGTATCAAATAAGCTCAATCATTCCATAGCAATATATATCTCAATCTCCCGAGCATCATCAATTAAATTCCATGCCAATTCTCCAACAGACAAAAGCAAAAACAAAAGCACACAAACACACAAAAATAACAAAAAGAAGATGGGTTGCCTTCCATCAAGCGCTATTTTTATTGTCCTTTGCCGGACTTATTCATTCATTTCAAACTCTCTTCATCGAGAATGGCCAAGGATAGCGGTCCTCCTTTCCACAATACTTCAGTCTTTGTGCTTCAAATCGAGGAGGTTTTCATGATTTGTAGGACAACCAACTATAGATATGCATAGTGTCCATTGTTGTTCCCCTTGCTCTCCCGCCATTATCCTTCTCCATTTCTTTTTCCAAGGATGCCCAAGCAATTCATTATTTCCTTCCTATAGTCAAAGTTCACAAGAGGTACAATAAAATAAATAGAAGCATCAATTTCAATTAAAGTACAAATTGAAGAGTTTGAAGGTATAGAAATGCTCATTTCATTCTTCAATGCTTCATTCGATGCTTCTAGATTTTCTTGTTCATTGTTGCTCATGTCCATCAATGGACATTCCCCTTTATCACCTTCAACAAGGAAATTATTCATTTCATCATTCTTGCTTGGACCCTTTTCTTCTTCATCTTCACTTTCATTTTCTTCCTCCCTTTCTTCTTGATGATTCTCCATGATGGTTATGTTCTTTACTTGGATTAGAAAATATTTGAGTTGACTTGTTAACACATTGAATTGAGCTTCGGTGATCTCCATGTTCCCATCTATCATTACATCAACCAATGCTTTGGTCTCATAAATGTTTTCATACAAGGGTAGCATTTCTTCACATCTCGGTTCATCTTCCTCAAATTTTTCCAACAAAACTCCAAGCATCTCCTTTAATATAGCTCTCACATCATAGAGTCCCCATTCTCCATAATGAGAGAAAGCTTGTGGCATTTGGTAGTCATACTCATAGCTTCTCCCATCTTCATAACATTCTCCTTCCGATGCTCCTTGAAATTCGAATCTAACCCGTAGATCGAATGTTTGATCGTAAGGCTCATAATTCGGGAACTTCTCTTGAGGTGGGGGAGGAACTTCATCACATTTCCACTCTTGATAATCGGATGAAACTTGTTGCAATTGAGAATTATCATCATAGCTCATCCAATTATTGTATCCAAATTCTTCATAGTGTGGAGGATAAGCCATACTCTCTTGATAATACTCTTGATTCCATGCGTATGAGTCGTATCCATCCATCTATACAAGATAACAAGTATCAAATTCACACAAAAACAACAAAACAAACACAAACACAAAGGCAACAAGTAGCCACTTCAAACAATTCCTAAGTCTCACTTTAGGCGCAAAAACTAATTCCTCGGCAACGGCGCCATTTTTGATTGTAGGATTCCGGCAAGCGGTATTAAGACCAATCAAGTATATCGAACCCAAGGGAAAAAGTATGCACGTGAGGCCCTAGAAATACAAGTTATCGATGACTATTGTTGCAAAGCGGGTTTGGAAACAAAAAAACACAACAAAATGCTAGAAATAAACTCAAACAACACAATGAGGCAAATGATCAAACACTTGGAAGGCAAGAACAAATAACAACAATAAATGGGGATTTGGGTGCTAAGGATAACATCCATCAAGGAATCAATGATCAACAAGCTATGATTAAATCCAAT
The DNA here is from genome assembly GCA_030762865.1 of Paraleonurus japonicus. Taxonomy (NCBI): domain Eukaryota; kingdom Viridiplantae; phylum Streptophyta; class Magnoliopsida; order Lamiales; family Lamiaceae; genus Paraleonurus; species Paraleonurus japonicus. The sequence goes on from CM061054.1 coordinate 30,463,738, forward strand.
TGCAAATCAACTAAGATAGAAAGCATAAAACCATCATGAAATTAATCACTCCATTAATAACACAATGCCTAATGTGAGTATCCATAGTGCAACTAATCTCTCAATTCCGAAGCACCCAATTCATACATTCATACACAATTATAACCCGATTAATCCCAGATCACGTTAGCTCAACTCTCGCCTATTGCTACGATGATAGAACATTAATCTAAAGAGATAATCATACATGAAGCACAAAGAGAATCACAATTAGGAAACAATCTAACTCAATTGATCAACAATCATCAACAATCATAGCATAGGCAATCAAATCATCCTCAATTTCAATTAACCCAAGCACAAGAGAGTTAGCCCATGGTGCCAAGAGCAAAATCCATGGGAAGAAGATCTAATTGAGTAAACAACAATTTAATAACAACAATAAAGGAATTGAAATGACAAGAGAGGAAAAACATCACCAATTGGATTGAATCAACAAAAATAGGAATGCTTGAGTCTTCAAGTAACTTCTTCTCCAAAGGAAATACAAGCTTGAATTGAGATATCTAGATGATTTAGTGCTAATTTAATGCTAATTTAAACAACAACAATTGAAATTCAATCTAAATCTAACAATCTACTCGACCTACAAGGAGAAATTGGCTTGGGGTCTAAGAAATCGCCCCAAAATCGTTTGTAACTGCTCTTTGGAATGATCTGGTCATTATGCTCTGTTTGCCCCTAAAATAGACGAATTTACGAAAATCTCCTCCCTCGAGTTGAGGCTCAGCCCTCGACTCAAGGTTGCCACTTTTTGCCTGCCCCTCGACTCGAGGCTCGGCCCTCGAGTCGAGACTTCTTCCAAATTTAGAATTTCATCCTTTCGCCTTCACCCTTGAGTCGAGGCCCCTGGACCTCGACCGGAGATCGAGTCCAGGGATTTTCTCGACCCGGGCTCCACCTCTCGACCCCTGCGCCCGTCTCTCTTCATCCTAAGAATGCCGGTACTCTTGGTTTGGCCAAATTCCACCGTTTTACCTGTAAACAGGACGAAAAACATCAAAAATACATCAAGTAGTACTTTTTAGGCAAAGTAGTCATACTCTACACATTTAGACACAAAATCTAACACTTTTGATCACCTTTTGCACTAAAATAGCCCCTAAAAACATGCATCAATTCACTCCAATCAATCTGCCCTCTCTTCAATCTTCTCCAAGTTAGAGAAAAAGATGAAAATTGCTTTCACCAAGAAGGCTGAAGAAGAAGACGAAGAAGATGGTAGAGGCGATCCACAGAGACCATGATTGCTAATATGAAGGAGATCGAGGTAAACATAATCGATAAATTATCCTCCTTGACTAACTCCATATTTGCTGATAAAGTGAAGGCGCTGGAGGAAGAGGTGAAAGGATTGAAAGAAGCGATTTAAGGAGCACAATGTCATAGTCGTGCAAGAGATAGCACTAGACAAGTCGACTTGAGGATTCACCGCTCTCGCCCTTGAGACAAGGCTGAAAGATATTACAGATGAAGTCAAAAGGAGGAAAGGGAGGAAGGGAAATGGAGGCAAGCCCTCACAGCTATTGTTGAGGAGACAAAGAAGAAGCTGAGTACCAAAGCAAGACACTGAGTTGGAGACACCAAAGAGGAGGTCAAAATCAAATCGAGATTTAATCGTTGTTCTCCAACCGAGGGTGAACCAGATCGAGGAGGAGTTAAGGGAGGATGAGCAGAGAAGGAAGAAGGAGGAGGAGGAGGAGAAATCGGAAAAGCTCTTGGCTAGAATAAAAGAGTCTAAAAATGCGAGGCCAAGGGCAAAGGCAAGAAGGTAGCAATGAGAAGCCCAAATTAGCCGAGATCGGCATAAAGGTCATTGCCAAGGGTAAAGGCAAAAGAGAAGTCGACTACTCTAACTCGTCTAAAGAGCAGATTAAAAGAATCGGGGAGGGAGAAGCAGTTTTATGGAGAAAAGGAGCGAATGAGGCCGAGCCACTCAACAAAAATCTGAACTTCACTGGAGCTAAGCCGAGAGGAAATGGCTGATGAAGGGCGAAGGGGATGAGAAGTTCAGACCATATCATACAACCTCAGCTCTTCCAAAGATAGTAGTCGGTCAATACTCCAAAGAGTACAAGGAAAAGAACTCGGATGCTATGTGGATGTATTATCGACACATCCTCAAAGCTCCAGGGGCAACTCGGGAAGATGCGGACTTGGCGTGGACAAGTGGATCGAGAAGATAGATGGGGACATTTATCGTCGGCTGCTCAAAGAAGGCCGATGATGAATTCAATGTCAATATGATCGCTCTAGCCTTCGAGTTCGCCGTCAAAGAAAGAAAGTGTTAGGATGTACACCGAAAGCCTAGCTTTTTGTATTAACATGTTTTTGATATGAGATTCATTATGATCAAAATACTTGTTTTTTATGATTGTTACATCTATCATTGTTTTTGTCAGATTAGTCAATCTGTAGATAATATGGTGTGTGGTGTCACACGAGAAGATCATGCTATCAATTCCTTATAGATTATAAATAATTGCTCACAACCAAGATGGATTAGGATAAACCATTGGAACGGTTGTGGTGTAATTTGGTATTAGTCTATCTTGACTATAAAGTTACACTAGTACATTTTGTATGTATTGAGCAGGACCATATGATGTTGTTCAAATTGTAATCGACTATATAAAAGAACAAGACCTCTCGTTATTATGGATGTACGTCTTCTTAATCCCTATATAATAACGGGCACGTGTACTCGGTGTATGTTTCTTTAATTTTCCAATGGGTGAGATTTATCAAATCAATAGGCTCGGTGAATCGGGAGATAACACCGTTTATATGGTGTGTTGTTGATTACGAAGGAATTCGTGTCCTAATTATTTAGGATGATGATGTCCCCTTGAGGAGCTCATAAAGATTATCATGTAAACCTGCAGGTGGATTTAATTAGACATGATAATATAGATGAGTGGTACTACTCTAAGAATTAGATGTAAATTAATTAAGTTGTCAAGAACTTATTTAATTTATGGACATTAGATATCTTAAACACGGGAAATAAATGTACACATAATAAAGGAGCCCATATTGTAATATGGGATTAGGATGGTAGTTCAATTATAACTCTTTAGTGAACCGAGTTATAATTGTTGGGGTTAAGTGGAGTGTTCGGACTGAACACGGGGCGTATAGGCCCATCGGGAGGCCCAACCCTAATTCCTCCTTAGGGTCCCTGTTGTAGCCTATAAATAAACCCTTCTTCGAGCCTCTCATATGTGTGAAAAAAAACGTAAGAAAATAGGAGGCGGATTCGACTCCCTTGGAAGATCGTCGCACACACGACGTCGGGGAAAGGGATAGGAATACGGTAAGATCGTGAGGTTCGTTGTTCATCCTTGATCGGTAGTTCTGACCTTAGAACTGGTTTGTCTTCACCTATTAAGGTGAATAGGTATGATTCCTTTTTCCGCTTTGTGTTTCATACATGTGATCCCGAATCGATAATCATATAGAGTCGGTGATCCGGTGGTTCCAACAAAGACTTAGTCGGTAAGAGATCGATCAACATATCAATCTAGAAGACAAGTATCAATCAGATCCTTGATTAGAAGATCGAATCTGCAAGAGTCAAACTATCAAGAGATATTTGATTGGAATCAAACAATCAAATATCTAAGTCAAACAGATCTTCTTAATAGCTACTTACCATTTTCATGAAGACACGATTATCAATTAGTCTAACGGCTAGTTGATTTCAGGAATCTATAAATCAAAATAAAGGGTTTCAGAATCGACACGGATCTACGCGCGAGAAATCACAAAGAAATCCTATCATTTACAGAAAATGCATGCATATTCATTCAAACCACGAATCAAGCTCACGTTGAATCAAGAATCGATCGGTTAAGGAATTGTAAATCACCTTCCAATATCTCGAGTACGAGAGAAGGTTGATCATTTTATAGATCTAAAAGTTAGAATAAACTCAAAGATCATCAATTGTCATCAAGGGTAGGAACTTGTAAAACCTCATGTGGTCAACTCTTCAAAGGAACAGAGGAAACAAGACCGAGAAGTTTTGGTGGATAGTAAGATCCTGTGGAATCGGGGAGAGTGGATGTAGGATCGGTATAACCGAACCACTATGAAAATCTATGTGTCTTTATAAGCTTTCTACATACATATTCTTAACTGCTCATTCATCATCGTTTTATAAACTGCGGTAAAACCTGCTATGTATTCATCAAGAAGGTTTTCTGTTCAAAAAGGGTTTTACAAATACACACACGAGATTAGCTTACGCACCATCGGAAGACTTCAAGCTTTACGAAGTCTGTTGATTACACTTAACACACTCGAGTACTTATCTCAAGAAGACTTGCAAAGTCTTCTAACCTCACACCTCAACTCACGAAAAGTTGTAAAAAATTTTGAGTGTGGTAAAGTTTATTCAACCCCCTTCTAGACTTTACACTTCCTTACACATCTCGTCCGGGACCAACACTTTCTGTTTAGATTCGATCTCAATTATTAAACTCATATTCGAGAGTTATCAATCTGATCAAGTATAAAAATTACTTCCGCTTTGTACAAATCGATACTTAGATAATGCTGAATTAATTTGGGTTGTCTTGATTTAATTGGAAAGAAAAATTGAGTAGGTTGAAAATCTATTCAATCCCCCTTCTAGATTTTTGCTTGTTAACACTTGATCAACTGGGACGAACAAGTAGTATCAGAGTAGTGTTAAACTATTTTTGATATATTTGAGGTCTTGATAGTTCTTAAATTGTATTTTTGTGATTATTCTTCATCTTTGATTAACTAACTCTGCTAATAAGTTTCTATTGAGTTTTCTTGATCATCATGTCTACTATTAAGAGCAAGAAGACCAGGAGTTTGCTGAATTTTCAATTGAAGATTATGATTACTGGAAGTTTAGGATGGAAAATCACCTAAAGGCTATTCATGATCGTATGAAGAAAATTCTAGAGGAAGGTCCAGATTAAGTTCTATCATAGAATTGTAAGTGATAGAGCCGAATCTTACGAAGATAGGGTTAGACGTGAAAAGAAGGGTATCGATCTAACTAATGATGAAAGGAAGATTCATAACTTGGATCAAGTTGCAAGAATTGGACCATAGAAACCTTGAGTAAAGATTGGATAGAAAAGGTGAAACGCTGCAAAACAACCATAGAAATGTAGGAGACATTGGCAAATATGTGTGAAGGTTCGAGATCAAGTCAAGGAAAATAAGCTGCGATCAGTACTACATGCATTTGATACATTCAAAATGAAAGATGGAGAATCGATTGATTAGATGATTATTAGGATGACTAATCTTCTCAACAAAGTGCGACCTAGGAAAGTCCTCGCGAAAAAGAAATCAACAACAAGATCCATAGATCCTTGAGCAAGAGATGGAGAGAAAAGAAAATATTCAAAGCTACTCGAGAATTTATCAACAATCTCACATCATACATTATTTTCACATCTTAAGGCATTAGAGTATGATATTCAGATTGAAGATGAAGAAGATGAGGTGAATCATTTACATCCTGGGAAAAGCTGTTGCTTTTTTCATCAAGACGAATCGAGATAAGGTATCTAAGGCATTTGATTTATCGATTAAGGAAGAAATGACTTTATTGATAAAGAGATATGAAATGCTTAAAATGAAGTACAAAAGGAATAAATAGGACAGATCTGGTCGAAGGAGCTATAAGTCGAAAGAGAAGATAAGGGATCGAGATAGTGAGAAGAAAAAGGATCGGACTAGGAGATTCGGATCATCATCAAGCGAGGGGATAGTAGTCCGAAATCGATAGAGGAGACAATTGTTATACCCGCAATAAACCTGGTTACTATAACTATGATTGTCCTCAACTATATCCTAGAGAACGTGAGGAAAAGAGAAATAAACGTGACGGAGATATGCGAGATCGAGAGAGCTCTTCTAGCGTAAAAGGAGGAAGTTCAGAAATATCATCATCTTCGTCCTCAAATGCAGGTTTAGATCGAGATGATGAGATATGCCTCATGGCAAAAGAGGTAAATTACTACTCATCTTCCGATAATGATTGTGAGAATCTATCTAAATTTGATCAAAGTCTTATCAATAAACTTTTGAAAGATCTCGAGATCGCTTTGTCTCGCTTATAAGCAGATAGAGATTGAAAATTTAAATTTAAAGGATCAAATTCTAAATCTAACCAAAGGAAGTCGACTAGGAATGGTGAGAAATCATACGGCCCATTCAAGGGGAATGTCGGCCTAAGATTATCACTCGACTCCTCAAATGCGAAAAGACTATTGAGTTAGAAAAACAATTTAATTCTTTAAAACTTAAATTATCAAATGTCTATTATGAAAATGAGAGTTTTAAGAAGACTACCAGAGAGTTAAATCTCATGTTTGGACTTCTTAGTAACACTCAATCAACAATAGATAGAATCTTTAGTACTTCTCAAAAATCTAGTGATAAGACAAGGTTAGGATTTGATAGAAACAAGAAAGATGATCTGTTAAACTAATGGTTTTTATCAAAGTTATTAATACTAAAGAGGAGGCGATTTCGTCCTTGGAAACCTAAAGAACAAGTCAACTCATCCGATGTTTCGCAAAGAAAGTACAAATGAAGAGAAATGTTCCCGTGTCAAACCAAAGACTAAGACTAAGTCTCATCCTAAGTATAATAGTTTTGATGGAAGAAGCAAGTCATATCCATTATTTTCTAAGTATAAGACAATCTCCAAAGATCAACTAAATAAGATTGATCTTGATAGTCTTATACTAGTTGATAGATATGGATGCAAACTCCAATCACTTGTTTTAAGGAAAATTGATGTGTTTATCTGGATTGCTAAATATCAACTTAACCAAAAGGACCCAACTTAAAAAGGGTACTGATTGGAGTGAATTGATGCATGTTTTTAGGGCTTATTTGAGTGTAAAGAGTGATCAAAGTGTTGATTTTTGTGCATAAATGCGTAGAGTATCACTTATTTACCTAAAAAGTATTACTTGGTGAGTTTATGATGTTTTTCGTCCATTTTGCGTAATTCGGTGGAATTTTGCCAATCCGAGAGTACCCGTGTGCTTAGAATGAAGAGACGAACATATTGGACGAAAATGGGGGTCGGGATCAAGCCCCGCTCGAAAAGGAGCCACTGGTCTCGAGCTGCAGTCGAGGAAGTATGAACCTCGAGTCGAGGATGGTGCTGGAGGGAAGATGATTTTGAAAAAGCGGGCTGTCTCGACTCGAGGGAGGAACCTCGAGTTGAGGGAAGGAGAAAAGGCAAGATCCTCGAGTTGAGGTGAGCCTCGACTCGAGGCGAGTGAAAAGTATGAAAGCGTGTTAGCGACTCTCGGACCTCGACTCGAGGGCCTCAAACTCGAGTCGAGGGACCCCAAAAATCGAAAAATTCAGTTTTTAAGCCATTTGAAGCCAAAACAGAGGAGAGATTCATCCTAGCGGTTTAGAGCGGTTTCGGTGTGGTTTCTTAGGCGAATTTCTCGGTTTGTAGCTTGATTTCCATTGTAATTGCTGTAGATTGTTAGAATTAGCATAGATTCTAGTTTGTAATTCATAGATTAGCAATTTGATCATTTGAAATTGAAGATTCAAGTTGTATTTTAGAGTGGAGAAGGAGAATTCAAGTGTTGTAAAGGACTCAAGCATTCCTATTTTTGTATATTGAAGATCAATTGGTGATGTTCTTACCTTTTTCTCTCTTTAATTCATTGTTTGTGTTGATTTGTGATTTAATTGCTTTCTTAGATTTTCTACCCATGGCTTTTGCTTGTAGCACCATGGGCTAATAGCTTTGTGTTTGGGATAGTTGAAATTAGGGATGAAGTGATTGCCTCATGCTATAATTGTTGATGATTGTGATCAATTGAATTAGATTGCTTCCTAATTGTGATTCTTAATTGTGCTTCATGGAAAATTGTATCTTTTGATTAATGGTTGATCACCCTAGCAATAGGCGAGAGTTGAGCTAACGTGATTAGGTGTTAATTGGGTTACAATTTTGCATGATGGTATATATTGGGGATTTCTTCATTGAGAAATGGGAAAGACTAAGAATGCTCACATTAGGCATTGTGATTTTAATGGAGTGATTAATTTCATGATGGTTTATGCTTTCTAATTTGATTGATTGGCATTTTGATACAATTATAGCTTGTTAATTATGGATTCTTTGATGGAGATTATCCCTTGCACCCTATTCCCCATTGATTTTAGCTTGTTTGATATTGCATATTAAGTGTTTGATATATTGCTTGCATAGTTTAGCTTTTTAAATTCTTCCTAATTGTGTATTGATTTTAGTCCAAAACCTTGTTGCAACTCTAGTCACCTAGAACTCATATCCTTAGGGCCTCGTTTGCATACTTTTTCCTTTGGGTTCGATAATTTGTTGATTGGTCTTAATAACTCTTACCCTATACACACCAATCAAATGGCGCCATTGCCGGGTAGTTAGTTTTGCGCCTATAAGTGAGACTTAAGGATTGTTTGAAGTGGCTATTTGTTGCTTTTGTTTGTGTTTTTGTTGATTTTGTTTTGTTTGAATTTGATACTTGGATTTGTGGCATTGTAGGTGCATGTTAACAAGGTTAAGTGGTATTTCACCCTTGCCACTAATCCGAAGATTGAGGCTACTTTGAGAAGAAATCGTGTGAGAAGAAGAAGGGAGGCTATGGAAGGAGATGATCAAAGGAATGAGGAGAGAGTAGTTGGGGAACCTCAAGTTGAGGAGGTACATGGACAAGGAGAAGGAGGAGTAGAACATGGAGGTAATGGGAATTATTTCCATGCTCAAGTTGGCCCTTTCCCTCAAGGGATGCCACCACAAAATTATCCCTACCAAAATCCATACCCTTACCCTCCACAAGCTCATCAATATCCCTACTATCCACCTCATCCACAACAATTTCCACCATACTATCCCCATATGCCGTACAACCAAGAGCTAAGATATCATGAGCCACCTTACATACCAAATGCCCAACCACAACCCGTGAATGAGCCACCACCTCAAGGGAGGCTTTTGAGAGAATTTTTAGCCACAACTTAGAGAGCACTATGACGGGATAGCAAGGCCGAGGATAGACGCTAATAACTTTGAGATAAGTCCCGCTCTAGTGAGAATGCTTAGGGAGAAGCAATTTGAAGGCAAGGATGAAAATGAATGCCCACATCAACTTATGGCACAATTTTTTGAGATTGCCGACACTACGAAGTACAACGGGGTACCGAAGATGCGAAGAAGTTGAGGCTCTTTGCCTTCACATTAAAAGGTAGAGCTAAAGCATGGCTTAATTCATTACCATCCGAGACCGTCCGTTACATGGGAGGATTTGTCCAAGAGATTTTTAATGATGTTCTACCCACGGTCCAAGACCGTTCAAGCTAAGGAGGCAATCTCCCACTTCCGCCAAAAGAATGGGGAGACCATACCCGAGGCGTGGGAGAGGTATGACATGTTACTTATCAATTGTCCTCAACACGGTTTTCCGGAGGAACAAACCATTATGTACTTTTGCAATGGTTTGACAAATGGGGATAGATCGTTCTTAAATGCTTGTGCGAATGGATCAATTTGGTCTAAAATCGTGGGGCAAATGAATGAAATAATGGAGAACATAGTCCAAGAATCATTTCAAGTGTCGTTAAATAGGGGAGCACACCATAGGGTGTCACAAGTTGAGGAGATAGAGTCCATGAAGAGCATGATGATGACGATGATGGACCGATTGGGAGCTCTTACTACTTCACAAGGCCAAGCAAGTGTTAGTCCATCCGTTTCTCATGTTGATATGAGTGTTAGTCCGATGCCGGTGGAAGAAGTTAGCTACATGGGTAGGGCTCCATTCCAAGGAGGCTATCAAGGAGGAAATTTTCAAGGAAATTATCAAGGAGGAAGGCTCTATCAAATGCCTTACCAAAATAGGCCACAAGGAAGCTACCAAGCTCAACCTCAAGTTCAATTTAATGGGAATACATGGAGGAGACACGAAAATTTTTCTTATGCCAATCCTAGAGTCGCCGTTCAATTTCCTCCCGGATTTGATCCAGGTGCCAAGGCTCCTAACAATGAAGGAAAGGCTACCGCGGATGAGATTTTGGGGTTGATAGTGAAGAAATTGGAAGCTAATGACTCAAGGCTTGATGATATAGGCAAGCAAATGGACACTCGTTTCAAGATGATCGAGCATCAAGTAGGGCAACTTGCTACTACGGTTGGAAAGCTCTCGTCCACGGTGGACCATCTCCAAAATAAAGGGAAATACCCATCCACCGCCGAGATGAATCCTAAGGAATTTTGTAGTGCAATCAAGCTAAGAAGTGTAACTAGCTATGAAGGGCCGAAAATGCTCAAAGAAGGGGAGTTTGAAGAAGAGGAGGTGAATGAGGAAGAAGTGAGTCATGAAAGAATGGTTGAGGAAAGGAAGGCAAGTGAAGATCTGAAAGCAAAGAGAGATGCAAAGAAGAAGGAAGAGATCACGAATGAATGGGAATTCCAATGAAGGCTAATCCGGTTCGTTTCCCAAGAGATAAGAGAGGAAGAGACTTGATGAAGAATTTGGTAAGTTTCTAGAAATTTTCAAGAACTTGCATTTCGATATTCCACTTTTGGAGACCCTTGAACAAATTCCACACTACAAGAAGTTCTTGAGAGAGATTATGTCCAAGAAGAGGAGTTGGGATGAGAAGGGAATGATTAAGCTAGTGGAGGAATGCAAGGAAATCTTGGAGAAACACTTGCCACAAAAGAGAAAGGATCATGGAAGCCTCATTATCCCATGTGAGATTGGAGAGAATGAGAACATTCAAGGCTTGTGTGACCTCGGAGCAAGTATAAATGTGATGCCATTGTCCGTGTTCAAGACATTGGAGCTAGGGGAGATGATTCCTACAAACATTAATCTTCAACTAGCGGATCAATCATACGCTCATCCATTTGGGATCATTGAAGATGTGTTGGTAGGGGTTGGCAAGCTCATGTTCCCGGTGGATTTCATTGTATTAGACATGAAGGAGGAGCTTGAGGCACCGATCACACTTGGTCGACCTTTCCTTGCCACGGGCAAAGCGATGATTAATGTGGAGAAAGGAGAGCATAAGTTAAGCTCAAATGGAGATGAAGTGACATTTACAAGAGTTCACGAGGAAGAGGTTTCTCAAAGCAAGGTGGAGAAGAAGATGTGTGGATACATAGAGATTGTTGATGTATGCCCTTCCATTGAATGGGAAGTTTCTACACCTATTACTTCTTCTATTCCATTTGTTAATGAGCATTTCCTTCCCTCTTGTAAAATCATTACTAACAAGTCTTGTGTTTCCCTTGGTGATTCTAGGAAAGAGAAAGCTATTATGGAGCCTTTGCTTGACCCGGTGAAAAGAGAATGAAGAATGTGAGAAAGAATTGACCAAATTTTAGCATGGCTCAAGTTTGGGGGTGTTAATGGAGAAGATGTCACCAATTGTGAAAAAGGAAGAAAGTTTTGAAGTAGGAGATCAAGTGGTATGGAGCGAATCAAATTAGAGTAGGCTACTTGGAATCGAAAGGCCCAAGGAAGTGCTTACGGTGAAAGAAATCAAAGAAGGAGGAAAGCTACTCCTAGAGGATAAGTGGGGATGTTGCCTCTTTGCAAAAGAACATCTAGTGAGGCTCAAGGACGATCTCCACATTGACAAAGAAAGGGAAGTATGAACACTTAGAGTTCCGTCCAGCAAAGGACGTTAAACCTAGCGCTAGATGGGAGGCAACCCATCCTTTTATTGCTTTGGTGTGTTTGCTTGTTGTTTTTGTTTTTGGTTCTTTTTGTGGGATTTTGCTATGGATTTGGAAATTGCTCATGCTTTGGAAATAGTGCTAATTGATAAGGATGAATTGTATAGTGAGCTTAATGGTTATTTCATTATGAGTTGCATATTGGTATCACTCTCATTCTAAATTTTGAATTCATATTTTCATTTAAGTTTGGGGGTGTTGTTCATTTACGGTAGAAATGCATCTCGTAATGATGATTAATCGATGAAGTTGTTTGTTGTTGTAGGATACTTACTACTTGGATGGGAAAAGGATCGAACTTGCAAAGGAATCCAAGAATCGAGAAGAAAGGAGAGTTTAAAAGTTGGTGAAAATGAGCGAAAAGGAAGAGAACCCGGTTTCCTCGATCGAATGAGCGACCGGGCTTAAATCGAGGGACCAAAGCCATAATTTCTTGCTTATTTGGGTTCGTAAGGGCGTAGAGATCATTTTTAGGAGTTTCGGGGTTGGGTCGGTCCAGGAATCGTAAAAATTTCTGGACTCAACCTGTGGTCGAGGTTGCGCAGCCCTCGGGTCGAGGTTCCAACACTTAGAAAAAATGTTGAAATCGGCACATCCCTCGACTCGAGGAGGAACCTCGAGTCGAGGCCTTTGAAAATACAGGGTTCCTCGAGTCGAGGCCTGACCCTCGACTCGAGGCCGCTGCTGTTTATAAACGCAGATTCAGTCATACCAAAGGCACGACTCGAGGAGTTAGGGCAAAATACGATTCCTTTCATCCCATTATCATATTTCCGTCAATCTTGCATAGTTTCCACCGTTTAATCATCATTATTTCATCACATTATCATCATATTGCATCAAAAGTTTTAGATTTTGAGGGTTTTGTGGTTCCAAATTGGGAATTTGTGAGTTGGTTCGTGGGTTTTGCAATTGCACGTTTCTAGTCCGAATTCGATCAACAAGGTACATAATTCATTGTCTATTGGCTCTCAATTACATAGTTGTGGTGATTTATTGCATGGGTGTTGATAATTTTGCAAGATTTCTTTGAATTTGAATTTTCTCTTGGGCTTTTTGTCAAACACCTTATATGCATTATTGATTTTGATGAATTGGAGCCTTTTATGAGAATATTTGAGTTGATTAATGAGTTTAGGATCATGCATAGGATTGAAGGTGATATTTTGCTCGATTATTGTGGAATTTAGCTAGAAAATAAATTTTTGGCAAAGTTGGGAATTCCTAGTGATATTGTCTTTGTTAATTTGGTCAAGTTGAGTTGAGTATTGATGTTGGAAGTGCAATTTTGGTGATACTATGTGTTGAATTACTTGCTAGTTGGCTTGTTATTACTCGATATATTTTTGGAGCATATTTGTATGATTTTAGTGAGCCTACATGGTGATTTTCATTGTCTAAGCCAATCTGGTCAAGTATGTATATTTTGAGGAGTATGTGAGCACTTCTTTTGATGGTATTTGTTTTAGTTGACTCTTTGACCAATTGTTAGGGTTTATTGATTAGTCACCAGGAATTGTTGTGATTGGATAGTTTTTGGGTGATTATTGACATGTTCATGACAAGATGGATATCATTCGTTGCTCATATTCCTATTTTGTGGTAATTAATTTTTGCCTTTGGGAATGTTTTGCAGGAAAATATTTAGAGGAGCCGACGGAAACAACCTCTCGGAGGAGGAGGTTCAGAGATGAGAGAGAGCTATCAGATTTGCTCATAGGATACCCGTGAGGTCGGAATTCAGTGGGACGACCATGAATGGAGGAAGCTTATTGATCTCTACTCCGAGCTTTATAATAGGGTGGTTAAGACCCGACTTGTTGATCACGATCGTATGTTGTCTATGGGGATTGAGGATGATATTCCTCATCTCTTCGAGCAGATCGACATGGGGGCTTCTTAGCAAAGAGGCCTAGGACTTATCTCGGGCTTACCACAGAGTTTTACGTGCACTTTGTCAAAGTTCATAAGGCCGGGGAGGGCCAAGTTTCCAAGGAGCATTAAATTCGAGTTGATGGGGAATGAGTACGAGTTGACCGTGGACGAGGTCAACGAGATCCTTGGTACACCAACGGACCACGATAGATCACTCCTCAATCCCATGAAGGAGTACAATGCAAAAAGTTTTGGAGACGGATTTGATTTAGGGGCACCGGTTCGGCTTTGAGTTTGTTCCGGAGAAGTCGAAGAGCACCCACATCCGTAAAGTTCCACGAGTACAAAGTTCAAGAAGATTAGTTTTGGAGGCATGATTACGTTGATAGTCGAGCACCTCGACATTCCCACTCATAACCTCGAGCTTTAGAGGGACCCGATCTTACTATCGATATCATGCGGCGCATGAGGACACTCGACCGTATTGGTAGGACTTGGTGCCTCCAAAGAGCACTACGGTGGTAGATTCCCTCTTACGAATAAGAGGTTGACGACAGCCTTTGGTCCTACTTGCTTTCGTAACCATTAACTTGCGCATGTGGTCACAGCGTCATGCGAGGCGATCGACGCCTATACGAGAGAGCATGGAGTTAACCTCCGAGATGAGGATGACGATGATGATGAGGGCCATCCGGATCGGGAGATGATCAGGGGTAAGGGTGCCGCGAGAGGGAGCAGAGGCAGAGGCAGGAGATGACGATGAGGAGGATGAATATGAGGAGCCAAAGCAGGAGGAGTTACCGTACAGATGGATGAAGATTATCGGCCCGAGATTAACATGTATTGGCGGGATGAGATGAGGAGTCGAGAGTATGAAGGCTGGGAGCTCATCACGAGAGGCCGTGGGTGTTGGCCCGAGGAGATGTGGGCGGATAGCCAGAGGATGCATATCGAGAGCCCGACTCGCCAGGATGAGATGTATCGGATGATAGAGGAGACGCGGCAGACTCGGCAAAACATGTATGCCCTCTTACAGCGGTTCAGCTCGTGGAACTTCGGGCACGGCCACTATCCTCCACCGCCGCCGTCCGACTCTTAGCGCTATCCCCTATTCCTTATTCCCTCTCCTTAATTTTTAGATTCCTATCTTTTTGATGATTTGTACTCTTGATGGTGATTGTACTCTTGATGATGTGATGATTTGGATTGTTGGTTGATTTTATTGAAGATGATTTTATTATCTTGATCTATTTAAGCTTAATTGTCTATTGATGATCCTTTGTATTTCTTATTCCTTTGATTCTTTATTCTATGATTTTAAGTTTCATTGTGGATTTATTGTTATATCTTTTAGTATCATTCTTGTTGTAGTGAGTATGCTTGGATTTATGTACATGAGCACTTGTGTTTGATTTGCAAGACTTATTGGATTTAGATTTGATCATTAGTAGATTTGTAGCTTGAAACTAGCTTGCTTGATAAATTATGTAAAGATGGATGTGATTGATGATGCTTGATTAATTGCTCAATTTAAGCCCGTGAGCTTTGGTGCCTTATGAATCGTACATCTTATACGGTTGATATTAATTCCTTAGTGAGTGCATCATTCATGATTTGTATGCTAGAATATTGGTCCCGATTAATTGAGCAAATTAGATAAAACTTGTATCAGCCTTCTAGGAAAAATCTAGAAGGGGGTTGAATAGATTTTTCAAATTTTCCAAACCTTTAAAATTTTATTCAAAGCACCAAAGTGACACACAGTAAATTCAATGTTAATCTCAACTTTATTAAGATCAAAAGCAAATTGATATATTGGTTTTAACTTTGATTACGAAATCAATTCTTCAATTGATAAAGCGAAAACAAGCAAGTAAACAAAAGCAATAAGAACACTGTATTTATAGTGGTTCGGATTATAAAAATCCTACATCCACTCTCCATCTCCAACTTGAAGAAGGGACCAGCTTACTACTTTCTTACTTATAGCTTACAACTTACAACTTTCTTCAAATATTCAAAATACTCCTAACTCCTTCTCGTGAATCTAAGAATTACAGTGAATAATGGATTTTGAAGATTACAAGAGAAGTGTTCTACAAACACTTGAACTTTGTGAAAACTCTCTTGAAATATTTGTGAATTGATTGTGATTGAAATCTGAGTAGTGAATAGTGTTAAAATCAATTTTGCATAAGTGTGTTGAAAAATAAAACTAGATCTATTTATAAGTCTCGAGAAGACAGTTAGTTTGTTAGTCGGTTCTAACAAACTGAAAGCTACTCAACAAACTTAATCTTGAAAGCTGTTCTTGGCCTCGGCTGATTTCTTCTACTCGTCTGCGGTGACTTGGTGAAGACTTGCTTTTCTTATTCTACTCAGCTTGTCTTGACCTCGTCGAGCTCTTAATTATTGTCTCCTGCAGATGACTAGGCTTGAGCTTATCTCCAAACGACTTGCAACCTCTAATCTCCGGTGACTTAATCAATCCCCGACCTAGTCTCGGTCACTTAGTATAAGCACTGATCTCACTGTTCTTCAAGGTTGTCTCGGTCATCTCGAGTTGTGGCTTCATTTAACTCATCTAAACTTTTCTTGTTCTAACAATTTCCCCCTTTTTGATGAAGTTAAAACCTACAAGAAAGAGACATATTCACAGTGAAGTTAGTTTAGAGTTAATCGTAATTTATCGATAGGTATATCGAACACATTTTCACTTTAATCAGATCCAATCAACATAAAGCACTTAAAGAAATTTAAGTCTTTTAGACTTTTATAAAGAAATAAAACTTCTAAGTCTTAGGACTTAGAAAAATTTTTAGACTTAGAAAAATTTTGAAAAAAATTCTAAGTCTCGAGATGATAAATTTCACGAGAAGATTTATACTTAGAAAAATTTTAAAGTTTTCTTAAAGCAAGAAAAAAACATTAAGAAAATAAGACAAGTAAAACTCATCACCAAACATATGTTTATTCACACCAAATTTACATGATACAAAAAGATCAAAAATAAGAAGATAAAGAAAAGAAAATGATCTGTGATCGGACTCCCATTGATAAGCTTCAGGAATGGCCAACAAGGTGAAGATCATTTTCCTTAGCTTCATGAGCTCTTCTTCATCCTTCAATCCCGACTCTACTTCACTTTTGCAATCATGTCGATAGAGCCATCAGATTGGTTTTGGGTCTGCTGTCTCATAGGTGGGGCACACAGATCAGCGTTGAAGAACTTATCCGCTTCGACAATCAGCCTCCGATAAAGATCTGCATCCTCTTTCTCGATCCACTCATGCCACCTCGTGTCCTCGTCTTGAGCTGCAGAATCGAGACCCCTTCAGGATGTACCGGTGATACATCCATCCGGCGTCTAGATTCTTTTTCTTGTATTCTTTGAACAGTTTGCAGCGGCGACCTTTGGCGGGTTGAGTGTCCGATGGTAAGGTGCGAAGTCGGCTTCGCCGCCCCTTTCATTTCCCATTTCCTTACCTCCTTGCTCCACCTCATCTCTAGCCCTTTATTTTTCTTCTTCACCGCTTCCTTTCCCTTTCACCATACCACGCTGCTCTCTCATGATCCCGCTCGATCTGTTCTTCAGAAGATTTGAATAGTCTCGGCTCCCTTTTTCTTTTTTGATCGAGTAGGCTTGGGACTTAGCACTTTGGCTGGAGCCGGCTCTTCAACAAGCTTCCCTTGCCTTTCCCTTTCACCTCACCGCTGATTTTTCGAGACTCTTTAATTTTGGCCAGCAGTGGGCAGACCTATCTTCCTCTTTCTTCTTCCTCCTCGCCTCATCCTCCCTTAGAGCTTCCTCCGGTTGGCTAACCCTCACCAAGTGCAGCCAACTCATCGTATTTGATGCGAGCTTCTTCCCAGTGCCTCTAGCTCGGTTGTGCTGGCCTTAGTACCAACTTCCCTTCTGGTTTCATTCACAACACTGTGAGGGTCTGCTCTCTTTCTTTAACCTCCTCTTCCCCCTTTTTTACTTCATCGGCTAGGATGGTCGGCTTCCTCTCAAGATCCTTGCATTTGATTCTCGAAGTCCGACTTATCGAGCCAATGAGTCCACTACAATTGCGTTGTAGTCGTGACTGACTTTTCAGCCCTTGTACCTCCTCCTCCAAGGCTTTCACCTTCTCGGCAAGAACAGAGTTAGTAATAGTAGTAATCTTCCGAATAAGATTTACCTCTACTTCCTCATGTTGGAGATCATTGCTTTAGTGATTGCCTTCACCATCTTCCTCGTCTTCTTCTTCATCTTTTTCGAAAGGTTTGCTTTATCTTCTTTTCCATTTGAGCTACGATGGAAGTTATGGCTGAGGTGGGGCTCAGATCATCGTCCTCATCCTCGAAGAGGATTCGGATGAGGAGGAAGTGGGAGTATGGGGTTCAAAAATTTTAGGGAGAGGGACTGGAGAGCTCATCTCGGATATCTTCCAGGAAAGAATAGGAAGGAATTTTGATTTCGGTGGAGGTGTGATCTGTGTTTGTGGAGAGGTGGAAGGTTGAGTTTCGAGGTAGTGGAATGGCAGATGAGGTTGGTTGTTCGAGTTTGAGGGATGATGGTGGGAGTGGGGATGGTTTCAGGTTGGGTGGAAGAAGGGATGGTTTTGAGATGGAGTTGTGGTGGTTTCAGGTTGGGTTTGGACTATGGGAGTTGGGTGATAATTTGGGGCAAGCTGTGGGCATTGTAGAGGCTCGAGGTGCCAGCCGGGCACACCTCTTCATCGCGAGTGGAGATTGAGTTAGAGAGAGAGATGAGTTGGTACCTTCCTCCCGAGAATAGGAGAGAGTGCAGCTTCCTTGGCTGGTGAAGAAGGAACGTCCAACTTTGCAACCTCGGTTGCAATCTCCAAGACCGGTACTTCTTGAGAGAGTAGGGTAGAGGCTTCCATCTCGACGGCCAGAGCTGCCTGAAGATTCAGGACGTTTGAGATGTTCTAGAGGGCCTCCTCACGAAAGATAAACTGATTATCCTCGTCTGAATCCTCATCGATTATTGGCTGGTAGCAGCTTGAGAAGACCCCGCAGATGGCTTCTTTTCGGCTTTGACTAGCCTTCTCCTCGCCTCCTCCTTGGAGACCTTTGATTGGAGTAGTTTTTTCGGGTAAGTGTTATTAAGACTAATCAACAAAATATCGAACCCAAGGGAAAAAGTATGCACATGAGGCCCTAGAAATACGAGTTTTTAGTGACTAGATATGCAACAATGGTTTGGAACAAAAACAACAAACACTTGCAAAATACAAACAAAAACAAGCAAATAAATGATCGAACACTAAGAATGCAATAACAAAAACAACAATAAATGGTGGGATAGAGGTGCTAGGATTAACATCCATCAATGAATCATCAATCAACAAGCTACAATTGAATCAAATTGCAAATCAACTAAGATAGAAAGCATTAAACCATCATGAAAATAATCACTCCATTAAAATCACAATGCCTAATGTGAGTATCCTTAGTCTTTCCCATCTCTCAATGTAGAAATCCCCAATTCATACAATCATGCAAAATTGAAACTCGATCAACACCTAATCACGTTAGCTCAACTCTCACCTATTGCTAGGGTGATCAACCATTAATCAAAAGAGACAATTCTACACAAAGCACAATGAAGAATCACAATTAGGAAACAAACTAATGTGAGTATCCTTAGTGCAACTAATCTCTCGATTCGAAGCACCCAATCCATACATTCATACACAATTATCACCCGATTAATCTGGATCATGTTAGCGCAACTCGTCTATAGCGAGGGTGATCAAACACTAATCTAAAGAGATAATTATGCATGAAGCACAAATGAGAATCACAATTAGTAAGCAATCTACTCAATTGATCTCCAATCATCAACAATTATAGCATCATCAATCAATTCATCATCAATTTCAATTAACCCAAGCACAAGAGATTTAGCCCATGGTACCACAAACAATACCCATGGGAAGAAGATAGAATTGATCAAACACTAAGCAAATCACAACAATTAAGAAATTAAAGAGACAAAAGAGGAAAAACATCACCAATTGATCTTCAATCAACAAAAAGAGGAATGTTTGAGTCTTCAACACCAATCTCCAAATGAATAACAAGCTTGAATTGAAAGAATTACAAGGGTCAAATGCTAATATAATACTAATCTAGCAACAATCAATTGAAATCTAAGTCTAATTCTAACTTCTACTCTACCTAGAATGGAAAATTGGCTTGGGGCCCGAGAAATCGCCCCAAAACCGCTACTAAGCTTGCTATTATCTAAGTGTCTCTACGAAATGCCTGCTACTCCTCTTTAAATAACGAATTTCTGGAAAACCACCCCCTTGAGTCGAGGGTCAGGCCTCGACTCGAGGCTTCGCTTTACCCCTCCCTCAACTCGAGGGTCATGCCTCGAGTCGAGGCTGCCTTTTTCCCAATTTAGTCCTTTTACGCATAGCCCTCGACTCGAAGCTCTTGTCCCTCGATCGAGCTCGAGTCCAGGGCACTTTTCTCGCGCGGGGCTTCGCCCCACCCCCGTTCGTCCGAAATGATCGTCTCTTCATTCTAAGTCCAATGGTACTCTCGGATTGGCAAAATTCCACCGAATTACCTGCAAAATGGACGAAAAATATCAAAATCCCACAAATAATACTTTTCAAGCAAAAGAGTGATACTTTTCACATTTAAGCACAAAAACTAACACTTTAGCTCACTTTTTGCACTAAAATAAGCCCTAAAAACATGCATCAATTCACTCCAGTCATACCCCCAAACTTGAATAGTTGCTCGTCCTTGAGCAACGTAGAAACTAAGAACAAAGGAGTGAATTGATTGCAATTATGTCACATGGCACCATAGACGAAATAAAAGACAATCGAACTCATCAATGAACATAAGTATCAATGCAACTATCCACTAGCAATCAAGATGGATCATGCTCAAACAAATGCTCAATCAAATACTCAACACATTGCTCCTTCCATGGAGTGTTTCACTCTTTACTCAAGTGTATAAAGGTATAAAGCACTCAATCATCAAACTCACAAACTTGCACACCATATGCTTGCCAAAAGACTTAATCTCAATCTAAATCACTTGTGATCAATCAAGAATCAAAGAGGTCTTTCTCTAGGTTGTAATGTAGGCTCTTTGGAAAGGTGGGATGTTTTTGGATAAGAGTGACTAAGTAGTAGAGACTTGAATGTAAGCTAATCAATACAAAACACTATCTCTTCGATCTTCATCAAGCACACTCTTCCTTTTGAACTTCAATGATCAATCCACCATTCACTTGAGCTTTCTCTTTTTAAGCTCACAAATTGAATCATTCTTTTCACTTCATGTTCACTTTCACAATTCTATCTTTCTTCTTTTCACAACCTTTCTTCTTTTATGCTTCATTCATCACTTAGCTCATCATCTTCCCACACTTAGAAATCAAATCACCTTCATTAGCCAACATTCAAGCTCAACTAAATATAGGACAAGAAAGGCTCATAAAAATAGGCTAAATGGTTTCAATTTCACTTGGCTTGCCAAAGAATAAGGATCATAAGGCTCAACAATGCTTACTAAGGAAATCAAATGTAATTGGTGGGAAAAATATTTGGCAAAGTGACTCATCATATCAAACATGGCCTCTTATCACTTTCAAGACATCACACAAAGATCAATATCCACAAGTCTAGTGGCAAGTTCTAGCATACAAATCATGAATGATGCACTCACAAAGGATTAATATCAACCGTGTAATAACCCAAAACCAATTATAGGATTTTATATTTAATTTCCTAAGTTTAGGGATCATTTTATTTTATTCCAATTTCGTATGTGGTTTTCTTTAATTTTTCTCCAATCGACGAACGGTTTTTCAACCCAAAATCTACTGATACTTTTCGAACTCACATCCGTAATCCGGATTTGTTTAATAATGATTAATTACCAATAGTCCTTTAAAGGTGAGAAACACTCAAGAAAACCCTAAGAAAAATGTTTGTTCACCCATCGCGCGTTTTAATAAATTTTCGGAGCTGAAACTCGGACCGAAAAATACCGAAAACTCAACAACGAAGTCACACCACTTTGTATTAGAAATTGGACTACCAAATGGCAGCCCAAATCTTCCAAATTTTTGTGCACATGGGAGCCTTAAATGAGAGAATATGGTAGTACATGAAATCTTGCCAAAATCTTAGGTTTTAGCCCCTAAACTAACCTTTTAGCCTCATGCCTATGTAACCACCTAGTTGCTCCCTTTTTCCCACCCCTCTTGGCCGGCCATGTGAAGCAAGTAGGAGTAGTGAGTCTAGCATGTGCCTATTAACCCAAAATCTTCCAAAAATCCTAGGATAGGAGTACCCCCTAAGCCTATTTTTCCTTATTTTCCTCCCCACCACCCAAATCAGCCGTCCCTCTCCCCCTTCTCCTCTATAAATAGAATTTGCTGCCTCTTCATTTCCCACACCAAAAGAAAAGCTTGGGGCTCTCAAGAGGAAGAAGAAAATCTCCAAGGGTAAGTCCCAAACCCCTCTTAAGTCTTACTCTTCTTCTTAAGCTTAGAAATTCAGGAAAAATATTATATGAGGCCCTAAGAACTCCTTTTTACATAATATGATCTTATATGGAGTGCTTGAGTTGGAATTTTGGTGTTTGGAGTCAAAATGGTGAAGTTATACTTGAAACATCCGTTTTTGTAAAATCTATTCGGACCCTTTCCACCCGTTTAAAAATCATGAAAAAATTCCTAGATGTAGTATTTGAAGTGTAGAATAACATAATAAAATTTCGTGGCCACTGGAGTGTTGTAGACTGAGAATAAAATCATGAAAGATTATATGTCGGAAGTGATCTGAAACTGGGAGCAGTGACTCATTTCTTTTATTTCTTCCCTTTCTGATGGTTATAAAATTTTAGGAAAAATCTGGGATGTTCCCCTTTATGTGTTGTAAATCATATTCAAAAATCATAACTTTTCGTTTTGTACTTTATGAGATAAAATTCGTTTTCTGAGTACATGGTCGATGTTCGACGCATAGGGTTATTCTGTGTTGCACGAATTTATTTTTCCAGTTAGATTATTGTATAAATCATGTAAAAATTCATGAATGACCTAAAATCTGTTTATAACAAGTGTCTTAAATTTAGCGATTTTTAAACAATTATCCAATGAGTTATGAATTTTCTCGTAAGACATGTCCAGTAACCGAGCCAAATGATGGATTGAATGTTCACGATTTTTCTGGACAGAATCCGTAAGTCAAATGGCTTGAGTCCCTGAATGAAAGTTGTTTATACTTGAGTGATGCATCACATGTTTTAATTTCATAAATTTTGGATGTTCCTTCAGAGAGTTAGGGATTTTATAAGTTAAGGTCACTGTTTTTGCCGAAACAGAAATTTAGAACACTTATTACAAAATCTGCTATAATTCCGTAACTCAAATGAACTTGGACCCTTAATAAACTTTGTTCTACACTGAAAGATGTACAACATATTCAAATTTCATAATTTTCCAACGAGTCTAAGTATTTTATTTCATTTATGCATGTATAGGTATCGCTTTCTTCTTTTGACTAGTACTTGACAAATTAAATGGCCAAAACTTTTAATGAAATGCATGTTTGAATATCAAATGTTATATGTGATACTTTATGAATGCATATACTTGAGTGTCTTATGTGTTTTATTGAAAATGAACGGAACCGAAAGTCCCAAATTCGGAACCCACAAACCGTAGTACACTAACAAAGCCGTTAGACATAGGATTTAACCTATAGAAGCTTTTGATAAAATAAAGTACCCCTTCTTCGTTCAAAGCCTTGCGCAATAAGATCAAGAACCTAAGTTTCTAATGGACAAAAGAGTTATCGAACTAAACATACGAATTGTGGTAGGTAGAGTACGGTCGGAACCAGAGACCGAGACTTGCGTACGAGGCCTAAACAATCAAGAAGTTAAACTTTCCCTTAAAAGTTTCCGGTGGGTGACACTATCTGTATAGCTAGTTAATGTTATATAGACTGTTGTCGATTTCTGAATCAAACATAAACAGCTTCTTAGAAAGACGCAAACAACTCAAAAGCATGAAAATGCACAACTCCTAACTATAAGAAAATGCGAGAACAAGCTTCTTTTACTTTGATTATTTGTTTTTATATGCTACATACGAGAGTTATTATCTCTATTGATCTATCGATCTGCAGAGAGTGGGGAGTGTGCGAAATGCCACTATAGCCACCTCACGGGAGGAATAAGGATGGTAAAGGGTGTGGAGAGTGTGCAGAAATGCCACTATAGCCACCCCACGGGAGCAATAAGGATGGTGAAGAGAGTGGAGAGTGTGCAGAAATGCCACTATAGCCACCTCACGGGAGCAATAAGGATGGTAAAGAGTGTGGAGAGTGTGCGAAATGCCACTATAGCCACCTCATTCGGGCTGGAGAATTACGAGTCTCGGACGTGTAAACGTGCCATTCCACAATGTGATTACGGGATCGGACGCACTAGCGTGCCATCTCAAATGTGCTATACATATATACTAAGCTGTTGCAAAGAAAGATGAATTTCTTAATCGAACGGAAGTTAAAGGATAAAAATCTTATAATTGAAGATTACCTTGTACAAATTGGCTAAATGCCGCAACGCATAACTAAAGATAAGAGAAGAGTAAAAGATTCAATTATATTCGGGATTTCTGTCAATCGTAACGGCATACGAGTTACCCATCGAGATTCCTATCTCACTCTCCCAAACTTAATATTTTCGGGTTGCGAGAATGAGGCCCGGGAGCTGTGGTACGACCGCTTCCCACTCTCTCTTAATTAATTAATAAATCGTCTTAGTAACTTTCAACCTTTTTATGGAATACTTTAATAATTTTTTTAGCTATTATCTCCCCACGGGAGTTGTACTCGCGGATGGTTTTGATCAAAGTAGATATTGATCTTTTATTTTAAAAGAGTTCCTCTTCACTAAGTAAAACGTTTGAAATTTTTCCGCTGCAACTTAATTGGTTGTTATTCAAAAGAAATTTTCTGGCTCAATTTTTATATTTCACTAAGTGACGACTCGGGTTTAGGACGTCGGACCCCGAGGGTCAACTTTCGAATTCCGGGCGTTACAAACCGTATAAGATGTACGATTATTAAGGCACAAAAGCTCACGGGCTTAAATTGAGCAATGAATCAAGCATCATCAATCACATTCATCTTTACACAATAAATCAAGAAAGCTAGCTTCAAGCCACAAATCAACTCATGATCATATAAAAATCCAATAAGTCTTGAAAATCAAACACAAGTGCTCATGTACACAAATCCAAGCATACTCACTACATCAAAAATAATATTCAAAGATATGTCAATACATCCACAATGAAGCTCAAGATAAATCTAGCTCAAAATCTATGCAAGAAATCCAAGATACCAATTATAGTATCATCAACACTAAGCAATTAGCTCAACAAACCCCTAAATCATATAAGAGCACAAAAGATGACTAGGGAAGAGAAACACCTCTCCCAAACTTAGACAAGTCTAAGTTTGAAAGGAAGTGTTGTACCAATAAGCCCTTAAACTCCATCTTTCTTCAAACATGTAGGGCTCATAGTGCTTCCCAGCTCTTTCCTTCTTGATCTTGCATTTCCTTGCAATTCCAATCGCTTTCCCATTCACTAGCAAGTGTACCTACAATCGGGCATAAGAATCTTCAAATAATTACCACTAAGAGATGCAAGAACCAAATAACGACCAACACCCCCAAACTTGAATGATAACATGAATTCAAGGTTTAGAATGAGAGTGATAAAAATATATGCAACTTCTAATGGTATCAACATTAAGCTCAAAATACCCAATGAATCTCAAAGTAAAGAGCATAATTTCCTAAGCATGAGCAATTAAGTAGCTAGCCAAATCTCCCAAAAATAAAACAAAACACTAAACTACCAAAAGAACACAAGAAAAGAAATAAAAAGGATGGGTTGCCTCCCATCAAGCGCTATTTTTATTGTCCTATGCCGGACTTATTCTTTCACTTCCCACTTTCTTTATCGGAATGGCCAAGGATATTGGTCCTCCTTGCCATTGTATCTCAACCTTTGAGCTTCAAAATCATGGAGGTTCACCGAATAGATAGGACAACCACTTATAGATATGCTTAGTGTCCATGGTTGTCCCCCTTTCTCTCTTGCCATCCTTCTCGATTCTTCCTTCCTTTCAAGGATGCCCAAGCGTTTCTTCAACTCTTCCCTATAGTCAAAATTCACGGGAGGCAAAATTAAATCATTAGAAGCATCATTTTCAATCAAATCACAAATTGAAGAGTTAGAGGGTATAGAAATGCTCATTTCAATCTTCAATGCTTCCATAGGTGCTTCTAAATTGTCTTCCTCATTATAGCTCATGTCCAAAGAATGGACACTCCTCTTCCTCACTTTTGACAAAGGAATTCTTCCTTTCATCCTCCTTACTTGGACCCTTTTCTACATCTTCTTCTCTTGTATTTTCTTCCTCCCCTTCTTCTTCTCGACTCTCCATGATAGTCATGTTCTTTACTTGACGTAGGAAATTTTGAGTTGACATTTTATAAACATGGAATAAGCCTCGGTGATCTTCATGTTCCCCTCTATCCACGAATTAACCTTTTCTTTGGTCTCATACATTTCTTCATACAAGGGAAGCATTTGATCACATCTAGCATCATCTTTCTCAAATTTTTCCAACAAAAATCCAAGCATCTCTTGCAATATGGCTCTCATATCATGGAGTCCCCATACTTCAAATTGAGGAGAAGCTTGTGGCATTGGATAATCAAACTCATAGCTTCTCCTATCATCATAGTAATCACCTCCCGATGCTCCTTGACACTCAAACCCAAGACATGGATCAAATGTTTGATCATAAGGCTCATAGTATGGAAACATCTCTTGAGGTGGGGAAGGAATTTCTTCACATCTCCAATCTTCATAATTGGATGGAACTTGTTGCAAATGAGAATTATCTTCATAGTTCCTCCAATTATTGTATCCAAATTCTTCAAAATGTGGAGGATACACTCTACCATCTTGATAATAATCTTTATTCCACATGTATGAGTTGTATCCTTCCATCTAGACAAGATATCAAAGTATCAAATTCAAACAAAAATAACAAAACAAACAAGAACACAAAGGCAACAAGTAGTCACTTCAAACCATCCCTAGGTCTCACTTAAGGCGCAAAAACTAATTCCCGGCAACGGCGCCATTTGATTGGAGTAGTTTTTCGGGTAAGTGTTATTAAGACCAATCAACAAAATATCGAACCCAAGGGAAAAAGTATGCACATGAGGCCCTAGAAATACGAGTTTTTAGTGACTAGAGTTGCAACAATGGTTTGGAACAAAAACAACAAACACTTGCAAAATACAAACAAAAACAAGCAAACAAATGATCGAACACTAAGAATGCAATAACAAAAACAACAATAAATGGTGGGATAGATGTGCTAGGATTAACATCCATCAATGAATAATCAATCAACAAGCTACAATTGAATTAAATTGCAGATCAACTAAGATAGAAAGCATTAAACCATCATGAAATTAATCACTCCATTAAAATCACAATGCCTAATGTGAGTATCCTTAGTCTTTCCCATCTCTCAATGTAGAAATCCCCAATTCATACAATCATGCAAAGCGAAACTCGATCAACACCTAATCACGTTAGCTCAACTCTCACCTATTGCTAGGGTGATCAACCATTAATCAAAAGAGACAATTCTACACAAAGCACAATGAAGAATCACAAATAGGAAACAAACTAATGTGAGTATCCTTAGTCAAACTAATATCTCGATTCTGAAGCACCCAATCCTTACATTCATACACAATTATCACCCGATTAATCCCGGATCACGTTAGCGCAACTCTCGTCTATAGCTAGGGTGATCAAACACTAATCTAAAGAGATAATTATGCATGAAGCACAAATGAGAATCACAATTAGTAAGAAATCTACTCAATTGATCTTCAATCATCAACAATTATAGCATCATCAATCAATTCATCATCAATTTCAATTAACCCAAGCACAAGAGATTTAGCCCATGGTACCACAAACAATACCCATGGGAAGAAGATAGAATTGATCAAACACTAAGCAAATCACAACAATTAAGAAATTAAAGAGACAAAAGAGGAAAAACATCACCAATTGATCTTCAATCAACAAAAAGAGGAATACTTGAGTCTTCAACATCAATCTCCAAATGAATTACAAGCTTGAATTGAAAGAATTACAAGGATCAAATGCTAATCTAATACTAATCTAGCAACAATCAATTGAAATCTAAGTCTAATTCTAACTTCGACTCTACCTAGAATGGAAAATTGGCTTGGGGCCCGAGAAATCGCCCAAAACCGCTACTAACCGCTATTATCTAAGTGTCTCTCTCGAAATGCCTGCTTCTCCTCTTTAAATAACGAATTTCTGAAAACCACCCCCTCGAGTCGAGGGTCAGGCCTCGACTCGAGGCTTCGCTTTACCCCTCCCTCGACTCGAGGGTCATGCCTCGAGTCGAGGCTGCAGCCTTTTTCCCAATTTAGTCCTTTTCGCATAGCCCTCGACTCGAGGCTCTTGTCCTCGATCGAGCTCGAGTCCAGTGGCACTTTTTCTCGCACGGGGCTTCGGCCCCGACCTCGCTTTCTCGAAATGATCGTCTCTTCATTCTAAGTCCAATGGTACTCTCGGATTGGCAAAATTCCACCGAATTACCCGCAAAATGGACGAAAAACATCAAAATCCCACAAATAATACTTTTTAAGCAAAAGAGTGATACTTTTCACATTTAAGCACAAAAACTAACACTTTAGCCACTTTTTGCACTAAAATAAGCCCTAAAAACATGCATCAATTCACTCCAGTCAACCTTACCGCAATGCTGCCTCCTCACCATTACTTCACCACACTGGATCATTGGTGATGGAACATCTATCACAGGCTCGGCAGCCTCAGCTGCTGGAATTTGAGGTTCACCGCTTGTCTCGAGCCACCGCGGCTGCTACTCGCTCTCTTTGCCTCCTCGCATCTTCTCGACTCATCTTCCGAGTCCGGTACTCCACCTATCCTCTCATTCTTGGTTAACAAACCCTTCTGTTTTGAATACTTTTTCAGCCCTTCCCTCGTCTCAAACCTTTTATTCAGACCCTCCATCAATACTGTGATTTTATTAGAAAGACTCATAGTTCAAGACGCATTCCAATCTCCTCCATCGGATTATACAAGAGCCTCATCTTCTCCTCCTTCAGCCTTCGTAACAACAAATAAACCCAATCTACCCTAACACCATCGAATATGGCCCTCATACAAAGACAAACGTGACTTGGTCACTCCATCATGAGAGCTTTGATCTCCCAAGATTAACTTTGTCACGATTGTCATCGTGACTGAATTTCCTTCCAAGAAGATGTTTCTTCAAATCTCTTCTTGTCCCTCCGTACGTAATCCTTGCAAAAATGTCAAACGACTCCTCCCATTCATCCTCCTTATACGTCGGAGGATTTACCCCTTCCATCGAGGTATCAAGAATCCTTGCCACATTCTCCTTCGTATATTCCGGTTGAGTACCTTCAACGGTGGTTTTGAAGCCATTCTCTGTAAACACACTGTTGGCAGGGAACTCTGCTCCAAAAAATCCACCGTTTTGTTTTACGGGGATTTGAGTGAGCAAAATCCTCTTAATCTCGAAGCTTCCAATAATCCTAAGATTTCTCTGGATTCTCTGTCATTGGTTGTGTTAAAGTCGACGAACATCTCACTTTGAGTTTGTTCTTCACAGCTTCGAATTCATTTTGAAATCGATTTTGCAGAGGTTATATAAGTAGGGGGTTTTGGTGTTTGGGAAGAAGAAGAAGCCATTGAGAGATTTTTGAGAGTATGAAAATTTTGCGAATTTTCTCGAACAGGAAATGTGAAAGTGAATTTTGAAATGAAGAATGTAAGTTTTTAAACCCCAGAGAGAGAGAAAGTTGAGAAGATTATACGTGGCACGATGTCGAAATGAGTTTTAAAACCATTGATTTAAAAAGCGCGTGTAAAACATCGACGGTTTAGCGAGAAAATCACTTGAATTCAGCGGCGTGGCATGAACGCTGTCTTGATTTGTGTAAAAAGTAACCGTTTATCCTATGTATTAGACGGTTAATAGGTCTACTTTATACGAAGTAATTAGTATACCCGACGTCATCCTAGGGTTACCTTCCTTCGTATAAAGGTTTTCTAAAAGCAGACTGGTTTATATCGGACTTGGTCAAAAGTGACCTTGTCTTGTATTTTTGAAAAAGTTCTCCTAGTCGATTTTGAAAAACATAAAATTTTTAAAACAACACTTAACACAGTATTTTGTACATATTATTTTGAAATAAGCGAGACTTATACAATTTATTTGAAAACAATTGTTTTTGAGGAAGGACAAAGGTGAGGGTTTTCGATTGAAGAGATTTCGAGAGATAGAGCCGCTACACTGTTCCTGCAAGCAAACTCATCAAAACTATTAGTAGCCGAGGTAGATCGGATAGGGTGCAGATAGTCATCTGCTTTCTAAAAATCAGGTGACTATTGTGCCCTAGTCGATTTACCGAATGTCGAATAAGAAATCATCAAGTCGGATAAGGTCAATATGACTAATCCTTGATTCTTGATTCCTAAGAAGGAAATCAATGATATCGCCTACTGATTGTCCTTTGACTCATACCTAGTCGACAATTCTTTCGAGACATTTATTTAAAGAAAAGAAAGAAGAAAATAAGGAATACATTTAATGATGCAAGCAATTAAAAATCAGCTAATGATGCATCAAGTAATCCTAATTCTAAGCACAATTCCTTAAATCTAGACTCACTAATGGTTTTGTAAGAATGTACGCTCTTTGTGATTCGGTGGCTATCTTCTCAATCCTAATATCATTTTTCTCCACATGATCTCTAATGAAATGACGCCTAATGTCTATATGCTTACACCTAGAATGCAGAACAGGATTGTAAGTCATAGCTATTGCACTATTACTATCACGGTAAATAGGAGCAGATGATGTTTGAATGTTATAATCTCTAAGCCGTTGACTAATCCAGAGGAGTTGAGAGCAACAACTTCCGTGCCATGTATTCGGCCTCGGTTGTGGAGGTGGCAGCAGATGTCATTTCTTAGATAACCAAGAAATTAATTTGTTGCCTAGTTCTGAAGTGGATTTCCTATCAATCTTACATCCCCAAAGTCCGAATCAATAACCTGCCGGCTCAAAGTTGTCATCACCGGGTACCATAACCCTACTTGCAAGGTTCCTTTGAGATATTTAAGGATTTTCTTAGCAGTTTCAGATGAGTTTTCTTGGGATTAGATTGGAATCTTGCACATACCCCAACCGCAAAGGCTATGTCGGCCTACTTGCGGTAAGATAGAGAAGAGAACCAATCAGTCCACGATACTCCGTTGCATCCGTGGGTATCCCTTGCTCATCCGAATCCATAGAGAAGTTAGTTGCCATAGGTATTTTAACTTCTCTACTAGTAGTCATCCCAAATTTCTCAATTAGGTCCTTAGCATATTTAGACTGATGTATAAAAATACCCTTACTCATCTCGTTTAATCGTAAGCCTAGAAAGTATGTTAATTCGCCATCATTGACATTTCAAACTGTTTTTCATGAGAATACTAAACTCTTCACATAACTTGATTAGGTGAACCAAAGATTATGTCATCTATATAAATTTGAACTAATAAGATGTTACCATCTACTTCCTTTCTAAACAAAGTTCTATCAATCTTACCTTTTAAAAAACCATTTGATATTAAGAAATCGAGATAAGGTATCATACCAAGCCACGGGAGCTTGTTTCAGTCCATATAGAGCTTTGTTGAGTTTATAGACCTTGTTATTGATCTTAAACCCAGGAGGCTGCTCCACATAGACTTCCTCAAGTAACACACCATTAAGGAAAGCAGACTTAACATCCATTTGAAAGACTTTGAAAGATTTATAAGCAGCAAATGTTAAGAACAACCTTATTGCTTCTAATCGCAATCTGGAGCATAGGTTTCATCATAGTCTATCCCTCGGTGTGAGTAACCTTGAGCTACCAATCTTGCCTTATTACGAACAATAATGTTGTTTTCATTTGTTTTGTTTTTGAACACCCATTTGGTGCCTATAATCTTTCTATGTAAGGGTCTTTCCACTAATTCCCAAACATTTTGTCTTTCAAACTGATGCGGTTCCTCCTACATGGTTGTTATCCGGTTTGGATCGAGATAGAGCTTCCTCAATAGACTTGGGTTCAAGAAGTGACACATAACGGTGAGCAGGACTTTTAGAGTCCAACATCATTCGTGTCGCACACTACTAGATGGGTCTCCAATAATGCGATCGGATGGATGGTAGCTTCTCATCCTTTTGTCTATATGAGTAGAAGGATCCTCATCTTGAGACTCGGTAGGTAACTCCTCCGACTCTACCCGAGCCGACGTTCCCCCTTCATCGGTGACCCCCGCCGATCGGTGATGTCAAGGGTGTCTCCTCGGATGGAGTCTCGATCAAGTTGCCTTCGATTATCGGATGGGGATTCTTCTTCATCTGAGTCTGAATCAAGACTAGGTAGATAGACAGGTTCTATGTTTAGTCTTGGTTAGTTCAATTTTATCTAGACTATTAGAAATTTGATTCACTTTATCGAAAAGGAATACAACTCATCAAAGACTACATGAGGGGTTTCTTCCACACAAAGGGTTGTCTTGTTGAAAACATTTAAATGCCTTGGAAGTGTTGGAATATCCCAAGAATATTCCATCACCCGCCTTAGCATCAAAGGTTCTCAACTTAGATTTCCCATTGTTATGGATGAAACATTTACAACCAAAAGCTCTAAAATATGAGATTCTTGGAATCTTACCCTTCCAAATCTCATATGGAGTCATACCCTTGTCTTTAACAACCAAGCACATTACGAGTATAACAAAATTTGTATTGATGGCTTCAGCCCAAAACTGTGAGGGGTTTCATACTCGGCTAACATGCTCTGGTTGCTTCCTTCAAGGTTCTATTCCTTCTTTCAACCACTCCATTTTGTTGAGGAGTTCTTGCTGATGATGTCTCATGAATAATTCCACACTCATTGAAAAAGTTAGATAAACAAGAATTCAAAAATTATGTGCCCTTATCACTTCTTATTTTAATAATATTAACACCCTTTTCATTTTGAATGCATGCGAGCAGATCGGGGATCTTGTTTATAGTCTCATTTTTCTTGAAAAGAAATATAACCCAAGTGTATCTAGAAAAATCATCTACTACAACAAGAGTATATTTCCTTCCACCGAAACCGAGAGGAGAAAGCAGTCTAAACAGATCCGGATGAAGTATTTGTAAAACTCTTTCGGATGAAGAGGTGTTAATACTCTTAAATGATTGTCTAGGCTGTTTACCTTTTTGACAAGCATCACATTTAAGATTAGTAGACAAAAGTTTCTCGGGTAATCCCTTAACAAGGTTCTTTTAGCTTGACTTACTAAGGGTCTTAAAGTTCGAGATGACTAAGCCTCTTGTGCCATAGCCGGCTGAGGTCATCTCCACCCTTAGCTATCAGACAAGTATCTTTAGGACAACTATTAAAGTTGGCCACATAGACATTACCGTGTGCGAAGCCGATTAAAAGTACCTTATCCGAGGAACTATCTAAGATATCACATTTATCCTTAGAAAATTTGACAAGAAAACCTTTATCACAAAGTTGGGAAACAGATAGTAGATTATGTTTCAAACCTTCAACAAAATATACCTCAGATACTCCGAATATCCTTGATAATCAGTACCTACTCCTTTAGTCCGTCACAATTATTGTCTCCAAATAATACTCTTGGACCATCAATGTTCTGGAAATTTGATAGTAGCCTCTTGTTATAAGTCATGTGTTGTGAACAACCACTATCAATGTACCATATAGAAGCTAAGATCTCTTCCTTGAGTAATGATCCTGTGAATCTGAAAGACAGATTAGTTATAAGGTACCCTAGTGATCTTGGGTCCTTGAAGGTCAAGCATCACTTTAGGTAACTAGAAAAAAATCTCATTTCCAAATAATAAATCGGACTTGGTCTCTCTACCAAATCTGTCTACAATTGTATCATTTTTAAATGATAACTTGTTGTATTGATTTAGTAATTTTCCTGAACTTAGGAAATGTGGGATAACATCTGCTTCTCCCATCAAAAGGATTGTAATAAGAATTTCTTCTTATTTTGGTTCTTAGATTTCTCTTAGTTCGATAAAGAGTCCTCAATCGAATTTTTGTTTTCAAGCTGGGAGATGCAGTCCTTATTTGAATAATTGGTTTCCAAGGACCAATTCTAACCTCTTTAGAGTGATCGGATGCTTTTACAAATATCCTAGGTTTACGAACATCCGATTTACTATTTCTGTCATAACCAAGGCCTATTTTATCATGGGATTTTTAGATGTATTAAAAATGTGATCTATTACTGATTGTGAATTATTAAGTTGACTAATTTTGAAGACTAGCTTCTCATTGTCTTTCTTAATTAATTCATTTTCAAAGCATTGTTTAATTTGTCTTTTAAAGATTTCGAGTTCACTTTCTAATCTTTCGGGTAAGGTGGTGATGTCTTGGCATCGGCACAGGGAAAACATTCCCCTTGAATGTTTCCTTAGTTTAGGTAGTTCATCACCTACTTTCCTTGAATTAGAATTTGAATTTGATTCTTTAAAGTCAAATTCTCTGTCTCTAGCTGTTTATAAGCAGCCGAGAGATGTCTTTAAATCTCTCAATAATTAATGAATAACGAGTTTGATCATTATCGGTGATGATTTACTGAGGAATCATTATCGAAGATGAATAATAGACTACCTCTTTAGCCATGAGACAAACTTCATCATCTAATCCGAAATCGGATGAGGATGATGATGATGAGGATTTTCTTGATTCCTTTTCTTCGGCTAGAAGAGCCCTTTGATCTGCAAATCTCTGTCTCTCTTTTTCCTTTTCTCTTCCCTTTCTTTAGGAGTCACCGAGGACAATCATAGCTGAAGTGTCCTGGCTTGTTGCACGTGTAGCAAGTGTCACTCCTATCGATTTAGGGCTGGAAGGATTTCTTTTAACAGGGATCCGAATCTTCTCGCCTCGGCTCCTACTCTTCTCATCATCTCGTAGAATCATCTTCCTTTCTTCTTGATTTGGATCTAGATCTATTCTTACTGCAAACCTCAATTTATTACGTTTATACTTCATTCTTAATCTGTCATACCTTTTGGTGAGCAGAGCCATCCGCTCCTTCGAGAGATAGATCGGCTCCCTACAGATTCGGCTAACATCTTGTCTTCCTTGCGACAAAAGCAACAGACTTGGATGAGGTGCTCGACTCCATCTCATCTCCTCATCTTCTATTTGAATGTCATACTCTAGAGCTTTAAGATGAGAGAATAAGGTATGATGAGTAATAGAAGATAAATTTTGAGTTGCTTTAAGGGTATTGGACTTTTCTCTCCATCTCTTGGTTAAAGATCTCAATATCTTGTTATTAATCTCCTTTTCTGTATAGTTCTTTCCCAGATCATTTGCTTTGTTGAGGAGATTCGTCAACCTTACATCTAGTTGATCCACAGTTTCCTTTTCCTTCATCTTAAAGGTATCAAAGGTATGTATCTGACCGCAACTTATTCTCTTTTACTTGGTCCGATCCTTCACACACATTTGCGAGTTTGCCACATCTCTTTGGCTGATTTGCATCTTTTGACCTTCTCAATCCAGTCTTTACTCAAAGTCGCAATGATTTCGATTCGAGCTACTTGGTCTAGGTTGTGGATTTTCCTTTCATCATTTGTCGATTGAACACTTTTTCTCTTGTCGACTCGAGATTGGTGATTCGGTACCATTGCTAGTGCCTCCATGATAAAATTTTATAGGTCCTTCTTCAAGAACCTCCTCCATCCTATCATTGATAGCCTAGAGGTGATTTTCCATCCCGAATTTCCAATAGTCATACTCTTCAATTGAAAATTCGGGTAGATTCTTGGAATTCTTGCTCTTGCTGAAGACATGATGAGATAGAAAAACAAAACACTCCACAATCTTGTTAGTAGCAAAGTTAGTAAAAATAAAGAAGATGAAGAAAATTAAGAAAATTTCAGAATCTTAGTTAAGACCTAAAATCAATACGAGAAACTGACTTAACAACGCTCCGATACCACTTGTTGGTCCCGATTAGTTGAGCAAATTAGATAAAACTTGTATCAGCCTTCTAGGAAAAATCTAGAAGGGGGTTGAATAGATTTTTCAAATTTTCCTAACCTTTCAAAATTTATTCAAAGCACCAAAGTGACACGGCGGAAATTCAATGTTAATCTCAACTTTATTAAGATCAAAAGCAAACCGATATATTGGTTTTAACTTTGATTATGAAATCAATTCTTCAATTGATAAACTCAAAACAAGCAAGTAAACAAAAGCAATAAGAACACGGTTTATAGTGGTTCGGATTATAAAAATCCTACATCCACTCTCCTTCTCCAACTTGAAGAAGGGACCAGACTTACTACTTTCTTACTTATAGCTTACAACTTACAACTTTCTTCAAATCTTCAAAATACTCCTAACTCCTTCTCGTGAATCTAAGAATTACAGTGAATAATGGATTTTGAAGATTACAAGAGAAGTGTTCTACAAACACTTGAACTTTGTGAAAACTCTCTTGAAATATTTGTGAATTGATTGTGATTGAAATCGAGTAGTGAGCAGTGTGAAAATCAATTTTGCATAAGTGTGTTGAAAAATAAAACTAGACCTATTTATAAGTTTAAGAAGACAGTTAGTTTGTTAGTCGGTTCTAACAAACTGAGGCTACCCAACAAACTTAATCTTGAAAAGCTGTTCTTGGCCTCGGCTGATTTCTTCTACTCGTCTGCAAATGACTTGGTGAAGACTTGCTTTTCTTATTCTACTCAGCTTGTGTTGACCTCGTCGAGCTCTTAATTATTGTCTCCTGCAGATGACTAGGCTTGAGCTTATCTCCACGACTTGCAACCTCTAATCTCCAGTGACTTAATCAATCCCCGACCTAGTCGATCGCCTTAGTATAAGCACACGATCTCATTGTTCTTCAAGGTTGTCCGGTCATCTAAGCCGTGGGTTCATTTAACTCATCAAAACTTTTCTTGTTCTAACATAGAACTTGCCACTAGACTTATTGTGATTGATCTTTGTGGGATGTCATGAAAGTGATAAGAGGCCATGTTTGTTATGATGAGTCACTTAACCAAATTTTTCCCACCATATACATTTGATTTCCTTAGTGAGACTTGTTGAGCCTTATTTTCCTTATTCTTTGGCAAGCCAAGTGAAATTGAAGCCTTTTGCCTATTTTTATGAGCCTTCTTGTCCTAGGTTTAGTAGAGCTTGATTGTTGGTTAATGATGGTGATTTGATTGTAAAGAGTGGTGAAAATGATGTGCTAAGTGATGATGCTTGAAAAAGAAGAAGAAAGGTTGTGAAAAATTGAATTGTGAAGAAAAAAATGAGTGAAGTGGAAAAAGAGCAAGATTCAATTATTGAGCTTAAGTGAAAAGAAAGCTCAAGAGAAGTGTGGTGATTGAACTCTGATTGCTTGAAGGAGAGTTGATGAAAAGTTTGAAGAGATGTGTTTTATATTGATTAGCTTTCATTCAAGTCTCTACTACTTAGTCACTCTTATCCAAAAACATCTCACATTTCTACAGAGCCTACATTACAACCTAGAAGAAAGACCTCTTTGATTCTTGATTTAACACAAATGGTTTTGATTGAGATTGAGTCCATTGGCAAGCTTATGGTGTGCATGTTCATGAATTTGATGATTGAGTGCATTATACCCTTATACACTTGAGAGTAGAGTGAAACACTCCATGGAAGGAGCAATGTGTTAAGTGTTTGTTTGAGCATGATCTATCTTGATTGCTAGTGGATAGTTTGCATTGATACTTATGTTCATTGATGAGTTCGATTGTCTTATACTTCATCTACAAGTGCCATGTGACATTATTGCAATCAATTCACTCCTTTGTGCTTAGTTTCTACATTGCTCGAGGACGAGCAACACTTCAAGTTTGGGGGTATGATTGGAGTGAATTAATGCATGTTTTTAGGGCTTATTTGAGTGTAAAAGTGATCAAAGTGTTGATTTTTGTGCATAAATGCGTAGAGTATCACTTATTTGCCTAAAAAGTATTACTTGGTGAGTTTATGATGTTTTTCGTCCATTTTGCAGGTAATTCGGTGGAATTTTGCCAATCCGCGAGTACCGGTGTGCTTAGAATGAAGAGACGAACATATCGAATGAAAACGAGGGGTCGGGGCCGAAGCCCGCCGAAAAAGGAACCACTGGTCTCGAGCTGCGGTCGAGGAAGTATGAACCTCGAGTCGAGGATGGTCTGGAGGGAAGATGATTTTGAAAAAGCGGCTATCTCGACTCGAGGGGGAACCTCGAGTCAAGGGAAGGAGAAAAGGCAAGATCCTCGAGTCGAGGGCTGAGCCTCGACTCGAGGCGGTGAAAAGTATGAAAGCATGTTAGCGACTCTCAGACCTCGACTCGAGGGCCTCAAGCTCGAGTCGAGGGACCCCAAAATCGGAAAATTCAGTTTTTAAGCCATTTGAAGCCAAAACATAGGAGAGATTCATCCTAGCAGTTTAGAGCGGTTTCAGGGTGGTTCCTTAGGCGAATTTCTCGGTTTGTAGCTTGATTTCCATTGTAATTACCATAGATTGTTAGAATTAGCATAGATTCTAGTTTGTAATTCATAGATTAGCAATTTGATCATTTGAAATTGAAGATTCAAGTTGTATTTGAGAGTGGAGAAAGAGAATTCAAGTGTTGTAAAGGACTCAAGCATTCCTATTTTTGTATATTGAAGATCAATTGGTGATGTTCTTACCTTTTTCTCTCTTTAATTCATTGTTTGTGTTGATTTGTGATTTAATTGCTTTCTTAGATTTTCTACCCATGGCTTTTGCTTGTAGCACCATGGGCTAATAGCTTTGTGCTTGGGATAATTGAAATTAGGGATGAAGTGATTGCCTCATGCTATAATTGTTGATGATTGTGATCAATTGAATTAGATTGCTTCCTAATTGTGATTCTTAATTGTGCTTCATGGAAAATTGTATCTTTTGATTAATGGTTGATCACCCTAGCAATAGGCGAGAGTTGAGCTAACGTGATTAGGTGTTAATCGGGTTACAATTTTGCATGATGGTATGAATTGGGGATTTCTACATTGAGAAATGGGAAAGACTAAGAATACTCACATTAGGCATTGTGATTTTAATGGAGTGATTAATGTCATGATGGTTTATGCTTTCTAATTTGATTGATTGGCATTTTGATACAATTATAGCTTGTTAATCATGGATTCCTTGATGGAGATTATCCCTTGCACCCCATTCCCCATTGATTTTAGCTTATTTGATATTGCATTCTAGGTGTTTGATATATTGTTTGCATAATCTTGCCATTTAATTTCTTGCATTCTTATAGAGATTTTAGTCCTATATCTTGTTGCAACTTTAGCCATCTAAAACTCTTATTATTGAATTTCATTTGCATACTTTCTCCCTTGGGTTCGATATTTTGCGATTGGTCTTAAAAGCTCTTGCCCTATACACTCCAATCAATGGACCATTTACAAAACAAGGGAAGTATCCATCTACCACCGAGCCTAACCCAAAGGAATTTTGTAGTGCTATTCAACTAAGGAGTGGTGCTTGATATGAAGGCCCAAAGATGCCCACGGAAGTTGAAGTTGAGAAAGAGGTGGAGAAAGAAGAAATAATTGAAGAAAGTGTGGTTGATGAGAAAGAGGGAAGTGAAGAGATCAAAGCAAAGGGTGAGTCTAAGGTAGAAGAGAAGTCAAAAGATGCATGGGAGTTCCCATGAGACACACTCCGGTTCCCTTTCTTCAAAGACTTGGGAGGAAGAAGCTTGATGAGGAGTTTGGTAAGGTTTTAGAGGTTTTTAAAAGCTTGCATGTTGATATTCCACTTTTGGATGCCCTTGAGCAAATTCCCCATTACAAGAAATTCTTGAAAGAAATCATGTCAAAGAAGAGAAGATGGGATGAGAAGGGTATGATCAAGTTGGTGGAAGAATGCAAGGAGATTCTATAGAGACACCTACCTCAAAAGCTAAAGGATCTAGGGAGTTTTATAATTCCTTGTGAAATTAGAGAAAATGGGGAAGTTCAAGGCTTATGTGATTTGGGAGCTAGTATAAATGGCATGCCTTTGTCCATATTTAAGAAGTTGGAGTTAGGAGAGGTGACTCCTACAAATATCAATCTTCAATTGGCGGATCAATCATATGCTCATCCTTTTGGGATCGTTGAAGATGTATTAGTAGGAGTTGGCAAGTTTATCTTCTCGGTTGATTTTATTGTTCTTGACATGAAGAAAGAGCTTGATGCACCTATCATTCTTGGTAGACATTTCCTTGCTACCGCAAAACCATGATCAATGTTGAAAAAGGGGAGCTCAATTTGAGCTTTAATGGAGAAGAGGTGACATTTTCGAGAGCTCCTTTAGAAGAAGATGCTCCAAGTACTTTGGAGAAGAAGACGTGTGGATACATTGAGATCATTGATTTACACCCTTCCATTGATAGGGATGATTCTACACCTTCTACTTCTTCTAATTCTTTGATTAATGAGCATTTTATTCCTTCTTGTAAAGTGATTGCTAATAAGTCTTGTGTTTCTCTTGATGATCTTAGGAAGGAGAAAGCTCTCGTTGAACCTTTGCTTGACTCCGAGAGATAGGAAGATTGACGAAGAAGGTGAGAAGAAAATGACCAAGCTTGAGCAATGCTCAAGTTTGGGGGTATTAGAGGAGAGAAGGACACCACTTGAGAAGAAGGAAGCAAGCTTTATGGTTGGAAATCAAGTGGTGTGGAGCGAATCGAATTGGAGCCGTTTACTAGGCGTGGAAAGACTCAAGGAAGTCTTGACGGTAAAGGAGATCAAAGAAGGAGGAAAGCTCCTCTTAGAAGACAAGTGGGGATGTTACATTTTTGCAAAGGAAAATCTAGTAAGGCACAAGGATGATCCTCATGTCTTCGATGAAAGGGAAGTATGAACTCCTTGAGTTCCGTCCGGCAAAGGAAGTTAAACCTAGCGCTAGATGGAAGGCAACCCAACCTTTTTGTTACTTTTTGTGTGTTTGTGCTTTTTGTGTTTTTGGTCTTTGTTTTAGGAGAATAGGCTAGGAATCGAATTGCTCATGCTTAGGAGGTTATGATATTTCGCTATGGGATTTATTTGGATTATTGAGCTTAATGATACCATTGGGGAGTTGCATATGTATTTGTATCACTCTTGTGCCAAACTTTGAATTCATGCTTACATTCAAGTTTGGGGGTGTTGATCGTTTTTGGTTCATTTGCATCTCTTAATGGTAATGATTTGATGATTGTTATGCCCGATTGTAGGTACACTTACTACATTTGATGGGAAAGAGATCGAAAGTGCAAGGGAATTCAAGACTAAGGAAGACGAGCTTAAAAGTTGGTGAAAATTGAGCAAAAAGGAAGAGAATTCGGTCTCCTCGATCGAATGAGCGACCGGGCTTAAATAGAGGGACCAAAAAGGTTAGTTTTTGCATATTTGGGTTCGTTGGGGTCGAGCAGATCATTTTTAGGAGTTTTTGGGGTCGGACCGGGTCCGGGAATTCGTAAAAATTCCTGGACTCGACCCCAGTCGAGGTGACCAATCCCGGGTCGAGGGTCCATACTTAGGCAATTTTCAAAATCATGCATCCCTCGAGTCGAGGCACGAGCCTCGAGTCAAGGCGGAATTTTAAATCACAAGCACGACTCGAGGGCTGAGCCTCGATTCGAGGGACTTCAATTTTCGGATGCCTTGAGTCGAGGCTGGGGCATTTTTAAAAATCGCAAATCGGTTTCAGATCCTCACAAAGACAAGTCGAGGTTTGCCCTAATTTCTCAATCCCCTTTGCGTCCTTACCATTTTTGACCATATTGTGCTCGATTTCACCGTTAATTTTCCTTTCCAATTATATATTCATCATCTCGTCCATCAAAATCATCTTTTAGAGCGTTTTTTTGAGAAATTTGAGTTTTGAAGATAGTTGTGTGGGTGTTCTTCCATTTCGTTCCAAGGCCTAATTCCATTGATATAAGGTATGAATTGCTCGTCTCTTGGCTCTTTAATTTCATCCTTGAGTAGATTAATGCATGGGTAGGTTCGAATTTTGCTAAATTTTGTGTTTGAAGTTGGAATTTCATTGTGGCATTTTTACGAACACCTTGTATGCATTTGGTTTTGGACGAATTTGAGTCGTTTGAAGGTGAATTTGGATTGATTGTTGAGTTAGAAGGCATGTTAGGATTAATTGTGATATTTGGTGAATGCCTTTGTGAATTTTTGGCCATGGTATGAGATGTGCTTAATTGATTTTCGAATTCTGGTGAGTATATGTGATATTTGGTTATGTTTGCTTAATTGAGGATAGGGGTGCATGATAGTTGATTGTTATTGATTAATTACTTGATTGAGATGGCCATATTATTTTTAGGGATAATTTTTTGTGAAGCTTCATTGCATATCATTGTGAGCTTAAGAGTTGATCTTGCATGTTGAGGCTATTCTATTGAGTATGCATATATGGGGATTCATTGTTGAGCACTTCTATTACCTTTTGCTTAGTTGAGATTTTTGGCCAATTGTTTGAGATAGTTGCTTATTCACTTAGGAATGATTGTGATTAGAGTTATGATGATTGACTTGTTCATTTGCTTAATTGTTATCATATTTTGCTCGTATAGCTACTATTATGTGTTAATTGTTGCCTTGGAAAATTTTGTAGGAAAGATGTTTCGAGGTGCCAACGGACATAACTTTTTTGATGAGGAGTTCGAGAAGAGAGAGAGTCGTTAGATTCGCGAATAAGATGCCCGACTCAGGTTGGGGATTACGTGGGGCGACTACGAGATGGAGAAAGCACTCGATTTTGTATCGAGATCTGCAACAAGGTGGTGAAGACCCGCCTTGTAGACCATGACCGTATGGTCTTGATGGGGATAGAGGATGACATCCTCGAGACTCTTCGAGCGAGGTTGGCATGTCCGGATTTCTGCCAAGAGGTCACGGACCTACTTGGGGCTCACTCTGGAGTTCTTATGCACCGTGACATTCGATAAGGCTAGGAAGGCGAAGTTCCCGAGGGCTATTACGTTCGAGTTGATAGGGAGCGAGTACACATTGGCGGTGAGCGAGATCAACGAGATTATTGGTGCATCGACCAATCGACGGCTCATTGCTTGAACATTAGATGAGAGTATAACGCCAAGAAGTTTTGGAGAAGGATATCGGATTCGGGGCACGGAGCAGCGGCTGATTTATTCCGAGAAAGTCTAAGAGTACCGGGATCCGCAACCCGGTGATGAGGTATTTAGAGAAGATCTTATCGGCCACGATTTTTGCCCGTTACGAGGAGGAGCAATTGTGTCGGAAGAGTTGTATGTATTGTGGTGTTTCCTCCACGGGATCGGATTCAACGCTGCCGCTTATCTTTGCTATTTGTTTGAGAGGGTGACGAGCACCCGATTCAAGAAGATTCATTTTGGAGGTTTAATTACTCTCATGGCCGAGCACTTCGGTATTCCGACGCACAACATGCGAGCACTAGAGGGCCCCGACTTGACCACCGACACCATGAGGCGGATGAAGACTTTAGAGCCTCATCGGGAGGACTTGGTGCTTTCGTGACACCTCGGAGGCTGATTCCCTCTTCCGAATAAGAGGTTGACGACAATGTTTGGAGCCGCAGGGCATGTGACTATCAACCTCCGGATATGGTCTCGAGAGGCATACCGAAGCTATTGATGCCTATACTCGGGAGCACGGAGTGGACCTCCGTGAGAATGATGATGAGGAGGCGAGGCGGCGGGGTAGATCCGAATTGAAGGAAGAGGCTGAGGCTGCGAGATGAGGAAAATGAAGAGGAAGAAGAAGGCTGCGAGGATGAGCGGTTGAAGAGCCGGTGAGGATGGAGGAGGACGAGGAGTACATGCTAGAGATCAACTACTACTGGCAAGATGAGATGTGGAGTCGGCAGTTTGAGGCTGGGAGCTCATCACAGAGCGGTGGACACTCACTTAAGAGATGTGGGCCGATAGTCGGAGGATGCGGTTGGAGTGCCTCACGCGGCAGGACGAGTGCTTCCGAGTCATGGAGGAGTCCTGTCGCTTTAATGAAGAGACTACGA
Organism: Paraleonurus japonicus; assembly: GCA_030762865.1. Taxonomy (NCBI): domain Eukaryota; kingdom Viridiplantae; phylum Streptophyta; class Magnoliopsida; order Lamiales; family Lamiaceae; genus Paraleonurus; species Paraleonurus japonicus. Next base: position 30,507,680 of record CM061054.1, read on the forward strand.
GGATGCGGGAAGAGTACTTGAAGAACCAGCAAGACATGTACTCTCTCCTCCAGCGAGATGAGCTCGTGGAACTTCGGGCCGGGCCACTACCCTCCTCCACTGCGTCCGACCGATGATTAGGGAGATTCCCCCTATTTTCCAATCCCTCTCCTCTAGTTTCCTTTAGCTTTCTTAGTATTTCCTCTTGGTGATGGGTGATTTGTAGTGATGATTTATGGTTGCTTTGGATTGTACTTCATGACTTGATCTTGATGGATTTGTGGGTACTTGATGATTTCTATTGATGATGTGTATGGATGATTTTGATGGTTTTGGATTTGTTGAGCTCATTGTCTATGGATGATTATGCTATATTGATGATTTGGATACCTTGCATATGATCTTTGGGTTTGATTTGTATTGAACTTAAATGTGGACTATTGCATATCTTTGAGTTATCTTTGTTGACATAGTGAGTGTGCTTGAGATTATGTACATGTGTACTTGTGCTTGATTTGCAAGATATATTGGATTTTGATATGATCATGAGTTGATATGTGGCTTGAAGCTAGCATGATTGATAATTATGTGAAGATGAATATGATTGAAAATGCTTGATTAATTGCTCAATTTAAGCCCGTGAGCTTTTGTGCCTTTATAATAGTAAATTTTATACGGTTGATGATTTCTTTGTGAGTGCATCATTCATGGATGTGTATGCTAGAACTTGCCTTTGGACTTGTTGAGGTTGATCTTTGTGTGATTTCATGAATATGATAAGAGGCCATGTTTGAATTGATAAGTCACTTAGCCAAATATTTCCTCACCAAAAACATTTGATTTCCTTAGTAAGCCATTTTGAGCCTAGTATCATTATTCTTTGGCAAGCAAAGTGAAACTGAAGCCATTTGCCTATTTTTATGAGCCTTATTGTCCTATGTTTAGTAGAGCTTGATTGTTGGCTAATAGATGGTGATTTGCATGTAAAGTGTGGTGGAAAGATGATGAGCTAGGTTGATGATGAAGAAAAGTGGTTGATGAAAAAAATTGAATTGTGAAAAAAATGTGAAAATAAAAAGAAAAAAATTAAATTGTGAGCTTATGTGAAAGAAAGCTCAAAAGAAGGGTAGTGATTGAACTTTGAAAGTCATGAGAAGAGTTGATTGAAAAAAATTGGAAGAGAAGCGTTGTGAAGTGTTTAGCTATCATTCAAGTTCTCTACTATGTGAGTCACTCTTACCTAAATTCATCCACCCATTCCAAAGAGCTTACATTACAACCTTTATGAAAGACCTCTTTGATTCTTGATTCAACACAAAAGATAATGATTGAGATTGAGTCCTTTGGCAACCTTATGGTGTGCATGTTTATGAATTTGATGATTGAGTGCATTCTACCTTGATACACTTGAGTGATGAGAGAAACACTCCATGGAAGGAGCAATGAGTTGAGTGTTTGATGTTGCATTTGTTTGAGCATGATTCATCTTGATTGCTAGTTGAGAATTTGCATTGAAGCTTGAGATCATTGATGAGTTCGATTGTCTTATTTTTCATCTATGGTGCCATGGACATAATTGCAATCAATTCACTCTTTTGTGCTTATTTGCTACGTTGCGCGAGGACGAGCAACACTTCAAGTGTGGGGGTATTATGATTGGAGTGAATTGATGCATATTTTTAGGGGTATTTTAGTGCAAAAAGTGATCAAAAGTGTTAGATTTTGTGCCAAAATGTGTATAGTATCACTACTTTGTCTAAAAAGTATTACTTGTGAGATTTTTGATGTTTTTCATCCCGTTTTCAGGTAAATCGGTAGAATTTGGGCAAACCGAGGGTACCGGCATACATAGGGTGAAGAGACGATCGAGATGGGCAAAAACGCGGGTCGAGAAGGAGTTTGGGTCGAGGAAATTCCTGGACTCGACCTCTGGTCGAGGCCGGGGACCTTGACCCGAGGTTGCCGGCAAGATGGTGGAATTCCAAATTTTAGAGCAAGCTCGACTCGAGGGCTGAGCCTCAAGTCGAGGATCGGGGCAAAGGTGGAAAGCTTAGAGTCGAGGGCTGAAGCTCGACTCGAGGATTGTGATTTTTTGAAGAATCGCATTCGCGACACAACGAGCCTCGACTCGAGGGCCCCAACCTCGAGTCAAGGGATGCCGAAATTCGAAATTTTTATTTTAAGCCCATTTGAGCGGAAAACAGAGCATAATCTCCATAACCTTCATTAGAACGGTTATTTTACAGTTTTTGGGCGAATTTCCAATTTCATAGCTTAATTCTCATTGTAGTTTGATTAGATTATTAGATTTAGATAGATTTTGATCAATTTTATCTTAGATTAGCTTTTGATCCATTAGTTTTTCCATTTCAATTTGTAATTCAAGTGGAGGATAATTTGTATTTGAAGATTACTTTGAAGATTCAAGCATTCCTATTATTGATCATTTAATCCAACCGGTGATGTTCTTCCACTCTACTCCTTTAAATTCATTAATTGTGTTGATTAGATTCTTAATTGACCAATTAGATTTTCTACCCATGGGTTTTGCACTTTGCACCATGGGCTAATACTCTTGTGCTTGGGATAATTGAAATTGTGGATGATTTGATTGCCTTATGCTATGATTGTTGATGATTGTTGATCAATTGAGATAGTTTGTACCCTAATTGTGATTCAAATTGTGCTTCATGCATTTTTATCTCTTTAGATTAATGTTTGATCACCCTAGCAATGGGCGAGAGTTGAGCTAACGTGATGCGGGATTAAATGGGTTATAATTGTGTATGATTGTATGAATTGGGTGCTTCTTAATTGAGAGATTAGTTGCACTAAGGATACTCACATTAGACATTATGTGATTAATGGAGACTTAATTGCATGATGGCTTATGCTTTCTATTTTAGTTGATTTGCAATTTGATTTAATCATAGCTTGTTGATCATTGATTTCTTGATGGATATTATCCCTAGCACCCCAATCCCCATTGATCATAGTTACTTGTTCTAGCATTCAAGGTGTTTGATTAATTGCTTGCTTAGAGTTTGATTTTTAATTTGAGCATTTGTATTGTGTTTTTATTCAAAACCGCATTGCAACAATAGTCATCGAGCTTGTATTCCTAGGGCCTCATTGCATACTTTTTCCCTTGGGTTCGATATACTTGGTTATCTTAAAATCGCTTGCACGATATACCCGCAATCAAGCCTCGGGTCGAGGGATGGAACAGTTTGAAATTTTTGGCTATGGAAAAGCCTCGGGTCGAGGGCTGGACCTCATGTCGAGGATGAAGCCACGCCCGAACCTCGGGTCGAGGGCTGGACCACAGGCGAGGCAGGGACTTTTGATAGAAACGTGCCCACGCTTTCACCAAGCTCGACTCGAGGGCCCCAACCTTGAGTCGAAGGTGCCTATTTTCAAAAATCTTCCTATTTAAGCCATTTGAGGCGGAAAGCAGAGCGAGAACATTCTCCAGAGCGATTACCGGCGGTTTTGGGGGCGATTTCTCGGGCCCCAAGTCAATTTCTCCTTGTAGGTAGATTAGATTGGTAGATCTAGATAGGTTTTCATTAATTGTTGCTTAGATTAGACATAGATCATTTAGTTTTCTCAATTCAAGTTTGTAATTCCATTGGAGAAGAAGTACTTTTGAAGATTCAAGCATTCCTATTATTGATCATTTTGGTTCAATTGGTGATGTTCTTCCTCTCTACTCATTATTCTTGTTTAATTGTTGTGATTAGCTTTTTGATTTTGCAATTAGATTTTCTACCAATGGATCTTGCTCTTTGCACAATGGGCTAATACTCTTGTGCTTGGGATAATTGAAATTGAGGATGATTTGATTGCATTATGCTATGATTGTTGATGATTGATGATCAATTGAGATAGTTTGTTCCTAATTGTGATTCAAATTGTGCTTCATGCATTTTTATCTCTTTAGATTAATGTTTGATCACCCTAGCAATAGGCGAGTTGAGCTAATGTGATTAGGGATTAATCGGGTTATAATTGTGTATGATTGTATGAATTGCGTGCTTCTTAATTGAGAGATTAGTTGCACTAAGGATACTCACGTTAGGCATTGTGTGATTAATGGAGACTTAATTGCATGACGGTTTTATGCTTTCTATCTTAGTTGATTAGCAATTTGATTCAATCATTGCTTTTTGATCATTGATTCCTTGATGGATATTATCCCTAGCATCCCAATCCGCCATTAATTTTAGTTACTTGTACTAGCATACTAAGTGTTTGCTAAATTGCTTGCTAGGTGTTTAATTTTTATTCCTAGCTTTGTATTGAGTTTTTAGAGCTAAAACCGCATTTGCAACAATAGTCATCGATAACTTGTATTTCTAGGGACTCGCGGCTATACTTTTCCCTTGGGTTCGATATACTTGGTTATCTTAAAATCGCTTGCCCGATATACCCAATCAAGCCTCGGGTCGAGGGATGGAGCAGTTTGAAATTTTTGGCTAAGGAAAAAGCCTCGGGTCGAGAGGCTGGACCTCGGGTTAAGGTTGATGCCACGCCCGAACCTCGGGTCGAGGGCTGGACCCTAGATCGAGGTGGGCACTTTTGAGAGAAACGTGCCCACGCTTTCACCAAGCTCGACTCGAGGGCCCCAACCTCGAGTCGAGGTGCCGATTTTCGAAAATATTCTTTTTAAGCCATTTGAGCGGAAAGCAGAGCATAACATTCTCCAGGAAAAGTTACAGCAGTTTTTGGGCGATTTCTCGAGCCCCAAGCCAATTTCTCCTTGTAGGTAGATTAGATTGGTAGATCTAGATAGATTTTCATTAATTGTTGCTTAGATTAGACATAGATCATTTAGTTTTCTCAATTCAAGTTTGTATTTCCATTGAAGAAGAAGAAGTACTTTTGAAGATTCAAACATTCCTATTGTTGATCATTTTGGTTCAATTGGTGATGTTCTTCCTCTCTACTCATTTCTCTTGTTTAATTGTTGTGATTAGCTTTTTGATTTTGCAATTAGATTTTCTACCCATGGATTTTGCTCTTTGCACCATGGGTTAATACTCTTATGCTTGGGATAATTGAAATTGAGGATGATTTGATTGCCTTATGCTATTATTGTTGATGATTGATGATCAATTGAGATAGTTTGTTCCCTAATTGTGATTCAAATTGTGTTTCATGCATTTTTATCTCTTTAGATTAATGTTCGATCACTCTAGCAATAGGCGAGAGTTGAGCTAACGTGATTAGGGATTAATCGGGTTATAATTGTGTATGATTGTATGAATTGGGTGCTTCTTAATTGAGAGATTAGTTGTACTAAGGATACTCACATTAGGCATTGTGTAATTAATGGAGACTTAATTGCATGATGGTTTTATGCTTTCTATCTTAGTTGATTAGCAATTTGATTCAATCATAGCTTGTTGATCATTGATTCCTTGATGGATATTATCCCTAGCCCCCAATCCCCCATTGATTTTAGTTACTTGTTCTAGCATACCAAGTGTTTGATAAATTGCTTGCTAGTTGTTTGATTTTTATTTCTAGCTTTGTATTGAGTTTTTAGAGCTAAAATCGCATTTGCAACAATAGTCATCGAGAACTTGTATTTCTAGGGACTCGCGGCCATACTTTTCCCTTGGGTTTGATATACTTGGTGGTCTTAAAATTACTTACCCGATTACCGCAATCAACACCCTTTCTTCAAGATACCGAGGAAAGGGTCGGAGTTTAGCCGGGACGATAAGTGCCGGCAAGCTTTCGAGGCAATCAAGCAACACCTTTCTCGGCTACCCACCTTAACCAAGCCGATTGCACAGGGAAACTCTTTACCTATACCTCTCTGTAGGTAAGGTTTCACTCAGCTCGGTACTAGTGAGGGAGGAGGGTATCATTCGAAACCGATATATTACGTGAGCAAGCTCATCCAAAGAGCCGAGGAGAGATACTGCGAGATTGAGAAAACGGCTTTGACTATCATTGTTAGATCGGAAGAAGTTTTGATGAGTTAAAAGTAGTCGGACTAGAATCAACTCATGTAAAGTAAGATGATCAACTAATTAAATAGAACAACCGAGGTGAAGAAGACTAGCACTAGGTGACCGGACTAGGTAGAGCTAGAAAAGTCACCGAGGTCGAAGGAGTATAGGTCATCCGAAGACGAGCTTAAGACAGGTTGTCTGTTGGAGACAATAATGAAGAGCTCAAGACGAGGTCAAGACAAGCTGAGTAGAATAAGAAAGGCAAGTCTTCACCAAGTCAGCGACTAGACCAAGATCAGCAGAGGACAAGGCGGTTTTCAAGAATATGTTTGTTAAGCGGTTTTTAGTTTGTTACAATAAACTAACTATTTCTCGAGCTTATAAATATGTTTAGGCACAGTTTCAAAAATATCTTTCAGCACTCTCATTCACATCACTCACAAGTTCTCTAAAAAATCACACAAAAGTTTTCAAAGCAATATTCAAAAGTTCAAAGTGTTTTTAGAACACTTATTTTGTATATCTTCAACATACGCACTTTAATCTTTGAATTTCCGGAAGGATAGGCAGATTGAAGATAGGATCGAAGATAGAAGATCTTCATAAGTTGTAATTATAATTTTGTAAGTGAGTAAGATAGTAAGTAATCGAGGTCTTTCTTCAATATAATTGCAAGAATTAACAATCAAATAAATAGCAAGCAAATGATCAAACACCTAATATGCAAAAACAACTTGGTTTCAATGGGGGATTGGGGTGCTCGGGATAATATCCATCAAGGAATCAATGATCAACAAGCTATAATTGAATCAAATTACAAATCAATCAAGATAGAAAGCATAAAACCATCATGCAATTAATCACTCCATTAACTACACAATGCCTAATGTGAGTATCCTTAGTACTTCTAATCTCTCAATTAAGAAGCACCCAATTCATACATTCATACACAATTATAACCCGATTAATCCCTAATCACGTTAGCTCAACTCGCCTATTGCTAGGGTGATCAAACATTAATCTAAAGAGATAATTTTGCATGAAGCACAATGAGAATTACAATTAGGAAGCAATCTACTCAATTGATCAACAATTATGAACAATCATAGCATAAGGCAATCACATTATCCCCAATTTCAATTATCCCAAGCATAAGATGATTAGCCCATGGTGCTAAGAGCAAAAGTCATGGGTAGAAAATCTAAGAAAGCACTTAAGAAACTAATCAACACAAACAATGAATTAAAAGGAATTAAGTGGAAGAACATCACCAATTGGCTTCAATGATCAAAAATAAGAATGCTTGAGTCTTCATAATATCTTCAATTACAATCTTCTCCTCTTCAATTACAACTTGGAAAAGTAAAACTAGTGGATCAAATCACTAAAATAAGGTACAAATGCTTGAAATCAATCTAAATCTATGAATCTAATCTAATTGCAAAGAGAGTTAAGCTATGAAATGAGATTTTTGCCCAAAAACTGTAAAATAACCGCTCTAATCTAAGCTAGGAAAAATATGCTCGTTTTCCGCTCAAAATGGCTTAAATACAAAATTTTTGATTTTGGGCATCCCTCGACTCGAGGTTGGGGCCCTCAGTCGAGGCCTCTAAGTCGCTAACACAATTTCGTCATTTCGCCTCCAGCCTCGAGTCGAGCTCCAGCCCTTGACCGGAGGGATCTCTCTTCGCCTGTCCCTCGACTCGAGGCTCGGCCCTCGAGTCGAGGCTTCTTCAAAATTTTGAATTCCAGCCTAGTGCCTTCACCCTCGGGTTGAGGCCTCGGACCTCGACCGGAGGTCGAGTCCAAGGAATTTTCTCAATTCGGGCTCCACCTCGACCCTGTTTTTGCCCGTCTCGATCGTCTCTTCATCCTAAGAATGCCGGTACTCTCGGTTTGGCCAAATTCCACCGATTTACTGTAAGCGGGATGAAAAATATCAAATATCTCACAAGTAATACTTTTTAGGCAAAATAGTGATACTCTACACATTTATGCACAAATTCTAACACTTTTGATCACTTTTTGCACTAAAATACACCCTAAAAACATGCATCAATTCACTCCAATCAAAGAACACGAGATGTATATAGGTTCGGATATAAATATCCTACATCTACTCTCCTTCTACAAATCAGTAGAAGGGACTCTACTATCTACTTACTTACTTCCTTTGGTTACAAACTTACAAGTACAATCGTGAAGATCGTTCTTAGTCTTCTTCTTCCTTCTAGTCTAAACTTAAAGATCTAGAACCGTGAGAATGAAGATATAAAGAAAACTATTAAGTGTTCTATAAACACTTAGAAAAATCTAACGATCGTGATTTTTAATTAGAGTGTTTTTCAAAACTTGTGGATTGAAAAGTGCATCAAAACACTTTTTCGAAAAGTGTCTAGACTTATTTATAAGAGTTTGAAGTTAGTTAGTTAGTTAAAACCAACTCTAACTTCCTAAGCGATTCTTGAAAATAAAGCACTGACTTCATTGATTTTCTTTAGTTATCTTGATTGACTCGGCTAAGATCCGTCTTTCTTATTCTACTCGGTGATCTTCTCTTCGTCTTAACCTCTATTATCGTCTCTAATAATATGACTTCTTTAAGTTGATCTTGAGATGACTTTAAGTGTCTAGAACTAACACGATCTTTCCTAACTTTGACCGAGTCGACTTACTTAGACTTAAGAAATCTAATACACTTCACTACCTCGGTTGTTCTATACATTTCGATTGGTCATCTTGTTTTACAAGTATTATTTTTAATTTATTTTAACACACCAAAATTTATTCTTGTCTAATCCCGATCTAACAATTTCTCCCTTTTGATGATGTTAAAACTATAAGAGAAAATAAACTTGAAAATAGCAACAAGTTGTTAAATCATATACAAGTTATTCAAGATAAATTCTTCATTGAGATAAGTTCTCATATCTGATTACAAAACATTTCCAAATGAAGATCATAAAAAAATAAAACAAAATAGAATATTACAGAGTTTTGCAGTCACAAAAGTCATAAGAAACAAAAGAAATAGGCAATTTCAATCATACCAACGGTCTTGGTCGGAGTAGTTGAATCCGGTTAAACACTCGGTCCTTGAGTTCCTTTAGCTCAACTAGATCGGTGATTTTCAGCGGATCGTAAACCATCTTGATTGTCTTTGTTTATCCAGGCCTTGTCTATTGTCCCATCGTCGGCAAACATGAATGGAATAGCGGAGAAGGCGGGTGCAATGATATATGCACCATGTACCACTCGTCTACTTCTTCGATTATCTTCTGGTACAAATCGGGGTCCCTCCTCTCCATCCAGTCATGCCAAGCTATGTTTTCATCAGACGAAGATGCCACGACCCCCTTGCAAACATACGAAGTATGTTCACTTCTCATCCATCCAACGATATTTGTGTCCCCAAGAAGAGTGAAGAACTCTAGAGGGTGGACATTCTCCTCTATGAGGGGTCTTGATTCCTCCTTCGTCACGGGACCTTCGACCCCGGCTTGAGTTTATAACAACCACTTCTTCGAACTTGGATAAAAATCCTTCCATTTGCTTTTATCTTTCTCCTTGCTTCCCTTCAACCATAGAATATCTTTTTAGCTTTAATCCTCTTATCCCTCATTTCCTCTATTTTGATTTGCTCGGTGATTTCTCGAGGGCCTTTTCCCATGACTATGGATAAGGTAGGTACATACATTCTTGAAACTAAGGCGAGAGGCTTGATTGACTTTTCCTTCTAAGCTTGATTGAGGCTTTGGCTTTTTCTTTTCTTTCTCTAATCTTTGCCATTACCTCTTGATTTTAGCTCTGCTTCCCTTTTCTTGGCTGCTCATCCGCCTTTTCTTGGCGAGACCTCATCGACTTTTCGCGGTTGATTTCTTCAAACTCTCTAGATCACCCTCAAGTCCAACTCACTTCAACTTCAGCTCCTCTTCCAATTTCTCGGATAAACTAGATGAGGTGCTAGCATTAGTCGATTTGTACATTCCCCCTTGAATGTATCTTGATTCGGATAGTTCATGATACGTTTTACCTTTAGTTAGAGTATGAATTTGATCTTTAAGAGTCAAATTTTCAGATTCTAATTACTTGTAGGCAACTAGAGAAGTTTTTAAGTCTTTCAAAAGGTTCTTGATAACAACTTGATCACTTTTAGACAAAGATTTACAAGATTCACTATACGAAGAGGAGTAGTAATTAACCTCTTTAAGCATAAGGCGATTTCATCGTCGATCAAAAATCGAGATGATGAGGATGAAAGAAGATTCTCTGGCTTCCTTTTTTCAGCTAGGAGAGCCCTACGATCGGCATATCGTCTGTCCCTCTTTTTCCTCTTTTCTTCTCTCTCTCTCTCTGGGTCAGCGAGGACAATCATAAGCCCAAGTGACCGGGCTTGTTTGTAACATACGTCACCTCGTTCTAATCTATGATTGTTGTTGCCTCTCTTAATGGGAGACTTGTATCTTTATGTACGATCTTGTCTTTGATCGTCTTGAGATGAGTTTCCATGATCACCTCGTCTGGATTTCGATCTCGATCTACCTTTTCTGTATTTTTAAGCTTGTTACCCTTATATTTTATTTTTAAACGATCATACCTTTTTGTTAATAAGGTCATTTATTCTTTTAAAGAGAGATCAGCTCCCTTTGATTCCTTGATTGGTTTTCATCTCTGTTCACAAAGGCTACTTTCTTAGCGAGGCGTTCTTGATTCTACTTCGTCTTCTTCGTCTTTTACCTGAATATAAAATTCATAACCTTTCAAGTGAGAAAATAGTGTATGATGAGACATTTTAGATAGATCTTTAGTGGCTTTAAATTCCGTTTTTCTCTCCATCGTTTTGTCAAATATCTACTCTAGCTTTTTGTCATGCCCAATTTGAGGCGGGACTCCGATTCCCTCCTCCTCCTTTCTTGTGTGAACTCTCGAATTTGTATCAAATCCTTGAATCAATTCGTCCCTAATGCTATTAGGATGATGATATCTTTCTATGTTCTAATGAAGGGTAATGGCGGCAAGCCTCTTTGCCGAACTCTTTTTCTCTCAATACTCATGCAAAGCTGTTGGCCCCTCTTTACTATGTCGGTAATAGGGTAAAAAGCTCATGTCTATTCTTGGGGAGATCCCCTAATATCAATAAGGAATGGTGTAATCACTACTTTTCATGACTCCCCTACTCCACGGCCTTTCGTGTATTAAAAATGGGTTTATAAGAACCCATCTCCACCTATTCTTCCTCTCTGAATCCATTCGGTGACTAATCGCCGTGTGATCGGAAACACGAACTCCCATGTTACTCAACATGGGTACTTTTATTGCCGAGATTTGCTCGAATCCTCGACTTCTATCCCATTTCAACTTAAGTCCGTGAATCTTCCTCTTGAAAGAAAGCGATGGTAAATACATGACTTACCTTTTCTCTGGACTACTTATATACTTCGTGTTACGATGCATATCTATTTCTCGGGTGCGAGAGATGCTCTGGTTATCAAAGGTCTTTGGAAGGTCCAATAGGTTCCACCGACAACACTCCCTCTAACTCGCCCCGCTCCACGAAACTAAAGATGCTCCTCACAACTCCCCACCTCCAGGAGGTTGAGGAAGCTGACCTTCCCCCTCTCAAGAGGGTGAAGACTAGGAAAAGAAAAGCTCCCATCAGCCAAAGCTCGCTACCATCGAGAAGGAACTCCCCGCCACAGTATCGCACCCGAGGGAGTCGGGGTGTTCCCCAACCCCGATAGGCGTGGAATCTCACGCTGCCATTTTCTGTACGGTGAAATTTTTCGGTGAACTGATCTCATCTCATGATTGTGAATGGTTGTTAAGCCTCTCCCACGACCAGCAAGAAGGACAGACGGCTAGCCACTTCGCCCAAGTCTTTCCTTACTGGTTTTATTATCTCTAGAATTTCTTATAGCATAATATCTCATCCCTCTTTATTCTTCTTTTACGCAACGATTAGGTGTACTACTCTCCGGATTATGGAATCCATCCAACCGTCTCCCGCCTGATCTCAAGGAACTCGAAGACTCTCTTGCCTCGGAAAAGGATAAAAGCTCTCGCACCCTCGCTCGCGTCCAAAAGTTGGAATCACGGGTATCTCTTTTTGAGCTGAAAGTATCCTCCTTAAAGGTGGTGTTGAAGAAAGCTCGGGCAGCGGGGCGGCACCGAAAAGGAAATGAATGAACTCTCTGTCTTCTACTCCCTGCAAGAAGCTCGCATTCACCGGGAAGGCGCTCTGCAAGGAGCTCGATCCCTACTCGAGTCCTTGTTTCATGCCGAACTGGCCAGAGATTTTTGCAATCCTTACAATCATCCCTCCGGAAAGCTTATCATGAACATTCCAGTTTCCTAGGTGATATGGCCTGATTGGAGTGTATAGGGCAAGAGTTTTTAAGACCAATCGCAAAATATTGAACCCGAGGGAGAAAGTATGCAAAGCGAAACTTAAGGATAAGAGTTCTAGATGACTAAAGTTGCAACAAGGTTTAGGACTAAATTTACTACAAAAATGGCAAGAAATTAAATGGCAAGGTTATGCAAACAACATATCAAACACCTAGAATGCAATAACAAATATACTAAAATCAAAGGGGGATTTAGGTGCAAGGGATAATCTCCATCAAGGAATCCATGATTAACAAGCTATGATTGTATCCAAATGCAAATCAATCAAATTAGAAAGCATAAACCATCATGAAATTAATCACTCCATTAATATCACAATGCCTAATGTGAGTATCCTTAGTTCTTCCCATCTCTCAATGTAGAAGTTCTCAATTCATACAATCATGCAAAATTGCAACCCGATTAACACCTAATCACGTTAGCTCAACTCTCGCCTATTGCTAGGGTGATCAACCATTAATCAAAAGAGATAATTTTTCATGAAGCACAATTAAGAATCACAATTAGGAAGCAAGCTAATTCAATTGATCACAAATATCAACAATCATAGCATGAGGCAATCATCACTTCATCCCTAATTTCAATTATCCCAAGCACAAAGCTATTAGCCCATGGTGCTACAAGCAAAAGCCATGGGTAAAAAATCTAAGAAAGCAATTAACAATCTAATTAACACAAGCAATGAATTAAAGAGAGAAAAGGGTAAGAACATCACCAATTGATCTTCAATGTACAAAAATAGGAATGATTAGTCTTCTACAATGCTTGAATTCAACTTATCTTCTCCCAAATCAAAAATTGAATCTTCAATTACAATGAATCAAAATGCTAATCTAATGGACTAAAAGTAGAATCTAATCTAATTCTAGCAATCTATTGCAAGTACAATGGAAATCAAGCTACAAAGTGAAAAATTCGCCTATGGAACCTCCTGAAACCGCTTTCTGAATTGCTAGAATTAAAGTATGCTCTGCTTTTGGCTTCAATTGGCTTTAAAACTGCAAAATTCAATTTTTGGCACTCCTCGACTCGAGCTTCAGGCCCTCGAGTTGAGGCCTAAGAGTCGCTAACACGCTTCTTCAATTTTCCACCTGCCTCGAGTCGAGGCTCAGCCCTCGACTCGAGGATCTTGCCGTTTCTCCATCCCTCGACTCGAGGTTCCTCCCTCGAGTCGAGATTGCTACATTTTTGAAAAATTTTCCCTCCAACCTATCCCTCGAGTCGAGGTCCATGCCTCCTCGACTTTGCTCGAGACCAGGGCAATTTTCTCGAGAAGGGCTTCGGTCCGACCCCCATTTTCGTCTGCAGTATGTTCGTCTCTTCATTCTAAGAAGAACGGTACTCTTGGTTTGGCAAAATTCCACCGATTTACCTGCAAAATGGACGAAAAACATCAAAAACTCACAAAGTAATACTTTTTAGGCAAATAAGTGATACTCTACACATTTATGCACAAAAATCACACTTTAGCTCACTTTTTGCACTAAAATAAGCCCTAAAAATATGTATCAATTAACTCCAATCAGCCCCCACATCAGATATGCCTATGAGTATGGGTTTGGCGTGGCCATCAAGCAATACTCGAGATGCTTCTTTCTCCGGGGAGTTCGATAAGGTAAGCCCGCTATTGTTTTCCCCCTCCCCTTAGTTTCAAAAGGAGATCCTTTGAGGGATATCGAGGAGAAGTGGTGGCTCCCGGTGATGGGCCAAGCAATTGAGCTTGCACGGACAGAGATAGCTTACGCCTCGGCTGGAACCAATGAAAGAGGCCCTCTGCCCCACGGCCTTTGGATATCCCTCTCTCCTCCCTAAAGGGGCCGTAGCTTACCTTACTGCCGATCACGAGGGTGATCTTCCCACCTCCTGTAGTGTTCTTGAACTCGCTAGCTTAGACAGGACTATCTGCTCTGGAATTTTCTTCCCTTGGTATTTGTCGACTTGAAAGAGTGAACTGCTCTGCTGACTTCGCTACTCACTGGAGATAAGCTATCATCTTCTCATCTTTGGCTTCATACCCACATGTAACTTTCTTTGAGTCACAAGTTGGGAATCGAGAACATGACCACTCATCTGCTCCCGGCTCCGCGACCATCTCCGCTCCTCGGATTAGGGCCTCATACTCGGCTCCATTGTTTGAGTTGATAAACTCGAACCTTACTGCGACTTGTGTCTCGACCCTCCGGATCGATAATCACGATCTCGGCTCCGCAACCCCGCATGGATACGGATCCATCTACATAAACTCTCCATTCTCCTTCTGCAGTGCACGCGTCCCTTTACGAATAAAGTCGGATGAGGTTTGGGCTTTGATGGTCTGCGTGGCTCGAATTCTACATCATACTCCCCCAGCTCGACGGCCCACTTGACCATCCTCCTTGAGAGATCAGCTCTACGCCAATTACCTGTTTCAGGATATAATTAGTCCAAACAACGACCTTATGTGACAAGAAATAAGGTCGTAACCTCCGAGTCGTGACCATTATAGTCGTGGCTGCTTTCTCTATCTCCATGTATCTTTCCTCTGCTCCTTGAATCAACTTACTAATATAGTAAATTGGTTTTACGGGTTGACCCCTCCTCCTTCACCAAGGCCGAGTGAGCGGTATCCCACCTACGAAAGGTAAAGGTAAAGTGTTTCCCCGGTACTAGCTTTGTCAACATAGGTAGTTGGGCCAAGTGTTTCTTGAGCTCCTCAAATGCTTGTTGGCACTACTCGGTCCACTCGAATGCGGATCCCTTCCTCGGGATTTTAAAGAAAGGGTAGCTCCTCTCTGCGGATCTAGCTATAAATCTACTTAGTGTTGTGATCCTTCCATTCAACCTCTGCAGCTCCTTGATATTAGTGGGGGACTGCATATCGAGCGACTTTCACTTTGGCGGGGTTGACTTCAATACCCCATTGGGTCACCATGTATCCGAGGAACATTCCGAACCTCACTCCAAAAGAACACTTTCTTGGATTGACTTCATGCCGTTTGACCTTAGCATGGAAAAAGCTTCCTCCGGATCTGCAACATGTCCTTCTGCGTTCACACTTTTTACCAAAGCATATCGTCCACATATACCTCCATGTTTCTCCCAGTTGGTTCTTAAACATCTTATCAACCATTCTTTGATAGGTTGCTCACTGCATTCTTTAGTCCAAAAGGCATTCTAATATAACAAAAGTTCCAGTGGCGATAATGAAACTCACCTTAGGAATATCGGAGGGAAGATTTGTATTTGGTGATAACCTTGATAGGCGTCCATCATACTTAGCAATTCGAATCCAGAGGTGGAATCAACCAATTGGTCAATCCGCGGCAATGGATAATAATCTTTGGGACAAGCCTTGTTTAAGTCTCGAAAATCTACGCACATTCTCTATTTCCCACTGGTTTTGCCACCAACAACGCATTAAACGGCCGGTGGGAAAGCTGGATTCGCTTCACATGTCCCGCTTCCCGACTTTTTCTCGCTTCTACCTTTGTTATGGCGTCCTTCACGCCCAAAGACTCTCAACCACGCTTAATTGGCTTAGCTTTTGGATCCACGTTGAGATGATGAATCGCTACCTCCTCTGGAATACCTGTCATGTCGGCGGGGAGAAAGCAAATATGTTTGCATTTCTTCGCAGAGCGCTACCAACTCCTTTTCTACTCCCGGCTCCAGTGGGCCCAATCCTCGTTGTGCATCCCTTCTTGTGGGTGCAACTCGATCATCATCGGCTCCTCCTCGGCTCTCATTTTGGGAGGATTGGCTCCTTCCGTAACCTTACATCTCTTGGATTCTCGATCAACCTCTTTATCTCTTTTCGAGGCCATGGTAGAGTTCTTTATCGGCTATCTTCACAGCCTTCCACGTAACACTTCTGGATCGCATTTGGTCACCAACTACTTCACCCACCTCATCGTTCACCGGAAATTTAAGTTTCATGTGATACGTTGATATAATTTCTGTAATAAATTCAATCTTGGCCTACCAAAGATTATGTTATAGGATGATGGTACATCAACTATAAAAAAATTAGCCATAATCACCCTCCTCCGTGGAGCTTCACCAAGTCCCACGGAGGGTTACGACCAGGGGTGTCTTGCCCCTCCTGTAAATCCGTGCAGTTTGTGTCAATGGCTATAGTTACGCATTCGAGTTCATTTTCTTAAAGCGGACTAAGGAAATGATGTACCCAGCTCCTCGTATCCACGAAGATCCTCGTAGCAGTGTATCTGCTACATTTGTGGTGATGACCGAGAGCATCCTTTGTGGGACTCCTTCCCGATTCCTCCGTCTTCGAACCAAAGTGAATTTGAGGTGTCTAACCCACCTCCTTCGATCCACCTCTCTCGACATCTCTCCCACTTCTCTCCTCGGGATCCTCTCTCCGGCTTTGCATGCTCGAAATGAGTCCCCCTCGGCTAGACCTCGGCTATTATCTGGATCAATCCTCGCACAGGAGGGCCTCTCTTCTTGCCTTCCTTTGATCATTTTTCCCTTCTCCTCGGCTTTATCATCAACTTCTTTTCTATTTTGTCCTCTAGTTATGACCCGATCTCTATAAATAAACTCTTTAAGATGGCTGCTTGGATCATTCTTTCAATTTCATCACGTAAGTGAAAACAATTGTTAGTGTCATGCCCATATTCGTTATGGAAGCGACAAAACTTATACGATTTGGGCTTCATCGGCCCTCTTGATCGTGACCATGGAAATTTCATCTCTAGATGATCCGATGCAACCTCCAATAACTCCGTGGCTCCAACTTCGAGGGTGTATTTTTCGAACTGGAGCGAGGTCCGAGGTTTTGTTGTCTTCTCTCGCTCTGTCGTTGGGCTTTTCTTTGTAGATTCTTTATTTTTATCGGGTCCACACGGCTTGACTTCAGCCCTCTTTGCTTTCCTCACCTCCTCCCGGTGTGGCGTATTTCTCCGCCCTCCTTAGCGGCTCATCAAATGTACGAACAGGTTTTTTTGCTAAAGAAGAAAACGAGGTCCCTATCTCGGAAGTTCTTTGGTGAAAGCATTGATTTTAACCTCTGGGGTGGCGGTGGGAACCTCCGGTCTTTGCTGATTGAATCTTTTTTATGAAAGCGCGAGGCTCTCACTTTCTCCTGCTTCATGTTAAAGTGTCAACGTAGCCCTAGGTTGCCTCCTAGTCTTTGTGGCCCAGTGCAAGAACAGCTCTCTCGAACTCCTCAAAAGACCCGATGGAGTTGGGCTCCGGTTGGTGAACCACTCTTGAGGCTCCCTTGGGCCAGTGGTTAGAAAAATCCTACACTTTACGCCCTCTCCATATCGATGGAGGAGGCGGATTTTCGAATCTTACCAAGTGGTCATAGGGGTCGATTGTACCATCATACTCATAATTAGGAGGTTTAAAATTACTAGGCAACTCATCTTGCAAGATACTCTCGATAAATTGGCAACTGTAGCAGTCGAGGTACACTAACCCGATTTTCCATTTGGTGCTTCATGTTGTCCATCTGTTTTCTCAAGGACTTGATTTGTTCCTTCATAGCCTCCATTGGGTATCTCATGTACCCTCTTCCTCGTCCTCTATCTTACTACCTCGGCTTTGAGGAGCTGTCTCTTTTCCCCTTGCGGCTTCTTGAGCACCTACTTCCCTTCTTCGTTCTTCTGATGCTCATCTGCCTACTCCCCCGGCCTAGGATCGAGTAGGCGGGTTCACGAGTCTGCTTCTCCAATCCTCCTGCGGGTGGTACTTTATCCCCTTCCATCATCGCTCTTGCGGCGGCTCGGGCTATCATATCATCCAGTTGCTCCCGAGTGAGGACAATGGTGGCAGTGGTGTCGAAGCTGTTTGGGGTGCCCCTCTTGGAGGGACATTAGTACTTCCTTGGACTCAGAGGGGATTCCCTCCGGAATCGTAAGGGAAGCGAGATGCGCTAGCTCCTCCGCTCTGGCGGGGACTCCTACCCACAGGTAATGCGGCCGAGACCGTGCTATCATCTTGAACCACCGTGACGGGTGGGATATGGCCACCTTCTGGCGGCGTGGGGTTGGGAGCGGCCCCTCCTTGAGTTGGATTTGAAGGAGTCATCCATTCACAAGCCGGTACCGGTGCGTTCGGCCTTATTGGTGTGTGCTCACCAACCATACTTTCTTTCTTTTAAGTAATGGAAAAGAAATTGAAACTCACGTCTCGGCTCTCTTTCCCACGAGACGGCGTCAAATGATGCGTGGCCCGACTGGAATATCCCCACAGGATAATGTTGAGTTAATTTGGGTAATTTCACGTAATCACCTTCTTCGTGAATATATAAACATGCAAAAGCACGCGAAAGGGTTCTCGGCGTAGGCACTCGACGCTCAAGTCAAATAGCAGGAAAACTCTTAAGAAAAACCTACTCGATTATTCAGCGGTTAACTCGTAGTCATTATTTTACCTTTATACACGTGAAAACTACGGCGGCGGTTACCGGCTCTCAGTGGTTGTCCATCGTGGACTCCCCACCTCCGATCGTGGTCACCCCACTTTACGGAGACTCCGTCCACCTCGTTTTCCCAGCTCGGTCGGACCGGGTCAACACTCTAGGATCCCGGGAATATTCCTTTTTGGGCCCTAAGTTGCCTTAGATATCTCAGTGATTGTTTCATTCAATATTCACTCGCTAATGTGGAGATATGGGCTGAAGGCGCCATCTCCGAGGTCTACTCTTTGTGCAGGCTCGCGGCCCACTGCGGCATATTAGGCTCTCGGCCCAGCCACCGAGGTGGGCTACTCCTCGACTTCAATCTCATATCTCGGGAGAGAACGGATCACGCTCATTCTAGGCCCAATCTTATTCGGGCTCACCTCTATTTGGGCCGGACATATTTTCTTGTATCAATTATATTAAATTAGTTATCTTCTTTTTTATTATATATTGTATATTAAAAAAATATGAGTTCATTATAAAAAAATATATATTATTGATGTTTCACTCATTTTTTAGAATTTATCATAATGTTTTTAACTTTTGTCAATTTATCCACAAATATTATAATGTTCTATGTCAATTCATTTAATAAAAAGAATCTTTATATTTTATTTTATTAGTTGAAGGACTTATTTGTTCAATTTTAAAAGTAAAGTGTTTATTTGTTAAAAAAAAATGGTTTGAAGTCCAATTTGTACATGAGACATTAGTTTAAAATCCAATTTGTAACTAAAAATAGTTTAAAGTCCAATTTGTACATGAGACAATAATTGAGGATCCAAATTGTATCATATCCCTTATTTTTTTACAATATAGAACGTGCAATGAAACAAATAGATGCATCCTCAACAGTACAAAAGCGGTGATTGTTTAACTAAACATACAGACAAAAAACACAGCTACTATGATGACACCAACATTATTGTGATGTGATTCAGCAAAAAAATAATAGAATTACGATTTTTAAAAAAAATGGAAAAAAAAAAAAAAGGAGGATTCAGAGTGGAAAATTGCGGTAAAATAAATCTATATTTGCATATCTCTGTGTGTACAAAGCAATAGATTAGGAGTGGATATACCCCTCAAATGGCAGGAGTAAACTCTATACAAGAATTATATTATTATTAACTTGGATTTAAAAGAACTTAACCACTTGAGTTGATGGCTCCTGAAAACAAAATCATCCGTGTGATATTCTTGAGCACTTCATCAGATCATCCAAGTTTGTATTCAAACATACAGCAAGAATGTTACTCGGTCAGCGGTAGAGTTTCGTCTTCGTCCTCGTTCTGTGGTTGAAAGCACTCCCAGGGGTTGGCATAAAAATAATCCTCTTCTTTTGGTCGATCTGGAATCACCAACCTCTTTGTCGGGTTTCCCATGCGTTCCAGCATGACCATCTTTAACGGCGTTAGAGAATTCGTCCCATGTTAGTGACCCACTATTGTACTTATCGATTAACTCGACTAACAACCTTCGCTCCAGCAATATAGTTTTCTTGTATCCAAGATATCTGAAAGCAAGACGAGCACAAAATTTGAACTTCACAGGCCAAGTAAGAAAAAAAAGAAGCCAGAGCACATAATTCTTAATTGCAACAACTACTGGTGTTTTTACAAAGATATCTGAAAGCAAGGCGAGCACGAAATTTGAACTTCACAGGCCAAATGAGAAAAAAGAAGCCAGAGCACAGCATTCTTCAATTGCAACAACTGCTGGTGTTTTTATAGCAGATGAGACGATCCAAATCCTAATTATTAACTAGTTTCTTTGCTTTAGACTTACATAAATGGATTGAGCAAGGGTAACAGATGATTATAAGAAATAGGGAAAAAAATAGTCCTGTAAGTTGTCCATTTTGCAACTTTCAAAATTCGATTTTTAGTTCATAGACTGGCTACAACGGGTTTGTAACCGGGTTTGAAGTTTAACTGGGACGAAATTAAAAAAATATATTGAAAAAAAAATCAAGTCCAGTCAACTGGTAACCCGCTATAGCTGGTAAGAAGTTAGCATTTGAAAGTTAACAGAGCAAAATTCAAATTGCGAAAGTGAAGTGTCTGAAAGCAAAAATGGGCAAAATAAGGGGACTAAAAGAACCTTTTGCTTAAAGAAATATGGCCCAATATCTTCTTTCCATTCAATTTTATCGGCCAATTTAAGTACGAATATCACTCAAACAGAGTGGCGGAGTGGGAGTAGACAATTTTAATCACATGCGATACCTGCGATGTCCTTCAACAACTTTAGCCATGTTTCCATCATATGTAGGGGCAAAGACATCACTCTCCAATGAAACGAGATAGTCCAGAGCTGCCATTTGTGACGAGTGATTCTGGAAAAACCTAAGGTCCGAAGGCTCCAACAGCGTTTCCTTCCTCACCTGTTGTATAGAGAAGATTTAATAGATGCAAAACATGTATAACCATTCAAAACCTTATTGCTACAGCAGCTGGTTTATCTACTGACCAAATTCGGATACGATGCAGTAAGAGTAGAAAGTCTTCTTTCTCCACCATATATTTCTCCAGCAGCTATGTAAATCTGGATATTACGATCAATATCCAATGCCCGTAATGTGAGTGCAGTTTCTTCAGGAGTCAAAGGGCATAGACCTTCCCTTCCTTTTCATATCAGAATCTATGACCTTCTCTTTCCACCAGGGGTAGGCATATCTGGGATTGATTTAAAGACAGTAGCCGAATAAACACTAGTACCAATACTAAGAATGGACCATTTTGCCCAAATACAAAAAAAGTAAACATTTTAATGTGAAACAAACAAAGAAGAATTTACCTCATTCGTGTTAGTTCATCCACCTCCTCTGCATTGCACCCTTGTGTACACCCAGAAAAAGCTAGCATGTCCATTTCATATCTCAGATGAAGTACTAAGAATGGACCATTTTGCCTTAGAATTTTTATAACTTTTCTACCCAATTCTTCAATCTGAGGAGTAAACTTCAGAGCACTAAAGTTTACTCTGCAACGCAGGCGTTGAAGGTCCATGGGCTGATCATTATTGGCAAGCCGAGCATCTGTTCTGTTCAAATGGACGACTTTATATTTCTGAATCAAGGGAAGAATCTGCATCCAACAAGCATATTATGTGACTAAAAACTCTTAATCCATAAGTACTATTAATACAATCAGGATCCTCGTTACATATAGAGTTTCATCTCATGTTTCACCTTATGAAGTCGTCTAATTCACATAATATGATGATTATCCTAAACATTAGATGAAACTAATAGCAACTGATATTTGCTGACCTGATTTTGATAGTAAGTGATATCAGACCAACTAATGGGGGCATGGTATAGATCATCCCTAGCTCGACCCTCGTCTTAACCCTAGGAGGCAGCTCCTTCAGTATTCGAACTTCATCTCTCAATGATGAAATAAAATGATCAACATCGAATATGTCTTGAAACTCGCTGCAAACACCAAAAACATTCAGTTTAGGCTGGGAACTCGAAAGACCTTGTTACAACTTACGAATGAAGTATTGGTTTTCGGTTTGATATTTATGTACCTAGGATCATTCCAAAATGAGGTCTTGTCCAGTTCAGGAACTATTAATGTAACATTTAGGAATCTTGCAATCGCAACCATGTCACATATCTGAGGCGAAAAAGACAAGGTCAGAACACTCACTAGATATAAAAGAGAAACGGAAGCTTTAAAGAAAACCCCACAGCTGCGCGCATTTGATTAAGCCCACCATTGCATGAAACCATCAGATAACCTCTGTTCTTGTAAACCCCTATTGGAAACACACGATTCAAATCATCATAAGTTAAAAAGCGGCATAACACCTTCAGAAAAGCATCAAGAAACCATATGTCAAATCTCACAAACAAAAATCATCATAGAGATGATCAGTCATAATTATAAGATAGTACTAGATACCACAGTTCTTCAACCATCAAAATTCACCACAGATAAAAACTAAAAAACAAAAGAAAACCCTCAACATACGCAAAAACTGGCGTGAGACTGTCTCAAGCTTGAGACCGTACATAAATTAACACTCATCATTCGAAAGTGTTAAATCTGTCATTCCCAGAATAATACTCGCTCTCACCGATAGTCTCAAGGAAGACCTACTCCTCAACAAATATAATAAAAAAATCAACAAACAAGCACACCCCAACACAGAAATTCACCTCTCAAGCCACAAATAAGTTCGAAAAAGAGGTTTCAACAAGATGATCCAATCTAAGCATCCAAATGCAGTAGATTTAAAAGTTCCCATTGAATATAAATAAGATAAGGTACAACTCATAACTGCCAAATCAAGCTGATACTCACGCTTGGGGGAAGAACTCTAACAATGTGTTGGGGAGACGACTGGACGTCCAAAGCAACGGCGGCGGCGGATTCTTGGGAAAAGCAAGACGGCCAACCCTTTAAAACACGAAGGCCCCTAGTCTCACTTAACGCCGTTAACTGAACTAAACAAGTCCAAAGCAAAATAGAGGTAGTAGCTCTTATCATCCAAAGCTTCATTCTCGATCGCGATACCATCCCACTATTCCTCAGCTTCTCCAATCCTTTACCCCCAAACGACGCCGTTTTAAGACCCATTATCCCCCACCTTCTTCTTCTATTGCTCTCCTCACGCTCTTTTATTCTACACATGCCCACAAACCCATAAAAACAGCTCTACCTTGCGAAAAGAACAATCTCTTGATCCCAAATTCAATGTTAATCAATAGGGGTTTTGAAGAATCGGAAATGTGAGACGTAATCAAAGCGCAAGTCAATTGCAAATCTAGACGTGCAATGAGCCAAAATTGCTTGCAGATTTTAGCCAGATTCTTTCTGCCAACGACTTTTCCGAGGAAGTTGCTCACATTACAGACATATAAGTCAAGAGTAACCGACAAGGAAGGTCGATCTTTACCTTCACCGATCTCAGGTGAAAAAATTGAAGGTGTTTGGGCGGAAAAATGAAAAGGGTCGACGGAATAATCAGCGTTGGATCCGGAGAAATCCGGTGAAACAATAGGGTCGCCGGAGAAATGGCAGCTGAAGGAAGCTCTCCGAAGAGAGAATTAGAGAATTTGAAAATGAGAGAGGGGATGAGGGAGGAGAGAGACAGATATGCGCGTCGGTGGGAGAGAGAAAAGAGATGTAAGAAGAGTGCGTGGAGTGTGTGTGGTGCAGAATCAGCATAAATCAAATCAAGGAAAAAAAAAAAAAAAAAAGTGAAATGTTGTCGCAAGTGAATCAATGTAGAATGATGAATGTGATTGATGAACACCCTCCCATTCGCAACTTTACCTCTCTGGTAACTATTATCCACTGTGCTGACCTAACGAGCCTTTATCTATGATCAATGATTGAAATATCGCGATATATCATGGATATATGACAAAAATTGAGATTGGGATACGAATATTAGGGAGTAATGTATTTTTAGGCGAATATCGCGAAATATCGCGGAAATATCGCAAAATATCGATATGGGTCGGGCGTAGTGTATTTTTCCGAATATCGCGGAAATATCACAAAATATCGCAATTTTTTAAAAATCGCTATTTTTAATTTTTATATAATTTAGAATTTTTTTAATTTCGTTTGTTTTCGACAAATAATAGAATATTTCGAGATATAGACTTATGTGCAATCAATTATCGGCAAGATTCCCAAAAGCAGATAGCTCAATGAGAATGGAGGAAATAGCGATGGGAAAATGGTGAAAATGATGGTGATAGTGGAAATAATTAAGATGATTATTTTCAAATCGGGTGTTATTAAGTTCGTTGATGGTGAGGCCGAGCTTCACTCATGCAACACAAGATATGGACCATTGAAGCGGAGCGGGAGGTCCATGGATAGGTGCAATCGAAAGGAATACATAAGGAGGCGTGCCTTGACTCAAGAAGAAAGCTCAAATACGATATTGAATCACTTTCGGTCGGTTTTGATTATAGTGATATGTCTCAAGATTCATATGCTCCTTGCACATATGAGTGTTCTCAATCCGATCTCTTCTTTTGTCATCATCTGTTGACTCATCATCTTTCCTCTTTGATATGGATCTGTCATTCTCTGCAAATTTCAACTTATTACGCTTATATTTCATCCTTAATCGATCATACCTTTTTTGTTAGCAAGGCCATCTGTTCCTTGAAGGATAAGTCGGCTCCTTTAGATTGATTATAATCCTGTCTTCTTTGTTGACAAAGGCAATCTTAGGCGAGGTGCTTGACTCCATCTCATCTTCCTCATCTTCAATCTGAATATCATATTCTAGAGCTTTAAGATGAGAAAATAAGGTATGATGAGAGATTGAGGACAAATTCCGAGTTGCTTTGAGGATATTGGCCTTTTCTCTCCATCTTTTACTCAAAGATACGAGTATCTTGTTATTGATTTCCTTTTACGTATAATTCTTTCCCAAATCTGACTTTGTTGAGAAGATTTGTTAATCGACATCCGGTTGGTCAACAGTTTCATTTTTTCATCTTGAATGTATCAAATGCATGCAATCTTGTTGAAGGCTGAAAGTGTGCGTGTAGTGTAAAATAGAATGATGTTGTATTGAATGTTATGGCATGCACTACAACATCTAAATATCGAGAATGTGAAATACGGCGGAAGACTAACACTACAATGCAAAGGAGTAAATTTTTCATAGACTTGTTAATTAAAGTCTATGATACTGTCACAAACGCTTTCACTAATTCGAGAGTGAATACAAAAGTTTGTGTAAAGAGTTTCCCAAGACGGAACCTTTACAACGAAAAATAAAGACTCAATATCACCTATTGACTCTTAAACGGCTAAGTGTAGTATTGCAAAATATTACACCGTCAAAAGTAAATCAAAGTATCATGACATCTACGCTAATGACACTTCAATAAACCTATGTTGGTAAACGAGGTAACATGCACAAGTACCAACGTAAAGGGGGAATAACGGCCTATCTCTTGGATGCACTAACGCACTCAACAATTGATATTTGGATATTCCTTGCCATTGATGAAGTCCTCGGTCCTCTATTTATAGACGTCCTTGGCTTCAACCATAGATCCTTGTAGATGGATCTAGAAAGACTCCAAAATAACTTCCCCTTAATTCTCTCACATAACCGTCCATGTAGCTAGTTGATTTCGTGGTTAACTCCTGCAACCGCATGATCTAGGTCCTTCTAAATCTCTCTGGAATTAGTCTTGAATTACGGATCCTTGTGGAAGATTCGGAATCCGTCCTCAATGTTGCACTTGATGTTACGACATCCTGCAACATTTGACTCGATCTTCATTCCAGATCCTTGTAGAATGTTCTAGATCTTCAACCTCGCAATGTCACAACATCTACTACAACATTGAAGCTGTTAGAGAATAAAAGTTAGTTATATGAAGAAAGAAAGGGTCAAATTCGATGTAGCAAAATATGTGATAACATCACATGCGACATCAACGAGAAGCTTATTCTCCTTTACTTGATTAGATCCTCGCATACATTAGCAAGTGTTTCCCACATTTCCTTCGTTGTTTTGCATCTTTTAACTTTCTCAATCCAATCTTTACTCGGTGTCTCGATAATTTCAGTCCTTGCCACTTGGTCTAGATTACGGATCTTCCTCTCATCATTAGTCACTCAACACTTTTCTTTTCTTGCTTAGCCCTTGTCTCTGCGGCTCCGGTTCCATCACTTTTACCTCCATGATAGAATTTTGTTGGACCTTCCTCTAGAACTTCCTCTATACGATCATGGATTGCCTTGAGATTATTTTTCATTCGAATTTCCAATAATCGTATTCCTCAATAGAGAACTCGGGTAAACTCCTAGTTTTCTTACTCTTAACAGATGACATAGTAAATCAAGAAACTCAACAAGAACTTGTTAGCAAGGTTAGTGGATCGAAAATAGAAAAGTTGGATAAAGACAATTCCAAAACTTTTCAAGACCACAAATCTATATCGAAGCTTGACTTAACACCGCTCTGATACCACTTGTTGGTCCCACTAAATGAGTGATTTATAAAGAGCTTAGAACACCTTCTAGTGAAAATCTAGAAGGGGGATTGAATAGATTTTCAAATCCTTTTTCAAAGATTAGATTAACTATTCAAAGTACCAAAGCTTATGCGGCGGAAAAGCTTGATTTTAACTCAATCTCTAAGGATCAAAAGCAATCGATTAAGAATCGAAATCGAATTTGTTTGAATGTATGAAGAATAACAAGATAAGGAAAATAAAGCGGTAAAGAACACCACGACTTATAGTGGTTCGGATCAAACAAATCCTACATCCACTCTCCTTCTTCAACTTGAAGAAGGGTCTCGACTACTTACTATCTTACTCACTTACAAATGTACAAATACAATGTTTGAAGATCTCTATCTTCGATCCTATCTTCAATCTCCCTATCTTTACGGAAATTCTTAGATTACGGTGCGAAGTGTTGAAGATATACAAACAAGTGTTCTACAAACACTTTGAACTTATGAATATTGCTTTGAAAACTTTTTGTGTATTTTTGAGAGCTTGTGAATAATGTGAATGAGAGTGCTGAAAGTTATTTTTGAAATTGTGTCTAAATATATTTATGAGCTCGAGAAACGGTTAGTTTGTTGTAACAAACTAAAAATCGCTTTTAACAAACTTATTTTTTAAAAGCTGTCTTGTCCTCGGTGATCTTGGTCTAGTCATCTGCGAAATGACTTGATGAAGACTTGCCTTTCTTATTCTACTCGGCTTGTCTTGACCTTGTCTTGAGCTCTTCATTATTGTCTCCAACAGACGACCATCTCAAGCTCGTCTTCAAATTACCTATACTTCTTCGACCTCGGTGACTTTTCTAGCTCTATCTAGTGCAGTCGGCATAGTGCTAGAGTTCTACCTCGGTTGTTTCTCTATAGTTGGTGGCCATCTTCCTTTGCATGAATTGACTCTAATCGCTACTTTTAACTCATCAAAACTTCTTCTCGATCTAACAATTTCCCCCTTTTTGATGAAGTTAAAGCTGCAAGAAGAGACAAACTCACAGTGATGTTAGTCAAGGTTATTCATGATGATCGAGATGAACACATTTCAAATACATAAGTATTTAGTTCGGACTTTATTCACATAAGAGCACTTAATTCACACTTAGATATTTTTTAGAAAAATTTTAACTTTATCGGATGATTAGTACTTAGAAAATTTTGAGTCTTAGGACTTAGAAGATTTTTATTTTTTTTTGAGAATTTTAATACGAGATGGAAGTTTCCTCGATGATTAATACTTAGAAAATTTTTAGAGAGGTTTTCTTAAAAAAAGTAAAGAAAGCTTAAAATTATAAGACAGAGTAAATCGATAAGGTCAAGTATATTCATAGATGATTTACAAGATTACAAACTGGTGCGAGATAAGAAAGAAAGATAAGGAAAAGAAAAATCCTGTTCTTATCAAACACCCCATTGATCTTCTTAGGGACCATAAGCCGGTTGAACACTCTTCTCCTCACCGCTTGAGGTCTTCCTCTGTGCAAGTCCAGACTCGGCCTACGCCCTCTGAACAATTCCCTTTACCCGGTCTAGTTCTAGGGATTCATCTGATTTCTTGGCGGGTATTGCATATTCAAAGGTCAGGCGATCAGATTGACGTTGAACTCCATATTTGCTTATTCCGGCAGCCGATGATAGAGATCCGCGTCCACCTTTTCCATCCACTCGTGCCAAGCCAAGTCTCGGATCTTGCTTTGAGTTGATCCTGGGGCCTTGAGAATATACGGTAGTACATCCACATTCCTTCCGGGTTCTTGACCTTGTACTCATTCTTGTATTTGCCACAAGCCGACTTAGGAGGAGCATCTGTTGCATGAAATGGTCGAAGTTTGCGCCGCCTTGATCCTTGATTAGCCATTTCCGCTCTGCGCTGCTCCAAAAGACATTGGCACCCTTCTCTTTCCTCGACTTTTCTTCTCTTTCTTCCCAAAGTACTCTTTTTCACTTTTGATCCTTTTGATCTGCTCTTCGGAAAGATCGAGTAGTCGGCTTCCCTTTTCCCTTTGCCCTTGGTAGCGGCTCGAGAGAGATGTCGGTGATTTTGGCTCATCACCGCTACCTACTTGCCTTTACTCTTGGCTTCCTCCGGCTCGAGACTCCTTGATTTAGCCAAGAGTTTTTCTGTCATTTCCTCTTCCTCCTTCCTCCTCTTCTCCTCATCTTCTTTCAAAGCTTCCTCCAGTTGACTTACCCTCGGTGGAGAGCGGCCAACTCATCGAGACTTAAGTCTCGAGGTCCTCCTTGCTTCCCGAGATCAATTGTGTTGGCCTTTATGCCCAGTTCCTTCCCGGTCTCCTTGACCACGGTTGTGAGGGCTTGTCTCTTCTCTTGCTCTTCTTTTTCCCCCTTTTTAACTTCGGTGGCTAGGTTTGTCGGTTTGTGTTAAGGTCGTTGCATTTTACCACGAAATCGATGGTCCACCGCCATCACGTTCGCCACTATCTCGATTGTAGCCTTTAACCTCTTCTCTTAGAGCCTTCATCTCCTCCTCCATATCCTTTACTTTATCAACCAGCAAAGAGTTAGTCATAGATGTAATTTTATTTGAAAGTGTTACCTCGACCTCTCTCATGCTAGCGATCATTGTTTGAATCGCTTCCACCATATTCTTCGTCCTC
Source organism: Paraleonurus japonicus (assembly GCA_030762865.1). Taxonomy (NCBI): domain Eukaryota; kingdom Viridiplantae; phylum Streptophyta; class Magnoliopsida; order Lamiales; family Lamiaceae; genus Paraleonurus; species Paraleonurus japonicus. The sequence continues at coordinate 30,537,070 of CM061054.1, forward strand.
TTTTTCATCTTCCTCTTGAAGGCAGATTGTATCTTTTTCTCCATCTTGTCAAGGATAGAAGAGATGACAGGTTGTAGGGTTAAGATCACTGTCTTCATCCTCGGATGAGGAATCGACGAGGAGGGAGATTGGTCTTTTGAGTGGGTGGAGGGGAGGAGAATGAGTTTGGATAGTTGGGAGGAGAGAGTAGGATGGGATAGGAATAGGTGAGGTTTGGACTTGCGGGAGGAGTTGGTTCGGTGATGGGGGAGGGGTTGGTTGTGTTTGTGGGATGGGAGTGGGAGATGAGGTTTGGACAGATGGAGATGGTGGTTGAGGTGTGGGTTGATCTGTGGGTGGGATGGTGGATGAGGGTTGTCCAGCTACGGTTGGAGTGATGATTGAGTACGGTTTCGGGGATTGGGGTTTGTGTTTGGACAAGTGTGGGAGTAGGGTGCTCGAGAGGCTCGAGGTACCGACCTTGGATACCTCTTCATTGCACGATTGGCTAGGTTGGACGAGATGGGGAGGTAGGTCATTTTGAGGAGGCTCCGAGGTGTCACTGGGTCACCTCTTCATTGCCGAGGGCGGAGATAATAGACTTGTACCTTTCTCAGGGAATGGGTGAGAGAGCACCTTCCTTGGTTGGAGAGGGAGGCACTTCAAGCCGCCCAACCTCGGTTGCTATCTCAAGCACCGGCACCTCCTCTGCTAAGAGTGTGGTGGTCTCGGCCGCTTGCTCGACTCCTTCGTTGCGGAGGAGCCTTGAGAACTTTGAGAAATTTTTCTCGGCCTCCTTACCGGTGGTATTTCAACTTCTTCCTCCTCTTCGTCCGAGGCATCTTTGGCGAGGCGGTAGATGAGCCTTCACCAGACTTCTTCTCGAGAAGCTTTTATCAGCCTCCTCCTCTTCCTTCTCTGAGATGTTCTCGGAGCCACAACAACTTCTTCATGAGTTGGAACCACAACTGACTTCTTCAAGTGTTGTGATCCAGTGCGAGTACATCGGCTCTGACCTCTCCTCTGCTGTGGATTCTGGAACCATCTCTTACGCTATATTGGAGCAACAGTGCCTCCTCAGTGCAGCTTCCCTCGATTTCTTGCCTCATCGTAGTCATCATCCGAATCGCACTCCTCCAAGTCTTTCATTTTTCGTCGGAATTCCCTTCGTTTGGAGTACTTCTTTGCTCCCACTCTTGATCACTGTTTTGTTTAATCCTTCGATCAACACAATAATTTTATTAAACAAGCTTCTTGTGGTGGTCGCAACCCATCCTTCAGCAATCGACTTGAATGTCGGCCTTTTCTTCTCTTCATTCAACCTCGTAAATCAGCAGCTTGTACCCAATTTGCTTGAACTCCATCCAGATTGCCCGCATACAACACAATATGGGCTTAGATAGCCCATCATGCGAACTTTGTCTCCTAAGACCGATTTTGTTACAAGCTGTCATCAATAATCTAAATCTCCTTCTCACATATTCTTTTTTCAAGTCTCTTTGTGGTCCTCTGTATTTGACTGCGCCATCAAGTCGAAAGATTCTTCCCATTCATCTTCTTTGTACGTCAATGGGTTCACTCTATCGATGTATCAAAGATCCTGGCAATGGTTTCCCTTGTATAGGACAAGATTGTCCCATCCACCTTCGTAACAAAGCCATCAAGTTGTCTTCCATATTTACCGTAAATTCCGCCCCAAGGAGATCCAAAGTCTTGCTCTAAGATGATTTCATCAATGAGAATCCTCTTAATTGCGATGCTTCCAACAATTGTAGAATTTCCGTCGATTCTCTCTGTCCTCTCGGTGGTTTCAAAATCCGCATACATCTCTACTTTAAGTTTATTCTTAAAAACTTCTTCGTTCATTTTGAACCCGAGAGGTATTGGTGGCAATATAAGTTGGTTTGTGGATCTTTGTGATTTTGGAAGAGGAAGCCATTGGGGATAATTTGCGATAAGAATTTGGAGAGGATTTTGTAGTAATTTTTGGTAAGTAAATGTGAAAATGAATTTGAAAACGAAGGGGTAAGATTTTAAATCAAGAAGAGAGAGAGGAAAAATTGGGGAAAATGATACATGGCAAAATTAGATTCATTTTAGACCGAAGATTGACTAAAGCGCGTGAAAAAACATCAACGGTTATGCGAAAAGTCACTTCATATTCAGTGTGTGGAACTTACTCGCCTTGAAATGTGTAAAAGTAACCGTCTAACCTACTGATTAGACTGCTAATAGGGTTGCTTTATGCGGAGGTAGTAAGTATACTGACGTGGCCGAAATATACCTTTCTTTGCATAAAGGATTCCTATTTCAGACTGGGTTTTATCGGACTTAGTCAAAAATGACCTTGTCTTATCCTTTTGAAAATTTCTCCGAGTCGATTATTTGAATACAAAGAATTTTCAAGACAAAGTTTAATTAAATGCCATAAATTTAAATAAACGAGTTTTCAAGGACACAACTCATCTGAAAAGTTTTGAAATATTTGAGCTGTGAGAATAATTTTGAAAATAATTTTGAAGAAAACAAGGAAGGGGAGAACAAATGAGGAGGTTTATTAGTTTAGAAAATTCAAGCTAATCTAACAATGTTGATCTATTACCTGTTCTCGCAGATACACAAACTTCAAGAAACCATTAGTAGCCAAAGTAAGTCGGATAGGATGCGAGATAGTCATCTGTTTTGAAGAAATCGGTGACTATTGTGTCCTTGTCTGATTTACTTGATGTCGAATAAGCAATTGTCAAGTCGATAAGGTCAATATGACTAATCCTTGATTCTTGATTCCTAAGAAGGAGATTAATGATATCGGCTCTATGATTGTCCTTTGACACATATCAAGTCGACAATTCTTTCTAGACAATGATTTAAAGAAGGGAAAAGAAAGAAGGAAATACAAGATACAAGCAATAGGAATTAAAAATCAGCTAAGGATGCATCAAGTAATCTTAATTCTAAACACAAATCCTTAAATCTAGATTCAGCTAGGGGTTTTGTAAGTAGATCTGTTTTACGAGACTCGGTTGCTATCTTTTTCTATTCTAATGTCATTCTTTTCAACATGATTTCTAATGAAGTAATGTCGATATCTATATGCTTACACCTAGAATGCAAGACAGTGTTGTATGTCATAGCTATTGCACTATTACTATCACAGTAAATAGGAGCAGATGATGTTAGAATGTTATAATCCCTAAGGCTGACTAATCCAGAGGAGTTGAGAGCAACAACTACCAACCGCCATGTATTCGGCTTCGGTTGTGGAGGTTGCAATGACGTCTGTTTCTTAGATAACCAAGAAATTAATTTGTTGCCTAAAAATTGACAAGTTCCAGAAGTGGATTTCCTATCAATTTCTGACCTCCAAAATCTGAGTCTGAATAGCACGATAGCTCGAAGTTGTCATCGGATGGGTACCACAACCCAACCTGCAAAGTCCCCTTAAGATATTTAAGGATTTTCTTAGCCGTCTCCGGATGAGTTTTCTTGGGATTTGATTGGAATCTTGCACATACCCCAACTGCAAAGGCTATGTCTGCCTACTTGTAGTGAGATAGAGAAGGGATCCAATCAGTCCACGATACTCCGTTGCATCCGTGGGTATCCCCGGTCATCTGAATCCATAGAGAAGTTAGTTGCCATAGGTATTTTAACTTCCCTACTAGTAGTCATCCCAAATTTATCTATAAGATCCTTAACATACTTAGTCGATGTATGAATATGCCCTTACTCGTCTATTTGATTTGCAAACCTAGAAAGTATGTTAATTCACCCATCATTGACATTTCAAACCTGTTTTTCATGAGAGTACTAAATTCTTCACACAAGGTCGATTAGGTGAACCAAATATGATGTCATCCACATAAATTTGAACTAATAAGATGTGCCATCTATTTCTTTTCTAAACAATGTTACTGTCTATCTTACCTTTTGAGAAATCACTTGATATCAAGAATTCAGACAGGGCATCATACCAAGCCACGGGTGCTTACTTCAATCCATATAGAGCCTTATGGAGTTTATAGACCTTATTATTGATCCTAAACTGCGGGGGCTGTTCTACATAGACCTCTTCAAGTAACACACCATTCGAAAGACAGACTTGACATCCATTTGAAAGACTTTGAAAGATTTATAAGCGTGAAATGCTAAAAACAGCCTTATTGCTTCTAATCGGCAACTAGAGCATAGGTTTCATCATAGTCTATACCCTCGCATCATGAGTAACCTTGTGCTACCAATCTTGCCTTATTACGAACAATAATGTTGTTTTCATCATTTTATTCTTAAACACCCATTTGGTGCCTATAATCTTTACGTGTAAGGGTCTGTCCACGGTTCCCAAACATTTTGCCTTTTCAAGCGATGCAGTTCTTCTGCATGGTCATTATCCATTTGGATCGAGATAGAGCCTCCTCAATAGACTTAGGCTCAAGAAGTGACACATAGCATCTCGAACATACTTTGGGAATCTAACATTGTTCGTGTCTGAACACTACTAGATGGATCCCTAATGATCCGATCAGTTTGGATGATAACTTCTCATCCTCTTGCCTGCTTGAGTTGAAGTACCCTCATCTCGTAGACTCGGTAGGTGACTCAACCGATTCTTCCCGAGCAGATGTTCCCCTTCATCTACCGACCCTAGCTGATCGGATGATGTCAAGGGTGTCTCCTCAGATGGAACTGAAGAGGAGTTGCCTTCGATTCTCGGATGGGGATTCTTCATCATCCGAATCAATCAAAACTAGGCGAGATAGATTGTCCTATGTTTAGTTTTAGTTAGTTCAATTTTATCTAGATCATCTGTAATTTGATTCACTTTATCTCGAAAAGTATGCAATTCATCAAATACCACATGAGGAGTTTCCTCCACACAAAGAGTTATCTTGTTGAAGACTCTGAAAGCTTTGAATGTGTTGGAATATCCCAAAAATATTCCATCACCGCCTTAGCATCAAAAGTCCTCGGCTTAGACTTCTCATTGTTATGGATGAAGCATTTACAACCAAAAGCACAAAAGTATGAGATTCTTGGAACCTTACCTTTCCAAATCTCATAAGGTGTCTTCATTTTGCTCTTGGTAGTAAGCATCTATTCAGGTTTAACAAGCGGTGTTGATAGCCTCGGCCCAGAACCTACGAGGTGTTCTATACTCATGGACGCTTCTTTGAGAGTCCTATTTCTTCTCTCCACAACTCAATTACTGTGGTGTTCTAGCCGAAGAAGTCTCATGAACTATACCATTCTCATTCAGATAGTTAGATAAACAAGAATTTAAAAATTCGGTTCCCTTATCACTCTTAATTTTAATAATATTAACACCCTTCTCATTTTGAATTTGTCTCGAACAGATCGGGGATCTTGTTTCTTGTCTCATTCTTTTTTAAAAGAAATATTACCCAAGTGTATCTAGAAAAGTCATCAACAACTACAAGGGTATATATCCTTCCACTAAAGCTGAGTGGTGTAACGAGTCCAAACAAATCAAGATGAAGGAGTTGTAAAACCCTTTCAGATGAGGATGTGTTAATACTTCTAAAAGAGTGTCCGGATTTGTTTACCTTTTTGACAAGCATCACATTTGATTAGTTGAACAAAGCTTCTCAGGTAGTCCTTTGATAAAATTCTTCTTAGCTAGCTTGCTAAGGGTTTTGAAGTTCAAATGACTAAACCTTTTATGCCATAGCAATGAGATCATCTCCACCTTTAGCTACAAGACATGTGTCTTTGGGGCAACTATTAAAATTAGCCACATAGACATTACCATGTCTCAAGCCGATTAAGAGTACCTTGTCTCGAGGAACTATCTAAGATATCACACTTATCTTTAGAAAATTTAACAAAGAAACCTTTATCACAGAGTTGAGAAACAGACAACAAGTTATGCTTTAAACCTTCTACAAAATAAACGTCGAGATACTGGACATCCCTTATAATTAATGTACCAACTCCCTTAGTCTGTCCACAGATATTATCTCCAAACAAGACTCTAGGACCATCAATATTTTGAAAGTTTGATAATAACTTCTTATCACAAGTCATGTCTTGTGAACAAGAATCGCCTATGTACCTAATGGAAGCTAGAATTTCTTCTTTTAATGATAGTCCACAGGATTCCTCTTTGGCCATCGAGACAAACTTCGTAAATGCGATCCAAAATCAGATGAAGATGATGATGATGATGATGACTCTTTCTCCTCGGAAGAAGAGCTCTACGATCGCAAAACGCCTATCTCTCTTCTTCCTTTTCTCCTCTCTTTCTTTGGGAGTAAAGGTGTGGACAGTCATACTGAAGTGCCACCGGCTTGTTACAGTGTAACAAGTATCTCCCCGATCGACTTAGGACTAATAGGATTCCTTTTCGCGGGAGATTTATATCTTCTTGTCGATCTCTTCTTTTGTCATCATCTGTTGACTCATCATCTTTCCTCTTTGATGCGGATGCGGATCTGCCCTTCTCTGCAAATTTCAACTTATTACGCTTATATTTCATCCTTTTTGTTAGCAAGGCCATCTGTTCCTTCAAGGATAAGTCATCTCCTTTAGATTCAACTATAATCTTGTCTTCTTTGTTGACAAAGGCAACAGCCTTAGACGAGGTGCTTGACTCCATCTAATCTTCCTCATCTTCAATACGAATATCATATTTTATAGCTTTAAGATGAGAAAATAAGGTATGATGAGAGATTGAGGACAAATTTCGAGTTGCTTTTGAGGATATTGGCCTTTTCTCTCCATCTTTACTCGAAGATCGAGTATCTTGTTATTGATTTCCTTTTACGTATAATTCTTTCTCAAATCTGCAGCTTTGTTGAGAAGATTTGTTAATCGACATCTAGTTGGTAAACAGTTTCATTTTCTTTCATCTTGAATGTATCAAATGCATGCAATCTTGGTCAAGCTTATTCTCCTTTACTTGATCGATCCCTCATATACATTAGCAAGTGTTTCCCACATTTCCTTCATTGTTTTGCATCTTTTAACTTTCTCAATCCAATCTTTACTCATTGTCTCGATAATTTCAGTCCTTGCCACTTGGTCTAGATTATGGATCTTCCTCTCATTATTAGTCGGCTCAACACTTTTCTTTTCTTGCCTAACCCTTGTCTCTGCAACTCCAATTCCATCACTTGTACCTCCATGATAGAATTTTATTGGACCTTCCTCTAGAACTTCCTCCATACAATCATGGATTGCCTTCAAATGATTTTCCATTCGAATTTCCAATAATTGTATTCCTCAATAGAGAACTTCGGGTAGACTCCTGGTTTTCTTACTCTTAACAGATGACATAGTGAATCAAGAAACTAAACAAGAACTTGTTAGCAAGGTTAGTGGATCGAAAATAGAAAATTTGGACAAAGACAATTCCAGAAACTTTTCAAGACCACAAATCTATATCGAAAGCTTGACTTAACACCGCTCTAATACCACTTGTTGTTCCCACTTTGATTGAGTGATTTATAAAGAGCTTAGAACACCTTCTAGTGAAAATCTAGAAGGGGAGGTTGAATAGATTTTCAAATTCTTTTTCAAAGATTAGATTAACTATTCAAAGTATCAAAGCTTATGCAGCGGAAAACTTGATTTTAACTCAATCTTTAAGGATCAAAAGCAATCGATTAACAATCGAAATCGAATTTGTTTGAATGTATGAAGAATACCCCGTCAAAAAAATGTATGAAGAATAACAAGATGAGTAAAATAGAGCAAAGAAAGAACACCAAGACTTATAGTGGTTCGGATCAAACAGATCCTACATCCACTCTCTTTCTTCAACTTGAAGAAGGGTCTCGACTACTTACTATCTTACTCACTTACAAACGTACAAATACAACGTTTGAAGATCTCTATCTTCAATCCTATCTTCAATCATCCTATCTTTCTGGAAATTCTTAGATTACGGTGCGAAGTGTTGAAGATATACAAACAAGTGTTCTACAAACACTTTGAACTTATGAATATTGTTTTGAAAACTTTTGGTGTATTTTTTGAGAGCTTGTGAATAATGTGAATGAGAGTCTTGAAAGTTATTTTTGAAAGCGTGCCTAAATATATTTATAAGCTCGAGAAACGGTTAATTTGTTGTAACAAACTAAAACCGCTTAACAAACTTATTCTTGAAAAGCTGTCTTGTCCTCGGTGATCTTGGTCTAGTCGAAATGCGGTGACTTGGTGAAGACTTGCCTTTCTTATTCTACTCGGCTTGTTGATTAGGGTGAATTTGTGCGTGCTTATCTTGTGGTTTATTTGCTTATTCTTATATATTTTATGAGCATTTTCTCCCGTATTCGTACACTTGCGAGGTTTTACGGTTGTGGAAGGTTTTTGTTGGTTTTGTAGGTGTTGATCATTCATTTGGTACGATTCAACCTTCCATCAAACCTCTCTTAGGTTCATGTTCTCGAGTAAAGTGAAGCATCGAGAGGAAATTAGAAAGGCATGAAGGCGAGGTTCGAAACGCAAGTGGAATCGTCAAAATCGGAGGTCAAATGCACTGTCTCGAGCTCATCTCGAGTCATGTCTCGAGTGGCGTCTCGAGTCGAGACAGGCTCATGACTCGAGTCGAGACGTAAGGAGATTTACGTGAGCAAGCTAGCATGTCTCGAGTGGTGTCTCGACCTGTCTCGAGTGGCGTCTCGAGTCGAGACGGGTGGTCAACTCGAGTCGAGACGGCCGGGGAAGCTCGAGACAAGCGAGTCAACTGTCTCAACTCGAGTCAAGCAAATGTCTCGAGTCGAGACAGCTTCTCGAGCTTGATTTTGCGAGAACTTAATTTTTCAAGGGACTCACTTGCAATTTCAGCCTTTTCACTCGAGCCCCCGCTATAAAAGCCCAATTTTCTGAATTGAAGAGGAGGAACTCATTTGGGAACACAATTCCACACTTAGATTAAATTAGCTTTGATTAGAAACATTGAATTCCATTTTCCCTTTTCTTGTTCTTCAATTTCATAGATAGATAGCTTTAATTTCTGATTAGAGTAAGTTTACCCATTGCTTATCTTAGTTTAGTTCTTCAATTCAAGCAAGGAATCAACTATTGTAAGGATCTTTTGCAAGTTTTCATCCATTCAATTAAGGTGATATCTCCCAATTTATTGCTTTCATCTAGTTATTCATGGGTAATGTTTATATTGCTTTGATTTCTATTTTGTTGATCAAATTAGCCATGGGCTAACCCTCTTGATTGCTTGGGTGTTGGAATTACATATGAATTTGGTGTTGAACATGAATTGATCACTTTGATTGGCATGTGTTTGTGGTTTTAATGCTTCTACTAATGGGCTTTGTGATGATCTCTTGATTAATTAATTTCATTAGCTTGATTCGTTGAATTAGTGTATTACAACGAGAGTTGGGTATGCTTAGGATAGGATTGAGTGAACTAATTGATTGATTTTGATGATTTTGATCGTAATTGATTGCACCGAGAGGTGAATGAGTTGCTAGATTCCCCAATTAGTGGACATTGCATACCTAGGTGTGTAGTGAAGGGACGACCTAAACATTAGTACCCGATTGTGAACGTGTTTAGGTGATCAACGGTCCTAGGAGCTAGCTTGCTAGAAATTACGTGATCGCTCTTAGCTTTTGCCATATCCATGCCTTGATTTGTGATCGATTCGTGTGATACCCGAAGGATTGTGTAAGGAAGACACCCGAGCGATCGCTTTCACACACCATTTGCACTCGTTAGAGTTTTATTTGTTTCCTATTGCTATTTGCTTGCTCTTGTTTATTTTGTTGTTGATTTAAGTGTTAGTATCCGGATAGCCGCTATAATTCTATAGAAATATATGTTTTGAGGCTTCGCCGTTTTCCTAGTCCTTTGGGTTCGATATTTGTTTGGTCGTAAATACTTAGCGCTAAAATACACGCGATCACTTGTCTTGAGCTCTTCATTATTGTCTCCAACAGACGACCATCTCAAGCTCGTCTTCGGATGACCTATACTTCTTCAACCTCGGTGACTTTTCTAGCTCTACCTAGTGCAGTCACTAGTGCTAGAGTTCTACCTCATTTGTTTCTCTATAGTTGGCTGGCCATCTTCCTTTGCATGAATTAACTCTAATCTGGCTACTTTTAACTCATCAAAATTTCATTTGATCTAACACATGAAATATCTTGTTAAATTTCAAGATTTTAATAAAGTTTCTGTCATTTTTTTATTTTTTGCGATATCGATATATCCATAGATATATCCGTAAAATTAAAGTTGCGATATTTGTTGCAATAGCGATATTTTCATCCTTATCTATGATAGACTATTTTTAAGGTTCGGTCTGAGCTCTTTAGTAAATAGGTCGACTTGAAAGTAAAAGGCCTATTTCTTTGCAACTTTTCTATTTTTCATTAAATTTTAAAAAATCGCACTTATTATATTACACCATATATTATATATATATTATTATTATAATATATTTCTCATATATGCTCTTTTCGTATCAGAATGTTATTATGTTATCTAATATAAAATACTCCCCCGTCCCATAAAAAGCTTTCACACTTTTCTTTTTCGCCCATCCCATTATAAGTTTCACACCCTAAAAATGGAAAACTCTTTATAAACTCCACCCTCACAATTTTTGCTAATTTACACAAATGTCATTACTATTAACTCTCACATACACATAACTCAATAAAGTAATTTTACTTTATACATAAAAGTTTACAAAATTAACCCTCAACCTCAATCAATACTCTTTTTTCTTAATTTTACTTTATACATAAAAGTTTACAAAATTAACCATCAAAACCTCAATGATTGCTCTTTTTTCTTAAAGTGTGTGTCCTCCTACATATGAAAGCTTTTTGGGACGGAGCAATGATTGAGGTTTTGAGGGTTAATTTTGTAAATTTTTATGTATAAAGTAAAAACTTTATTGGATTGTGTGTATGTGAGAGTAAAAGTAATGACATTTGTGTAAATTAGTGAAAATTGTGACGGACGTGAAACTTAAAAAGGGTTTTCCATTTTAAGGGCGTGAAACTTATTATGGGACGGACGAAAAAGGAAAGTATGAAAGCTTTTATGGGACAGAGGGAGTATTATATACCATATATTACATATATATTATTATAATATATATTATTATTTATTTAAATATAGTATATTATATTATTATATATATAATTAAATAAGTCTGCTGTTCGGCTTAAAAGACATACGAGAAAACTTAAGCCTGACCTATTTAATTAATTAGGCTTCTTAAAAGGTGTGAGCTTAGCCTATTTATTAAACAAGCCGAGCCGAGCCGGACTTTAGTAGGCCGGGCCGTAGGCCTGTCGGGTAGCGACCTATTCTCACCCCTACTCCACGGTAAGTCCTCTGCATTTCATCTCAAATTAATCGTAATTATCTATTGAAGTTTTCAATTTCATACTAACCTCCTCTTGATTCCACTTATGTGTTCTATTTTTTCGATTCGATTGTTTAATTGTGAGATCATTATAAAATTATTACTCCTTCCATTTCACATTAATTTTTCACTTTTTTTTTTTTTTTTTGGTTTGTCCAAACATTAGTTTTCATATTTCTAAAACAAATATTTTTTAAATTTCACTCTCACAATATTCACATATTTACACAAAATGTCATTATTTTTACAATCAATCCAACCACTTCTTTTACTTTAATAACAAAAATTTACAAAATTGACCCCAAATATTCTACTCATCACACTTTTATTATTAATGTAAAAGGAGTAGTTGCATTGAATTTAAAATTAATACTCTCTCCGTCCCAAGAAGTTATGCACACTCCTAAAAAGGAAACATCACACAATATTAATATCCTCACAATATCATTTAAATTTTAATAAATCACACTCTTATTCTACTCTATTTTATTCTATCTCCTACTTTATCTAATTAAATCACCGAAAATACCCTTACATTTTTCTCTCTTACTTATTCTCATAAAAGTTAACAAAACTAATTTTTCATAGTTTTTCTACCCTAATAAGTGTGCATAACTTCTTGGGACGGAGGTAGTAGCATTTTGTGTAAATATGCGAATATTGTGAATGTGGAGTTTAGGAAAGAATTTCCTTTTTAGGGATGTGCGATGTGGGACAAACCAAAAAGTATTTGTGAAAACTAATATGGGACGGAGGGAGTAGTAGTGTATGTGCAAAATAAATATATTGAAAGGTATTATGAGATATTGCAGGGTCCATTATGAATATAGTAGTGAGGATTTGAGCCTTAAGAGTATGATCCTCTATAGGTCTCGGGTTTGAAACCCATTGGGTGTAAATAATTTACGAGATGGACCACTCCATACTGAGCTTTGCTCTAGCTTTTAGTGGGGCCACCGCTAGTGGACGGTGAGATTTGTCCCCCAAATTAGTGGGTCCTTTGGCCGGATATCGAGTTATAAAAAATATATTGAAAGATATTATGAGATAGTGTGGGGTCCATTATGAATAAAGTGATTATTATGAATAAAGTCATTGACAATTTGACTAGTTAAAAATATGTTTTAAGGGTAAGGATAAAAATTAAATATGTTTTTTTGGAACAGACTAAGAGGGTATTTGATTGGAAATTTTGCAATGGCAATGAGAATAAGAATATGTATTAGACAATTATGGTGGTTAATGAGAGCAAAAGATGATAAATAATATTATTTTTTCTCCTAAATAAGGTAATTATTAACCATTTTGATCAATATTTTCTCTTCCTACAATCGAGTCCCCACCACCACTAAGAAGCTTCTTTTGTCTCATTTTTTTCCAAAATTTTAGCACAGCACTAATGATGTAACCATCATGTAGACATTCATTTCTCTATTATATACGGGGCAAAGAGGGAAAAGACAATTTCATTGTCATTCTCATTGAAGAGCTTGTAACAAGTGTCACCTAAATTCTTTGGACAGACTTGAAGGTGTGTGTTTACGAAAATCGAGATATTATTCTTGTCATTATTGTAACAATCACGAGTAGCTTGACATTTATAACAGCAGAAGATTAAGTCAAATCTTTGTAAAAATGGATAAAAACTTTTCATAGACTGTAATTAAATAATAGTTTATGACGAAACAATTCACGATGCCGATAATGAATATAAACCAAGTAGAGAAAGATCCACAAGTAGAATCTTTTTAATAAACAAAATACAAGATCTAAACCAATTGTTTAAGATCTAAAAATGGCTAAGTGTATGAAATACAGCGTCAAGTTGACCTATCTAGATATGTTAAAGAACACTGTCTACTAACAATCTAAATAAAATCTATGTTATACAAAATGTGGCAACATTTGATGTAACGTAAACAGGAAATAATGGCCCTATCAATCAAGATGCACTTATCACACTCAACGGTTTGATACTCGATTACTTCTCACACAAGTCTCTTATGATTTTGAATTGAATAGCTCGTATTGTCTTGATGTCCATTCTTAAAGCTTCGGTCATCTATTTATAGATGTAGATCTCAGCCTTCAAGAGCAACGTAAATCCTTGTAGATGGATCTAGAATTCTTCTTATCTAACCTCCTATTTTCCAGCTAAAACTACTCTGAAAACTACCTTTGTAACTGCTCTTGATAATAACGGCTTGATCAAAATAACTCTCCTTTAGTTTTGAACCTCTTAGATCCTTTTGGAGTATTGAACTCGATTGCGAGATCATCAACCTACGAGTCAACAACATCAAAGATAATGTTGAAACAAAAAAAAATTAGTTGTTAGAAGAAATGAAAAATTTGATGTCGTACTGATGTTACAATATTGATGGTAACACCAAAATGTTTAACTTGGTGACATAACAATCTCCCCTAATTTGACCTTTACGCTACAACACACCTAATATATATAAATCGAGTAAAGTGTGTATGATATAGAATCTCATTTTTCTAGCACAACCGATCATATCAAACCAAGTTGTAGCAACAAGAGATCAAATTTTAAGAAACTAAGAGCACAAATAGACAAGTGCTAAAAAAATAAAACTAAACATAGTCGATAAATACACAGAACAAATAAACAAAAATAAACAGTACAAGACATTGGTGCTCAAAAACAACCTCAACAACTATTGGCTTTAAAAACAAAACTTGCAAAAATTTAAATTGTCTTATAACATAAACAAAAATAATTATCAAGAGAGTAATCAACTCCCCTCAATAATTGATAAAAAATAAAACAATCTATCTCTTCAATCACTTCAACTTTTCAAAACTCCCCTAACACGTTCATGACTTCCATTGTTGCGGTTGGTGCAACATCCTCTGCGGCATCATCAATTCCAACTTCATTAGCAGCAACTATATCGAGGTCTTGGTGCATGTTCATCAGCATCAGCAGGATAAGGATTAACGGCATTACGAGCTTGACCTCGATCAGGAACCGCACTTGGTCTCCCCTTGTTGGAGAAGAAAGTAACCTTTCCCAAAACATCTTCATTACTGTAATTCTTCAATCGATCACTTAAATTAGAAATTTAGAATTAATATAAAGGATATGTGAATTGTGACAAATTAACAGATGAACTTCTCGAGATCTATGTAATCATCAATATGACCAACATCTTGATAACATTACGGACCGGATTCTGCGGTGTTTGGTTGATCAAGGTCGGCTTTAGGTATACGAGGTTCTTCTCTAGCTAAATTTCTCGAGGACAAATCAATAACCCGATTCCTAGTAAGCAACACATGGGAGATACCAAGAGGTATACCATGCCACTTAGCATTTCTACTCCTTCTCTATCAAAGTCTACATTCTTCAATACAAAACTAACCAAAGATGGATAAGGAAATATCCCTCTTTTTTTTTTTTTTTTTTTTATATTTTCAAAGATACCTCATCATGTGATTGAAGATAGTTCTACCCAGTTGAAGTTATTCATAACCACAATCCTATACATGAGGATAGCTTGATCCATGGTAACAACTATAGTGTTGGTTGTAGGTAGCCAATTATACACACATAATTTATGAACAAGCGAGTACTAACTTGTTAGAGAGGAAGACATAATTTTTGTGGTCCACAACCTTATTTTACCACTGTAATGGCTGTTGCAATCTCGATCCGTTTCAGGCACCTCTTCTTTTTTCGGCATCGGGAGTTTCAAGATAATCATTAAATAAAGTTGTGTTTAGCATTACTTCATTACCCCTAAACTTTACAGATCCATACCTTCTAGAATCTTTTTTAACCATACCTTTCTTGATTACGGTAAAATTTAACTACCCACACATCAATAAAAGGACATGCATAATCAACGAGACTTCAACAATGTCTACTTTCAAGTGATTCAATCAAATTATGTCTACTGAAAATCAGAATGTTTTATCCTTCTTTTAGGCAATAAATGTCTTTTCATTAATTTCTTGAATATATCGAGAATTAACCCCATAGTACTCATCTTGATCATCATCATTTTCAGTTCTACTACTAGATGAATGTGAAGTTGAATTATGTGGTTCATCAATGCAAATTTTCCAGACTTTTTTCCGATCATCGAAAGAATCTGTAGTACCCATACTCTTGTTAGGATGTATACTATAAGCCTAGCTTTTGTATGAACATCTTTTTGAGTATGAACATCCTTTTAATATGAGATTCATTATGATCAAAATACTTATTTTTTATGATTGTTATATATATCATTATTTTGTCTGAGATTAATGCATCTTGTAGATAACATGGTGTGTGGTGTCACACGAGAAGATCATGCTATCAGTTCCTTATAGGTTATAAATAATAGCTCACAACCAAGATGGATTTGGATAAACCATTGGAGCGGTTATAGTGTAATTTGGTATTAGTCTATCTTGACTATAAAGTTACACTAGTACATTTTGTATGTATTGAGCGAGGATCATATGAGGTTGTTCAATTTGTCGACTATATAAAAGAACAAGACCTCTGTTGTTATGGATGTATGTCTTCTTAATCCCTATATAATAACGGGCACGTGTACTCGGTGTATGTTTCTTTGATTTGTCAATGGGTGAGATTTATTAAATCAATAGGCTCGGTGAATTGGGAGATAACACTGTTTATATGGTGTCTTTGTTGATTATAGAAGGAATCTGTGTCCTAATTATTTAGGATGATGATGTCCCCTTGAGGAGCTCATAAAGATTATTATGTAAACCCTGCAGGTGGATTTAATCCGACATAATAATAAAGATGAGTGGTACTACTCTTGGAATTAGATATAAATTAATTAAGTTGTCGGTAATTTAATTAATTTATGGACATTCGATATCTTAAACACGGGAAATAAACGTACACATAATAAAGGAGCCCATATTATAATATGGGATTAGGACGGTAATTCAATTATAATTCTTTAGTGGTGAGTTATAATTGATGGGCTTAAGTAAAGTGTTCGGATTGAACACAAGATATTTAGGCCCATCGGGAGGCCCAACCCTAATTCCTCCTTAGGGTCCTGTTGTAGCCTATAAATAAACCTAACATCGAGCCTCCATACAAGTGAAAAATATGTGAGATCGAGAGAGGCGGATTACTCGATTCCTTGGAGGATCGTCGACCACTCGACATCGAAGGAAAGTGATAGGAATACGGCGGAAGACCGTGAGGTACGAGGCTCATCCTTCGATTGCGATTCGACATTAGAACTGGTTCGTCTTTACCTTTACGGTGAATAAAGGTACAATCCTATCCGCTTGTATTTTTGTGACTATAATTCCGAATCGATAATTTCATAGAGTCGCATCGGTGGTTCCAACAACTCTACTGATGTTGCCTCATCTCCTACAACATCCGCGGCAACTCGAATTAGAATCTTCACGGTACTTGGTGTTGGAACCACTGGATCACCGACTCTATGTGATTATCGATCTGGGATCACATGTATGAAACACGCAGTGGAAAAGGAATCATACATATTCACCTTAATAGGTGAAGACGAACCAGTTCTAAGGTCATAATTGCCGATCAAGGATGAACCACGAAACTCACGATCTTGTGTCGTATTCTTATCCGTTTCCCTTGGGCGTCTCGTGGGCGACGATCTTCCAAGGAGTCGAAATCTGCTTCCTCTTTTCTTACGTTTTTTCACACCTGCGGGAGGATGAAGTAAGGTTTATTTATAGGCTACAGGACCTAAGGAGGAATTAGGGTTGGACCTCTGATGGGCCTAGGCGTCTGTGTTCGGTCAGAACACTCCACTTAAGCCCATCAATTATAACTCGGTCCACTAAAGAGTTATAATTGAACTACCGTCCTAATCCCATATTACAATATGGGCTCCTTTATTATGTGTACGTTTATTTTCCCGTGTTTAAGATATCGAATGTCCATAAATTAAATAAGTTCTCGACAACTTAATTAATTTACATCTAATTCCAAAGTAGTACCACTCATCTTTATTATCATGTTGGATTAAATCCAAGCTGCGAGGTTTACATGATAATCTTTATGAGCTCCTCGAGGACATCATCTTCATAAATAATTAGGACACGGATTCCTTCTATAATCAGCGACACCATATGCATGCTATCTCGATTCACCGAGCCTATTGATTTAATAAATCTCACCCATTGGCAAATTAAAAAAATACACCGAGTACACGTGCCCGTTATTACATAGGGATTAAGAAGACGTACATCCATATTAACAGAGGTCTTGTTCTTTTATATAGTCGATGCGAATTGAACAACCTCATATGGTCCTGCTCAATACATACAAAATGTACTAGTGTAACTTTATAGCCAAGATAGACTAATACTAAATTACACCACAACCCGTTCCAATGGTTTGTCCAAATCCATCTTGGTTGTGAGCTATTATTTATAATCTATAAGGAACTGATAGCATGATCTTCTCGTGTGACACCACACACCATATTATCTACAGTATAGACTAATCTTGGACAAAAATAATGATATATGTAACAATCATAAAAGCAAGTAATTTGATCATAATGAATCTCATATCAAAAGATGTTCATACAAAAAGCTAGGCTTATAGTATACATCCTAACATTTGGGTAATTCCTCTTCTTTGACCTCTTCTCCGAGTCTTGCTGATTGGAGTTAATTGATACATGTTTTAGGGCCTATTTTAGTGCAATTTGTGCCTAAATGTGAAAAGTATTACTCTTTTGCCTAAAAGTATTATTTGTGAGATTTTGATGTTTTTCGTCCATTTTGCGGGTAATTCGGTGGAATTTTACCAATCCGAGAGTACCACTAGGCTTAGAATGAAGAGACGATCATACGGGACAGCGGGGGTCGGGACCAAAGCCCGCGCGAGAAAAGTGCCTGGACTCGAGCTGCGGTCGAGGAGCAAGAGCCTCGAGTCGAGGGCTATGCGAGAAAGGATCAAAGTCGGAAAAGGCAGCAGCCTCGACTGAGGCCCGACCTCGAGTCGAGGGAGTGGAGAAATGCATGAGCCTCGAGTCGAGGCCTGACCTCGACTCGAGGGAGGATTTTCAAAAATTCGTATTTAAAGAGCTGAAGCAGAGAAATGAGGAGGACAGTTAATAGTAGCTTGATTAGTAAAAGCGGTTTTGGGGCGATTTCTCAGCCCCAAGCCAATTTCTTCATTAGATTAGAGTAGATTGGTAGATTAGACTTAGATTTTAATTGATTGTTGGTAGATTAGCATTAGATTAGCATTTAATCATTGTAATTCTTTCAATTCAAGCTTGTATTGCATTTGGAGATTGGTGTTGAAGACTCAAGCATTCCTCTTTTTGTTAATTGAAGATCAATTGGTGATGTTTTTCCTCTTTTTGTCTCTTTAATTTCTTAATTGTTGTGATTTGCTTTGTGTTTGATCAATTCTATCTTCTTCCCATGTGTATTGTTTGTGGTACCATGGGCTAACTCTTTGTACTTGGGTTAATTGAAATTGATGATGATTTGATTAATGATGCTATAATTGTTGATGATTGGAGATCAATTAAGTAGATTGCTTACTAATTGTGATTCTCATTTGTGCTTCATGCATAATTATCTCTTTAGATTAGTGTTTGATCACCCTAGCTATAGGCGAGAGTTGCGCTAACGTGATCCGGGATTAATCGGGTGATAATTGTGTATGAATGCGTGGATTGGGTGCTTCGGAATCGAGAGATTAGTTGCACTAAGGATACTCACATTAGTTTGTTTCCTAATTGTGATTCTTCATTGTGCTTTGTGTAAAATTGTCTCTTTTGATTAATGGTTGATCACCCTAGCAATAGGCGAGTTGAGCTAACGTGATTAGGTGTTGATCGAGTTTCAATTTTGCATGATTGTATGAATTGGGGATTTCTACATTGAGAGATGGGAAAGACTAAGGATACTCACATTAGGCATTTTGATTTTAATGGAGTGATTAATTTCATGATGGTTTATGCTTTCTATCTTAGTTGATTTGTAATTTGATTCAATTGTAGCTTGTTGATTGATGATTTATTGATGGATGTTAATCCTAGCACCCCTATCCCACCATTTATTGTTGTTTTTGTTATCGCACCTTAAGTGTTCGATCAATTGCTTGCTCCTTGTTGTTTTGTATTTTTGCTTGTGTTTTGTTGTTCTTGTTCCAAACCATTGTTGCAACTCTAGTCACTAAGAACTCGTATTTCTAGGGCCTCATGTGCATACTTTTTCCCTTGGGTTCGATATTTTGCGATTGGTCTTAAAAGCTCTTGCCCTATACACTCCAATCAAATGGCGCCGTTGCCGGGAATTAGTTTTTGCGCCTTAAGTGAGACCTAGGAATTGTTTGAAGTGACTATTTGTTGCCTTTGTGTTTTTATTTGTTTTGTTATTTTTGTTGGAATTTGATACTTGCTTATCTTGTCTAGATGGAAGGATACAACTCATACATGTGGAATCAAGAGTAATATCAAGATGGTAGAGTGTATTCTCCACACTTTGAAGAATTTGGATACAATAATTGGATGAGCTTTGAAGATAATTCTCATTTGCAACAAGTTCCATCCAATTATGAAGATTGGAGATATGAAGAAATTACTCCTCCACCTCAAGAGATGTTCCTATACTATGAGCCTTATGATCAAACATTTGATCCATGTCTTGGATTTGAGTGTCAAGGAGCATCGGAAGGGGCTTATTATGACTATGGGAGAAGCCATGATTATGACTACCAAATGCCACAAGCTTCTCCTCAATTTGAAGAATGGGGACTGTATGATGTGAGTCATATTGCAAGAAATGCTTGGAGTGCTATTGAAGGGAATTGAGGACAATGACCTTAGATGTGAAGAAATGTTACCCTTATATAAGAACATTTATGAGACCAAGGCATTGGTTGATTCATGGCTAGAGGGGAACATGGAGATCACCGAAGCTCAATTCATGGTCATAAAAAGTCAACTCAAATATTTTCTACTCCAAGTGAAGGACATAACCATCATGGAGAATCAAGAAGAAGGGGAGGAAGAAAATACAATTGAAGAAGATGTGGTAGAGGGTCCAAGCGAAGAGGCAAAAGTAGAAGACTTCCATGTCAAAAGTGAGGAAGAGGAATGTCCATTGATGGACATGGGCTTTAATGAGGAAGCAAATCTTGAAGCACCAAATGAGGAATTGAAGATTGAAATGAGCATTTCTATACCTTCTAACTCTTCAATTTGTGATTTAATTGAAATTGATGCTTCTAAAGATTTGATTTTACCTCTTGAGAACTTTGATTATAGGAAAGAATTGAAAAAGTGCTTGGGCATCCTTGGAGAGAAGAAATGGAGAGGGTTGTTGGTGAGAAAGAAAGGAGGACACCCATCAATAAAATGCAAGGATGTGGATGATGGGTCTCTCCTACATATTTGCCTCCATGATTTCAAAGCACAAAGATTGAGATATAATGGGAAGGAGGATCGCTACCCTTGGCCATTCCGATGAAGGACTTGGAAGTGAAAGAATAAGTCCGGCAAAGGACAATAAAAATAGCGCTTGATGGGAGGCAACCCATCCTTTTCTTTTCTTTGCTTTTCTTTTGTGTGCTTTTTGGTAGCTTGTGTTTTTGTTTCGTTTTGGGAGATTTGGCTAGCTACTTAATTGCTTATTCTTAGGAAATTATGCTAGGTGCTTTGAGATTCATATAGTTATGAGCTTAATTGTTGATACCATTAGAAGTTGCATATATTCTTATCACTCTCATTCTAAACTTTGAATTCATGCTATCATTCAAGTTTGGGGGTGTTGAGTCGTTATTTGTTTCTTGCATCTCTTAGTGGTAATTAATTGATGTGTCTTATGCCCAATTGTAGGTACACTCACTACATTTGTTTGGGAAGTGATTGGAATTGCAAGGAAATGCAAGATCAAGAAGGAAAGCGCATAAAAGCACGATGAGCCCTACATGTTTGAAGAAAGATGGAGTTTAAGGGCTTATTAGTACAACACTTCCTTTCAAACTTAGACTTGTCTAAGTTTGGGGAGGTGTTTCTCTTCCCTTGTCATTTTTTGTGCTCTTATATGATTTAGGGGTTTGTTGAGCTTATTGCTTAGTGTTGATGATACTATAATTGGTATCTTGGATTTCTTGCATAGATTTTGAGCTAGATTTATCTTGAGCTACATTGTGGATTTATTGACATATTTTTGGTATTATTCTTGATATAGTGAGTATGCTTGGATTTATGTACATGAGCACTTGTGTTTGATTTGTAAGACTTATTGGATTTTGATTTGATCATTAGTTGATAAATAGCTTGAAGCTAGCTTGCTTGAGTGATTGTGTAAAGATGAATGTGATTGATGATGCTTGATTCATTGCTCAATTTAAGCCCGTGAGCTTTTGTGCCTTTATAATCGTACATCTTATACGGTTGATTGATTTCTTTGTGAGTGCATCATTCATAATTTGTATGCTAGAACTTGCCACTAGACTTGTTGATATTGATCTTTGTGTGATGTTTTGAAAGTGATAAGAGGCCATGTTTGATATGATGAGTCACTTTGCCAAATATTTTTCCTACCAAATACATTTGATTTCCTTAGTAAGCCATGTTGAGCCTTATGATCTTTATTCTTTGGCAAGCCAAGTGAGATAGGAACCATTTTTGCCTATTTTTATGAGCTTTTCTTGTCCTATATTTAGTTGAGCTTGAATGTTGGCTAATGATGGTGATTTGATTGCTAAGTGTGGGAATATAATGTGCTAAGTGATAAAAGAAAAGAAAGGTTGTGAAAAAATTGAATTGTGAAGAAAGAAAATGTGAACATTGAAGTGAAGAAAAATTCAATTTGAGAGCTTAAAAAAGAAAGAAAGCTCAAGTGAATGGTGGATTGATCATTGAAGTAAAAAGAAAGAGTGTTACTAGATGAAAAGTGAAGAAGATGTGTTTTGTATTGATTAGCTTACATTCAAGTCTCTACTACTTAGTCACTCTTATCCAAAAACATCCCACCTTTCCAAAGAGCCTACATTACAACCTAGAAGAAAGACCTCTTTGATTCTTGATTGATCATTCTTTTTGTTAATTGAAGATCAATTGGTGATGTTTTTCCTCTTTTGTCTCTTTAATTTCTTAATTGTTGTGATTTGCTTTGTGTTTGATCAATTCTATCTTCTTCCCATGTGTATTGTTTGTGGTACCATGGGCTAACTCTTTTGTGCTTGGGTTAATTGAAATTGATGATGATTTGATTGATGATGCTATAATTGTTGATGATTGGAGATCAATTAAGTAGATTGCTTACTAATTGTGATTCTCATTTGTGCTTCATGCATAATTATCTCTTTAGATTAGTGTTTGATCACCCTAGCTATAGGCGAGTTGTGCTAACGTGATCCGGAATTAATCGGGTGATAATTGTGTATGAATGCGTGGATTGGGTACTTCGGAATCGAGAGATTAGTTGCACTAAGGATACTAACATTAGTTTGTTTCCTAATTGTGATTCTTCATTGTGCTTTGTGTAAAATTGTCTCTTTTGATTAATGGTTGATCACCCTAGCAATAGGCGAGAGTTGAGCTAACGTGATTAGGTGTTGATCGAGTTTCAATTTTGCATGATTGTATGAATTGGGGATTTCTACATTGAGAGATGGGAAAGACTAATGATACTCACATTAGGCATTTTGATTTTAATGGAGTGATTAATTTCATGATGGTTTATGCTTTCTATCTTAGTTGATTTGCAATTTGATTCAATTGTAGCTTGTTGATTGATGATTCATTGATGGATGTTAATCCTAGCACCCCTATCCCACCATTTATTATTGTTTTTGTTATCGCATCTTAAGTGTTCGATCAATTGCTTGCTCCTTGTTTTTTTGTATTTTTGCTTGTATTTTGTTGTTCTTGTTCCAAACCATTGTTGCAACTCTAGTCACTAAGAACTCGTATTTCTAGGGCCTCATGTGCATACTTTTTCCCTTGGGTTCGATATTTTGCGATTGGTCTTAAAAGCTCTTGCCCTATACACTCCAATCACTTGCCATAAGCTCGAGAGATGGGAACATTCTCTTGATTTCGATGTGTCGATGATGTGTCAACATCGAGGAGTGAAACTTGGTTCGGTAGTGGGTGCAAAGCAACTAGTTCGGTGGCTGGTTCGAGAGGCTTGGTTCAGTTCTCCAGTAACCTCTCCACCTCTCTCGGATTTAGAAGAAGATCCAGGCGGTTGAATGGGCTTAGATGACATTCCTTCTTCATTCACCTTTCCTCTTTTTGCGCTTTGAGAATAGTTCTTTATCATCACGAGACCTACTCGACCTTCTCCTTGGTTTTGCGGGTTTCTCTTCCTTTTGGGCTTCTTCACCTTCGCAGTTATAATATCTCGAGTCGGTGGAATCATTTGGCTTGCCCAAGAGCTCATCATCGATCTCGGCTACTATCCGAGCAAAAATTTCCTCAACAGTTTGTATTATGGGTTCAGGTAGGTGTTGTTTCCGTAGGAAAAAAAAGGGAGCAGAGTTTGGTGATGGTGTGGTTTTTAGTGGTAATGTAGGCTAGAATCTTTGAGATATCAATCTCAATAGAGCCTATGGCTATAGTTGGTGGGTTAGGAAGGTTGAGAAAATCTTGGGTAATGGCCCGAACCATGGAAGAGTTTACTTGTTGGTGGGAAGACAACGAAAGCGGAACAGGATTTTAGATGGTTGGTGTGGTGAGGATTGTCCAAAGAACGGCAGCGGTGACATCAGCGGAGGAAGTGTTTGTGGCAGTCATTGATGCAAGAAGGTTGAGAGGGTTAGAATTCTAAGTGTTTGAGGAAGATTTTAAAGAAGTGTTTGATTTGTCCGCCAAATTTTTATACTTAAACTAAGAGAAAGTGCTATAACTAATGAATTAAAATAATAACTTAGGGGTGCTTGGTTAAAAATTCCTCAATGGGAATAGGACTGAGAATGAATATAGGGCAATTATGGTGATTAATTAGAACAAAAATGATCAATGTTACAACTTTTCCTCCTAAATTAGGTAATCATTACTCAAATTTGATTAATTTTTCCCTCCTACAATGGGATCTCCTCAATCATTCCCCTCCACCATCATTACAACTTTCTTTCGTTTTATTTTTTTCTAAAATTGAAGCACAACACTTGTGATGTAATCTTCATTGAAACAATTCTACCCCAATATTTTAGGGGCATAGAGGGAAAATATATTTCATTCTCATTCCCATTGAATAATTTACAACCAAGCGCCCCGTAATCAAAACCAAGCAATAATCACAAGTGTTATGCAAAATATCTCTAAAAATATGTAAACACTGTTCAAACTTAATTTCTAAGTATTAAACATGCTGAAGTTTGAAATCTATAAATAAAAAAGAAGAATGGAAGTTACAAAATATTAACACACTACAAAGGAATAATCTAGATCCCTAAAAACAAGGAGTGTGGAGATAATGTTACTACCACATCCAAAATAACCATCTAATATGATCTAATAAGCTTGAAAATTAATTAATTTAATTAATTAAAATTAAATACACTACAATACTGAAAATCACGTTGAAGTTAAATGAGAAGAAGTCAAAAACTAAAATTTTACACATAATTTATTAATTCGACTTATAAAAATAAACTGAATCAAGTAAATATTATAGACAATGTTGGCACACACACACTTTAATATTGATTTCAATGTTGCATTTTATTTTTATTATTTTCAGACGAATCCATATTGATCCACCTTTTCAAAAGAGAACATCGTAGTAGTGAGCTCCGTGTCCCATAGTTACTTAGTGGATTATGGATAAATTGATGTTATTTAATCACCTTTTAAAAGAAGACATCATAGTAGCGAACTTCGTGCTCCGTAGTTACTCAATGATTAAGAATTCTATTATATGCATTCAAAAAGTGTGTGTCCTATAATTCACATAATGTTGATTGTTTTCATATGCTTTGAATTCTCAAGGCCAAACCTTTTACCAAGTTCTTAGCATATTTACTCTGTGAAATAAAAATACCGTCATCCTTTTGCTTGATTTGAAGACCTAAAAATAATTTAAGTCCCCAACCATGCTCATCTCAAATGTGGCGGACATTGTTTCAACAAAGTCTTTCAACAAAGCTTTACGATGTAGAACCAAATGCTATGTCAACAACATAGATTTGTGTTATAATCAAATCTCCATCAACTTTGTTGGATAAATAAGGTTCTATCCGCTTCTCCTCTAATGAAACCAATCTGCAAAAGAAAGTCAATTAACTTGTCATAATAAACTCTTGGAGCTTGTTTCAAGCCATATAATGCTTTCTTAAGTTTATAGACATGATCTCTATATTGAGGATCTTCAAATCCTTTTAGTTATTCTATATATGCTTCCTAATTTAATATACCATTAAAAATACATTTTCAATTTGATTTTGATATAACATGCAATAGCTAACAACAATCTGATAGATTTAATCCTAGCTACATGTTGGGATATATATTTGTATAGTTTTGATGATGTGTTTAAAACCTATGTGTAATAGGACCAGTTGATCCCATTAGTCACCGATGATCTAGTTCAAGTTAAAATAGTCTTTTGATAAGGGAAACCCTTTCTAGACTAGACATGTAAACTTGAAGACTAGTTGAGACAGAAGACTTCGTGTCAAGAAGATAGAAGGCACGAAGTAGAAGACTGCCGATGACAAGAAGACTTTAAGTCGGCAAGGTTGAATTATGGAAAGTTCGATCGAGTAAGTTGAGACAAGCTAAGTTCAAGAGTTGACCGTCGATTCCAAAATTGAAGGAAGACATGATTGCCAATCAATTATTAAATCAAGATTCAACCCTAAAGATTAGATTGC
The DNA here is from genome assembly GCA_030762865.1 of Paraleonurus japonicus. NCBI lineage: Eukaryota > Viridiplantae > Streptophyta > Magnoliopsida > Lamiales > Lamiaceae > Paraleonurus > Paraleonurus japonicus. The sequence continues at coordinate 30,563,253 of CM061054.1, forward strand.
AATCAAGGAAGATATGGAAGACCAATCAAATACCAATCAAGGGAATCAATTAGGTAGTAAATCAATCAAGACTTGATTGATAGGAATCAATCAAGCCAAACAAGCGATCAACCAATGGATACTTTCCAAACTATAGAGGATCTGATTGCTAGCTTTTTCAACGATTAGTTTTTCAATCTCTATATATTAGAACACATGTATATTCAAAATAGACACAAAATTACAATGAGCTAACAAACAAGCACGATCATCATTCCAAGAGATTTAAACGCATTAATATAAGCTTAGAGAAATAATCCCTTGCTATCTTAGAGAAACTAATAGATCAGGGATTATTTCTTAGTTGGAATTGTAAAATCATCTTTCATTATCTCAATACTAGAAAAGGTTGATAATCTTTCGATCCAAGAGTTAACACTCAATGATTATTTTTTTGTGTAACAAGGGCGTAAACTTGTAAAACTTCACGTGGTCAAACCCTCAAGGAGACCGAGGAGAAAAGATCGGTTCATTCGATAGTGAAGTCCCCTATGGAGTCGGGAAGGGTGGACGTAGGATCGTTATATACTGAACCACTATAAAAATCTGTGTGTTCATTTACAAGTTTCTGCATATCTTTACTTAATTGTTCATTCATCAACTTTTATAGTTAACCTACACAAAACTCTCTAAATATTTATCAAGAAGGTTTATTGTTTAAAAGGTTTTTCAAATATACTCACGAGATTAGCTTCCGCACCATCGAAGACTTCAATTTTCCTAAAGTCCGCCGATCACACTTAACACACTACGAGTACTTATCTCAAGAAGACTTGCAAAGTCTTCTAACTACACATTTAACTTAAAAAAGTTGTAAAAATTTTTTGAGTGTGGTAAGGTCTATTCAACCCCCTTCTAGACTTTACACCTCTTGTCACATCTCGTTTGGGACCAACAAGTGGTATCAGAGCGGTGGTTCAACCGACCACCGGCTTTGGTTACTAATAGTCTTTGAGGAAAGACTGTTGTGGTCAATCAAAATATCTATTTTTGAAAAACCATTTTCATAAAACTCATTACATTTCTTGCATAATTTCTTTTGTTACTAACATGGGTTCCCTCAAGAGCCGTAAGTCCAAAAAGTTATCGAGTTCTCTATAGAAGACTATGACTACTGGAAGTTCCGCATAAAAAACCACCTCAGAGCCTTTCATGACTGTATGCTAGATATTTTTTAGGATGGACCAGTAGATACCACTAGAAGAGAATCAGATGCCCCACCCCCTCGGAGAGAAGAAAAGAGATTAAAGAGAGATAGAAGATTTGCGAGACAAGAGAGCTTTGATGGCGGGCAAGAAGAGTCTACATCTAGTTCATCATCCTCATCAGATTTCACTTCTAATAGTGATCTATGTTTAATGACAAATGCGAAGAGGTATCTTCGACTCTTGTTCCTCTTACGTCTCTCGCACTTCTCTAGCGAGATGGGATTGGCCATGACTTTGTTAATATGTTATTGGGCGATCTCAAGACTGCTATACACGCTTATAAATGTGTGGAAGATGAGAACACCGGCTTAAAGTCTAAAATTGAGAAGCTTACTCAAGGGTCAAACAAGTTTGCTAATGTATTATCGAGTCTAGGCAGACACCGATCAAGAGTTGAAGACTCAACGCCAAGTGTTACGAACGAGGATCCGCTAGTAGAAAGGTTGCTTGCCGAGAACATTGAGAAGGAAGATCAATTAAAGACTTTACAAGCCAAATTCGATAAACTCTTCCATCAATATGAACGTGTAAAATCAAGTGAGGAACGCGTTTGAGTTTGAGGTTGGATCAACTAAACAATGCTACTTATGTTGTTTAAACCATAATTGAATCCTCTTAGACACCTAACGTAAAGAAGGGTATTGGTTTTTCAATTGCCCAATTCTCACGAGTCCAAACAAGTGTACCTAAGAAGAGTACACATGTTAAGGGTAATGTTATGGTAGGCGAATGTTGAACATAAACCTACCGATAAGGGAAAGAGGATTGTTGACCAAGAAAATTAGTTGAATGGGAAGAAGAGTATAATAACTCAACAACCAAAACAACAGATGAAGAATTCTATGGAGAAACCCGGTGAAGAAACCTCAACAAGGTCGGTAGAGTAGACATCACCAAAACCATCTCACAAGAGATAGTCACGGTGAAGACTACTCAACCTCACCAAACTTTCAAGTTTGCTAGACATTCTACTAAATCTTCTCGTGCATGTAAGATATGAATTTTTGACGGCTCAAGTAGAACATGCCCTTATCAACAAAACCCTCGGACCATTGCATGAGAGTTGATCACTCCATCAATAGGACCTCGGAAGGGTCAGAAGTCTTCTAGAAGGAACACAACCAACACTCATAGACATGCATCCAAGAAGGCACCAAAATATGAAGTTATCTATGTTGATAAGTATGGAAGAAGGATGAGGTCTTCTAACCTTGATAAGAACACCTTATTCTTGTGGATCCCTAAAAGTTGTGCTAACCCTCAAGGACCCAACACCCATAGGGTACCAAAAGTTAAATTCTTTTGCAGGGTCGCGTGGGTCACTATAGAAGAAGAAGTTTGGATAACACTCTGCGGTACATCGGCGGTGGGTGCTCAAGCATATGACTTGTGACAAACACTTCTTAAGTTCCATCAAGCCTTAAGATGACCCACGCGTAGTCTTTGGTGACAACAATATGATATAACCAGAGGAGTTGAAACCTTAGACATTGGAGATGTACGAGTAGAAGAAGTTACATAGAAGGCCCGAAGCATAATATTATTTCTAGTGATTGTATTTGGATAGTTGGTCACATTTTCTTAGTTGTTGATAGAAGTGCATGATTAGGGATTGTTATTTGTTCTAAATACTTGATTAGATGGCTTATTATTCTTGTAAGCCTATTTGTTGATGTTGATTGTTAAAGCCATTCTTATCGAGTATGCATTTTTTTGGGGATTTATTGAGCACTTTATTGATTCTATTTGCTTAGTTGTGACTATTAGACCGAATTGATTGAGCTTGTTGCTTATTCACTTAGGGATTGTTTGTGATTGGAGATTGAGTTGTGATGATTGACTCGCTCATGTGCTTAATTGATATCATATTTTTGCTCGTATTGCTATTATTGGTTGCTAATTGTTACCTCGGGAAATTTTGCGGGAAAAATGTTTCGAGGTGTAGACGGCCATAATTTTTCCGATGAGGATTTCAGGAAAAGAGAGAGAGCCATTAGATTTGCACAAAAGATGTTGGCTCGATTAGGGATCTCGTGGGACGACTACAAGTGGAGAAAGCACTCCATCTTGTACTGAAATATATAACAAGGTGGTGAAGACCCACCTTGTAGACCATAATCGTATGGTCTCTATGGGTATAGAGGAGGACATCCCACTGCTCGAGCGAGTTGACATGTCCGGCTTCTTGAATAAGAGGCCGCAGACCTACTTGGGGCTCACTCTCGAGTTCCTCTCGCACCGTGAAGTTTGACAAGGCCAGGAAGGCGAAGTTTCCTGGGCTATCACATTTGAGTTGCTAGGGAATGAGTATACCCTTACCGTGAACGAGATCAATAAGATCATTGGTGTACCGGCAGATCTCGATGGCTCACCGCTTAACATTCGAAGAGAGTACAATGCTAAGAAATTGCGGAGGAGGATATCTCGATTCGGGGCACTGAGCAGCCAGATTCGTTCTGGAAAGTCAAAGAGTACGAGGATCGGAACCCGGTGATAAGGTATCCGGAGAAGATTCTATCTAGCACTATCTTTGCCCGATCCGAGGGGAGCGGTAGTATACGAAGAGATTTATGTATTATGGTGCTTTCTCCACGGAGTTCGGTTCAATCATGCTACATATTTATGCTATTTGTTTGAGAGGGTGACGAGCACCCGGTTTAAGAAGATACATTTTGGAGGTCATATCACTCTCATTGCCGAGCACTTTGGCATTCCTACGCACAACCTGCGAGCACTCGAGGGCCCCGATTTGACAACCGATACCATGAGGCATATGAAGACCCTCGACCTCATTGGTAGGACATGGTGCTTTCAAGAAAGACCTTGGAGATTCCTTCTTCCTAATAAGAGGTTGACGGCAGTGTTCGGGGCTCCAGGATATGTGACTATCAACCTCCGGATATGGTCGCGAGACATACCGAGGCGATTGACGCCTATACTCGGGAGCATGGAGTGGATCTGAATCTTAATGATGATGAGGATAAGCAACGGGTGGATCCGGTCTGGTTTTGAGGAGGAGGCCGAGGCCGTCGATGTGGGAAATGAAGAAGAAGAAGAGGAAGCTAATATGAAGGAGCAGCCGAGGAGCCGGTGCAGATGGATGAGGATTTGAGGCCGAGATCAATTACTACGGCGGGGATTAGATGCGGAGTAGGAGTACGAGGCTGCGGATTCATCACGAGACGGTGGACCCTCACCGAGGAGATGTGGGCCGGCAGATCGAGAGGATGTACTGGAGTGCCTCACCGAGACAGACGAGTGCTTCCACATGATGGAGGAGTCTCGTCGCTTTAATGAGGAGACGAGGAGGATGCGGGAAGAGTATCTCAAGAACCAAAGAAGACATGTACTCGCTCCTCCAGCAGATGAGCTCGTGGAACTTCGGGCCGGGCCACTACCCTCCTCCACCGCCGTCCGATAGTTAGGGTGACTCCCCTATTCCCTATCCCTATCCTCTAGTTCATTTAGCTCTTTTATTCCTCTTGAGTGATTGTATTGATTTGATGATTTGTGGTTGATTGGATTGCACTTGATGATTTGATCTTGATGGATTTTATGATGATGTGTATGGATGATTGTGGTTTTGGACATATTGAGCTTTATTGTTTATGATGATGATTATGCTATATTGATATCTTGGATTCCTTGCACTTGCATATTTTTGGGTTTGATTTATCTTGAGCTTAATTGTGGACTTATTGCAAATCTTTGAGTATCATTGTTTGCATAGTGAGTGTGCTTGAGATTATGTACATGAGCACTTGTGCTTGATTTGCAAGACCTATTGAATTTTGATATGATCATGAGTTCATATGTGGCTTGAAGCTAGCATGATTGATAATTATGTAAAGATGAATGTGATTGAAAATGCTTGATTCATTGCTCAATTGAAGCCCGTGAGCTTGTTGGTCCCGATTAGTTGAGCAAACTAGGCAAAACTTATATCAGCCTTCTAGGAAAAATCTAGAAGGGGGTTGAATAGATTTTTCAGATTTTTACAAATCTTACAAAATTTATTCAAAACACCAAAATGACACCTGGAATTTCAATTTAACCTCAACTTTATTAAGATCAAAAGCAAACCGATATTTAGATTTTAACTTTGATTAAGTTAATCTTCAATTAATAAGCTGGAAATTGAAATAACAAGTAAGTAGAAGAAAGCAATAAAGAACACGATTTATAGTGGTTCGGATTATAAAAATCCTACATCCACTCTCCTTCTTCAACTTGAAGAAGGGACCAGCTTACTACTTTCTTACTCACAACTTACGACTTGCAACTTACAACTTTCTTCAAATCTTCAAAGTACTTGCTAACTCCTTCTAGTGAATCTAACAATTACGGTGAATATTGGATTTTGAAGATTACAGGAGAAGTGTTCTATAAACACTTGAAACTTTTGAAAACTCTTTCGAAAACACTTGTGAATTGAGATTGAAATCTAAATAGTAAATAGTGTGAAAATCAATTTTGCATAAGTGTATTGAAAAATAAAATTAGACCTATTTATAAGCTTGAAAAGACAGTTAGTTTGTTAGTCGGTTCTAACAAATCGGAAACCGCTCAACAAACTTAATCTTGAAAGCTGTTCTTGACCTCAACCGATTTCTTCTACACGTCTGCTGGTGACTTGATGAAGACTTGCTTTTCTTATTCTACTCGGCTTGTCTTGACCTCGTCTCGAGCTCTTCATAATTGTCTCCTCTGACGACTAGATTTGACCTTATCTTCGGATGACTTACAACTTCTAGTCTCGGTGACTTGACTAGTCCTTGACCTCGTCGATCGGCCTTAGTATCGAACTCCGATCTTAGCCGTGTTTCTTCATAGTTGTCTGCTCATCTCGGATTGATCTTTTAACTCATCAAAACTCTCCTTGATCTAACAATTTCCCCATTTTGATGATGTTAAAACTATAAGAAAGAAACATACTCACGGTGATGTTAGTCAAAACTATTCAAGATAATCGAGATAGGCATATCATAACACATTCACACTTTAATTCAGATTTATTCAAGTTAGAGCACTTAATTCACACTTAAAAAATTTTGAAGTAAAAATTCTTAAGTTTTAAGACTTTTCAAATGTTTTAAAAAAATTTTTAAGTCTTAGGACTTAGAAAAATTTAAAAGAAATGCGAGATGAGAATTTTCTCGGATGATTAACACTTGGAAAAAAATTTTAAGTCTTGATCATCTCATTCATGTAGAGGACATTTACATTTACATATGGATCGGATAAGAAGATAAAAGATAAGAAAATTTTTGCTTTTCTAATCTGTCCCATCTATCTTTCTCCGAGAGCCGCATCCAATCAAATATCCTTGTCCTCGCTTCAGCAATCTCCTTTGGATCACCAACTTCATTTGATTTATCCCATAATTGATAGTTGACCTGATCCACTCCTTGTCAATCGAGCCATCATCGTTCAGCTTAATTGGAATGGATGAGTAGTGCGGAGCAACCAAATCTACGTTGTACCACTCATCTCCTTCATCAAGAAGTTTCTAGTACAAGCTTGGATTTTCCTTCTCCATGCGGTCATGCCAAGCTATTGTTTCATTATCCGATGATGCTCCTACTCCTTTGCGTAGATGTACTAGAAGAAGGTCCATTTAGCCTCGTACTTCATGTACTCGGCTGCCCACGCCTGGATGCGCAATCATCTTTGGAGGAGCATCGGTTCTTTCTTTAGGCCCGATCCATGCCGTATCTGCTCCTCCTCCGATTGATGGGACCACCCACTTCTTACGGGATCAGCCGAAAATTCTCGCCAGCTTCCTTTGCCGACTTGATCTTCCTCCCGGCTTCCCTCCGGCCATAGTATACCTTCTCTCGCCTTTATCCGTCGGTCCCTTTCGCCTCTATCCTAAGCCGCTCACCTGATTTTTCAAGTGGTCTTTTCCCGGCAGCTTTGGACATCGGGCTCGTCGATAGGCGACATGACTCTCTCCGGCTCTTTCTCTTTCCCATTCTCGGCTATTTTCAGCTCTTTTCCTTTGCCTGCTCGGCCTCGGCTTTGGCTTTGGCCTCCTCCTTTCTCTCCACTGATTTTAGCCATAAATCTTTCAGACTTCAGCTCGCCTTCCTTCTTTTCGGCCGAGATCATCCGCCCTTATCGCCTCCTCGATCTGCTCGATTCTTATTTTTAGGGCGGTGAGCTCATCTCGATTGGCTAGCCGCTGAAAGCTTAATCTGGTTGAGCTCGCCTTTAATGATCTCCACATCTTCCCCCTTTTTAACATCATCAAGTAGCATAGCAAGCTGCTCCTTGATAACGGTAAAATAGGTTGAAGCCGAGGATTGATTGAGTATGATCTCATCGGCGAGAATTTGATTATCAGCTTGGGTTTGGCTCTTGATTCTCCAACCTCTTTCTTTACTTGGCAAATTCTTCTTTGTGAGACAATTTAATGTAATCGAAATAGAAGATAAAAGATTTACCTCGATGCTTTTAGCATTTCCTCCATCGTCACACCGTGAATCCACGATATCTACGATTTTCATCATGAGCATACGAGTAAATTTATCCTCTACTCTCTTCTCCATTGGTTTAGAATTGATGAAAAGGTGGATCACGGGCTGTTGGGAGGAGCGGCAGGGGAGGTTTCGGGCAAGCCTAGGCGAACTCGCAGAGAGATTAAGGAGGCTGCTCTTACGACAGGATGGTTGAAATGGAAGTGATTCCAGCAGACTCAGAAGCTGTCTTCTCCCGGAGATGAAGTTTTCCCAGCCAACCTCGTCTCGTAAACAGGCTTATCTCCTCTAGGTCTCCAGCCCTTAGCTTATGGATCAACCATACTTCAATGGATTCCTTCATTACTTCGAGGTTGAATCAAGTTCGAGGAATTAGCTCTGCCAGCCTCTTCGAGCGTCGATCATAGGGATAGCTCAAAGCTTCCCATAGATCCGCCGGGTGCAGGTATGTGTATTGAACTTATTTGGGGAGAGGGAGTGGGATATTTGGTGGAGAGGAAGTCAAGGAAATCGAATGGTTGAGTGGAGGTGGGAGGAATTTCAGGGGATTGGGGATGAGGTGGGAGGTAAAGTGGTTTGGATTTGGACTATGTCGGGAGTAGAGTACATTTAAGAGGCTCGGAAGTACCAGCACGGGATATTTCTTCATCGCTTAGGTGGGTGGGGGATTTATCGACGAGGAGATGTTAGATGATGTACACGGAGAGACCTGCTTCTCGGCAGAGATGTTGTCCGCCCGAGCCGGGATCCTCCAAAGCACTTTGACCTCTGCCTCTCTGCTGCTGCTATTTCTAATGTAGCAGCCTCTTGAAGTAGGCTTGTGGGAGGCTGCAGAAGACTCTCCTCTGACAGTACATCTGCAGCTTTAATCAGTCTCCTTCGGACCTCCTTTGGAGTGGAACATCAGTCTGGCTTCTTCTGGTTAGATGACCTCTTGTTCCACTCCACCGCTTCCTCACCGGTTGTCCTTGGGTACTTCAATGCTGGTACTGACCTCGGGTACCTCGGCCTCAGTACCTCGGCTGCCTGTCTGCGGACCACAGGCTGCCGCTTCACTCCTCTGTGCCCTTGCCTCATCTCGATTCGTCATCCGAATCGCAATCCACCAGATCTCTCGTTCTTTGTTAGCAGCCCCTTCGCTTGGAATATTTTTTCGCCTCCCTTGTCTCGCACCCTTTTATTCAGCCCTTCCATCAAGATCTTGTGATATTATTGAAACAGACTCACGATTGACCGAGGAACCCAATCTGCATCATCGAGTTATACACCGGTCTAGCATTTTCCTCCTTGATCTCCCGAACAACAACTTAACCCAATCTACCCCGATTCCGTCATAGATGGCTCTCATACAACATAACCTGGATTTTGTAACACCATCATGCGAACTTTGATCTCCCAGGATAGACTTGGTTACAATCGTCATCAATAACCTGTATTTCCTCCTTAACATGTGTTTCTTCGGATCTCTCCTAGTTCCCTGTAAGTCACCCGTGCAAAGATGTCGAATGAATCCTCCCATTCATCTTCCTTGTATACTAGTGGATTAACCCCATCCGTGGTGTCGAGAATTCCGGCCACGTTTTCCTTTGTGAACTCCAACAGAGTGCCCTCAACCGTTGTCTTGAACCCATTTTCGGTGAATACACTGTTCACCGTAAATTCTCGCCCCAATGAAATCCATGGTTACTGTTTCTCTGGAGATTTTATTGAATGTAATCCACACAGCCTAGATGCTTCCGGTAGACCCGAGAATCTCACTAGATTCTCTATCTCGTGTGGTTTCAAAATCGACGTTCATCTCTGCTTTTAGCTTGTGTTTGGTGACTCGGTATTCATTTTGAATTATGAGTTGGATGCGGTTATATAAGTGGGGGTCTTGAAGAGGTAGAAGCCATTTGAGTAATTTTGAGAAAATGGAAAATTTTGCAAGAAATTTTGATATGGGAAATGTGAAAGTGAAACTTTGAAACGATGAAGGTAAGTTTTTAAACCCAGAGGAGAGAGAGGGAAAGTTGGGAAGATGATACGTGGCACGATCTCGAGTTTTAAATTTAACCGTTAATTAAAGCGGCGCGTGTAAAACATCAACAGCTTTAGCGAGAAAATCGCCGAATTCAGGCGCGTGTCATGAACGCGTCTTGAATTGTGTAAAAGTAACCGTTTAACCTCACGGATTAGACGGCTAATAGACTTGCTTTATCGAAGTAATTAGTACCTCGACGTAAGCTAAAAGATACCTTTCTTTGTAAATAGTTCTTCTATTTCAGACTTGGTTAATACTAGACTTGGTCAAAATGATCTTGTCTTTTTAAAAAAAAAAATCTCTTAGTCCGATTTTGAAAAACATAAAAATTTGAACAACACTTAACACGGTATTTTCAATTCGAGTCACTAGTGCTGATTATTTTGAAATAGGCAGACTTATGAAAGTTATTTGAAAACAATAGATTTTGAGGAAGGACAAAGGTGAGGGTTTTCGATTGAAGAGATTAAGAAACAAAGCTGGTATACTGTTCGCAAGCAAACTCATCAAAGCTGTTAGTAGCCGAGGTAGATCGGATAGGGTGCGAGATAGTCATTTATTTTCTCAAAATCGGTGACTATTGTGCCCTAGTCTCGATTTACCGAATGTCGAATAAGAAATTGTCATGTCGATAAGGTCAATTGACTAATCCTTGATTCTTGATTCCTAAGAAGGAAATCAATGATATCAACAACACGATTGTCCTTTGACTCATATCTAGTCCGACAATTCATTCTAGACATTGATTTAAAGAAAAGAAAGAAACAAATAAGGAATACATTTAACAGATGCAAGCAATTAAAAATTAGCTAATGATGCATCAAGTAATCCTAATTCTAAGCATAATTCTTTAAATCTAGATTCAGCTAATGGTTTTGTGAGAATGTCTCGCTCTTTGTGATCGAGTGGCTATCTTCTCAATTCTAATGTCATTTTTCTCCACATGATCTCTAATGAAATGATGCCTAATGTCTATATGCTTACATCTAGAATGCGAAACGAGGATTGTAAGTCATAGCTATTGCACTATTACTATCACGGTAAATAGGAACAAATGATGTTTGGATATTATAATCTCTAAGTGTTGACTAATCCAGGAGGAGTTGAGAGCAACAACTTCCAGTGCCATGTATTCACCTCGGTTATTGAGGAGGCAACAAATGTCTGCTTCTTAGATAACCAAGAAATTAATTTGTTGCCTAAGAATTGACAAGTTCCTGAAGTGGATTTCCTATCAATCTTACAACCCCCAAAGTCTGAATCGAATAACCTTGTCACCAAAGTTGTCATCACCGGGTACCATAACCCTACTTGCAAGGTTCCTTTGAGATATTTAAGGATTTTCTTAGCAGTCTCCAGATGAGTTTTCTTGGGATTAGACTGGAATCTTGCACATACCCCAACCGCAAAGGCTATGTCCGGCCTACTTGCAATAAGATAGAGAAGAGATCCAATCAGTCCACGATACTCCGTTGCATCCGTGGGTATCCCCTGCTCATACGAATCCATAGAGAAGTTAGTTGCCATAGGTATTTTAACTTCTCTACTAGTAGTAATCCCAAATTTCTCAATCAGATCCTTAGCATATTTAGGCGATGTATAATAATACCCTTACTCATCCGTTTAATCTGTAAGCCTAGAAAGTATGTTAATTCACCCATCATTGACATTTTAAACCTCGTTTTTCATGAGACTACTAAACTCTTCACATAATTTCGATTAGGTGAACCAAAGATTATATCATCTACATAAATTTGAACTAATAAGATGTTACCATCTACTTCCTTTCTAAACAAAGTCCCGTCAATCTTACCTTTTGAAAATCCATTTGATATCAAGAAATCAGATAAGGTATCATACCAAGCTCGGGAGCTTGTTTCAGTCCATATAGAGTCATATTGAGTTTATAGACCTTGTTATTGATCTTAAACCTGTGAGATCGCTCCACATAGACTTCCTCAAGTAACACACCATTAAGGAAGACAGACTTAACATCCATTTGAAAGACTTTGAAAGATTTATATGCAAAGAAATGCCAAGAATGACCTTATTGCTTCTAATCGGCAACTGGAGCATAGGTTTCATCATAGTCTATTCCCTCGCACCGTGAGTTACCTTGAGCTACCAATCTCGCCTTATTACTAACAATAATGTTGTTCTCATCTCTGCTTTGTTTTTGAACACCCATTTGGTGCCTATAATCTTTCTATGTAAGTGGTCTTTCCACTAATTCCCAAACATTTTGCCTTTCAAACTCGATGCGGTTCCTCCTGCATGGATGTTATCCGGTTTGGATCGGATAGAGCTTCCTCAATAGACTTGGGTTCAAGAAGCGACACATAACGGTGAGCAGACTTTCGGTGTCCCGGCATCATTCGTGTCTATACACTACTAGATGGGTCTCCGATAAACCGATCGGATGGATGGTAGCTTCTCATCCTTTTGCATATATGAGTGGAAGGATCCTTATCTTGAGACTTAGTAGGCAACTCCTCCGACTCTACGAGCCGACGTTCCCCCTTCATCAATCGACCCCCATTGATCGGTGATGTCACGGGTGTCTCCTCGGATGGAGTCCGATCGAAGTTGTCTTCGATTATCGAGATGGGGATTCTTCTTCATCTCGAGTCTGAATCAAGACTAGGTAGATAGACAGGTTCTATGTTTAGTCTTGGATAGTTCAATTTTATCTAGACTTTTAGAAATTTGGCTCACTTTATCCGAGAAGGAATACAACTCATCAAAGACCACATGAGGAGTTTCCTCCACACAAAGGGTTGTCTTGTTGAAAACTCTAAATGCCTTGGAAGTGTTGGAATATCCCAAGAATATTCCATCAGTGCCTTAGCATCAAAGGTTCTCAACTTAGATTTCTCATTGTTATGGATGAAACACTTACAACCAAAGCTACGAAATATGAGATTCTTGGAATTTTACCCTTCCAAATCTCATATGGAGTCTTACCCTTGTCTTTAACAACCAAGCACCTATTCCGGTATAACAAGCTCGTGTTGATGGCTTGACCCGAACTTGTGAGGGGTTTCATACTCAGCTAACATGCTCTGGCTGCTTCCTTTAAGGTTCTATTCCTTCTTTCAACCACTCTATTTTGTTGAGGAGTTCTTGCTGATGATGTCTCATGAATAATTCCACACTCATTCAAAAAGTTAGATAAACAAGAATTCAAAAATTTTGTGCCCTTATCACTTCTTATTTTAATAATATTAACACCCTTTTCATTTTGAATCATGCAGACAGATCGGGAATCTTGTTGATAGTCTTATTTTTCTTGAAAAGAAATATAACCCAAGTATATCTAGAAAAATCATCTACTACAATAAGAGTATATTTCCTTCCACCGAAACCGAGAGGAGAAACAGTCCAAACAGATCCAGATGAAGTAGTTGTAAAACTCTTTCGGATGAAGAGGTGTTAATACTCTTAAATGAGTGTCTAGGATGTTTACCTTTTTGACAAGCATCACATTTAAGATCAGTAGATAAAAGTTTCTCGGGTAATCCCTTGACAAGGTTCTTTATAGCCGACTTACTAAGGGTCTTGAAGTTTAGATGACTAAGCCTCTTGTGCCATAGCCAGTGAGATCATCTCCACCCTTAGCTATCAGACAAGTATCTTTAGGACAACTATTAAAGTTGGCCACATAGACATTATCATGTCTCAAGCCGATTAAAAGTACCTTATACGAGGAACTATCTAAGATATCACATTTATCCTTAGAAAATTTGACAAGAAAACCTTTATCACAAAGTTGGGAAACAGATAGCAGATTATGTTTCAAACCTTCAACAAAATATACCTCGAGATACGAATATCCTTGATAATCAGAGTACCTACTCCTTTAGTCCGACCACAATTATTGTCTCCAAATAATACTCTTGGACCATCAATGCTTTGGAAATTTGATAGTAGCCTCTTGTTATAAGTCATGTGTTGTGAGCAACCACTATCAATGTACCATATAGAAGCTAAGATCTCTTCCTTGAGTGATGATCCTGTGAATCTGAAAAGCAGATTAGTTATAAGGTACCCTAGTGATCTTGGGTCCTTGAAGGTCAAGCATCACTTTAGGTAACCAAACAAAAATCTCATTTCCAAATAATAAATCAGACTTGGTTTCTCTACCAAATCTGTCTACAATTGTATCACTTTTAAATGATAACTTGTTGTATTCAGATTTAGTAATTTTCCTAAACTTAGGAAATGTGGGATAACATCTGCTTCTCCCATCAAAAGGACTATAATAAGAATTTCTTCTTATTTTGGTTCTTGGAGTTCTCTTAGTACGATAAGGAGTCCTCGGCTGAATTTTTGTTTTCGATCGAGAGACGCGATCCTTATTGGACTAGTTGGTTTCCAAGGACCAACTCTAATCTCTTTGAGTGATCGGATGCTTTTACAAATTTCCTAGGTTTCGGATCGTCTGATTTACTATTTCTATCATAACCAAGACCTGTTTTGTCATGGGATTTTTGAGATGTATTAAAGATGTGATCTATTGCTGATTGTGAATTAATAAGTTGACTAATTTTGAAGACTAGCTTCTCATTGTCTTTCTTAATTAATTCATTTTCAAAGCATGATTGTTTCAAAATTGTCTTTTAAAGTTTTCAATTCACTTTCTAATCTTTCGGGTAAGGTGGTGATGTACTAGCCTTAGCACGGGAAAACATTCCCCTTGAATGTTTCCTCGGTTGGATAGTTCATCATCTCGCTTTCCTTTAATTAGAATTTGAATTTGATCCTTTAAAGTCAAATTCTCTGTTTCTAGCGGTTTATAAGCAGCCGAGAGATGTCTTTAAGTCTCTTAATAATTCATGAATAACAGTTTGATCATTATCGAGATAGATTTACAGGAATCATTATCGAAGATGAATAATAGACTACCTCTTTAGCTATGAGACAAACTTCATCATCTCGATCCGAAATCGGATGAGGATGATGATGATGAGGATGATTTTCTCGACTCCTTTTCTTGACCCGGTAAAGCCCTTTGGTCTGCAAATCTCCTGTCTCTCTTTTTCCTTTTCTCTTCCCTTTCTTTAGGTGTCGGTTGTGGACAATCATAGCTGAAGTGTCTGGCTTGTTGCACGTGTAGCAAGTGTCACACCTATTTGATTTGAAATTTGGATGGATTTCTTTTCGACAGGGATCTGTATCTTCTCGTCTGGCTCCTATTCTTGTCATCATCTGTAGAATCATCTTCCTTTCTTCTTGATTTGGATCTAGATCTATCCTTACCGCAAATCTCAATTTATTTCGTTTATACTTCATTCTTAATCTGTCATACCTTTTGGTGAGCAGAGCCATCTGCTCCTTCAAAGATAGGTCGGCTCCTCTGATTCGGTTGACATCTTGTCTTCTTTGCTTTGACAAAAGCAACAGACTTGGATGAGGTGCTCGACGCCATCTCATCCTCCTCATCTTCTATTTGAAAGTCATACTCTAAAGCTTTAAGGTGAGAAAATAAGGTATGGTGAGTAATAGAAGATAAATTTTGAGTTGCCTTAAGGATATTTGATTTTTCTCTCCATCTCTTGGTTAAAGACCTCGAGTATCTTGTTATTAATCTCCTTCTCTGTATAGTTATTTCCCGGATCATTGCTTTGTTGAGGAGATTCGTCAACCTTACATCTAAGCGATCTACAGTTTCATTTTCCTTCATCTTGAAGGTATCAAAGTCGTGTAATACAGATCGTAGCTTATTCTCTTTTACTTGATCTCGATCCTTCACAAACATTTGCGAGTTTGCCACATCTCTTTGGCTTTTGCATCTCTTGACCTTCTCAATCCAGTTTTACTCGTAGTTTCAATGATTTCGATCCTGTCTACCTGGTCTAGATTGTGGATTTTTCTTTCATCATTTGTCGATTCTGAGCTCTTTTTCTCTTGTCGACTCTGGATTCAGGTGATTGATGCCATTGCTAGTGCCTCCATGATAAAATTTTATAGGTCCTTCTTCAAGAACCTCCTCCATCCTATCATGGATAGCCTTGAGATGATTTTCCAATAGTCATACTCTTCAATTGAAAATTCAGGTAGATTCCTGGATTTCTTGCACTTACTGAAGACATAATGAGATAGAAAAACAAAACACTCCACAAACTTGTTAGTAGCACAGTTAACAACAATTAAGAAGATGAAGAAAATCAAGAAAATTTTAGAATCTTCGCTAAGATCTAAAATCAATACGAAACTGACTTAACACCGCTCCGATACCACTTGTTGGTCCCGATTAGTTGAGCAGACTAGGCAAAACTTGTATCGACCTTCTAGGAAAAATCTAGAAGGGGGTTGAATAGATTTTTCAGATTTTTACAAATCTTACAAAATTTATTCAAAACACCAAAGTGACACATGAATTTCAATTTAACCTCAACTTTATTAAGATCAAAAGCAAACCGATATTTAGATTTTAACTTTGATTCAAGTTAATCTTCAATTAATAAGCTGGAAATTGAAATAACAAGTAAGTAGAAGAAAGCAATAAAGAACACCGTATTTATAGTGGTTCGGATTATAAAAATCCTACATTCACTCTCCTTCTTCAACTTGAAGAAGGGACTAGCTTACTACTTTCTTACTCACAACTTACAGCTTGCAACTTACAACTTTCTTCAAATCTTCAAAGTACAGCTAACTCCTTCTAGTGAATCTAACAATTACGGTGAATATTGGATTTTGAAGATTACGGAGAAGTGTTCTATAAACACTTGAAACTTTTGAAAACTCTTTCGAAAACACTTGTGAATTGAGATTGAAATCTGAATAGTAAATAGTGTGAAAATCAATTTTGCATAAGTGTATTGAAAAATAAAATTAGACCTATTTATAAGCTTGAAAAGACAGTTAGTTTGTTAGTGGTTCTAACAAACTGGAAACTCGCCAACAAACTTAATCTTGAAAAGCTGTTCTTTACCTCGGTGATTTCTTCTACACGTCTGCGGTGACTTGATGAAGACTTGCTTTTCTTATTCTACTCAGCTTGTCTTGACCTCGTCTCGAGCTCTTCATAATTGTCTCCTCTGAGACGACTAGATTTGACCTTATCTTCAGATGACTTACAACTTCTAGTCTCGGTGACTTGACTAGTCCTTGACCTCGTCCGATCGACTTAATCTTGAACTTTGATCTTAGCTGTTCTTCATAGTTGTCTCGCTCATCTGGATTGATCTTTTAACT
Source organism: Paraleonurus japonicus (assembly GCA_030762865.1). Classification (NCBI taxonomy): domain Eukaryota; kingdom Viridiplantae; phylum Streptophyta; class Magnoliopsida; order Lamiales; family Lamiaceae; genus Paraleonurus; species Paraleonurus japonicus. Next base: position 30,580,202 of record CM061054.1, read on the forward strand.
CATCAAAACTCTCCTTGATCTAACAGAGCTTTTGTGCCTTAATAATCGTACATCTTATACGGTTGATTTTAATTTCTTTTTTAGTGCATCATTCATGGATTTGTATCTAGAACTTGCCTTTGGACTTGTTGAGATTGATCTTTGTGTGATTTCATGAATGTGATAAGAAGCTATGTTTGAAATGATAAGCCACTTTGCCAAATTTTTCCTTACCAAAAACATTTGATTTCCCTAGTGAGCCATGTTGAGCCTAGTATCCATATTCTTTGGCAAGCCAAGTGAAATTGAAACCATTTTGCCAATTTTTATGACCCTTATTGTCCTATGTTTAGTAGAGCTTGATTGTTGGTTAAAAGATGGTGCTTTGCATGAAAAGTGTGGTGGAAAAGTGGTGTATTAAGTTGATTGATGAGAAAGAAGAAAGGTTGTGAAAAAATTGATGAAGATGAAAAGATGAAGAAAAATTCAATTTGAGAGCTTATGTGAAAGAAAGCTCAAAAGAATAGTGGTGATTGAACTTTGAAATGCAAGAGAAAGAGTTGATTGACAAAGATTGAAAGAGAAGTGTAGTGAAGTGTTAGCTATCATTCAAGTTCTCTACTATTTGAGTCACTCTAACCTAAATCATCCTACCCATTCCAAAGAGCTTACATTACAACCTTGATGAAAGACCTCTTTGATTCTTGATTGAACACAAATGATTGTGATTGAGATTTAGTCCATTGACAAGCTTATAGTGTGCATGTTTGTGAATTTGATGATTGAGTGCATATTTACCTTGATACACTTGAGTGGTGAGTGAAACACTCCATGGAAGGAGCAATATTTTGAGTATTTGATGTTGCATTTGTTTTGATTCATCTTAATTGCTAGCGGATAGTTCGCATTGATACTTGAGTTCATTGATGAGTTCGATTATCTTATATTTCTTCTATGGTGCCATGTGACATAATTGCAATCAATTCATTCCTTTGTGCTTATTTGCTACGTTGCTCGAGGATGAGCAACACTTCAAGTTTGGGGGTATTATGATTGGAGTGAATTGATGCATGATTTTAGGGGTTATTTTAGTGCAAAAAGTGATCAAAAGTGTTAGATTTTGTGCCTAAATGTGTAGAGTATCACTACTTTGCCTAAAAAGTATTACTTGTGAGATATTTGATGTTTTTCGTCCCGTTTACAGGTAAATCGGTGAAATTTGGCGAAACCGAGAGTACCACATTCTTAGGATGAAGAGACGATCGAGACGGGCGAAAACGGGGTCGGAGGCGGAGTCCGAGTCGAGAAAATTCCTGGACTCGACCTCTGGTCGAGGTCCGAGGGCCTCACCGAGGGTGGTGGCCTAGTGTTGAATTTCAAAAATAGGAGCAAGCTCAACTCGAGGCTCGGCCCTCGAGTCGAGGATCGAGCAAAGGAGAACCCTCGAGTCGAGGGCTAGAGCTCAACTCGAGGCTAGGGGTAAAATTGAAAAACGTGTGAGCGACTTCAAGGCCTCGACTCGAGGGCCCCAACCTCGAGTCGAGGGATGCCCAAAATCAAAAATTTGTATTTAAGCCCATTTGAGCGGAAAACAGAGCATAATCTCCACAACATAGTTTAGAGCGGTTATTTTACAGTTTTTTGGGCGAATTTCTCATTCCATAGCTTAATTCTCATTGTAATTGGATTAGATTCATAGATTTAGATAGAATTTGATCATTTGTACCTTAGATTAGTGATTTGATCCATTAGTTTTTCATTTTCAAGTTGTAATTGAAGAGGAGAAGAGATTGTATTTGAAGATATTGTGAAGACTCAAGCATTCCTATTTTTGATCATTTAATCCAATTGGTGATGTTCTTCTACTTTTCTCATTTAAATTCCATAATTGTTGTGATTTGCTTCTTAATTGCTCAATTAGATTTTCTACCCATGGGTTTTGCACTTTGCACCATGGACTAATACTCTTGTGCTTGGGATAATTGAAATTGAGGATGAAGTAATTGCCTTATGCTATGATTGTTGATGATTGTTGATCAATTGAGTTAGATTGCTCCCTAATTGTGATTCTCATTGTGCTTCATGCAAAGTTATCTCTTTAGATTAATGTTTGATCACCCTAGCAATAGGCGAGAGTTGAGCTAACGTGATTAGGGATTAATCGGGTTATAATTGTGTATGAATGTATGAATTGGGTGCTTCTTAATTGAGAGATTAGTTGCACTAAGGATACTCACATTAGGCATTGTGTGATTAATGGAGTGATTAATTGCATGATGGTTTTATGCTTTCTATCTTAGTTGATTTGCAATTTGATTCAATCATAGCTTGTTGATCATTGATTCCTTGATGGATATTATCCCTAGCACCCCAATCTCCCATTGAAACCAAGTTACTTGTTTTTGCATATTAAGTGTTTGATAAATTGCTTGCTAGTGTTTGATTTTTAATTCTTGCAATTGTAGTGTGATTTTAGAACAAAAACCGTGTTGCAACAATAGTCACCGATAACTTGTATTCCTAGGGCCTCATTGCATACTTTTCCCCTTGGGTTCGATATACTTGATTGGTCTTAATACCGCTTGCCCGGAATCCTACAATCACAAGTCATGATGACGACTAGCTCAAGATCGGCTTAGGTCAAGTCGTTTTTAAAGAAAAATTTGTTAAGCGGTTTTTGTGTGTTACAACAAACTAACCGTCTTATATGCTTATAAATAAAAGTAAGCACAGTTTATAGAAGAACTCTTAGCACTCATAACTACGATATTCACATTATTCGATAAGCACTCAAAAATTTTTCAAAGTTTTCATAATTTTCTAAGTGTTTCAAGAACACTACTCTGTACATCTTCAAACACATTACATCTTTGTACTTTTAGTTTTTCTAGATAGATTGATAGTTTGAAGATAGGAGTTGAAGATGAAGATCGTCCTACCATTGTAATTGTAATAAACAATAAGTAAGTCGAGGCCCTTCTTTAAGATGAAGAAGGAGAGTGGATGTAGGATCTTTTGATTCGAACCACTATAAATTTGGTGTTTTTCGTTTCGCTTTCAATTTCTGTTTTTACTTACAAATTGATCAAACAATATTTCAGATCGCTTTAGATCCTATTCCAAAAGATTGAGTCTAAAAGCTGTTTCCGTTGTTCATCTTTGATAATCTGAATTGATAATCTAAATTTTGCAAAAGATTTGGATAATCTATTCATCCCCCTCTAGATTATCTCTGGAAGGTTCACTTGTTTTCACTAAATACTCAATCTAGAGACCAACAAGTGGTATCGGAGCGGTGTTAAGTTGTTTCGATATTTTTGGTGGTCTTGAAGTTTACGAAATTGTGTTGAGATCATCTTCTTTATCTACGATTCACTAACATTACTAATAAGTTTCTATTGAGTTTCTTGTTTATCATGCCTACTATCAAAAGTAAAAAGACTAGGAGCCTACCAGAATTTTTCATTGAAGATTATGATTTCTTGGAAGTTTAGGATGAAAATCATCTAAAAGTTATACATGATCGAATGGAAGAAGTCTTAGAAGAAGGTCCCATAAAATTTTATCATGGAATTGTAAGTGATAGTGCTTTGGATCTTCGAAACAAGAGTCGACGAGAAAAGAAGGGATCTCGATTTGACAAACACTACAAAAAAATACATTTTGGCGAGGGGGTTAAAGAGGGATTTAATGAGGGCTAGGAGATTAGTGAGGGTTTTAACGAGGCAAAAAGGTCCTCGCTAAAAGCTCCTCGTTAACTCATCCTCGGCTCTCCCCTCGCTAGCTAACAATGCTGCCTCGCTAGTTGGCGAGAGATTTAGCGAGGGAAACCGGCGAGGGAATTTGGCGAGGGCAACGGCGAGGGCTTTGGCGAGAGTTTTTGGAGAGGGTGTTGGCGAGGGCTTAGCCGTCGTCAATTAGCGAAGGCCTTCGATTTGTAATTTTCCGGCAAGCGGTATTAAGACCAATCAAGAATATCGAACCCAAGGGAATTAGTTTGCAAGTGAGGCCCTAAGAATACAAGTTATTAGTGACAATTGTTGCAAGAATGGGTTTGGCACTAACACTACAATATAATTGCAAGAATTAAAATTCTAAGACTATGCAAGCAAATGATCAAACACCTAATATGCAATAACAAATAAACTAAGATCAATGGGGGATAGGGGTGCTAGGGATAATCTCCATCAAGGAATCAATGATTAACAAGCTATGATTGAATCAAATTGAAGATCAACTAAGATAGAATACATAAATCATCATGAAATTAGTCACTCCATTAATAACACAATGCCTAATGTGAGTATCCTTAGTCCTTCCAATCTCTCAATTAAGAAGCACTCAATTCATACAATCATGCACAACTATAACCCGATTAACATCTAATCACGTTAGCTCAACTCTCGCCTATTGCTAGGGTGATCAAACATTAATCTAAAGAGATAATTTTGCATGAAGCACAATGAGAATCACAATTAGGAAGCAATCTAACTCAATTGATCACAATTATCAACAATCATAGCATGAGGCAATCACATCATCCCCAATTTCGGTTATCCCAAGCACAAAACTATTAGCCCATGGTGCTAAGAGCAAAAGCCATGGGTGATAAATCTAAGAAAGCAATTAAGGAGCTAATCAACACAAACAATGAATTAAAGAGAGAAAAGTAGAAGAACATCACCAATTGGCTTCAATTAACAAAAATAGGAATGCTTGTGTTGGTCCCACTTAGTTGAGTAGATTAATCACAACTTGATCTAGCCTTCTAGGAAAAATCTAGAAGGGGGGGTTGAATAGATTTTCGGATTTTTACAAATCTAAAAAAACTTATTTAAAACACAGACGTAACACGGCGGAATTCAATTTTAAACTCAACTTTATTAAGATCTAAAGCACACTTTGATATTTTAGTTCTAACTTCAATTTCGAAATTATTCTTCGATTGATAAACTGAAAATTGAATGATACGAGATAAGTAAAGTAAAGCAATAAAGAACACAAAGATATATAGTGGTTGATTATGAATAATCCTACATCCACTCTCCTTCTTCAACTTGAAGAAGGGACTCGCTTACCACTTACTTATTTTCAATCCAACTTACGACTTACAATTCGTGAAGATCTTCAAATCTTCGATCTTCTAAATTCTTCTACTGAGATCTAACTATTACGGTGAATATTGAACTTTGAAGATTACAAGTAAAGTGTTCTATAAACACTTAGAACTTTTTGAAAACTCTTTTGAAAAATTTGTGAATTGATTGTGAAGATAGAAATCTGAATAGTGAATAATGTGTAAATCGTGTTGCGTTAATTGTAAGTGAAAAATGAAAATCTAGACCTATTTATAAGTCTGAAAAGACAGGTTAGTTTGTTAGTCGAGTTCTAACAAACTGAAAGCTACTCAACAAACTTAATCTTGAAAACTACTTTGCTCCTCGGTGATTTATTCTACTCGTCTGCGGTGACTTGGTGAAGACTCGCCTTTCTTATTCTACTCGGCTTGTCTTGACCTCGTCTCGAGCTCTTTATAATTGTCTCCCGCAGATGACTAGATTTGAGCTTGTCTCAGGATGACTTGCAACTTCTAGTCTTGGTGACTTGTTCGATCCTTGACCTAGTCTCGATCGGCTTAGTACGGACTTTGATCTCATTTGTTCTTCATAGTCGTCGATCATCTGAATTGCTTCTTAACTCATCAAAACCTTTCTCGAACTAACGGCTTGAGTCTTCACAATAGCTTCAATTACAATCTCCACCTCTTCAATTACAACTTGGAAATGAAAATCTAATGGATCAAATCACTAATCTAATGTACAAATGCTTGAAATCAATCAAAACTAAGAATCTAATCCCATTACAAGGAGAATTAAGCTATGGAATGTAATTTTCGCCCAAAAAACGCCTAATAACCGCTCTAAACTATGCTAGGAGGATTATGCTCTGTTTTCCGCTCAAAATGGTTTAAATCCTCAAAACGGTTTTGGGCATCCCTCGACTTCGAGCCCTCGAGTCGAGGCTTGAGAGTCGCTATCACGCTTTTCCAATTTTGCCACTGCCTCGAGTCGAGGCTCGGCCCTCGACTCGAGGGATCCATCTTTGCCCTCTCCCTCGACTCGAGGTTGCTTCAATTTTTGGAATTTTCACCATCTACCTTCACCCTCGGGTTGAGGCCCCTGGACCTCGACCGGAGGTCGAGTCCAAGGAATTTTCTCGACCCGGGCTCCGCCTGCGAACCCCGTTTTCATCCGTCTCGATCGTCTCTTCATCCTAAGAATGCTAGTACTCTCGGTTTGGCCAAATTCCACTGATTTACCTATAAAATGGACGAAAAACATCAAAAACTCATCAAGTAATACTTTTTAGGCAAAGAAGTGATACTCTACACATTTAGGCACACAATCTAACACTTTTGATCATTTTTGCACTAAAATACACCCTAAAAACATGCATCAATTCACTCCAATCACCTTCCCCCTCGTTAACTCGTGAGGGCTTGACCCTCATCTAGGCCCTCGCTAAATCCCAACCTAATTTTAAAAAAATTCTGCCGGGAGTATCGAACCCGCGACACTGGCCGCGGGCGCTGGCGATCACACTTAATTCGAATTTATCGAACATGCGACCTCGAGCATGGAGGGCATATAAAGGCTAGACGCTATACCGTTTGGGCAAAGCTAATCATTCGATATGATTTTGCTTTTAAATATATTAATATCATATTATGTTCAATGTTTAATATATTTAATTTATAATTATTATTCAATTAAATTGTATACTATATATTTAATTAAATTATATGATATATATACTATTATTTTATAATTTTTATTATTATCACATATATATTCAATTAAATTGTACAATATACATTATTATTTTTTAATTTTTATTATTATAACATATATATTCAATTATATATTTATTATATATATTATCATTTTATAATTTTTATTATTATCACATATATTTTCAATTAAATTGTATATTATATATTCACTATATATATTATCATTTTTAATTTTTATTATTATCACATATATATTCAATTAAATTGTATACTATATATTCACTATATATATTATCATTTATAATTGTTATTATTATTGTCATATATATATATATATATTATCATGTTTATAAATATTTTTATTATCACATATATATTCAATTAAATTGTCAACTTTATCATGTGACAAGAATATATAGTTGTCTTGAACATTTAAAATTCATAAATGTATATATATATATATATATATATATATATATATAAATATTATCATTTATAAATGTTATTATTATTATAACATATATATTCAATTATTATAATTATCATGTTCATGTTATTATATAATATATATATATATATATTATCATGTCTATAATTGTTATTATTATCACATATATATTCAATTAAATTGTCAACTATAATATCATGTTTATATATGTACTCTTAAACAATTAAAATTAATACTTTAAATAATTAAAATTCATCATCTTAATCAATTAAAATTCATACTCTTAATCATTTAAAATTCATAAATTCTTAATCAATATTCAGAAAAATTTATAGTTTTAAACACAAATAATAAATTCAGCGCCGCATAGAACCACGGGACCCACGAGATGGTGATCGTAACCACTCGGACCGGTGGGAATACCACCACCAGATAAGGAACCTGCATCCCCTGCAATAGCTCCTGGATTTGACGCTGCATGTTCGCCGTCAACTCCTGTCTCAAAGCTGCCTCCTTCGTTCCATCTCCTCCCGCACCCTCTCATGCTCCTCTTGGAGCAGCCGGTCGACAACAAATTGGTTGTAGGTGCTAATAGGAGGAGTACTCGATGAGCAAGAGCCAAAGGGGATGCGTCTGGACTCACCGAGCTTTAAATTTTGAAGATACCTAATTAAATGAATCAATTGTTATATATATAGTATAACCGTTTTAGGTAATCAAATAATTTAGAGTTATAAATTACCTCTCAAATGGATACATCCATCTATATTGCACAGACCAACTATCCTTGCTTCATATGCAAGGTGCACAGCAGATGCTCCATCGAATTGAAGAAGCTAGGTGGAAAGATACGTTCCAACTTACACAATATAATCGGAATATCTGCTTCCAATCGAGCCATGTTCTCAATCGTAATGGATGTAGAAGTTAACTCCCTAAAAACAAACTAAGTTCAGTGATTGCTTTCCACACATTCGGTGGCGAGACTTTCACGAAAAGCAATCGGGAGTAGTCTCTGCATAAATACATGACAATCATGACTCTTCATCCCAAACATCTTCAATTTGCTCCAGTCTACACATCGAGACAGTTTAGACACATAGTCATCGGGAAACTTCAACTCGATTACCCATCCGATATCAAGTGAATAACAAGCTTTGGGATACTTTTCGTGCGTTGACATTTCTCTAGAGAGGCAGGCGATAATATTCATTAAGTTCATCCCTAGACTTATTTGTGTCTTTTGTTTTCCCTTCCACATTCATCACTATGTAGAACAAATTATCAAACATATTTTTTCAATGTGCATCACATCCAAATTATGCCGGATCAAAAGGGTACTCCAATACGGCAAATCCCAAAAATATTTTTCTTTCTCCACCACCATCCAATCTTTTGTTTTGGGCCTCAACACCCTCTTCGTCACTTTCAGGTACCCCCACCCAATTAATTTCTTGTAGAAGCATTTCACCTGTTCGGATGGGTGGTGGGTCATCTGTAACTACTACATTCTTCATGAATGCAGTCTTGTTCTGTGATACGGATGTCCCCTAGGTAAGAAATTACGATGGTTATCAAACCACGATCTGCTTTGCATCGAGTCTTAAAGTGAAGGCATCGAGTATTCAGCACAATATGGACAAGCGATCCTTCCAATGTGCACCATCCAGACAACATTGAGTAAGCCGGAAAGTCGCTAATGGTCCAGATTAATGCAGCCCGCATCATAAAATTCTCGCTTTCTAGCAACATCATAGGTTTCCACCCCATTTTCCCACAACATGTTCAAATCATGAATTAGTGGTTGTAAAAATATCTAAATTATCCTTTGGATTTTAGGACCAGGCACCAAAGCTCGAAACATGAATTGTTCTTTCATGCACAACCATGGGGGCTGATTATGCGGTGTCACTATCGGCCATGACGAATCAAGTTTTCCCGATCGCCCAAACGCGGCTGAAAACCATCGGTGCTCAAACCCAACCTCGATTCCGTATTTCAGCTGCAAAATCGGGATATGAATAGTCCAAGTGTTTCCAAGCCAACGAATTTGCAGGGTGACACATAACCTGCACTCATTATTATAGCAACTAGCATGACATATCATATCCTTAGCGGTAGTATTGGGTGATACGGTCTTTGCAATCGAGGATTGATAGGAAAATAGAACATCTCTTTGAAAGGTCTGTTCTTTTTCCATCGACCATCCACACCACGTCTAGCGAGGTTTGAATCGTGACCGACCACAAACCTTACAAGATTCAAGTTCCCCTGCCTCGCACCTCAATATATCATACAATTATTTGCACAACAATCAATCCTCTCTACGGGAAGACCCATCCCACCCATCAATTATTTAGTATCATAAAATTTCTTGGGCACCAGGATTTTCTCGGAGTGCAAATCTCAATAATCAAGACAACTATTTGATTATAACCCCTTTCAGACGATCTGTTCTCACTCTCGGTTTCAATGTTTAAAAGGCTGGGAATGAATGACAAGCGAGAATGAGACTCGCAACCAGGATACAGATCTCCGATCCGCCGCACGAAGCATGTCAAAAATGTGCAGCATGCCGATTAGGAGATTCCTCACTAAGGGGCTCTTCTTCCACATTTTGGAAACTAATGTTAGGACTAGAAGTTAAGTCCATCATCATATTGTGGTACGAGCTAGATGTTGCGTGTAAATCGCCAACTCTATATGAAGTCAACGCCGGTGATCATAATTTCGGTATGGTATAGGATTCCATTTTTGCTCACCGTGCAAAATCCAATTGTGATAATTAGACATAAACCCATGTCTATACAAATGTGATTTCACGTCAATGGGTTCTCTAAAACTCTGGTTCCTACATTTGAATTTCGAGCAAGGACACCTAATCTTTCCTCCACTAATCCAATCCAGGTTCCTAGTAGCGAATTCTATAAACGATTCAAGTCCACTAAGAAATTTGGGAGATATTATGCCATTAATCGTTCTTGGACCATACATCCAACTACGCCTTGAATAATTCATAGGAATCATTACATTAATGAAGATTCAAAATTTAACTAAATCATAATTAATTCTTCCGATTAATACATTTTTCCTAATATTAATATATTTTCTAAAAATTTCGGTAGAGTTTTGTTTTATTTTATCGTATTCCCGCTTAATATATCAAGATCCTAGTGCATCCATTTTCGACTTAATTAAAATTAATCAAGTCGAACGCACATTCTACAAAAAATAATACCAAACAATTCATCAACCCCCAACTCCAACATCAACTTGAATCGAACATCGATTTAATTTTCAACATTAATATAATTGACCTATCATGCAAAATTTGATCGAACATCGATCTTCATATATATAAATGAATTGGCTCATGCATGCAAAATAATTTTAAATCAAATAATTATTATAATTAAATTAAAAGCATCTTAAATAATTAATTAAAAAAGAATACTTACGGTGATAGTGGTTGTGTGTATATAGTTGCAATTTGCGTACCTACAAATATATAAATTATCAACTAGCATATCGCTCATATAAAATAACTTTTGTACACATATTACTATGAAATAATTCTCACACAAAAACCGTTAAATAGTCAACCGTGAAGATAGTTACGGGACGGAGGGAGTAACAATTAAATTAAAATTATAATAATATTAAAAATAAATTTGTATAATTGCATACATACTAATTACTCTAAATAATTAATAATTTTAATACTACTAATTATATAATTGCATACATACTAACTCTAAATAATTAGTAATATTATACTACTAATTATTTCTAAATAATTATTAATAATTAAAATACACATAACAATTACAAAAATTAACACTAAATAACTAATAAATCAATACCTATACAAGCATATGTATAATAACAACAAAATTAACCACAAAATTATACAAATACATGCATATGAAAAAAAAAAACAAAATTTGTAAAATAACAACAAAATTAACCGATTGAATCATAAAAACTCACCGTAGAAATGTTCCTAGGAACGAGTACAACAAAGCCTAACTAGTGGGTGGTTCAATTTTGGGCGGCGGCGGCGGCGGATGGAGGCGGCGGCGGTGGGAGAGGGGAAAATCAGCTGGGCTTTTACGTGAGGAAAGGGGAAAAATCAGCTGACCTATTTATATTAGGATTGGGTGAGGGCCCTAGCGAGAGGGACTCGGCCCTCGTTAACATTTTCGGTAATTGGGGTGGGAAGGGGTAATTGGGTTGGCAAGGGATATTGCCCTTCTTAGGCTTGCCGAGGGGCCCCTGCTCTCTCTAAAATGATCTGGGCCTTGGTGAGGGGGCCCGCCCTCACTAACTCGGGCCCTGCCGAGGGTTGACGTGCCCTCGTGTGGGCCCTCATTAACTAACGAGGGCCCTTTTCCCTCGCTAAATACCTCACTAAATTTTACCTCGTCTAGGCCCTCTTTAACTAAAGAGGGTTTAAAGCCCTCGTTAACTCCTCGCTAAATCTGGGTTTTTTTTTGTAGTGAAATGATGAAAGAAAGATTCACAACTTGGATCGGGTAGCAAGTCACTTAGTAAAGACTGAATCGAAAAGGTTAAAAGGTGCAAGACTCAGTAAAGAAAATGTGGGAAACTTTGGCTAATATGTGTGAAGGGTCAGATCAAGTTAAGGAGAACAAGCTTCAATCAGATTGCGCACATTTGACACTTTCAAAATGAAAGAAGGTGAAACTATTGATCAATTGGATGTTAGGTTGACAAAATCTTCTCAACAAGGCCGCAGACTTGGGACAGTCCTACACAAAAAGAGATCAATAATAAAATGCTCGGATCCTTGAGTAAGAGATGGAGAGAGAAGGCCAATATTCTTAAAGCAACTCAGAACTTATCTTCAATTTCTCATCATACATTATTCTCACATCTTAAGGCATTTGGAATATGATATTCAAATTGAAGATGAAGAAGACGAAGCAGTCGTCTACTTACGGAAAAAGCAGTTGCATTCCTTCATCAAGAGGAGTCGGAAAAAGTATCCAAGGCATCAAACTTATCAATCAAGGAAGAAATGACTCTTTTGATGAAAAGGTATGAAAGGCTTAAGATGAAATATAAGAGGAACAAAAGGGACAGATCAAGTCGACGAAACTACAAGCCAAACATAGAAGAGAAGAATTCGAGATAATGAGAAGAAAAAGGATCAGCCAAGAAGGTTGAGATCACCGGTCGAAGAGAGGAGATAATAGTCCAAAATCGAGATAGAGGAGATATTTTTTATACTTGCAATAAACCCGATCATTATAGTTACGTTGTCTCGGCTTACCCCAAGGGAACGTGAAGAAAAGAGGAAGAAACGTGATAGGAGATATGCGGACTGCAGAGCTCTTCTAGCCGAGAAAGAAGAAGCTTATGAGACATCATCATCCTCATCCTCATCTGGATTCGGATCGACGATGATATATGTCTCCGGCTAAAGAGGTAAACTATTATTCATCTTGAGATAATGACTGTGAAAACCTATCTCGAATCAGATCCAAGCCTTATTAATAAACTTTTGAAGGATTTGGAGACTGCTCTATCTCGCTTATAAACAGATAAAGATTGAAAATTTAAGTTTAAAGGATCAAATTCTTAATCTAACCAAGGAAAGTCAGACTAGGATTAGTGAAAGATTAGACTGTTCATTAAAGGGGGAATGTCGGTCTAAGACGATCACTAGTTCCTCATCTCGAAAAGACCGATGAGATAGAAAAAGAGTTGAATGCTTTAAAAATTAAATTCTCAAGTATCTATTCAGAGAATGAGAGTTTTAAGAGGACTAACAGAAAGCTAAATCTCAAGTTAGGACTTCTTAGTAACACTCAATCTACAATAGATAAATTTTCGGTACTTCTCAAAAGTCTAGTGATAAGACAGAGTTGGGTTTTGATAGAAATAAGAAGGATGATTGATTGGAGGGTATAGGGTAAGAGTTATTAAGACCAATCAACAAAATATCGAACCCAAGGGAGAAAGTATGCAAACGAATTTCAAGGATAAGAGTTCTAAATGGCTAAAGTTGCAACAAGTTTTTGGACTAAATCTCTACAAAATGCAAGAAATTAAATGACAAGATTATGCAAATAATCTATCAAACACCTAGAATGCAAGATCAAATATACTAAAATCAATGGGGAATTGGGTGCAAGGGATAATCTCCATCAAGGAATCCATGATTAACAAGCTATGATTGTATCAAAATGCAAATCAATCAAATTAGAAGCATAAACCATCATGAAATTAATCACTCCATTAATATCACAATGCCTAATGTGAGTATCCTTAGTTCTTCCCATCTCTCAATGTAGAAGTCCCCAATTCATACAATCATGCAAAATTGAAACCCGATTAACACCTAATCACGTTAGCTCAACTCTCGCCTATTGCTAGGGTGATCAACCATTAATCAAAAGAGACAATTTTTCATGAAGCACAATTAAGAATCACAATTAGGAAGCAAGCTAATTCAATTGATCACAACTATCAACAATCATAGCATGAGGCAATCACTTCATCCCTAATTTTAACTATCCCAAGCACAAAGCTATTAGCCCATGGTGCTACAAGCAAAAGCCATGGGTAGAAAATCTAAGAAAGCAATTAACAATCTAATCACTACAAGCAATGAATTAAAGAGAACAAAGGGTAAGAACATCACCAATTGAACTTCAATAGACAAAAATAGGAATGATTAATCTTCTACAATGCTTCAATTCCACTTCAATTCTCCCAAATCACAGCTGCAATCTTCAATTACAATCAATCAAACTACTAATCTAGTGGACTAAATGTAGAGTCTAATCTAATTCTAACAATCTATGACAATTACAATTGAATTCAAGCTACAAAATGCAAAATTCGCCCAAAGAACCTCCTAGAAACTGCTCTAAACTGCTAGAATCAAGATATGCTCTGTTTTGGCTTCAAATGGCTTTAAAACTGAATTTTTCGGTTTTGGGCACTCCTCGAGTCGAGCTTCAGGCCCTCGAGTCGAGGCACGAGAGTCGCTAACACGCTTCTTCAAAATATCGCCTACCTCGAGTCGAGGCTCACCTCGAGTCGAGGATCTTGCAAATTTCCCATCCCTCGACTCGAGGCTCCTCCCTCGAGTCGAGCTCGCCGACTTTTTGAAAATCTTTCCTCCAAAGATGAACCTCGAGTCGAGGTCTATGCACCCTCGACGTGCTCGAGACCAGGGAATTTTTATCGAGAAGGGCCTCGGGCACGACCCCGTTTAGTCCCGTATGTTCGTCTTTTCATTTTAAGAATACTTGGTACTCTCGGTTTGCCAAAATTCCACCGATTTACCTGCAAAATGGACGAAAAACATCAAAATCTCACAAAGTAATACTTTTTAGGAAAAAGAGTGATACTTTTCACATTTAGGCACAAAAATCACACTTTAGCTCACTTTTTGCACTAAAATAAGCCCTAAAAACCTTTATAAATTCACTCCAATCATACCCCCAAACTTGAATTGTTGCTCGTCCTCGAGCAACGTAGAAACTAAGAACAAAGGAGTGAATTGATTGCAATTATGTCACATGGCACCATAGGCGAAAAATAAGACAATCGAACTCATCAATGAACACTTGTATCAATGCAACTATCCACTAGCAAACAAGATGAATCATGCTCAAACAAATGCTCAATCAAATACTCAACACATTGCTCCTTCCATGGAGTGTTTCACTCTTCACTAAAGTGTATCTAGGTAATAAGCTCTCAATCATCAAATTCATGAACTTGCACACCATATGCTTGCCAAAAAACTTAATCTCAATCAAAATCAATCGTGATCAATCAAGAATCAAAGAGGTCTTTCTCTATGTTGTATTGTAGGCTCTTTGGAAAGGTGAGATAAATTTGGATAAGAGTGACTAAGTAGTAGAAACTTGAATGAAAGCTAATCAATACACAACACATCTCTTCACTTTTGATCAAGCACACCATTCACTTGAGCTTTCTCTTTTAAGCTCACAAATTGAATTTTTCTTTTCACTTCATGTTCACTTTTTCACAATTCAATCTTTCTTCTTTTCACAACCTTTCTTCTCTTTTATGCTTTAACCATCACTTAGCTCATCATCTTCCCACACTTCACAATCAAATCACCATCATTAGCCAACATTCAAGCTCAACTAAATATAGGACAAGAAAGGCTCATAAAAATAGGCTAAAATGGTTTCAATCTCACTTGGCTTACCAAAGAATAAGGATCACAAGGCTCAACATGGCTCACTAAGGAAATCAAATGTATTTGGTAGGGAAATAATTTGGCAAAGTGACTCAACAAATCAAACATGGCCTCTTATCACTTTCAAGACATCACACAAAGATCAATATCAACAAGTCTAGTGGCAATTTCTAGCATAGAAATCATGAATGATGCACTCACAAAGAAATCAATCAACCGTATAAGATGTACGAATATTAAGGCACAAAAGCTCACGGGCTTAAATTGAGCAATGAATTAAGCATCATCAATCACATTCATCTTCACACAATAAATCAAGCAAGCTAGCTTCAAGCTACAAATCTACTCATGATCATATCAAAATCCAATTATCTTGCAAATCAAACTCAAGTGCTCATGTACATAAGTCCAAGCATACTCACTACCACATGAATGATACTCAAAAATATATCAATGAATCCACAATTAAGCTCAAGTCAAAGAATATGAAATCATAGGAATAAAGAATCCAAAAGATCATCAAATCACACTCATCAATAGACAATAAGCTCAAAAAGATCAAGAAAATCATAGCATCCATAAAATCATCCATCAATCCAAAACATCAAATTCATCACATCATCACATCAACAAGTCAATCAAAAGTACAATCACCAAGATAAAGAGTACAATCCACCAAGAGATAAGCATCTAAAAACTAAGGAAAGGGAATGAGGGATAGGGGTAGCCCTAGTAGTCGGACGGCGGCGGTGGAGGAGGATAGCTCGGCCCGAAGTTCCACGAGCTCATCTGTTGAAGGAGGGCATACATGTCGTTTTGAGTCTTCATTGATTCCTCTTGCATCCTCCTAGTCTCTTAATTGAATCTACGAGACTCCTCCATCATCCGGTACATCTCATCCTCGATGGGTCGACTCTCAATGTGGATCCTCCGATTTGTCTCGCCCACATCTGCTCCGTCAAAACCCACGGTCTCGAGATGAACTCCCCGCCTCGTACTCTCTACTCCTCATCTCATCCTGCCAGTACATATTGATCTCGACTGATAATCCTCCTTCATCCGGACAGGCGGCTCCTCATGCTCGGGCTCCTCGTCATCCTCGTCCTCGAGACTCAACCTCCTCCTCAACCTCTGCTCTAACCGCATCTCCTCATCATCGAAAGAATCGAGAATCTGACCGACCGTTGGCTGCATGATCATCATCATCCCCTCATCTCTAAGCACATCCCCATGCTCCCTCGTGTAAGCATCTATCGCCTCGGTGTGGACGCTTTGTGACCACATGCGCAGATTGATGGTCACAAAGGCACGAGAACCGAAAGCTGTCGTCAACCTCTTATTAGGAAGAGGGAATCGGCCACCATGATCTGCTTTGGAGACACCATGTCCTACCGATGCGGTCAAGCGTCCTCATGCGCCTCATCGTATCAAGGGTAAGGTCGGGGCCCTCCACCGCCCGAGGTTATGCGTCGAGATCCCAAGATGTTCAGCGATCAATGTAATCATGCCACCAAAATTAATCTTCTTAAACTTCGTACTCGTGGCTCTCTCAAATAAGTAGCAAAGGTAGGCGGCAAGATTGAATCGACTCCATGTAAAAAGCACCAAATAACATAAAGCTCCTCGGAAACCACAGCTCCTCCCTCCGATCTCGCGAATATGGTGCTTGCGAGAATCTTCTCTAGGTATCGGATGACCGGGTTCCGGATATGCGTGCTCTTCGACTTCCCGAGAACAAAAATCAGGCTGATTAGGAGCCCCGAATCTGAAATCCTTCTCCAAAACTTTTTAGCATTGTACTCCTTCCCGATGTTCAACGGTGATCGGTCAGTGGTCTATAGGTGCTCCAATAATCTCGTTGACCTCGTCCGCAGTCAACGAATACTCGTGCCCATGAGCTCAAAAGTAATACTCCTCGGGAATTTGGCCCTCCTGGCCTTATCAACTCTCACCGTGCAAAGAAACTCGAGAGTGAGTCCGATATATGTCCTAGGCCTCTTCGCCAAGAAGCCCCCATCCCAACTTGCTCAAACAAGCGAGGAATATCCTCCTCGATACCCATGGATGTCATGCAATCGTGATCGACGAGTCTGGTCTTGACCACCCGGTTATAGAGCTCGGAGTATAGATCAATATGTGTCCGCCATTAGTGATCATCCCACTTTGAATTCCGAGCTCGGCGGGCATCCTGTGTGCAAATCGGATGGCATCTTCTTTCTCGCGAATCTCCGCCTCGAGAGAGGTTGTGTCTGTCGGCCCCCTAAACATTGTTCTTGCAAAACATTCTCAAGAGCAAAAATCAATGTCCACAAATATAATACGAGCTTTAAAAATATCAAGCATACCATGAACGAGTCAACAAGCAAGAACATCTCAAAAATACACAATTCCTAGTGACTAGCAAACATATCCTCAACAATGGTCAATGAGTCAACTAAACAAATATATCCCATAGAAGTTCTAAAAATCCTCAAACATATGTATACTTACTAACATGGCCTCAACACTTAATACACAAACAAGCTCAAAGATAATCATGCAATTAAGCTCAATAAAATCCCAAAAGTCATAGGCCAATTAGCAAGTAAATAAACAAATATGCATCAACAATTCATACACTTCTATCATAACAATAACTCAACTTGACCAAATGATCTAAACAATTACACTAGGAATTCCTACAAATGCCATAATTCACAATTCCAATCCAAATCCACGAATAAACGAGCACAATATCACATTCAATCCTAAACATGCTCCTACAATCCTCAATTAACTCAAATATTCTCAACAATGGCTTCAATTTATCTACATCAATCATGCATGCCAAGTGCTTGACAAAATGCCCAAATGAAATTCCAATTAAAATAAATTCATGCAATTTTATCAACACCCAAGCATTAATCATACACCAATCATGAAATTGAAAGCCAAAAGAGAAGAAATTACATACCTTATTGAGGAAATTTGGAATGGAAAAAAAAATTTGGCACCCACGCACTCTTCACAAAAACCCCAAATTTGAATGCACAAACCCTCAAAATTCAATCTTGATCCAATGTATGATAACAATATGGTGAAATGATGGAATATAGATGGTGAAAACGACGCACATTTGCCGGAAATAGGTGGGAGGACGAAGAGGAAAACGGCACCGCTAAACCCTCGAGTCGGGGTTCTGCTTTACGCACCAGCGTATATATAAAAACACGCGCCTCGATCGAGGGTCAGGCCTCAACTCGAGGGATCCCCGAAATGAACATGCCTCGACTCGAGGTCTCACGCACGACTGGGGATATGCAAAAACAAGCTCTTCGACTCGAGGTGCCACCCTCAACTCGAGGGATGTGTCAAATTATGAAATTTTGCCTAAGTGTAAATCCCTCGACCCGGGGCCATGCACTCTCGACCCTAGGTCGAGTCCAGGAATTTTTACGATTCCCGGGCTCGACCCGACCCCGAAACTCCTAAAAATAACCTTTACGCCCCTAATGAACCCAAATATGCAAGAAATTACCGTGTTGGTCCCTCGATTTAAGCCCGGTCGCTCATTCGATCGAGGAGACCGGGTTCTCTTCCTTTTTGCTTATTTTCACCAACTTTTAAGCTCTCCTTTCCTTCTCGATTCCTCAATTCCCTTGCAATTACGATCCTTTTTCACTCCTCGTAGTGAGTATACCTACACACGGGCAAAACAATTCATCAAATAATCATCACAAAGAGATGCATTTCTACCCTAAATGGCACACACCCCCAAACTTGAATGAAGACATGCATTCAAGTTTGGCTCAAAATATATGCAACTCATAATGATATCAACAATTAAGCTCATACACTATCATCTATACCCAAAGCAAAGAGCATAATTTCCTAGAACTAGCAATTAAGTAGCAAGCCAAATCCCCAAAAATAAAACAAAAACACTAATCTACCAAAAACACTCAAAAACAATAAAAAGGATGGGTTACCTCCCATCAAGCGCTATTTTTATTGTCCTTTGTCGGACTTATTTGTTCACATCCAACATCCTTCATCGGAATGACCAAGGGTAGCGATCCTCCTTCCCATTGTATCTCGATCTTTGTACTTCAAGGTCTAGGAGGTTCACCGAATAAATAGGACAACCACCTATAGATATGCAAAGTGTCCATGGTTGTCCCCCTTTCTCTCTTGCCATCCTCCTCGATTCTTCTTTCCTTTCAAGGATGCCCAAGCATTTCTTTAATTCTTCCCTATAGTCAAAATTCACAAGAGGCATAATCAAATCATTAGAAGCATCATTTTCAATCAAATCACAAATTGAAGAGTTAGAGGGTATAGAAATGCTCATTTCGATCTTCAAAGCTTCATTCGATGCTCTTTGATTTTCTTCCTCATTAAAGCTCATGTCCATCAATGGACACTCCTCTTCCTCCTTTTTGACAAGGAAGCCTTCTACTTTTACCTCTTCGCTTGGACCCTTTCTACATCTTCTTCTCTTGTTTTTTCTTCCTCCTTCTTCTTCTTGACTCTCCATGATAGTCATGCTCTTTACTTGGCGTAGAAAATATTTGAGTTGACTCTTGATAAACATGAAATTCACTCCGGTGATCTCCATGTTCCCCTATCCATGAATTGACCTTTTCTTTGGTCTCATAAATTTCCTCGTACAAGGGAAGCATTTGATCACATCTAGCATCATCTTCCTCAAATTTTTCCAACACAAATCCAAGCATCTCTTGCAATATAGCTCTCACATCATGGAGTCCCCATTCTTCAAATTTAGGAGAAGCTTGTGGCATAGGATAATCAAACCGATGGCTTCTCCTATCACCATAGTAATCACCTCCTTCCAATGCTCCTTGACACTCAAATCCAAGACATGGATCAAATGTTTGATCATAAGGCTCATAGTATGGAAACATCTCTTGAGGTGGGGAAGGAATTTCTTCAAATCTCCAATCTTCATAATTGGATGGAACTTGTTGCAAATGAGAATTATCTTCAAAGCTCATCCAATTATTGTATCCAAAATCTTCAAAATGTGGAGGATATACCATGCTCTCTTGATAATGATATTGATTCCATGCATATGAATTGTATCCCTCCATCTAGACAAGATATCAAAGTATCAAATTCAAATAAAAATAACAAAACAAACACAAACACAAATGCAACAAATAGCCACTTCAAACAATTCCTAGGTCTCACTTAAGGTGCAAAAACTAATTCCCGGCAACGGCGCCATTTGATTGGAGTGTATAGGGTAAGAGTTATTAAGACCAATCAACAAAATATCGAACCCAAGGGAGAAAGTATGCAAACGAATTTCAAGGATAAGAGTTCTAAATGGCTAAAGTTGCAACATGTTTTTGGACTAAATCTCTACAAAATGCAAGAAATTAAATGGCAAGATTATGCAAACAATCTATCAAACACCTAGAATGCAAGATCAAAAATACTAAAATCAATGGGGGAATTGGGTGCAAGGGATAATCTCCATCAAGGAATCCATGATTAACAAGCTATGATTGTATCCAAATGCAAATCAATCAAATTAGAAGCATAAACCATCATGAAATTAATCACTCCATTAATATCACAATGCCTAATGTGAGTATCCTTAGTTCTTCCCATCTCTCAATGTAGAAGTCCCCAATTCATACAATCATGCAAAATTGAAACCCGATTAACACCTAATCACGTTAGCTCAACTCTCGCCTATTGCTAGGGTGATCAACCATTAATCAAAAGAGACAATTTTTCATGAAGCACAATTAAGAATCACAATTAGGAAGCAAGCTAATTCAATTGATCACAACTATCAACAATCATAGCATGAGGCTATCACTTCATCCCTAATTTCAATTATCCCAAGCACAAAGCTATTAGCCCATGGTGCTACAAGCAAAAGCCATGGGAAGAAAATCTAAGAAAGCAATTAACAATCTAATCACTACAAGCAATGAATTAAAGAGAACAAAGGGTAAGAACATCACCAATTGAACTTCAATAGACAAAAATAGGAATGATTAATCTTCTACAATGCTTCAATTCCACTTCAATTCTCCCAAATCACAGCTGCAATCTTCAATTACAATCAATCAAACTACTAATCTAGTGGACTAAATGTAGAGTCTAATCTAATTCTAACAATCTATGGCAATTACAATTGAATTCAAGCTACAAAATGCAAAATTCGCCCAAAGAACCTCCTAGAAATTGCTCTAAACTCCTAGAATCAAGATATGCTCTGTTTTGGCTTCAAATGGCTTTAAAACTGAATTTTTCGGTTTTGGGCACTCCTCGAGTCTAGCTTCGGGCCTTCGAGTCGAGGCCTCGAGAGTCGCTAACACGCTTCTTCAAAATATCGCTTTGCCTGGAGTCGAGGCTCGGCCCTCGAGTCGAGGATCTTGCAAATTTCCCATCAATCGACTCGAGGCTCCTCCCTCGAGTCGAGCTTGCTGACTTTTTGAAAATCTTTCCCTCCAAAGATGAACCTCGAGTCGAGGTTTGTGCACCTCGACTCCGTGCTCGAGACCAGGGAATTTTTATCGAGAAGGGCCTCGGGCACGACCCCGTTTTCGTCCCCGTATGTTCGTCTTTTCATTCTAAGAATACTTGGTACTCTCGGTTTGGCAAAATTCCACCGATTTACCCGCAAATTGACGAAAAACATCAAAATCTCACAAAGTAATACTTTTAGGCAAAAGAGTGATACTTTTCACATTTAGGCACAAAAATCACACTTTAGCTCACTTTT
This sequence comes from Paraleonurus japonicus, assembly GCA_030762865.1. Classification (NCBI taxonomy): domain Eukaryota; kingdom Viridiplantae; phylum Streptophyta; class Magnoliopsida; order Lamiales; family Lamiaceae; genus Paraleonurus; species Paraleonurus japonicus. Next base: position 30,602,373 of record CM061054.1, read on the forward strand.
TGCACTAAAATAAGTCCTAAAAACCTGTGTAAATTCACTCCAATCAATGATCCTGTGAAACCAAGGGTTTTTGTCAAAGCTACTAAACCTAAGGAAGGGATAAGATTTGGTCCTTGGAAACCAAATGAACAAATCACCTCATCCGATATCACCGCAAAGGAAATACGAGACTAGGAGAAATGTTCCTAAGGTAAAACCAAAGACTAGGTCAAAGTTTCATCCGAGGTATAATAGTTTTGATGGAAGAAGCAAATCATATCCATTCTTACCACGATATAAGACAATTACAAAAGATCAAAGGTGAATAAGATTGATCTTGATAGTCTTATATTAGTAGATAAATATGGATGCAAGCTTCAATCATTGGTTTTAAGAAATATAGATGTGTTTATCTGGATTCCAAAGCATCAACTTAACCAAGAAGGACCCAATTTACAAGCGGTACCTAAAATTTAAATCTGTGATTGCAGGAAAGCACAAGAATAGTAGAAAGGACAGATGTTCTTGAGGTGGTGCAGTATATTGACGGTGGCATGTACAAAGCATATGACCTATGAGAAGCGTCTACTTTCTAACTCTCGGACTATAGATGGACCGAGAGTCATGTTTGGAGACAACAATTTTGGGTTAACCAAATGAGTTGGAACCTTAGTGATTGGTGACATCCAAGTCGGCGAGGTTTATTATGTTGAAGGGTTGAAGCATAATTTGCTATCTGTCTCACGGTTTTGTGATAAGGGTTTTAGTGTCAAATTCACCTATAATGCATGTTATGTTTTAGATTGTATCAATGAAAATATACTATTAGCTGGAGTCGAGACAAGGTAACATTTATGTTGCTAACTTTAAAAGTTATCCTAAGAATACTTGTCTTGTTGCAAAGAGTTCAGATGACTTAAGTTGGCTATGGCATAAACGTCTTGGTCACTTAAACTTCAAAACTCTTAACAAAATTGCAAGGAAATCCTTAGTCAAAGGACTCCCAGGATAGAGTATTTTCAAAGAACCATGTCTGTGATGCTTGTTAAAAAGGAAAAGCAGACCAAGACTTCTTTTAAAAGCGATAAATAGTTCTTCTTTAGAAAGGATTCTGGAACTTCTTCATATGGATCTCTTTGGTCCAGTCACACCTCTCGGCTTTAGTGGAAGAAAATATACCTTGGTAATTGTAGATGATTTCTCAAGATTCACAGGTTATTTTCTTGTACAAAAAGAATGAGACTATGACAAAGATTCCAGAATTTCTTAAAATATTTCATAATGAAAAGGGACTAAGTATTATTAAGATCGAAGTGATAAAGGTATTGAATTCCTTAATACACTTGTTACTAACTACTTTATGAGAATGACATAGCTCATGAGACATCAGTGCAAGGACACCCTAACAAAATGGAGTTGTTGAAAGGAGAAACAGAACTTTGAAAGAAGTTGCAAGGACTATGTTATTCGAGTATAACACTCCACACGGGTTTTGGGCGAAGTCATTAATCTGCTTGTTTTATCCAAAATAGATGTTTAATTGTTAAAAATAAGTGTAAAATCTCTTATGAAATATGGAAGGGTAGATCACCCAAAATTTCATATTTTCATATTTTTGGTTGTAAGTGTTTCATTCACAACAATGGAAAATCTTATTTAAAAACTTTTGATGCTAAGATTGCAGATGGGATATTCTTAGGATACTCATCCGTATCTAAAGTTTATAGAGTTTTTAATAAGACAACCTTATGTGTGGAAGAAACTCCACATGTTGTATTTGATGAATCTACCTTATCGGATGATCTAAATAAGATGACTATCAAAAGATCGACGGTGAAGTTCTATGAACCAGAATCGATTCGGATGAGGAAGAAGAACCAGACTCAAATAAAGAAAAAGAGCACGAAAGTTCTTCAAAGTCGGTGATCAGGACAACTACCATACCGGATGATCGGAAGATGTATCGAAGGTAACACGAGAATCATTTGAAAAGGATATTTAGACAAATCTTCATCCATAGTAAAAGACAAAGGTAAAAGGTAATGTCTTATCATCCAGCTGAACAAAATAATTGGAGATTTAGATTACGGAATCCAGACGAGGACACAGATTAAATGAAGATTGTATGTTCGGTTGTTATGTCTCATTACTTGAAACTAAGTCAATTACAAAAGCTCTAGCGATTCCAATTGGATTAATACTATGCATGAAGAACTGAATCAATTTCAAAGACAAGATGTGTGGGAGCTCGTTGAAAGGCCCCGATTGGAGAGTATAGGGCAAGAACTTTTAAGACCAATCGCAAAATATCGAACCCAAGGGAAAAAGTATGCACATGAGGCCTTAGAAATACATGTTCTTAGTGACTAGAGTTGCAACAATGGTTTGGAACAAAAACAACAAAAACTCTTGCAAGAATACAAAATAACAACAAGCGAACAAATGATCGAACACTAAGAATGCGATAACAAAAACAACAATAAATGGTGGGATAGAGGTGCTAGGATTAACATCCATCAATGAATCATCAATCAACAAGCTACAATTGAATCAAATTGCAAATCAACTAAGATAGAAAGCATAAACCATCATGAAATTAATCACTCCATTAATATCACAATGCCTAATGTGAGTATCCTTAGTCTTTCCCATCTCTCAATGTAGAAATCCCCAATTAATACAATCATGCAAAATTGAAACTCGATTAACACCTAATCACGTTAGCTCAACTCTCGCCTATTGCTAGGGTGATTAACCATTAATCTAAAGTGACAATTTTACACAAAGCACAATGAAGAATCACAATTAGGAAACAAACTTATGTGAGTATCCTTAGTGCAACTAATCTCTGGATTCGAAGCACCCAATCCACACATTCATACACAATTATCACCCGATTAATCCCGGATCACGTTAGCGCAACTCTCGTCTATAGTTAGGGTGATCAAACACTAATCTAAAGAGATAATTATGCATGAAGCACAATTGAGAATCACAATTAGTAAGCAATCTACTCAATTAATCTCCAATCATCAACAATTATAACATCATCAATCAAATCATCATCAATTTCAATTAACCCAAGCACAAGAGAGTTAGCCCATGGTACCACAAACAATACCCATGGGAAGAAGATAGAATTGATCAAACACTAAGCAAATCACAACAATTAAGAAATTAAAGAGACAAAAGAGGAAAAATATCACCAAATGATCTTCAATCAACAAAAAGAGGAATGCTTGAGTCTTCAACACCAATCTCCAAATGCAATACAAGCTTGAATTGAATGAATTACAAGAATCAAATGCTAATCTATGGCTAATCTAACAACAATCAATTAAAATCTAAGTCTAAATCTACCAATCTACTCTACCTAAGGAAGAAATTGGATTGGGGCACGAGAAATCGCCCCAAAACCGCTCTCAAGCTGCTATTATGAATTCTCCCTATTAGGCTCTGCTTCTCCCTTTTAAATACGAAAATTCTGAAAAGCGCCCTCGAGTCGAGGTCAGGGCCTCGACTCGAGGCTTACGCTTTGTCCCATCCCTCGACTCGAGGTTCAGCCCTCGAGTCGAGGCGCCTGCTTTTCTTCTGATTTTGGTCCTTTCTGCATATCCTCGACTCGAGGCTCTCGTCCCTCGATCAGAGCTTGAGTCAGTGGCATTTTTCGTGCGGGGCTTTGGCCCCGACCCCCATTTTTGTCCCGTATGTTGGTCCCGAGAAAGTTGAATTGATTAAAACCTTGAGTAAGCTTCCTAGAACAAAATCTAGAAAGGGGGTTTGAATAGATTTTGTAGATTTTTCAAATCTTTCAAAATCAATTCAAAATATCGATTAAGCACAGCGGAATATAAATGGATTCTCAACTTTTTATAAGATCAAAAGCAAGGTAGATATTCAGATTTTAGTTAAGATTCTGAACTTTAATCTTGAATTAACACAATTGTAAATCAAACGAAACTAAAGAAAGCAAGAAATAACACCAGGATTTATAGTGGTTCGGATTTTAATAATCCTACATCCACTCTCCTCCTTCAATGCGAAGAAGGGACTCTGCTTCTTGCTTACTTTCTTACTTCCGACTTACAACTTACAACTTGTACAAATCTTCAAATCTTCAATCTCCTAAACCCTTCTTCTAGAAATCTAACTATTACGGTGTGTATTGGATTTTGAAGATTACAAGAAAAGTGTTCTAAAAACACTTAGAACTTTTTGAGAACTCTCTTGAAATACTTGAGAAAAGATTGTGATTGAAATCGAGTAGTGAATAGTGTGTAAATCGAATATGCATAAGTGTTCTATATGAAAAAATGAAAAACCTAGATCTATTTATAAGTCTGGAAAGACAATTAGTTTGTTAGTTGGTTCTAACAAACTTGAAAGCTATAACAAACTTAATCTTGAAAACCGCTTGAGACCTCGGTGATTCTTCCTACTTGTCTGCGGTGACTTGGTGAAGACTAGCCTTTCTTATTCTACTCGGCTTATCTTGACCTCGTCGAGCTCTTTATACTTGTCTCCTGCAGATGATTAGGATTGAGGTTGTCTCAGATGACTTGTCATTCCTCGTCTCAGTGACTTGAACTAATCTTGACCTAGTACGATCGGCTTCGTACTAGAACTTAGTCTCCAGTTCTTTTTCATAGTCTGCTCATCACGGAGCAGTCTTTTAACTCATCAAAACAATCTTGATCTAACAATTTCCCTTTTTGATGAAGTTAAAACCTACAAGAATAGACATACTCACAGTGAAGTTAGTTCAGAGTTTTTCAAGATCAACGAGATAGATATATCAAAGCACATTCTTCACATTACAACAGATTTATTTTCATAAGAAAACTTTAGATCTTTTAAACTTAAAAAAACATGTCTCAAGACTTAGTTAAAAAAAAAAAAATATTTAAGAAATTAAGTCTGATATAAAAAAATTTTTAGATAACTTATACTTAGGAAAATTTTAAGTTTTTCTTAAAGTAGAAAAAACTTTAAGAAAATAAGACAAGTAAAATGAATCAAACAAAGTATATTCACATTGAATTTACAAAGATTACGAGATGAGAAGATAATAGAAAAGTAGAAATAAGGAAAAGAAAAGTCTGATTCTATTAAACTCCCCACCGCTCTTCATCTGGAATCATTAGCGATTGAATACACGCCTCCTAAGCTGCTTGATCCTCCTCTTGAGTAAGTCCAGATTCGGCCTCTGCTTTCTTAAGAATCCCTTGAACCAGTCTAGGTCCAAGGTACCATCGAGGCTTCTTTGCAGGAATGGCATACTCGAAAATTTGGAGAGATCAAGTTGACATTGAATTCTACATCGGCTTCTTCCAGCAGCCGAGCATAGAAATCCGCGTCTACTTGCTCAATCCACTCGTGCCAAGCCAAATCTGGATCTTGTTGAGTTGCCCTGGAGCTTTAAGAATGTACCAGTAGTACATCCACATTCCCTCCAGGTTCTTGTCTTTGTATTCGACATATTTTCCGCGAGCCGGCTTAGGAGGTGCGACGTGTTGTGAAATGGCCTAAATTTCCCACTTTGCCTTGATCTTTTATTAACCATTTTCGCTCAGCGGTGCTCCGAGAAGACGTTGGAGTCTTTCTTCTTTCTCTGCCTCTTCTTTTCTTTCTTGCCAAAATATTTCATCTCTCTCTTAATTCTCTTGATCTGCTCTTACGAGAGATTGGAATAATCGACTTCCCTCTTCCCTTTTCCTTTAGCTGACCACAGTAACAAGTTCGGTGATGCAGGCTCGGTGGCTGCTACTTCTTTTCCCTTCCCCTTGGCTCCTTGATTCGGATTCTTTTAAGCTCGAGCCAAGAGCTTCTCCGACCTTTCCTCCTCATCTTTCCTCCTCTTCTCTTCATCCTCCTTTATTGCTTCCTCCGGTTGACTCACCCTCGGTGGAGAGCAGCCAACTCATCGAGATTTGATCCGAGCTTCCTCCCAGCTGCCTCCCGGATCGGCTGTGTTGGCCTTCATGCCCACATCTTTCTGGTCTCCTCGACCACAGTGTGAGGGCTTGTCTTTTCTCTCGCTTCAGCTTTTTCCCCCTTTTTAACTTCATCTGCCAAGGCTGAAAGTTTGTCATCCAATATATTGCACTTGGCTCTGAAGTGAGGTGGTCTACGACCAACTCATTTACAACCAGCTGATTATACCCTTTTACTTCCTCCTTCAATGCTCTCGGCTCCTCCTCCATCGATTTCACTTTACCCGGCCCGGCGAGTTAGTGATATTTATAATTTTATCAGACAATGTTACCTCAACTTCTCTCATCTTTGGCTAGCATCGTGTCTGTACTTGACTTTGACCATCCTCCTTGTCTTCCTATCCATTTTTCTTCTAAAAGTAGCATTGACCTTTTTCTCGACAAGGGATAGAATAGAGGAGATAGGCTGTTGTTGGGCTTAGATCGTGTCATCATCCTCGGTTGAGGAGTCGACGAGGAGAGTATTTGTTACGGTTGAGGAGATGGGAGAGGAATAGATTGAGTTTGGATAGTTGGAAGAGATGAGTAAGAAATTATTGGTATTGGTGAGGTTTGGACTGTGGGGAGAGGTATTTGTTCGGATGAGGGTGGGAGAGATGTTTGAGGTTGTGTAGTAGGAATGGATAGAGGGGATGGGGTAGATTCTGTAAGTGGATTTGGATTTGGGTGTAGGGGAGGTAGGCTGTTGGAGAGGCTCGGGATACCGGCCTGGGATATCCCTTCATTGCCAATTTGGGTGGTGGAGCTTGGTGAGGCACGAGGCTCGAAATGCCAGCACTGGGCATTTCTTCTTGCTGAGTTCAAGAGATAAGGCGGGAGATGAAGAGAGACTTATACCTTCGGGAATAGGGGAAAGAACAGACTTCATTGGTTGGGGAGAGAGGAACCTCCAGTGACCAACCTCGGCCGCTATCTCGAAGGATCGGGATCTCCTCTGGTAGCGAGTTGATAGTTCCATCTCGCCGCTCGGAGCTACCAGATTTGGTGGATCCTTGAGCTACGAGCCGCTCGTCTTGGCCTCCTTATCAAAGAGATTTCAGCCTCCTCTTCTTCCTCTTCATCTCGAGGCAACTTTGGCGGGAGCAGCAGACGAGCTTTCCCCTTCTTCTTCTCCGAGGCTTTCACCAACCTCCTCTTCCTCCTCTCAAACGTCCTTGGGATCGCGGCACTGCTTTCAAAGAGATGCTACTTGAGGTGCGACCTCAGCTGCTGCCGCTTCATGTCCCTCTATTTCGACCTGCTGGAGCCACCTCAACCGGTTCACCGCTGGTTGTTGGATCTCCGCAGCTGCTAACTCTAGCCTCTCGAGCCCTTGCAAAGATCGGACTCGTCATCTCGAGTGCGGGATTCCTCCAAGTCTGTCATCCTTGGTGAGGATGCCCTTCGCTTTGAATACTTTTTGGTACCCACTCTGGTCGGCTTCCTTATTCAGCCCTTCAATAAGTACGGTGATTTTGTTGAAGAGGCCGATCGTTGAAGTGGGAATCCAACCCTCTGCAGATGACTTGAAGGTGAGGCACTTCTTCTCCTCCCTCGCCTTATGAATCAACAACTCTACCCAATTCACTTGCACCCCATCTACAATGGCTCGCATCACACACAATCTGGGTTTGGTTAACCCATCATGTGAGCTCTGCTCACCCAACACCGCCTTAGTAACCACGTCATCAACAACCTAAATCTTCTTCTTAACAAATTCTTCTTTAAATCCTCGCGAGTTCCCCTGTAAGTGACCCTCGCCATCATATCAAAAGACTCTTCCCACTCATCCTCTTTGTACGCCAATGGATTAACTCCCTCCATTGACGTATCAAAATCCTAGAAATGCTTTCCCTTGAATAGCTCGGTGTTGTTCCATCAACCGAAGTATCAAATCCGTCCCGGGTGTCCTCCATTCTTGCCAAAAATTCAGCCTCAAGAACTGCTGCTCGCTTTTGCGGAGACTTCATCGATAGAAAACCTCTGAGTCGTGAGGCTTCGAGAAGACGAAGGATTTCTGCAGATTCTGGGTCATTGGTGGTTTTCAAATCAACATACATTTCCGCTTTTAAATAGCTTTTTGAAATATTCCTCATTCATTTTGAAATGAGAAATATTTGTGGAAATGTATTTAGGTTTGAAAGTTTTGGTGGTTTTGGAAGAAGATGCCATTTGAAGGTTTTGTGAAAATATATTTGAAAAGGGTTTGAAGATATATGCGGGTTTTACGAGAATGGAAAGAAAATGAATTAGGGAAGAAGAAGATGTATTTATAGGGGAATAGATTGGAAAGAGAAACCGCCATATTTGAAAACTTGAATTAATCTTAGCCATTTATTCAAAAAGTTTTTACTGAGTATTAATCAACGGTTAAAAACTAAGATAAGCGATTAGGATTCGGTGCGTGAATTGTAATCGCCTTTGGAATGCGTAAATAGTTACTTTATAGATCGTTGATTTGACCGATATAGGTTACTTTATGCAGAGAAGTAAGTATACCGACGTCACCAAGTGGTGTCTTACTTCAACTAAAGGTTTTCAAAGCAGATGAGTTTGAAAAGCAGATTAGTTTAAAAGCAGATGGGTTTTAGAAAGTCATCCGATAGAGTAACCTCGTGCGATCTCGAAAACCAACAGTTTAGATGTAACTTATTAGCAATTTTCAAAACAAGTTTAAACAAAACATACTCAGATTTACTTTTCTAAAACAAAGTTGTTCATTTATAAAAAAATTTATTAAGAAACAAACGAAATAGAATAAAGGAGTTTGAATAAAAGAATGAAACAGTGTTATCTCGTGACTGTTCGCAAAGACACAAACTCAAAAGAAACCATCGAAACTTAAGGTAAATCAGATAGGATATAAATAGTCATCCGCTTTCTTCGGAGATCGGTGACTATTGTGTCCTTGTCTGATTTACTCAATGTCGAACAAGTAATTATCAATTCGTATAAGGTCAATATGACTAATCCTTGATTCTTGATTCCTAAGAGGAGATCAATGATATCAGCTACCTGATTGTCCTTTGACACATATCTAGTCGATAATTCTTCTTAGACATTTTAAAGAAAAAGAAAAGAAATAAGGAAACAGATGCACACAAATTAGAAATCAGCTAAAGATGCATCAAGTAATCCTAATTCTAAGCACATTTCTTTAAACCTAGATTCACTAATGGTTTTGTAAGAATATCGACTTTTTGTGATTCAAAGTGGCAATTTTCTCAATCCTAATGTCATTCTTTTCTACATGATCCCTAATGAAATGATGCCTAATATCTATATGTTTACATCTAGAATGTAGAACAGGATTGTAAGTCATTGCTATTGCACTATTACTATCACGGTAAATAGGAACAGTGATGTTTGAATATTATAGTCTCTAAGTTGTTGACTAATCCAGAGGAGTTGAGAGCAACAACTTCCACCGCCATGTATTCGGCTTCGGTTGTGGAGGTGGCAACAGATATGTCTGTTTCTTAGATAACCAAGAAATTAATTTGTTGCCTAAGAATTGACAAGTTCCGTAAGTGGATTTTCTATCAATCTTACATCCTCCAAAGTCCGAATCGAATAACTCGTCACCAAAGTTGTCATCACCGGGTACCATAACCCTACTTGCAAGGTTCCTTTGAGATATCTAAGAATTTTCTTAGCAGTCTCGAGATAAGTTTTCTTGGGATTAGGCGGAATCTTGCACATACCCCAACTGCAAAGGCTATGTCTGGTCTACTTGCGGTGAGATAGAGAAGAGATTCAATCAGTCCACGATACTCCGTTGCATCGGTGGGTATCCCCTGCTCATTCTGAATCCATTGAGAAGTTAGTTGCCATAGGTATTTTAACTTCTCTAGTAGTTGTCATTCCAAATTTCTCAATCGGATCCTTAGCATACTTAGGTGATGTATAAATATACCCTTACTCATCTGTTTAATTTGTAAGCCTAGAAAGTATGTTAACTCTCCCATCATTGACATTTCAATCCTGTTCTTCATGAGAATGCTAAACTCTTCACATAATTTCAGATTAGGTGAACCAAAAATTATGTCATCTACATAAATTTGAACTAGCAAGATGTTGCCATCTACTTCCTTTCTAAACAAAGTTCTATCAATCTTACCTTTAGAAAAACCATTTGATGTCAAGAAATCGAGATAGAGTATCATACCAAGCTGCGGGAGCTTGTTTGATCCATATAGAGCTTTGTTGAGTTTATAGACCTTGTTATTGGTCTTAAACCCGGAGGCTGCTCTACATAGACCTCCTCAAGTAACACACCATTAAGAAAAGCAGACTTAACATCCATTTGAAAAACTTTGAAAGACTTATATGCGGCAAATGCCAAGAACAATCTTATTGCCTCTAATCTGGCAAGCTGGAGCATAGGTTTCATCATAGTCTATTCCCTCGGTGTGAATAACCTTGTGCAACCAGTCTTGCCTTATTTCGAACAATAATATTGTTCTCATCTGCTTTTATTTTTAAACACCCATTTGGTGCCTATAATCTTCTGTGTAAGGGTCATTCCACTAGATCCCATACATTTTGCCTTTCAAACCGATGCAGTTCTTCTGCATGGTCATTATCGATTTGGGTGCGATAGGGCTTCCTCAATAGACTTTGGTTCAAGAAGCGACACATAACAAGCGAAAAGACTTTGAGTCTAGCATCATTCGTGTCCGCACACTACTAGATGGGTCTCCTATAATCGATCGGATGGATGATAGCTTCTCATCCTTTTGCCTATATGAGGAGAAGGATCCTCGTCTTGAGTCTCGATCGGCAACTCCTCGACTCAACCTCGGTCGACGTTCCCCCTTCATCGGCTAACCCTTGGCGATCGGTGATGTCAAAGGTGTCGATTCGAAGGAGTCGATCGAAGTTGTCTTACGATTATCGGATGGGGATTCTTCTTCATCGATTCTCAATCAAGACTAGGTAGATAGTCGGTTCTATGTTTAGTCTTGGATAATTCAATTTTATCTAGATTTTCGTAAATTTGATTCACTTTATACGAGAAGGAATACAGCTCATCAAAAACAACATGAGGGGTTTCCTCCACACAAAGAGTTGTCTTGTTAAAAACTCTAAATGCCTTTGAAGTATTAGAATATCCCAAGAATATTCCATCACCGCTTTAGCATCAAAAGTTCTTAACTTAGATTTCCCATTGTTATGGATGAAACACTTACAACCAAAAGCTTTGAAGTATGAGATCCTTGGAATCTTACCCTTCCAAATCTCATAAGGAGTCTTACCCTTGTCTTTGACAACTAAGCACTGTTAGGTATAGCAAGGTGTGTTGATGGCTTACGCGAGAATCTATGAGGTATTATACTCAGCCAACATGCTCGGCCGCTTCCTTCAAAGTTCTATTCCTTCTTTCAACCACTCCATTTTGTTGAGGAGTTCTTGCCGAAGATGTCTCATGAATAATTCCACACTCATTGAAGAAATTAGATAAACAAGAATTCAAAAATTCTCGTGCCCTTATCACTCCTTATTTTAATAATATTAACACCCTTTTCATTCGAATGTCATGCAGCAGATCGGGGATCTTGTTCATAGTCTCATTTTTCTTGAAAAGAAATATAACCCAAGTGTATCTTGAAAAATCATCTACTACAACAAGAGTATATTTCCTTCCACCGAAATCGAGAGGTGTAACAGTCCAAGCAGATCCGGATGAATAAGTTGTAATACTCTTTCAGATGAAGAGGAGTTAATACTTTTAAATGAGTGTCTAGGCTGTTTACCTTTTTGACAAGCATCACATTTAAGATCGGTGGATAAAAGTTTTGAGGTAATCCCTTGACAAGGTTTTCTTAGCCGGCTTACTAAGGGTCTTGAAATTCAGGATGACTAAGCCTTTTGTGCCATAGCCGGTGATATCTTCTCCACCCTTAGCCATCGAGACAAGTATCTTGGGGACAACTATTAAAGTTGGCCACATAGACATTACCATGTCCGAAGCCGATTAATAGTACCTTATACGAGGAATTATCCAAAATATCACATTTATCCCTTGAGAATTTTACAAGAAAACCTTTATCACAAAGCTGAGAAAGCAGGATAGCAGATTATGTTTCAAACCTTCAACAAAATATACCTCGGATACCTGAATATCCTTGATAATCAAAGTACCTACACCTTTAGTCGACCACAATTATTATCACCAAATAAAACTCTTGGACCATCAATGCTTTGAAAATTTGATAACGACTTCTTGTTATGGGTCATATGTTGTGAATGTACCACTATCAATGTACCATATTGAAGCTAAGATCTCTTCCTTGAATGATGATCCTGTGAATCCTGTAAAAGCAGTTAGTTTTGAGGTACCCTAGTGATCTTGGGTCCTTTTGGGTCAAGAATCACTTTAGGAATCCAAATAAACATCTCATCTGCAGACAATAAATCGGACTCGGATTTTTTTACCAAATCTCTTCTACAATTATATCATTTTTAAATGATAACTTGTTGTATTCAGATTGAGTAATTTTCCTAAACTTAGGAAATGTAGGATAGCATTTGCTCCTTCCATCAAAAGAATTATAATAAGAAAATCTTCTTATTTTGGTTCTTGGATTCCTTCTAGTCTGATAGGGATTTTTCAATTTGAATTCTTGGTTTTGTTGGAAGATGTAGTCCTTATCTCGACTAGTTGGTTTCCATGGACCAATTTTAATATCTTTTGATTGAGCAGATGCTTTCACAAATTTCCTAGGTTTTTGAACATCGATTTATTGTTCCTATCATAACCAAGTCCTGTCTTATCATGAGATTTTTGAGAAGTATTAAAAATATGATCTATTATCGATTGTGAATTATTAAGTGACTAATTTTGAAGACAAGCTTCTCATTGTCTTTCTTAATTAATTCATTTTCAAGATGATTAGTTCAAATTTATCTTTTAAAGTTTTCAATTCATTTTCTAATCTTTCGGGTAAGGTGATGTACTAGCTTGATCTGAAGAAAACATTCCCCCTTGAATGTTTCCTCGGTCTCTAAGTTGTTCATCACTGCTTGCCTTTATTTAGAATTTGAATCGATCCTTTAAAAATAAATTCTCTGTCTCTATTGTTTATAAGCGGCTAAAGATGTCTTTAAATCTCTCAATAACTCATGAATAATAGTTTGGTCATGATCGGATGCGAGACTAACAAGAATCATTATACGAAGATGAATAGTAGATTACCTCATTAGCCATGAGACAGATCTCATCATCGATCCAAAATCGAGATGAGGATGATGAAGATGATGATGATTTCTCTGGGCTCTTTTTCTTCACCAACAAAGCTCTTTGATCTCGCAAATCTCCTGTCTCTTTTCTTCCTATTTTCTTCCCTTTCTTTAGGAGTCGATTGAGGACAGTCATAGCTGAAATGTCCTGGCTTGTTGCATGTATAGCAAATGTCACTCCTATCTCGATCTGGGACTGGAAGGATTTCTTCGACAGGTGATCGTATCTTCTTGTCCGGCTCTTGTTTTTGTCATCATCTCAAGATTTATCCACCTTCCTATCTAATGCGGATCTTTGTCTATCTCTACTGCAAATCTCAATTTATTTCTCTTATACTCCATTCTCAATTTATCATACCTTTTTGTAAGTAAAGCCATCTGCTCTTTCGAGAGATAGATCGGCTCCTCTGAGACTCTGTTGACACCTTGTCTTCTTTACTTACAAAGGTAACAGACTTGGATGAGGTGCTTGACTCCATCTCATCTTCCTCATCTTCTATCTGGATATCATACTCTAAAGCTTTAAGATGAGAAAATAAAGTATGGTGAGTAATAGAAGATAAATCTTGAGTTGCTTTAAGGATATTAGATTTTTCCCTCCATCTCTTGGTTAATGATCTCGGAATCTTGTTATTAATCTCCTTCTCTCGAATAATTCTTTCCAAGGTCACCGCTTTGTTGAGAAGATTGGTCAACCTAACATCAAACCCCGATCCACAGACTCATTTTCTTTCATCTTGAATGTTTCAAATGTATGCAATCTTGACCGTAGCTTGTTTTCCTTAACTTGATCAGATCCTTCACAAACATTAGCTAAAGTTTGCCACATTTCTTTGGCTGTTTTACATCTCTTAATCTTCTCTATCCAATCTTTACTAAGAGTCTCGATGATTTCAGTCCTAGCTACTTGGTCAAGATTGTGGACTTTTCTTTCATCATTCGTCAATTGAACTCTTCTTTACTTGTCTAGTTCTTGATTCAATTGTTTCGCTCGAGTCTTTGGTGCCTCCATGATAAAACTTTATAGGACCTTCCTCAAGGACCTCTTCCATTCTATCATGAATGGCCTTCGATGATTTTCCATCCTAAATTTCCAATAATCATAATCTTCAATGAAAAATTCAGGAAGATTCCTAGACTTTTACTTTTACTGTTGACATGATGAAACAAAGACAAAATACTCCACAAAAGCTTATTAGAAGCACTGTTAGTAGTGAAAGAAAATGAAGAAAATCAAGATAATTCCAGAATCTTGTTTAAGACCTAAAATCAATATCGAAATGACCTTAACACCGCTCCGATACCACTTGTTGGTCCCGGAAAGTTGAATTGATTAAAACCTTGAGTAAGCTTCCTAGAACAAAATCTAGAAAGGGGGTTTGAATAGATTTTGTAGATTTTTCAAATCTTTCAAAATCAATTCAAAATATCGATTAAGCACGGCGGAATATAAATTGATTCTCAACTTTTATAAGATCAAAAGCAAGGTAGATATTCAGATTTTAGTTAAGATTCTGAACTTTAATCTTGAATTAACACAATTGTAAATCAAACGAAACTAAAGAAAGCAAGAAATAACACCAGGATTTATAGTGGTTCGGGTTTTAATAATCCTACATCCACTCTCCTCCTTCAATCGAAGAAGGGACTGCTTCGCTTACTTTCTTACTTCCAAACTTACAACTTACAACTTGTACAAATCTTCAAATCTTCAATCTCCTAAACCCTTCTTCTAGAAATCTAACTATTACAGGTGTGTATTGGATTTTGAAGATTACAAGAAAAGTGTTCTAAAAACACTTAGAACTTTTTGAGAACTCTCTTGAAATACTTGAGAAAAGATTGTGATTGAAATCGAGTAGTGAATAGTGTGTAAATCGAATATGCATAAGTGTTCTATATGAAAAAATGAAAAACCTAGATCTATTTATAAGTCTCGGAAAGACAGCTTAGTTTGTTAACCGCTTAACAAACTTAATCTTGAAAAGCTGCTTGAGACCTCGGTGATTCTTCCTACTCAAATCTGCGGTGACTTGGTGAAGACTAGCCTTTCTTATTCTACTCGGCTTATCTTGACCTCGTCTCGAGCTCTTTATACTTGTCTCCTGCAGATGATTAGGATTGAGGTTGTCTCAGATGACTTGTCATTCCTCGTCTCCAGTGACTTGAACTAATCTTGACCTAGTCTCGATCAGCTTCGTACTAGAACTTAGTCTCCAGTTCTTTATCATAGTCTGCTCATCTGGAGCAGTCTTTTAACTCATCAAAACAATCTTGATCTAACACCGTATGATCGTCTCTTCATTCTAAGCTTAATGGTACTCTCGGTTTGGCAAAATTCCACCGAATTACCTACAAAATGGACGAAAAACATCAAAATCTCACAAATAATACTTTTTAGGCAAATAAGTGATACTTTTCACATTTATGCACAAAAATAAACACTTTAGCTCACTTTTTGCACTAAAATAGGCCCTAAAAACATGCATCAATTCACTCCAATCATACCCCTAAACTTGAAGTGTTGCTCGTCCTCGAGCAACGTAGAAACTAAGCACCAAGGAGTGAATTGATTGCAATTATGTCACATGGCACCATAGACGAAATAAAAGACAATCGAACTCATCAATGATCATAAGTATCAATGCAACTATCCACTAGCCATCAAGATAGATCATGCTCAAATAAATGCTCAATCAAATACTCAACACATTGCTCCTTCCATGGAGTGTTTCACTCTTCACTCAAGTGTATCAAGGTATAAAACACTCAATCATCAAATTCATAAATAAGTACACCATATGCTTGCCAAAAGACTTAATCTCAATCCAAATCACTTGTGATCAATCAAGAATCAAAGAGGCCTTTCTTCTAGGTTGTAATGTAGGCTCTTTGGAACGGTGGGATATATATGGATAAGAGTGACTAAGTAGTAGAGACTTGAATGTAAGCTAATCAATACAAATGCACATCTCTTCACTTTTCATCAAGCACACTCTTCCTTTTGAACTTCAATGATCAATCCACCATTCTCTTGAGCTTTCTCTTTTTAAGCTCACAAATTGAATTTTTCTTTCATTCACTTCACACATTTTTTTACAATTCAATCTTTCTTCATTTCACAACCTTTCTTTTCTTTTATGCTTTCTTCCATCACTTAGCTCATCATCTTCCCACACTTAGCAATCAAATCACCATCATTAGCCAACATTCATGCTCAACTAAATATAGGACAAAAAAAGCTCATAAAAATAGGCTAATGATTTCAATTTCACTTGGCTTGCCAAAGAATAAGGAAATAAAGCTCAAATTGGCTTACTAAGGAAATCAAATGTATTTGGTGGGGAAAAATTTGGCAAAGTAACTCATCATATCAAACATGGCCTCTTATCATATTAATGAAATCACACAAAGATCAATATCAACAAGTCTAGTGGCAAGTTCTAGCATACAAATCATGAATGATGCACTCACAAAGAAATCAATCAACCGTATAAGATGCACGATTATTAAGGCACAAAAGCTCACGGGCTTAAATTGAGCAATGAATCAAGCATTATCAATCACATCCATCTTCACACAATAAATCAAGAAAGCTAGCTTCAAGCTAAAAATCTACTCATGATCAAATCAAAATCCAATAAGTCTTGCGAATCAACACAAGTGCTCATGTACATAATCTCAAGCACACTCACTCTATTAAGAATGATACTAAAAGATATGCAATTAAATCCACAATTAAGCTCAAAATCAAATTTAGCTCAAAATATACAAGGAAATCAAGACACAATTAGAGCATCATCATCAATAAGAAATAAGCTCATCCATCCTCAAAATCATAGAAGAGTACAAAAGATAGGCAAAGAAAGAAAAAAACACCTCCCCAAACTTAGACAAGTCTAAGTTTGAAAGGAAGTGTTGTACCAATAAGCCTTTAAACTTCATCTTCCTTCAAACATGTAGGTCTCATCATGCTTTTATGCACTTTCCACTTGATCTTGCATTTCCTTGCAATTTCAATCTCCTTCCCAATTCATCTAGCAAGTGTACCTACAATTGAGCACAAGAATCATCAAATCATCACCACTAAGAGATGCACGTAAACAATAACAATCAACACCCCCAAACTTGAATGATAGCATGAAATTCAAAGTTTGGAATGAGAGTGATAAAAATACATGCAACTCCTAATGGTATCAACATTAAGCTCAATAATCCAAATAAGCTCCATAGCAAAATATGCAATTCAACCTCCTAGAGCATGAGCAAATAAATTCCCAAGCCAATTCTCCCAAAAACGAAACAAAAACACTACTCTACCAAAAACACAAGAAAAGAAATAAAAAGGATGGGTTGCCTCCCATCAAGCGCTATTTTTATTGTCCTATGCCGGACTTATTTGTTCACGTCCAACATCCTTCATCGGAATGGCCAAGGTTAGCGATCCTCCTTCCCATTGTATCTCGATCTTTGTTCTTCAAAATCTAAGAGGTTTACCGAATAGATAGGACAACCACCTATAGATATGCAAAGTGTCCATGGTTGTCCCCCTTTCTCTCTTGCCATCCTTCTCGATTCTTCTTTCCTTTCAAGGATGCCCAAGCGTTTCTTCAACTCTTCCTTATAGTCAACATTCACAAGAGGCAAAATTAAACCATTAGAAGCATCATTTTCAATTAATTCACAAATTGAAGAGTTAGAGGGTATAGAAATGTTCATTTCAATCTTCAATAGCTCCTTAGGTGCTTCAATATTTCCCTTCTCATTATAGCTCATGTCCATCAATGGACATTCCTCTTCCTCACTTTTGACAAGGGAATTCTTCCTTTCATCCTCATTGCTTGGACCCTTTTCTACATCATTTCTTTTACTTTCTTCCTCCCCTTCTTCTTCTTGATTCTCCATGATAGTCAAGTTCTTTATTTGGAGTAGGAAATATTTGAGTTGACTTTTAATAAACGTGAAATGAACTTTGGCGATCTCCATGTTCCCCTCTATCCATGAATTAACCTTTTCTTTGGTCTCATACATTTCTTCATACAAGGGAAGCATTTGATCACAACTTGCATCATCTTCCTCAAATTTTTCCAACAAAAATCGAAGCATCTCTTGCAATATAACTCTCATATTATGGAGTCCCCATTCTTCAAATTGAGGAGAAGCTTGTGGCATTGGAAAATCGAACTCATGGCTTCTCCTATCATCATAGCAATCACCTCCTTCCAATGCTCCTTGACACTCAAATCCAAGACATGGATCAAATGTCCGAGCATAAGGCTCATAGTATGGGAACATCTCTTGAGATGGGGAGAAATTTCTTCATATCTCCAATCTTCATAATTGGAAGAAACTTGTTGCCATTGAGAATTATCTTCATTGTTCCTCCAATCATTGTAGCCAAATCCATCAAAATGTGGAGAATACACCCTACTATCTTGATAATACTCTTGATTCCACATGTATGAGTTGTATCCTTCCATCTAGACAAGATAAGCAAGTATCAAATTCCAACAAAAATAACAAAACAAACAAAAATACAAAGCCAACAAGTAGCCACATCAAACACTTCCTAGGTCTCACTTAAGGCGCAAAAACTAATTCTCCGCAACGGCGCCATTTGATTGGAGAGTATAGGGCAAGAGCTTTTAAGACCAATCGCAAAATATCGAACCCAAGGGAAAAAGTATGAACATGAGGCCTTAGAAATACAAGTTCTTAGTGACTAGAGTTGCAACAATGGTTTGGAACAAAAACAACAAAAACTCTTGCAAGAATACAAAATAACAACAAGCGAACAAATGATCGAACACTAAGAATGCGATAACAAAAACAACAATAAATGGTGGGATAGAGGTGCTAGGATTAACATCCATCAATGAATCATCAATCAACAAGCTACAATTGAATCAAATTGCAAATCAACTAAGATAGAAAACATAAACCATCATGAAATTAATCACTCCATTAATATCACAATGCCTAGTGTGAGTATCCTTAGTCTTTCCCATCTCTCAATGTAGAAATCCCCAATTAATACAATCATGCAAAATTGAAACTCGATTAACACTTAATCACGTTAGCTCAACTCTCGCCTATTGCTAGGGTGATTAACCATTAATCTAAAGAGACAATTTTACACAAAGCACAATGAAGAATCACAATTAGGAAACAAACTAATGTGAGTATCCTTAGTGCAACTAATCTCTGGATTCGAAGCACCCAATCCACACATTCATACATAATTATCACCCGATTAATCCCGGATCACGTTAGCGCAACTCTCGTCTATAGCTAGGGTGATCAAACACTAATCTAAAGAGATAATTATGCATGAAGCACAATTGAGAATCACAATTAGTAAGCAATCTACTCAATTAATCTCCAATCATCAACAATTATAGCATCATCAATCAAATCATCATCAATTTCAATTAACCCAAGCACAAGAGAGTTAGCCCATGGTACCACAAACAATACCCATGGGAAGAAGATAGAATTGATTAAACACTAAGCAAATCACAACAATTAAGAAATTAAAGAGACAAAAGAGGAAAAACATCACCAAATGATCTTCAATCAACAAAAGAGGAATGCTTGAGTCTTTAATACCAATCTCCCAATGCAATACAAGCTTGAATTGAATGAATTACAAGAATCAAATGCTAATCTATGGCTAATCTAACAACAATCAATTAAAATCTAAGTCTAAATCTACCAATCTACTCTACCTAAGGAAGAAATTGGCTTGGGGCCTGAGAAATCGCCCCAAAACCGCTCTCAACCGCTATTATGAATTCTCCCTTTTGAGGCGAGGCGCTTACTTTTCTTCTGATTTTGGTCCTTTCAGCATATCCCTCGACTCGAGGCTCTCGTCCCTCGATCGAGCTCGAGTCCAGGGCATTTTTCTCGTGTGGGGCTTCGGCCCCGACCCCCATTTTTGTCCCGTATGATCATCTCTTCATTCTTAGCTTAATGGTACTCTCGGTTTGGCAAAATTCCACCGAATTACCTACAAAATGGACGAAAAACATCAAAATCTCACAAATAATGCTTTTTAGTCCCGTATGATCGTCTCTTCATTCTTAGCTTAATGGTACTCTCGGTTTGGCAAAATTCCACCGAATTACCTACAAAATGGACGAAAAACATCAAAATCTCACAAATAATGCTTTTTAGGCAAATAAGTGATACTTTTCACATTTATGCACAAAAATCAACACTTTAGCTCACTTTTTGCACTAAAATAGGCCCTAAAAACATGCATCAATTCACTCCAATCAGGCCCCATCATCAAAAAGTCATTGGAAATAAATGGGTCTTTAAAAACAAAAGAGATGATAATAATATTGTGGTTAGAAATAAAGCCGGACTAGTTGCTCGGGTTATTCACAATCGAAGGGATTGATTATGATGAAACCTTTGCACTAGTAGCTTGTCTAGAGGCCACAAGATTGTTCTTAGCTTTCTTGCTTTTAAAAGATTCATAGTTTTTCAAATGGATGTAAAATCAACATTTCTAAATGGAATCCTAGATGAAGAGGTTTATGTAGAGCAACCCCTAGGCTTTGTCAAAGGAGACAAGGTCTACAAATAAAGGAAACCTCTATATGGACTTAAACAAGCACCTAGAGCATGGTATGATACTTTGTCCGACTATCTAATTCGAGAATGGTTTTGTGAAAGGTAAAATTGATAGAACTTTATTCAGAAAGAATTTGGTAGTGATCTTTTATTAGTACAAATATATGTAGATGATATAATTTTTGGATCAACTAAAATATCTTTATGTGAAGAATTTAGTCATCTCATGAAGAACAAATTTGAAATGTCCATGATGGGTGAAATGACATACTTTCTTGGACTTCAAGTCAAACAGACTAAGAAGGGGATCTTCATAAGCCAATCCAAATATGCAAAGGATCTAATTGAAAAATTTGGAATAGGTACCAGCCGAGAAACCAAAATACCTATGATGACAAACTTTTCCATGGATCCAGATGACAAGGGGGAAGATACGGATCAAACAGAGTATCGAGGTCTAATAGGTTCATTATTATATCTAACCGCTAGTAGACGACATATCTTTTGCGGTGGGTGACTGCGAACGGTTTCAAGTAAAGCCAAAGAAGAGTCATCTTGAGGCAGCAAGAAGATTCTAAAATTTTGGAAAGGTACAATAAACGTAGGTCTCGTGGTATCCAGTGATTATGATTTCGAGTTGTCGGGATACTCGATTCAGATTTTGTGGGTGCAAGATAGATAGGAAATCTACATCTGGAACTTGCCAATTTCTCGGGAAGTAAGCCGAGTTTATGGTTGTCTAAGAAACAAACATCTCGTAGCTACTTCCACTCTGAAGCCGAGTATATGGCGGCTTGCGATTGTTGTTAACACTCATCTGGATTAGTCAACGGCTAAGGGACTATAATATTATCACTAGAAATATACCAATCTTTTGTGATAGCAATAGTGTCATAGCTATTACCCAGTAACCAGTCTTACATACTAGATGCTAGCATGCCGATATTCGACATCACTTTATACGAGATCATGTTGAGAAAGGTGATATCGTACTAGAAAAGATTTTGGTGATTTCCAAAGAGTGACATTTTGACTAAACCTTTAGTTGAGTCTAGATTTAAGGAATTATGTTTAGAATTAGGATTACTTGATGCATCCTTAGCTGATTTATGATTTCTATTGTATGTATCTTGTATATTCTTTCTTTCTCTCTTTTCTTTAAATCATGTCTAGAAAGAATTATCGAGACTTGGTATGTGTCAAAGGACAATCACAGAGCTAATATCATTGATTTCTTTTCAAAAGAATCAAGAATCAATGATTGGTGATATTGACCTTATCTAACTTGATAAATTTCTTATTTGACATTAAGTAAATCGAGACGAGAACATATCAACTGGTTTTGTAAAGAATCGATGAGCTTATGTAGCTTGTCGACTTACTCTAGCTACTAATAGTTTCTCAAGTTTTTGTATCTGCGGGGAACATGTTATAAACAAAGACTGTTAGATCAGTCTAAAACCTTTTCATCTCGAAAAACCTCCTTATCCGAGCAAAACCCTTCCTTGTTTTCATCTTAAAAGTGTTTTAAAAACTACTCTCACAACTCATCTATTTCAAAAATTTTCGATAATTTGTTTTTGAAAAATTCCCATTGAGTTTAATATTCTTATATACTAGTTATATACGAATATGAAACCTAGTTTGTTTAAAATAAAGGCATAAAATTAACTCAGTCTTAAAATCTTTGTTTTTAAAAAATAATCGGACTTGGAGAAATTTTCAAAATTTAAGACAAGGTCATTTTTGACCAAGTCTCGATAAAACCCGATCAAATAGGAAACCTTTATGCAAAGAAAGGTATATTTATGCTTACGTCAGGTATACTTACTATCTCTCGCATAAAGTAACCCCTATTAGCCGTCTAATCCGTAGTCCGGGCGGTTACTTTTTGCAATTCCAAAGACAAGTTAATGCCACACGCCGGAGGTGAAGCAACTATCATATATAGCCGTTGATATACTCCACGTGCTACACTCTAATCAACTGTCAAAATTAATGCAGTTGTGCCACGTAGCCACTTTCTCCGGATTTCCCTCTCTCTCTTCTTTATTTAAAAACTTACCATCTCCGATTCAAATGCACTTTTACAAAATCTTAGCCCTAAATTACCGCAAATCCTCCCGAGTTTTACTGCAAATTCTCAAAAATGGCTTCAACTTCTTCCAAAACCTCTAAACTTTCTAAACCCACCTTCATATCTTCTCTAAAGTCAAATTTCAAAATGAACGTTGACATATTCAAGAATAAACTAAAAGCGAGAGATGTACGTCGACTTGAGATGACAAAGGATAGATAGTTTGCTTATATTCTTCAACTTCTCGAAGGGTCGCAACTTAAAGGGTTTTGTTCTAAGAAATCAAAATAAAACAAAACCTTGGACTTACTAGGAGCCGAGTTTTTAGTAAATATGAAGGATTGACGATGGGTTCGATATAGAGGTAGATGGTACCCGACTATCATATGCTCGAGAAGCAATTGGCAGAATTTTTGGCACATCAATGAAAAGAGTGAATCCATTGACCTACAAGGAAGATGTCTTGGAAGAATCGTTTGATATGGTGGCTCGGATTACCAACGAGGAACGAGAAGGGATTTGAAGAAAAATTTATTAATGAGGAAATACCGACTCTCGATGACTATTGTGACAAAGTCGGTGTTGGGTGATCGAGTTCGCACGATGGGTTATCAAAACCCAGGTTGTGTTGTATGCGTGCGATTATCGACGGAGTTCAAGTTAATTGGGTGGACTTGCTGGTTAAGAGGCTGAAGGAGGAGAAGGCTAGGTTGACATTCGATCCTACCACCGGGAATGGACTTCTCTCACTACAATAAGTCTATTCAATAAGATTCTCGTTTTGATTGAAGGCTTGAACAAGGTGGTGGATTGGAATATGGGGACGAAAAGTTTTCAAGACAAAAGGGGATTTTGTCTAAGAATGAAAGGATAGGGGGATGCTTTATTCGATTGATGAATTAGATGAGGCCCATAATCGAGAGCAAGCGAGTGTAGAGGAGGCAGCGAGGAGACCATGCCGAGCCTAAGGCTGCTCCTATTGTTGAAATCTAGGAAGTTGCCTGAAGCGGCTCGGGAGGAGGAACAAGCTGAGGTTCCTCTTCGAGGAGGTTGAGGAGGAAGTCGAAGGCTTCTAAGAGGCAGAAATCCAGGTCATCTCGGGTCGTCCGATGAGGGGTCTTCTCAAGAAGAAGAGGTGGAGAAGCTATCGGAGGAGCCAACATTGCTGGCGTAAGAGGTATCGGTCCTTCAAATAGCGGCCGAGATCAGCCAAATTGAGGTGCCTCCATTTCCAACCAAGGAAGGCTGCTCTATCTCCCATCGGGAAGAAGGTACCAACTCTTCTTTATCTATCTCTTCCTTATCTCCTCCGGCAATGAAGAGGTGTGCCGGTTGGCACCTCGGAGCCTCTGAAGCGAGCCACGGTTGCCCCAATCACCCAAACACCAACCCCATCTGAACAAATCCCAACCTCCAACCCAGTGAACAAACCACACCAACCACCCCACCTACAGATCAACCCACATCATCCCCCACTCAACAAACCCCATCCTCACCTGCTCAAACCTCACCTACTCTACCATCATAATCTCCCATCCCACTCCCGAAACCCAATCTACTCCTCCCACAAACTCAAATAACCCCACTCCCCCAAGTCCAATCAACACCTCTCCCAACTCCTTCCTACTCCTTTCTTGAGAACATACAAATCCGCTCACCTTCCCCCACCACCCTCTCAAGAACCACAAACTCCCTCCTCATCTCGAGGATGATGACGAGTGACTCGAGTCCAAAGCATTCCGCCTCTCTTCGATCTTTGCTAAGATTGAAAAAAATGATGTCTGTCTTCAAGAAGAAGATGAAGAAGAAGACGAACAGGATGGTAGAAGGCTGTGACAGAGACTACGATAGCAAGCATGAGGGAAGTCGAGGTAAATCTCACCGACAAAATTACTTCCTTGACTAACTCTATCTTGGTTGAGAAAGTGAAGGCACCGGAGGAGGAGGTGCAAGGGCTGAAGAACCAAGTGAAAGAATATAATGCCATGGTGGTAGAGCAGGCGGCTCTGGACAAGTCTAATTTTAGAGTAAAGTGCAATGATCTGAATACAAAGCTGGCAGACTTTGTCCAATGAAGTTAAAAAGGGGGAAAGAGAGAAGGAAGAAAGAAGACAAGCCCTCACAGCTGCCGTTGAGGAGACGAGGAAAGAAGCTGGGCACAAAGGCGGTGCGGCCGATCTGGAGGCAGCTAAGGAGGATGTCGAATAAAGTACGATGAATTGGCTGCTCTCCGGTGAGGGTAAGTCAGATCGAGGAAGCAATGAAGGAGGACGAACGAGAGGAGGAAGAAAGAGGAGGAAGAAAGGTCGGAGAGGCTCTTGACGACTCAAGGAAGCCAAACAATCAGAGGCCAAGGGTAAGGGAAAGAAGGTAGCAGCTGATGAGCCCAGATCGGTGACATCGGTTTGAAGGCTGCTACCAAGTGAAAGGGAAAGAGAGAAGCCGACTTCTCAAATCTCTCTCAAGAACAGATCAAGAGAATCGACGCGAAAAGAGTTCTTCGGAAAGAAAGAGAAGAGGAGGCTGAAGAAGATGGAGAAAGTTGCTAACGTCACTGGAGCAGATCGGAGAGAAAATGGCTAGTACAAGGCCAAGGTGGTGAAAGCTTCTGTGCCTTACCACACCACGTCTACTCCTCCGAAGATGGTCTGCGATCAATATGATAAGGAATACAAAGAGAAGAACACGGATGCAATGTGGATGTATTTACGGCACATCCTCAAAGCTCTAGGGGCCACTCAGCGGGATCCGAGACCTAGCTTGGCACGAATGGATAGAGAAGGTAGATAAAGACTTCTATCGTCGGCTACTCATTGAAGCCGATGTGGAGTTCAACGTCAACCTTATCGCTCCAGCCTTCGAGTACGCAGTTCCAGCTAAGAAAGTTGATGGGACTCTTGACCTGGACTGGGTCAAGGGAATCGTACAAAGGGCGGAGACCGAGTCTGACTCACTCGGGAGGAAGACACAAGCAGTGCGGAGGAGGGTGTTTGACCGGCTTGTGGTGCACGAGCCTAATCGTTGGGGTATTTAGATAATAGCTAATCTTTTTCTATCTTTTGATTATCTAAGTGCTCCAATCTGTAAATTGTAATCAGATTCGATGGAATACATGAGATGTTTTGAACTTATCTCGATGTTTTATGATTTATGCTTTGTTTACTTTCGAGAAGTTCAAAATTTTCTAAGTCTTAAAACTTAAAATCTTTAAGAAATTTTTCTAAGTGTTGATAATACGATAAAACTTTTAAACTTGAAAAATTTTCTTAAAATTCTGTGAAAAATTTTCTAAGTATGAAAATTATCTAAGTATGAATGTTTTCTTGAGTGTGAATTGATGCTCTTATGTGAACTTATTCGAGTAAAAGGTGTTTATGTGCTAAGTATGCCTATCCGACTATCTTGAATAACTTAGACTAACACCACTGTAAGTTTGTCTCTTTCTTGTAGTTTTAACTTCATTAAAAAGGGGGAAATTGTTTGATCAGTTCTAGTTTTGATGAGATAAAGAATATAGACTAAAACAAGCTCATGTACATACGATGACCAGCTGAGATTGTATAGAGCAGATGATGTAGTAAGCATTAGTACTAGGCGATCAGATTAGGTAAAGTTAATGAAGTCACCGAGGTCAAGAAGAAGAAGGTCATCGAAGACAGTCTTGAAAAAGTCATACCGTTGGAAAGAATAATGAAGAGCTCAAGACGAGGTCAAGACCAGATAAGTAGAATAAGAAAGACAAGTCTTCACCAAGTCGTGAGTGAGACGACTAGCTCAAGATCGGCTTAGGTCAAGTCATTTTTAAAGAAAAGTTTGTTAAGCGGTTTTTAGTTTGTTACAACAAACTAAGCTGTCTTCTGAGCTTATAAATAAGAGTAAGCACATTTCTTAGAAGAACTATTAGTACTCATAACTCGATATTCACATTATTCGATAAGCACTCAAAAAGTTTTCAAAGTTTTCATAATTTTCTAAGTGTTTCAAGAACACTACTTCGTACATCTTCAAAAACATTCTCGCACCGTACTTTTAGTTTTTCTAGATAGATTGATAGTTTGAAGATAGGAGTTGAAGACGAAGATCGTCCTACCATTGTAATTGTAATCAATAGTAAGTAAGTCGAGGCCCTTCTTCAAGATGAAGAAGGAGAGTGGAGTAGGATCTTTTAATCCGAACCACTATAAATTTGGTGTTCTTCCTTTCTGCTTTCAATTTCTGTTTTTACTTACAAATTGATCAAACAATATTTCAGATCGCTTTAGATCCTATTCCAAAAGATTGAATCTAAATTTTTTCCGTTGTTCATCTTTGATAATCTGAATTGATAATCTAAATTTTGCAAAAGATTTAGATAATCTATTCATCCCCCTTCTAGATTATCTCTGGAAGGTTCACTTGTTTTCACTAAATACTTAATCTAGGGACCAACACTCATTATTATCATTTAAAATATAACAAGAATTTTTATCAAACTTGACAGAAAATTGTCATCACATAGTTGATTGATATTAGTCAAATTTGCAAGCAATCCTTCAACATGCGTAACATTTGACAATTTAGGAAATCCTTAATGTTGGTCCCGATCGATCAAGTGATATAAAATCAGAAAATCTAGAAAGGGGGATTGAATAGATTTTCACCCTACTCAATTTTTCCTTTCAAAAATTAAACCTGGACAATCTAAATTAATTCAGATTCTCTAAGTATCGATTCAAACAAGTGGAAGTATTTTATTTGTACTTGATTCGATTGATAATTCCTTGAATAGATGGTTTAACAATCGAAATTGAATGTGAACCGAAAGACGAATTAATGAAATACGTAAAATTAAAGAACACACGGTTTATAGTAGTTCTCGATTGTAAAAACCTACGTCCACTCTCCCTTCACAACTCTGTGAAAGGGTCTTCACTAGCTTACTTACTTTCCTTCTTTCTTGCTTACGGTTTACAAATCGTGACGATCTTCATCTCTCGAATCTTCTTCTATCTACCCGGTGTATCTATCAAACTAGAATACAAGTGTAATGTGAAGAAATTACAAGTGAGAGTGTTCTCAAACACTTAGAAAAATATCACAAATATTTTTGATCTAAAGCGATGAGTGCTCTTTTTGAAAATGTGTTCTTAGAAGTGAGTGCAGAAGTCCTTCTAAGGATCCGTGCTTAGTCCTATTTATAAGGCTGTAAGACGGTTAGTTTGTTGTAACAAATTTAAAACCGCTTAACAAACCTTTCTTTAAAAGCGTCACGACCTCGGTGATCTTGAGTCTGCTGTCGACTTTGACTTGGTGAAAGCCTGTCTTTCTTATTCTACTCAGCCGGCCTTTACCTTGTCTTGAGCTCTTCATACTTCTCTATATCAGATGACTTCTTCAAAAGCGCCTTTAGATGACCTCCGTGCTTCTTGACCTCAGCTGACTTTACCCATCTCACCTAGTCCGATCGGCTCACTAGTGAGATGTACTACTTCAACCGATCTATACAGCTTCACTGCCATGCTACTTTACATGAGCTTATCTAACATATACATTTTAACTCATCAAAATTGAAACCTGATTGGAGTGTATAGGGTAAGAGTTATTAAGACCAATCAACAAAAATATCGAACCCAAGGGAGAAAGTATGCAAACGAAATTCAAGGATAAGAGTTCTAAATGGCTAATGTTGCAACAAGCTCTTTAACTAAATCACTACAAATTGCAAGAACTTAAATGACAAGATTATGCAAACAATCTATCAAACACTTAGAATGCAAGATCAAATAGACTAAAATCAATGAGGGAATTGGGTGCAAGGGATAATCTCCATCAAGGAATCCATGATTAACAAGCTATGATTGTATCCAAATGCAAATCAATCAAATTAGAAGGCATAAACCATCATGAAATTAATCACTCCATTAATATCACAATGCCTAATGTGAGTATCCTTAGTTCTTCCCATCTCTCAATGTAGAAGTCCCCAATTCATACAATCATGCAAAATTGAAACCCGATTAACACCTAATCACGTTAGCTCAACTCTCGCCTATTGCTAGGGTGATCAACCATTAATCAAAAGAGACAATTTTTCATGAAGCACAATTAAGAATCACAATTAGGAAGCAATCTAATTCAATTGATCACAATTATCAACAATCATAGCATGAGGCAATCACTTCATCCCTAATTTCAATTATCCCAAGCACAAAGCTATTAGCCCATGGTGCTACAAGCAAAAACCATGGCTAGAAAATCTAAGAAAGCAATTGAAAATCTAATCACTACAAACAATGAATTAAAGAGATCAAAGGGTAAGAACATCACCAATTAAGCTTCAATAGGCAAAAATAAGAATGATTAAACTTGTACAATGCTTCAATTCAACTTCACTTCTTCTCAATTCTCAGCTGCAACTTCAATTACAATCCACCAATCTACTAATCTAATGAACTAAATGTGGAATCTATCTCAATTCTAACAATCTAATGCTATTACAAGTAAATTCAAGCTACAAAATGTAAAATTCGCTCAAAGAAACTCCTAGAAACCGCTCCGAATCGCTAGAATCAACTCCTCCTCTCGTTTTGGCTTCCAATGACTTAAAAACTGAAATTTTCGGTTTTTGGCACTCCTCGAGTCGAGCTTCGTGCCCTCGAGTCGAGGCCTAAAAGTCGCTAACACGCTTCTTTAAAAATCTCTCTGCCTCGAGTCGAGGCCTCGCCCTCAGTCGAGCTTTCTGCATTTTTCATCTCCCTCGACTCGAGGCTCCTCCCTCGAGTCGAGGATCCTATCTTTTTGAAATGGTTTCCCTCCAAAGCATGAACCTCGAGTCGAGGCCTGTGCACCCTCGACTCCAACTCGAGACCAGGGAATTTTTATCGAGAAGGGCTCCGGTCCCGACCCCCGCTGGCCCCGTATGTTCGTCTTTTCATTCTAAGAATACCGGTACTCTCGGTTTGGCAAAATTCCACCGATTTACCTGCAAAACGGGCGAAATACATCAAAACCTCTCAAAGTAATACTTTTTATGCAAAAGAGTGATACTTTTCACATTTAGGCACAAAAATCATACTTTAGCTCACTTTTTGCACTAAAAATAGCCCTAAAAACATGTATCAATTCACTCCAATCATACCCCCAAACTTGAATTGTTGCTCGTCCTCGAGCAACGAGAAACTAAGAACAAAGGAGTGAATTGATTGCAATTATGTCACATGGCACCATAGATGAAAAATAAGACAATCGAACTCATCAATGATCACTTGTATCAATGCAACTATCCACTAGCAATCAAGACAAATCATGATCAAACAAATGCTCAATCAAATACTCAAGACATTGCTCCTTCCATGGAGTGTTTCACTCTTCACTCAAGTGTATCAAGGTTTAAAGCTCTCAATCATCAAATTCACAAATAAGTACACCATATGCTTGCCACAAGACTTAATCTCAATCAAAATCAATTATGATCAATCAAGAATCAAAGAGGTCTTTCTTCTAGGTAGTAATGTAGGCTCTTTGGAAAGGTGGGATATTTATAGATAAGAGTGACTAATTAGTAGAGACTTGAATGAAAGCTAATCAATACAAATGCACAATCTCTTCACTTTTCATCAAGCAACACTCTTACTTTTGAACTTCAATGATCATTCCACCATTCACTTGAGCTTTCTCTTTTAAAGCTCACAAATTGAATCATTTCATTTTCATGTATTTTCTTCACAATTCAATCTTTCACCACCTTTCTTTTCTTTCATGCTTCATTCATCACTTAGCTCATCATCTTCCCACACTTAGCAATCAAATCACCATCATTAGCCAACATTCAAGCTCAACTAAATATAGGACAAGAAAGGCTCATACAAATAGGCTAAATGGTTTCAATTTCACTTGGCTTGCCAAAGAATATGGATCATAGGCTCAACATGGCTCACTAAGGAAATCAAATGTATTTGGTAGGAAAGTATTTGGCAAAGTAACTTATCCTTTCAAACATGGCCTCTTATCACTTTCAAAACATCACACAAAGATCAATATCAACAAGTCTAGTGGCAAGTTTTAGTATACGAATCATGAATGATGCACTCCCAAAGGAATATCAAATCAACCGTATAAGATGTACGATTATTAGGCACAAAAGCTCACGGGCTTAAATTGAGCAATGAATTAAGAATTTTCAATCACATTCATCTTCACATAATTAATCAAAAAACTAGCATCAAGCTACAAATCTACTAATGATCATATCAAAATCCAACTAGTCTTGCAAATCAACTCAAATGCTCATGTACATAACCCCAAACATACCCACTACCACAAAAAATGATACTCAAGGATATACAATAAGTCCACAATGAAGCTCATAATAAATCAAGCCTAAAAATAGTCAAGAGCAGGGAAGATAAGCTAAGATAAGAAAAACACCTCCCCAAACTTAGACAAATCTAAGTTTGAAAGGAAGTGTGGTACCAAAAAGCCTTTCAACTCCATCTTCCTTCAAACATGCATAGAGCTCCTCAAGTTCCAAGCGAATCTCACAACCTACAAGGATCAAAAGACCCAACTATTCAAAGCAACAAAATAAAACAAACACACGAAAGCAAGAAAGGATGGGTTGCCTCCCATCAAGCGCTATTTTTATTGTCCTTTGCCGGACGGAACTCTAAGAGTTCATACTTCCCTTTTATCTACGAGAATGTTAGGCACTTCTTTTGGGATGGAAGGGTCCTTGTGCCTAACCAAGATCTCCTTTGTCAATAGGCAACATCCCATTTCATCTTCCACTAGGAGCTTTCCTTCTTCTTTGATCTCCTTCACTTTCAACACCTCTTTGAGTCTTTCTACTCCTAGTAGTCTCATCCAATTCGACTCCCTCCATACCACTTGATCTCCAACCACAAAGTTTTCAACTTTCTTCTCAAGCGGTGGTTTCCTTTCTTCTAACACCCCCAAACTTGAGCATTGCTCAAGTTTGGTCACTTCCTTCTCACCTTCTTTTTCAAGCTTCTTATCACCGGGTCAAGCAAAGGTACAATGAGAGCTTTCTCCTTCCTAAAATCATCCAAAGAAACACAAGAATTGTTAGCCATCATATTACAAGAAGGAATAAAATGCTCATGAATTAAAGAATTAGAAGAAGTAGAAGGTAAAGAATCATCCCTATCAATGGAAGGGCATGAATTAATGATCTCTATATAGCCACATTTCTTCTTCTCCATCTTACTTTGAGCAACTTCTTCCAATGGAGCTCTCGAAAATGTCACCTCTTTTCCATTGTAGCTCAACGTGAGCTCCCTTTCTCAACATCGATAATCGCTTTTCCCGTGGCAAGGAAAGGTCGACCGAGTATGATCGGTGCCTCAAGCTCCTCCTTCATGTCAAGAACAATGAAATCAACCGGGAATATGAGCTTGCCAACCCCTACCAATACATCTTCAATGATCCCAAATGGATGAGCATATGATTGATCCGCTAATTGATGGTTGATGTTAGTAGGAGTCACCTCTCCTAACTCCAATTTCTCAAACATGGACAAAGGCATGACATTTATACTTGCTCCCAAGTCACACAAACCTTGGATGTTCACATTCTCACCTATCTCACATGGGATAATGAAGCTCCCCGGATCCTTTCTCTTTTGTGGTAAGTGTCTCTCCAAGATCGTCTTGCCCTCCTCCACTAGCTTAAGTATACCCTTTTCATCCCAACTCCTCTTCTTAGACATGATATCTCTCAAAAACCTCTTATAGTGGAGTATTTGTTCAAGGGCGTCCATTAGTGGAATTTCAACATGCAAGCTCTTCAAAACTTTCAAAAACTTACCAAACTCCTCCTCTAGCTTTTTCTTCACTAGTCTTTGAGGATAGGGAACCGGATTAGCTTTCATAGGCACTCCCCATGCACCTTTCTTGGCCTTCTCTTCTTCTTTCTTGGACTCTCTTCTTGCTTGCTCTTCACTTGCCTCTTCTTTCTCCACAACCACATTTTCTTCAATAACTTCTTCCTCTTTCACCACCTCTTCTTCAACATCCCCATCTTTAGGCATCTTTGGGCCTTCATAACTAGCACCACTCCTTAGTTGAATAGCACTACAAAACTCCTTTGGATTAGGCTCGGTGGTGGATGGATACTTCCCCTTGTTTTGCATATGATCCACCGTAGAAGAAAGCTTCCCAACCGTTGTGGCTAATTGTCCCACTTGGTACTCAATGGTCTTGAATATTGAATCATTCGCCTCCAACTTCTTCATTATCATCCCAAGTAACTCCTCCGTAGTTGCTTTCCCCACATTATTAGGAGCTTTGACACCGGATCTAGTACGGGAGGTTGGACAATGACGATTCTCGGGTTGGCATATGAGAAGTTTTCGTGACTTCTCCAATTGTTGCCATTAAAGTGAGGTTGAGGTGGATAACTTCCTTGGTGTCTATTTTGGTATGGCACTTGATAGGGCCTTGCACCTTGGAGATTGCCTTGATGATTGCTTCCTTGATAGCCTCCTTGAAATGGAGGCCTCCCCATATAGTTCACTTCTTCCATAGGCATTAAGCTTTGAAAACTATCAACTTGAGCATGTGGTGGAGGATTTCCCTTGTTGTGACACGGTAAGAGCTCCAATCTTGTCCATCATGGCCATCATCATAGACTTCATACTCTCCATTTCCTCCACTTGAGACACCCGATGGTGGTTCCCCCTACTAACACTTGCTTGAAACGAATCTTGAGCAATATTTTCCATAATTTGTTTCATCTCTATCACCGACTTGGACCAAATTGACCCATTGGCACAAGCATTCAAGAAAGCTCTATCGAAATCATTGAGGCCGGTATAGAAATACATAATAGTTTGCTCATCGGAAAAACCATGTTGCGGACAATTGATGAGTAGCATACCATATCTCTCCCATGCTTGGAATAGTCTCTCCATTCTTTTGCCGAAAGTGAGAAATAGCTTCCTTTGCTTGCACCGTCTTGGATGACGGATAGAATTTCATCAAGAATCTTTTGCTAAGGTCCTCCCATGTACGTACGGTTCCGGGTGGAATAGAATTAAGCCAAGCTTTGGCTCTCCCGTAAGAGTGAAGGAGAAAAGCCTAAGCTTCTTTGCATCTTCGGTACCCCATGGTATTTTGTAGTGTCGGCAATCTCAAGAAATTGTGCCATATGTTGATGTGGACATTCATCTTCGTCCTTGCCTTCGAATTGTCTCTCTCTAAGCATCCTCACTAAAGCGGGACTTATCTCAAAATTGTTGGCTTCTATTCTCGGCCTTGCTATCCCATCGTAGTGCTCTCTAGGTTGTGGCTCAAAAACTCTCTCAATGGCCTCCCTTGAGGTGGTAGCTCATTCATAGGTTGTGGTTGTGGTTGGGCATTTGGAATGTGGGGTGGCTCATGGTATCGTGGCTCATTCATGTAAGGCATTTGAGGGTAGTATGGTGGATAAGGTGGATAATATGGGTATTGATGGACTTGTGGAGGATAAGGATAGGGATTTTGGTAAGGAAAGTGTTGTGGTGGCATCCCTTGAAATAAAGGGTTATCTTGAGCATTAAAATTGTTCCCATGACCTCCATTGTCTACTCTTCCCTCTCCATGTCCATTCAACTCCTCAACTTGTGGTTCACCACCCACTCTCTCCTCATTCCGTTGATCTTCTCCTTCCATATCTTCCCTTCGTCGTCTCACACGATTTCTTCTCAACGTAGCCTCAATTTCCGGATTTAGTGGCAAGGGTGGAACACCACTCGATCTTGTTCGCATGCACCTACAATGCCACAAATCCAAGTATCAACTTCTCACCAATAAAATCAACAAAAACAAAAATAAAAACAACAAATAGCCACTTCAAACAATCCTCGAATCTCACTTATTGGCGCAAAAACTAACTCCCGGCAACGGCGCCATTTGATTGGAGTGTATAGGGTAAGAGTTATTAAGACCAATCAACAAAAATATCGAACCCAAGGGAGAAAGTATGCAAACGAAATTCAAGGATAAGAGTTCTAAATGGCTAAAGTTGCAACAAGCTCTTTAACTAAATCACTACAAATTGCAAGATTATGCAAACAATCTATCAAACACTTAGAATGCAAGATCAAATAGACTAAAATCAATGAGGGAATTGGGTGCAAAGGATAATCTCCATCAAGGAATCCATGATTAACAAGCTATGATTGTATCCAAATGCAAATCAATCAAATTAGAAGGCATAAACCATCATGAAATTAATCACTCCATTAATATCACAATGCCTAATGTGAGTATCCTTAGTTCTTCCCATCTCTCAATGTAGAAGTCCCCAATTCATACAATCATGCAAAATTGAAACCCGATTAACACCTAATCACGTTAGCTCAACTCTCGCCTATTGCTAGGGTGATCAACCATTAATCAAAAGAGACAATTTTTCATGAAGCACAATTAAGAATCACAATTAGGAAGCAATCTAATTCAATTGATCACAATTATCAACAATCATAGCATGAGGCAATCACTTCATCCCTAATTTCAATTATCCCAAGCACAAAGCTATTAGCCCATGGTGCTACAAGCAAAAACCATGGCTAGAAAATCTAAGAAAGCAATTGAAAATCTAATCACTACAAACAATGAATTAAAGAGATCAAAGGGTAAGAACATCACCAATTAAGCTTCAATAGGCAAAAATAAGAATGATTAAACTTGTACAATGCTTCAATTCAACTTCACTTCTTCTCAATTCTCAGCTGCAACTTCAATTACAATCCACCAATCTACTAATCTAATGAACTAAATGTGGAATCTATCTCAATTCTAACAATCTAATGCTATTACAAGTAAATTCAAGCTACAAAATGTAAAATTCGCTCAAAGAAACTCCTAGAAACCGCTTCCGAACCGCTAGAATCAACTCCTCCTCTGTTTGGCTTCCAATGACTTAAAAACTGAAATTTTCGGTTTTGGCACTCCTCGAGTCGAGCTTCAGGCCCTCGAGTCGAGGCCTAAAAGTCGCTAACACGTTTCTTTAAAAATCTCTCTGCCTCGAGTCGAGGCCTCGCCCTCGAGTCGAGCTTTCGCATTTTCATCTCCCTCGACTCGAGGCTCCTCCCTCGAGTCGAGGATCCTGTCTTTTTGAAATGGTTTCCCTCCAAAGATGAACCTCGAGTCGAGGTGCAGTGCACCCTCGACTCCAACTCGAGACCAGGGAATTTTTATCGAGAAGGGCTCCGGTCCCGACCCGTTTTCATCCCGTATGTTCGTCTTTTCATTCTAAGAATACCGGTACTCTCGGTTTGGCAAAATTCCACCGATTTACCTGCAAAACGGGCGAAATACATCAAAACCTCTCAAAGTAATACTTTTAGGCAAAAGAGTGATACTTTTCACATTTAGGCACAAAAATCATACTTTAGCTCACTTTTGCACTAAAAATAAATTTCTTTAAAAACATGTATCAATTCACTCCAATCAAAACCCGATCTAACAATTCCCCTTTTGATGATGTTAAAACTACAAGAAAGAGATGAACTCACAACTTATGTTAGTCAAGGTTATTCAAGATAAACAGATAAGCATATTAAACATATAAACACCTTTTAATCGAGATAGGTTCACATAAGAGCAACTATTCACACTTAAGTAAATATCCATACTTAGAAAAATTTTAAGAATTTGTTCTAAGGTATAAAATTTTATCAGATGATCAAAACTTAGAAATATTTCTTAAGTTTTCTTCAAAAGCTTTAATGAAAAAAATTGAACTTAAAAATAAGACAATGTAATTCAAATAAGGTATAAACACTTCATTTATATACAGCAAAATTACATTTACAAATTGGCAGCACAAGATGTAAGAGATAAAGAAAAATAAAGCTTATCTAGTCTGTCCATCCATCCTTCTCTGGGAGTTGCATCCAATCAAAGATCCAATTTCTTAGCTCGTCTATGTCCTTTGGATCAGCACAACTTCATTATGTTTTGACCCATAACGATAGTTGATCTAATCCAGTCTTTGTCAATAGAGCCATCTTCAGCAACTTTGACTGGAATGGTTGAGTAGGCCGGAGCAACAAGGTCGACATTGTATCATTCATCCCCTTCAATGATCAGCTTCCAAAGAGAGCACTCGGGTTCTTCTTCTTCATCCAGTCGTGCTAAGCTATTATTTCATCTGCAGATGAGGCACCAACATCTTTGCAAATGTACCGGAAGAATGTCCACTTAGCTTCATACTTCATATACTCGTTGGCCCAAGATGGATGCATAATCATCTTTGAATGAGCATCTGTTCTATGAGGTGGTCGGACCGATGCCTTATCGGCTTCCCCAAGTGATCCTCCGGCAGATGCGGTATCACCCATATCTTCGATGCTCTATCAAAAACCCTTCCCGCCTCCTTGGCCGCCTTAATCTTTCTCCTCGCCTCCCTTCGGCCATAAAAGATTTTCTCAGCCTTGATCCTCATATCTATGTCCTCCTCAATCCTTATCTGCTCTACTGATTTTTCAAGTGGTATCTTACCAATTTGCCTTAGAAAATAAACTTTGTCTGATCGGAGACAAGACTGGTTCGAATTATTTTCCTTTCCCAGCCTTCCTTCTCTTTCTCAAGATGCCTTAGCCCTAGCTTTCTCAACTTCCTCCTTCCTTTCTCTAATTTTGGCCATGTATTTCTCTGATTTGATCTCGACTTCTCTTTTCTCAAGCTCGCTCATCCGCCTTGGTTGCTTCTTCAATTTGTTCAATGCGAATCTTCAAGGCAGCTTGATGAGAGTGAATTGATGCTTGATTTTTGAGGTAATTAATTGCAAAAAGTGATGAAAAGTGTTAGAAATATGAGTCTAAGGTTCAACTCTTGGGAAAATCATAGTGACGAGTCTTTAACAAAATACAAATTTTCATAAAGATCTCAAAAATATAAAGTCACTCATTTAAATAGAAAGAGAGTGGAAGCGGTCGTCTATTGCAGCTCCCGGCCTCAATCTCGTGACCTAAAAAATATTAGTTATAGGGCGTGAGATAAAAATCTCAGTGGATGACCTGTATGTCGTTATACTGATTGACGTAAAATCCCAAAATAGTAGAGTCTTTTATTCTTTATTTTCATCTTTCGTTATTTACTTCCTTGTTATGGCGTTGTGTTCATTTGTATAAGGTAAGGCTTCGGATATAATCTTATAGCTCCTCATCCTTTAACTATCATCTTCTTAGATTCGAGAGTTTACAAATCGTTTATAACATTCAACTATATATAACACAAATGAGATGGCACATAATAGTTTCCTACCATATCCGGTCCCCGTAATCACAATGTGGAATGGCACGTTAACACGTCCAAAACCCGTAATCATATTTTGGAATGGCCCGTTTACACGCCTCGAAACCCGTAATTATATTTTGGAGTGACACATTTACACGTTCAAACCCGTAGTCATATTTTGGAGTGGCACGTTTACACGTCCGAAACCCGTAATCATATTTTGGAGTGGCACGTTTACACGTCCGAAACTCGTAATCATATTTTGGAATGGCACGCTTACACGTCCGAAACCCGTAATCATATTTTGGAGTGGCACGCTTACACGTCCGAAACCCGTAATCATATTTTGGAGTGGCACGTTGACACGTCTAAAACCCGTAATCATATTTTGGAGTGGCACGTTTACGCGTCCGAACCCCGTAATCATATTTTGGAATGACTGGTTTACATATCCGAAACCCGTAATCATATGGGATGACACATGATAGTTATTCTATCACATCCGAACCCCGTAAACTTTCATCATATCATATAGGGCTTGCCCTCTTTTCACAAAAAAATAAAAATAAAATAAAAAGTAAGATAAAGCACATCATTTGATGATCACACATTTATAAGTTATGCATTCACATGCTTTTGGTATTTGCATCTTTTGAGAAATCTGCTTTATGTTTAATTCAGAAAACTCGACAATGATCCATATAACATTAACTAGATATACGAGATAGTTTCACCCACCTGGTAACTTTTAAAGAGAAGGTTTAACTTCTTGATCGCTTAGGCCTCTCGTACAAACCTCCGGTCTCGTGTTTGAGCCGTACTTTACCTAGCATAGTCCATTTGTTTAGTTTAATTTAATACGACCTTTTAATTTATTAACTTAACTTAGGATTTTGATCTTATTGTGTCTTTCTAAGTCTAGACTTTGGTATTTAGAGGTACTTATTTCGTTAACCGATCTTATGGGTTCAAACCTTTTGGTTTAACGGTATTTCTAGTGTACCGTCGAGTTCAAGGTTCGGGATTTGGGTTAGTTGGTTTTATTCTATTGTAAGAGACCAAATACAACATTCATGGAGTATCACATAAATCATACATCACATAAGGCATGATCAGGTTTTCTAAAAGTTAAGTAAATTATTTCTCCTAATACTCTATCATTGAAGAAATGACACGTAAACATACATAAATAGAATAAAATACTTAGACTCATCAAAAAATTATGGAATTTAGCAGATTTCAAAGAGAATTGGCATTTGATTTTGGTTCTGCCAACGATTGTCAAATGTTCTTCTAAAATTCATAACTCACTGTAAAATTATCTAAAAATCACAAAATTAAGATATATAATACATTGCTCAAGGATGAACAACTTTTATTCAGGAACTCAAGCCATTTGACTTACGGAATTTTCCCAGAAAATTCGTGAATATTTAATCTATCGCTTGGCTCGGTTACTATACATGTCTCACAATAAAATTCATAACTTATTGGATACTCGTTTAAAAATCACAAAATTTCAGAATCTTATTACTAACAGGTTGTATAACGTCCATGAATTTTCCATAATTTATTACTTAAGCAAAACTGGAAAATAAATTCATGAAAGGTAAAATAACTCTATGCGTCGAACATCGACCAGGTACTCAGAAAACAGGTTATATCTCATAAAGTACTAAACGAAAATATTATATTTTTGACTATAATTTAAAAAACATCAAGGGGAACGTCCCTAATTTTCTCCAGAATTTTATAACCTTTAGAAAAGGGAGAAATAAATAGAATGAGTCACTGCTCCCAGATTATGCACATTTACATCACACATTTTTCCACGATTTTATTCTCCTTACACAGTGATCAGAAAATTATGAAATTTAAATGCGTTGTTCTAGACTTCAAATAATATATCTATGAATTTTTCATGATTTTTAAACAGTGGGAAAGTGTCCGAATTATTTTTACAAAACGGGTCAGCAGCTAGGGTATATAATTCGGCAGTTTCATACTTTCAACATATCTTCACTATTTTGACTTCAAACACTAAGATTCCAACTCAAGCACTCCATATATGATTAAAACATATTAAAACAATCTCTTAGGGCTTCCTAAATTATTTTTCCTAAGTCTTCTAAGCTAAGAAAGCATAAGACTGAAAGAAAGGGCTAGGAGGCTTACTTCTTTGGAAGAGAAGACTTCTTGCCTTGAGAGCTTCTTTGTGATTTGTGTGTCCAA
Source organism: Paraleonurus japonicus (assembly GCA_030762865.1). NCBI lineage: Eukaryota > Viridiplantae > Streptophyta > Magnoliopsida > Lamiales > Lamiaceae > Paraleonurus > Paraleonurus japonicus. The sequence goes on from CM061054.1 coordinate 30,642,677, forward strand.
GAAAGAGAAGGGGAGGGGGCTATTTATAGAAGGGAAAAGAGAGAAGGGGTGGCCAAATGGATGGTGGAGAGGAAAAGGGGGAAGAAATAGGCTTGAGGCTATTTTGCCTAGCTTTAGGAGCTAATCCTAAGATTTGGGCTAGGATCTCTTGTACTTCAATATTCTCCTCATTAAAGCCCCCATGTGCGCGAAATTTTGAGGGATTTGGGCTGCCATTTGGATTTCTTATACAGTGGAAGGAGAGTGGACGTAGGATTTTTATAAATTCGAACCACTATAAATCGTGGTGTTCTTTATTTTCTCGCACTTCTTCAAGTTACTTTACAGATTTACCTTTAATCTCATTTATCAAAACATTTATTCAAAGAATTATCAATCGAATCAAGTATAACTTACTTCCACCGTTAAATTTGATACCTAGATAATCCAAGGTTAATTTGGATAATCTTAGCTTAATTGAAAGGAAAAATTGAGTAGGTAGAAAATCTATTCAATCGCCTCCCCCTTTCTAGATTTTATGTTTGTATATCACTTGATCGACTGGTAATTTGTAGTAATCCCGGTAAGTGGTATTAAGACTAATAAAAATGTCGAACCCAAGGGAATTAGATTGCACGTGAGGCCCCGAGAATACAAGTTATTAGTGACTATTGTTGCAAGAAGGTTTTTGGCACTAAACACTACAATATAATTGCAAGAATTAAATTCTAAACCTATGCAAGAAATTGATCAAACACCTAAGATGCAATAACAAATAAGCTAAGATCAATGGGGATAGGGGTGCTAGGGACAATCTCCATCAAGGATTCAATGATTAACATGCTATGATTGTATCCAAATATAAATCAATCAAGTTAGAAAGCATAAACCATCATGAAATTAATCACTCCATTAATAACACAATGCCTAATGTGAGTATTCTAAGTCCTTCCAATCTCTCAATTAAGAAGTCTCCAATTCATACAATCATGCAAAATTATAACCCGATTAACACCTAATCACGTTAGCTCAACTCTCGCCTATTGCGAGGGTGATCAACCATTAATCTAAAGAGATAATTTTGCATGAAGCACAATGAGAATCACAATTAGGAAGCATTCTAACTCAATTGATCACAATTATCAACAATCATAGCATGAGACAATCACATCATCCCCAATTTCAATTATCCCAAGCACAAAACTATTAGCCCATGGTGCTAAGAGCAAAAGCCATGGGTGAAAAATCTAAGAAAGCAATTAAAAACTAATTACCACAAACAATGAATTAAAGAGAGAAAAGTAGAAGAACATCACCAATTGTCTTCAATTAACAAAAATAAGAATGCTTGAGTCTTTACAAATGTTTTAATTACAATCTCCACCTCTTCAATTACAACTTGGAAATCAAAATACTAATCTAATGTACAAAAGCTTGAAATCAATCTAAAACTAAGAATCTACTCCAATTACAAGAAGAATTAAGCTATGTAATGTAATTTTCGCCGTAAAACCGCCTAATAACCGCTCTAAACTATGCTAGGAGGATTATGCTCTGTTTTCCACTCAAAATGAGTTAGATACAAAATTTTCGGATTTGGGCCTCCTCGACTCGAGGTTGGGGCCCTCGAGTCGAGGCTCAAGAGTCGCTATCACGATTTTGCAGTTTTGCCGCCGCCTCGAGTCGAGGCTCAGCCCTCGACTCGAGGGATCCTCTTTTCCCCATCCTCGACTCGAGGCTCAGCCCTTGAGTCGAGACAGCCTTCACTTTTGGAATATTCTCCTCTTGCCATCACCCTCGAGTTGAGGCTCCTGGACCTCGACCAGTGGTCGAGTCCCGGAATTTTCTCAACCCGGGCTTCGCCTCCGACCCCGTTTTCGTCCGTCTCGATCGTCTCTTCATCCTAAGAATGTCGATACTCTCGGTTTGGCCAAGTTCCACCAATTTACCCGTAAACGGATGAAAAATATCAAAACTCATCAAGTAATACTTTTTAGGCAAAGAAGTGATACTCTACACAATTAGGCACAAAATCTAACACTTTTGATCACTTTTTGCACTAAAATACACCTCAAAATCATGCATCAATTCAATCCAATCATAATACCCCCAAATTTGAAGTGTTGCTCGTCCTCGAGCAACATAGTAACTAAGCACAAAAGAGTGAATTGATTGGAATTATGTCACATGGCACCATAGAAGAAATATCAGGACAATCGAACTCATCAATGATCATAAGCCTCAATGCAAACTATCCACTAGCAATCATGATAGATCATGCTCGAACAAATGCTAAATTAAATACTTAACACATTGCTCCTTCCGTGGAGTATTTCACTTTATTCACTCAAGTGTGTAAGGGTTTAATGCACTCAATCATCAAATTCACAAACTTGCACACCATAAGCTTGCCAATGGACTCAATCTCAATCACAATCATTTGTGTTCAATCAAGAATCAAAGAGGTCTTTTGTCAAGGTTGTAATGTAGGCTCTTTGGAAAGGTGGGATGTACTTGGATAAGAGTGACTAAGTAGTAGAGACTTGAATGTAAGCTAAGCAATACAATACTCATCTCTTCAATCTTCATCAAGTAACACTCTTTCTTTTGAACTTCAAAGATCAATCACCACCATTCACTTGAGTTTTCTCTCTTTTAAGCTCACAAATTGAATTTTTCTATTCTTGTTCACAACTTTCTTCATAATTCAATTTTTTTAACAACCTTTTTCCTTCTTTCAAGCACCGTCACTTAGCTCATCATTTTCGACCACACTTCACAATCAAATCTCCATCTATAGCCAACAATCAATTTCACTTGGCTTGCCAAAGAATAAGGATACTAGGCTCAGCATGGCTCACTAAGGAAATCAAATGTTTTTGTGGGGAAAAATTTAGCAAAGCGACTAATCATATCAAACATGGCCTCTTATCACTTTCATGAAATAACACAAAGATCAATATCAACAAGACTAGTGGCAAGTTCTAGAATACAAATCCATGAATGATGCACTCACAAAAATCTTATCAACCGTATAAGATGTACGATTATAAAGGCACAAAAGCTCGTGGGCTTCAATTGAGCAATGAATCAAGCATTTTCAATCACATTCATCATCACATAATTATCAAGAATGCTAGCTTCAAGCTACATATCAACTCATGACCAAATCAAAATCCAATATATCTTGCAATCAAGCACAAATGCACATGTACATAATCTCAAGCACACTCACTATGCCAAGATGATACTAAAAGATATACAATAAATCCACAATGAAAGCTCAAAACAAATCAAGCCCAAAAATAATAGGTGCAAGGAATCCAAGTATCAAGATAGCATAATCATCAAAAGATAATAAACTCAATAAGATCAAAATCATCATAATCATCATCCATACAAATCCTCATAAAACCCAAAGCATCATCAAATCAAATCATAACATCGAGTACAAATCCAACCAATCAACATCAATCCATAAATATCACTTAAGAGGAAATAAGAAACTAAATGGACAAAGGAGAGGGATGAGGAAATAGGGGAGTAACCCTAATAATCGGACGACGGTGGAGGAGGGTAGTGGCCCGGCCTGAAATTCCACGAGCTTATCTCGTTGGAGGAGTGCGTACATGTCCCGCCGAGTCTTAAGAGAATCCTCCCGCATCCTCCTGGACTCCTCCATCATACGTAGCACTCATCTCGCCTAGTCAAGGACTCGAGCCGCATCTCTAACTGTCGGCCCACATCTCCTCGGGCGTGGTCCACTTTGTCTCGTGATGAGCTACCGCCACAAACTGCGGGCTCCGCATCTCGCCCCGCCAGTACATGTTGATCTCGGCAAATAATCTCGCCCATGTAACGGCTCTGCTGCTCCTCCTCAGCCTCTTCCTCTTCTTCGTCACCTCCTGCATCTGCGCCCTCGGCTTGGTCTCGAGATCCGGACCACGATCTCGCCACCGTCCTCCCTCCTCGTCATCATCATCACGGAGGACATCTCCGTGCTCACGGGTGTAGGCGTCAATCGCCTCTGTGTATCTCTGTGACCACATCCAGATGTTGATGGTCACAAAAGCTGGAGCCCCGAAAACTATCATCAACCTCTTGTTGGGAAGAGGGAATCGGCTACCTAGGTGATCTGAAACACCAAGTCCTACCAATGCGGCCGAGAGTCCTCATGCGCCGCATGATATCGGTAGTAAGATTCAGGCCCTCCAAAGGTGCTCTCAAATTATGGGTAGGAATACCGAGATGATCGGCAATCGGTGATCATCCCTCCGAAGTGTATCTTCTTGAACTTTGTGCTCGTCACCCGCTCGAATAAGTGAATGAGACAAAGGCGGTAGCATTAAACCCGACTCCATGTAAGAAGCACCAAAGCACGTACAACTCCTCGGATACCACGGCACCTCTCTCGATTTAGCAAATATGGTACTCGAGAGGATCTTCTCGAGATAACTCACGACCGGGTTCCGAATCCTCGTGCTCTTCGACTTTCCGGGAATGAACCGAGATTGATCGGGTGCTCTGGAATCCAAATCCTCCTCCGAATTTCTTGGCATTGTACTCCTTTCGGATGTTAAGGAGGGAGCCATCGGGATCTGTGGGTGCTCCTATGATCTCATTAACCTCGCTCACGATCAATGTGTACTTTCGTCCCATCAACTCAAAAGTAATGGCCCGGGAAATTTTGCCTTTCGGGCCTTGTCGAACTTAATCGTGCAGAGGAACTCAAGAGTGAGTCACAAATAAGTCCTCGCAATCTTAGTCAAGAAGCCTCCCATGCCGATCTGCTCAAGAGTCGTGGGATATCATCTTCTATGCCCATAGAAACATATAGTTGTGGTCCACAAGACGGGTCTTGACCACCTTGTTATAGATCTCTGCATATAGAATGATGTGCTTCCACCACTTAAAGTCGTCCCACCGTATCCCGAGCTCACGGGCATCTTGTGTGCGAATCTAATGGCCTCCTCTCTTACGGAACTCTTCATTGGAAAAGTTGTGTCCATCAACTCCTCTAAACATCTTTCCGCAAAAATTTCCTAAGGCAAAAATCAATCACCAAAAATAGCAATACGAGCAAAGAATAATAGCAATCAAGCACATGAACGAGTCAATGATCGCCGAAATCTCCAATCACAAACAATTCCTAGTGACTAATCAATAAGCCTCAACAACCGGTCAAATAGTCAACTAAGCAAATAAGATCCATAGAAGTGCTCACAATAAATCCCAACAAATAGCATACTTAATAGAACGGCCTCAACAAGCAAAATCAACAAAGAAACTCACAAAATTATGCAACCAGGCTCCATAAAATGACCAATAATAACAAGCCATCTATCAAGTAATTAGACAAATAATAATCACCAATCATGCACTTCTATCATCAATTATTCATACTTGACCAATTTTCCAAACATATTATTACTAGGAACTCTCAAGAACAAGCAAGCACAATTCATTCCTAGGCCCAAAATTTCACTAAGGCAAGAACAAGATAAAATAATCATTCCTAACATTCCATTGAATTCATCAAACAAGCCAAATAATCTCACAAATACTCCATTTTCGTTCACATGAATCATGCATAAAAGGTGTTTGAAGAAATGCCCAAATGAAAATCAAATTCAATACAAAATTTGCATAACCCAAAACACCCATGCAATAATCAATACACAAAAATGAAATTGAAGGTCAATTGAGTAGGAATTACGTACCTTATTTGAGAATTTCGGACGTGGAACCAAAATGCAAGAACACCCTCACTCCTCTTCAAAAACCCCCAAATTGATACTTCAAAACCCTCAAAATATGAAATTGATGCAATGTATGATGATTATATTGTGAAAGATCGGTGTTTGATCAGTGGAATTAAGCAAAAAGGTCGGAAATTAGTTAGGAGGAAAAGGGGATCGAAAATGTTGTCCCTTGACTCGTGCGATTTGAATTCTCAACCCGAGCCGCGTATTTTAAAAATGCCGCCGGCCTCGAGTCGAGGGTCGGGCCTCGACTCGAGGATCCGAAAAAATCACAGCCTCGACTCGAGGGCCAAACCTCGACTCGAGGGATTAGAAAATCGACCTCCTCGACTCGAGGTTCCACTCTCGACTCGAGGGATAAGTTGTTTTGTGAAATATGACTAAGTATGAACCCCTCGACTGTGGGATGGGTCACCTCGACCTGTGGTCGAGTCCAAGGAATTTTTACGGGTTTTCGACCCGGCCCTACCCCGAAACTCCTAAAAATGACCTATACAACCCCAACGAACCCAAATATGTGAGAACTAACCGTTTGGTCCCTCGATTTAAGCCCGGTCGCTCATTCGATCGAGGAGACCGGGCCTCTTCCATTTTGCTCACTTTTCACCAACTTTTAAGCTTGTCCTCCTTTTTAATCTTGAACTCCCTTGCAATTCCGATCTCTTTCCCATCAAAGTAGTGAGTGTATCTACAATCAAGCATACCAATCATCAACTCATTATCACTAAGAGATGCATTACACAAATAAACGATCAACACCCCCAAACTTGAATGATAACATGAATTCAATGTTTAGAATGAGAGTGTCACATATAAATGCAACTCCAAATGATATCAACACTAAACTCAATACTCACAATAAATCCCATAGCATGATAACATAATCTCCTAAACATGAGTAATTCAAATCCATAGCAAATCCTCAAAGAAATGGACCAAAAACAAAAACACAAAACATAAACACACCAAAGCAACAAAAAGAATGGGTTGCCTCCCATCTAGCGCTAGGTTTAACGCGTCCTTTGCCGGACGGAACTCAAGGAGTTCATACTTCCTTTTATCGAAGACATGGAGATCCTTCTTGTGCCTCACTAGATTGTCCTTTGCAAAGAGGCAACATCTCCATTTGTCTTCTAGGAGCAGCTTTCCTCCTTCCTTTATTTCTTTCACCGTGAGCACCTCCTTGAGTCTTTCCACGCCAAGTAATCAGCTCCAATTTGACTCACTCCACACCACTTGGTCTCCAACTTCAAAGCTCACTTACTTCTTCTCAAGTGGTGTCTTTTTCTCCTTTAACACCCCCAAACTTGAGCCATGCTCAAGCTTGGTCACATTCTTCTCAAACCCTTCCTCAAGCTAATTATCACCGGGGTTAAGCAAAGGCTTCATGATAGCTTTCTCCTTCCTAGAGTCATCTAAAGAAACACAAGACTTGTTAGCAATTATTTTACAAAAGGGAACAAAATGCTCATTAATTAAAGAAATAGAAGAAGTAGAAGGTGTAGAGTCATCCCTATCAATGGAAGGGCATAAATCGATAATCTCTATGTATCCACATGTCTTCTTCTCCACTTTGCTTGGAGCAACTTCTTCCATATGAGCTCTAGTAAATGTCACTTCCTCTCCATTAGAGCTCAACTTGAGCTCCTTTCTCAATGTTGATCATCGCTTTGCCGGTGGCAAGGAAAGGTCGACCAAGTATGATCGGTACCTCAAGCTCTTCCTTCATGTCAAGAATAATGAAATCTACCGGGAAGATGAGCTTGCCAACTCCTACTAATACATCTTCAATGATCCCAAATGGATGAGCATATGATTGATCCGACAATTGAAGATTAATATTTGTAGGAGTCACCTCTCCTAGCTCCAATTTCTTAAAAACGGACAAAGGCATGACATTTATACTTGCTCCTAAGTCACACAAACCTTGGATGTTCCCATTCTCACCTATCTCACATGGAATTATAATGCTTCCCGGATCCTTTATCTTTCTTGGTAAGTGTCTCTCCAAAATCTCCTTGCACTTCTCCACTAACTTGATCATACCCTTTTCATCCCAACTCCTCTTCTTAGACATGATTTCTTTCAAAAACTTCTTGTAGTGGGGTATTTGCTCAAGGGCATCCAATAGTGGGATATCAACATGCAAGCTCTTGAAAACTTCTAAAAACTTTATCAAATTCATCATCAAACTTTTTCCTCCCTAGTCTTTGAGGAAATGGAACCGGAGTGGCTTTCATAGGAACTCCCCATGCATCTTTCTTGGACTTTTCTTCTTCTTTCTTAGACTCTCCCTTTGCTTTCACCTCTTCTTCACTAGCCTTCTTCTCCACAACCACACTTTCTTCACTAGTTTCTTCCTCTTTCACCACCTCTTTCTCATTCTCCACTTCCTTGGGTATCTTTGGGCCTTCATAACTAGCACCACGCCTTAGTTGGATAGCACTACAAAACTCTTTAGGATTAGGCTCGATGGTGGATGGATACTTTCCCTTGTTTTGCAAGTGGTCCACCGTAGAAGAAAGTTTCCCAACCGTAGTAGCTAATTATCCCACTTGATGCTCTATCGCCTTGAACCGTGTATCCATTTGCTTTCGAATGTCATCAAGTCTAGAATCACTAGCCTCCAACCTCTTCACTATCATCCCAAGAAGCTCCTCCGTAGTGGCCTTTCCTTCATTGTTAGGCGCTTTGGCACTTGGATCAAATCCGGAGAAAATTGGACGGCAGCTCTCGGGTTGGCATAAGAAAAATTTTCATGTCTCCTCCAAGTGTTGCCATTGAATTGAGCTTGAGGTTGATAACTTCCTTGTGGCCTACTTTGGTAAGGCATTTGATAAGGCCTTCCTCCTTGAAAATTCCCTTGATAGTTTCCTCCTTGATATCCTCCTTGGAATGGAGGTCTCCCCATGTAGCTAACTTCTTCAACCGGCATAGGACTTGCACACATATCAACTTGAGGTATGGATGGACTCACACTTTGTTGGCTTTAGGAAGTAGTAAGAGCTCGAATTGGTCCATCATCGTCATCATCATGCTCTTCATCAACTCTATCTCCTCAACATGCGACACCCTATGGTGTGCTCCCGATTAACCGACACTTGAAACGAATCTTGGGCTATGTTCTCCATTATCTCATTCATTTGCCCCACCGTCTTCGACCAAATAGAACCATTGGCACAAGCATTCAAAAAGGAACGATCTCCATCCGTCAAACCATTACAAAAGTACATAATGGTTTGTTCCTCCGAAAGCCATGTTGTGGGCAATTTACAAGCAACATGTCATACCTTTCCCAAGCCTCCGGTATCGCCTCTCCATTCTTTTGGCAAAAGTGAGAAATCGCCTCCTTAGCTTGAACGGTTTTGGATGGTGGATAGAACTTCATCAAGAATCACTTTGAAAGGTCCTCCCATGTACGTACGGTCCCGATAGGAAGTGAATTAAATCATGCTTTTGCTCTCCCCTTGAGTATAAAGGCAAAAAGCCTTAACTTCTTTGCATCTTCGGGTACTCCGTTGTACTTGGTAGTGTGGAAAATCTGTAGAAATTGTGCCATATGTTGATGTGGGCACTCATCTTCATCTTCATCTTCAAATTTCTTCTTTCTAAGCATCCTCAATAGAGCGGGACTTATCTCAAAATTGTTGGCTTCAATCCTCGACCTTGCTATCCCATCATAGTGCTCTCTAAGTTGTGGCTCAAAAACTCTCTCAATGGCCTACCTTGAGCTGGTGGCTCATTCATGGGTTGTGGTTGGGCATGTGGAATATGTAGTGGCTCTTGGTATCGTGGCTCTTGATTAAATGGCATTTGAGGGTAGTATGGTGGGAATTGTTGTGGATGAGATGGATAGTATGGGTATTGATGAGCTTGTGGAGGGTAGGGGTATGGATTTTGGTGGGGAAAATGTTGTGGTGGCATCCCTTGAGGATAAGGGCCAACTTGAGCATTAAAATTTTTCCCATGACCTCCATTGTCTACTCTTCCTTCGCCGTTTCCATGCAACTCCTCAACTTGAGTTTCACCAACAACTCTCTCCTCATTCCTTAGCTCTTCTCCTTCCATTGCCTCCCTTCTTCTTCTACCACGATTTCTTCTCAACGTAGTTTCTATCTCCGGATTGAGTGGCAAGGGTGGAATACCACTTGACCTTGTTAACATACACCCACAATACCACCAATCCAAGTATCAATTCCAATAAAAACAAACAAAGCAAAAGAAACACAAAAAGAAAAACAACAAGTAGCCACGTCAAACAATCCCTAAGTCTCACTATAGGTGCAAAAACTAACTCCCGGCAACGGCGCCATTTGATTTGTAGTAATCCGGGTAAGTGGTATTAAGACCAATCAAAAATATCGAACCCAAAGGAATTACATTGCACATGAGGCCCTAAGAATGCAAGTTATTAGTGACTATTGTTGAAAGAAGGTTTTTGGCACTAAACACTACAATATAATTGCAAGAATTAAATTCTAAGCCTATGCAAGCAATTGATAAAACACCTAAGATGCAATAACAAATAAGCTAAGATCAATGGGGGATAGGGGTGCTAGGGATAATCTCCATCAAAGATTCAATGATTAACAAGCTATGATTGTATCCAAATGCAAATCAATCAAGTTAGAAAACATAAACCATCATGAAATTAATCACTCCATTAATAACACAATGCCTAATGTGAGTATTCTTAGTCCTTCCAATCTCTTAATTAAGAAGTCACCAATTCATACAATCATGCAAAATTATAACCCGATTAACACCTAATCACGTTAGCTCAACTCGCCTATTGCTAGGGTGATCAACCATTAATCTAAAAGATAATTTTGCATGAAGCACAATGAAAATCATAATTAGGAAGCATTCTAACTCAATTGATCACAATTATCAACAATCATAGCATGAGACAATCACATCATCCCCAATTTCAATTATCCCAAGCACAAAACTATTAGCCCATGGTGCTAAGAGCAAAAGCCATGGGTGAAAAATCTAAGAAAGCAATTAAAGAACTAATCACCACAAATAATGAATTAAAGAGAGAAAAGTAGAAGAACATCACCAATTGTCTTTAATTAACAAAAATAAGAATGCTTTAGTCATCACAAATGCTTCAATTACAATCTCCACCTCTTCAATTACAACTTGGAAATGAAAATCTAATGGATCAAAACACTAATCTAATGTACAAAAGCTTGAAATCAATCTAAAACTAAGAATCTAATCCAATCACAAGAAGAATTAAGCTATGGAATGTAATTTTTGCTCGTAAAACCGCCTAATAACCGCTCTAAACTATGCTAGGAGGATTATGCTCATTTTCCGCTCAAAATGAGTTAAATACAAAATTTTCGGATTGGGCCTCCCTTGACTCGAGGTTGGGGCCCTCGAGTCGAGGCTCAAGAGTCGCTATCACGATTTTGCGCTTTTGCCGTCTCGCCTCGAGGGATCCTCTTTTCCTCATCCCTCGACTCGAGGCTCAACCCTCGAGTCAAGGCATCTTCAATTTTTGGAATATTCTCCTCTTGCCTTCACCCTCGAGTCAAGGCTCCCGGACCTCGACCGGTGGTCGAGTCCAGTGGAATTTTCTCGACCCGGCTCCACCTCCGACCCTCATTTTTGTCCTGCCTCGATCGTCTCTCTTTATCCTAAGAATGCCAAGATTTCTCGGTTTGGCCAAATTCCACCGATTTACCTCTAAAACTCGACTTAAAAATATCAAAAACTCATCAAGTAATACTTTTAGGCAAAGAAGTGATACTCTACACAATTAGGCACAAAATCTAACACTTTTGGTCACTTTTTGCACTAAAATACACCTCAAAATCATGCATCAATTCACTCCAATCAACTGGGACCAACAAGTGGTATCAGAGCAAAGTTGTTAAACTGTTTTTGACATATCGGAGGTCTTTATAGTTCTTGAATTGTGTTCTTGCAATTATTCTTCATCTTTTTTTAACTAACCCTACTAATAAGTTTCTATTAAGTTTCTTGATAATCATATCTCGCGATTAAGGGCAAAAAGACCAGGAGTTTGCTTAATTTTTCATTGAAGATTATGATTACTGGAAGTTTAGGATAGAAAATTGTCTAAAAGCTATTCATGATCGAATGGAAGAAATCCAGGAGGAAGGTTCGATTAAGTTTTACCATGGGATTGTGAGTGATGGAGCTGAATCTTCTAAATCCAGTGGTCGACGTGAAAAGAAGGGTGCCGATTTGACAAATGATGAGAGAAAGATTTATAACTTGGATCAAGTAGCATGAACCGAGATTATAGAAACATTGAGTAAAGATTGGATAGAAAAAGTGAAACGCTGCAAGATAGCCAAAGAAATGTGGGAGACATTGGCAAATATGTGTGAAGGATCGAGATCGTGTTAAGGAAAATAAGCCGCAATCTGCTCTACATGTATTTGATACATTCAAAATGAAGGAAGCTAACATTCTCAAAGCCACTCAAAATCTATCTTTAATTTCTCATCATACACCTGCTTTTCACATTTCAAAGCATTAGAGTATGACATTCAGATTGAAGATGAAGAAGATGAAGTCAATCATCTACTTCGAAAAACGGTTGCTTTTCTTCATCAAGAAGAGGCAAATAAGGTATCCAAGGCATCCGATTTGTCAATCAAGGAAGAAATGACTCTTTTGATAAAAAGATATGAAAGGCTCAAAATGAAGTACAAAAGAAATAAACGGGATAGATTACGTCGAAGGAGCTACAAGTCGATAGAGAAAATAAGGGATCGGATAATGAGAAGAAAAAGGATCGTACTAAGAGGTTCGAGATCCTCGCCGATAAGGGGATAGTAGTCCAAAATCTGATAGAGGAGATAATTGTTATACCTACAATAAACCCGATCACTACAAAATATGATTGTCCTCAATTAACCCCTAGAGAACGTGAGGAAAAGAGAAAGAAACGTGACAGAGATATCCAGATCAAAGAGCTCTTCTAGCGTAAAAGGAGGAAGTTCATGAAACATCATCATCTTCATCCTCATCTAGACTTGGGTCGATGATAACATGTGTCTCATGGCAAAAGAGGTAACCTACTACTCATCTTCTCGATAACGATTGTGAAAATCTAATCAATTTGATCAAAGTCTTATCAATAAACTTTTGAAAGATCTCGAGACTGCTCTATCTCGCTTACAAACAATAGAGATTGAAAATTTAAATTTAAAGGATCAAATTCAGAATCTAACCAAAGGAAGTCGCTAGGATTGGTGAGAAATCGATTGCTCATTTAAGGGAAATGTCACCTAAGATTATCACTAATTCCTCATCCGAAAAGACTAATGAGTTAGAAAAAGAATTGAATTCTTTAAAACTTAAATTATCAAATGTTTATTCTAAAATGAGAGTTTTAAGAGGACTAACAGAGAGTTAAATCTCAAGTTAGGACTTGTTGGTCCCGATTGGTTGAGTTGATTAAGAACACTTGAGTTAACCTTCTATGATAAAATCTAGAAGGGGGTTGAATAGATTTTATAGTTGTTTACAAATCTCTTTAAACCTTACTCAAAACTTCAAAGTAACATAGCGGAAATTCAGTTTTGAACTCAACTTGAACAAGATCAAAAGCAAACCGATATTTTAGTTCTAACTTTGATTCTAAAATTAATACTCAATTGATAAACTGGAAATTGAAATAAACAAGTAAGTAAATGAAAGCAATAAAGAACACCAGATTTATAGTGGTTCGGATTATAAAAATCCTACATCCACTCTCCTTCTTCAAACCTTGAAGAAGGGTCTCTTCCACTAGCTTACTTACTCACTTTCCAATCGCATACCTTACAAATTACAAACTCGATCTTCAAATCTTCAATCTTCTAAACTATTCTTGACAAATCTAACTCTAGAGTGATAGAAGAGTGTTTGAAGATATATAAGAAAGTGTTCTATAAACACTTAGAAAAATCTATGAAGAAATCCTTGAAAACAATTTTTGTGCTTTTTCAAATCTTGTGAATTTTTAGAATCATTGCTAAAATGAATAATTCGTGTGATCTCTCTATGTTGCCTAGATCTATTTATAAGTCCTGAAAAGACAGCTTAGTTTGTTAATTAGTTTTAACAAACTAGAAACCGCTCAACAAACTTATTCTTGAAAATCGCTCTAGACCTCACTGATTTTATTCTACTCATCTGCAGTGACTTGGTGAAAACTTCGCCTTTCTTATTCTACTCACCTTATCTTGACCTTGTCTCGAGCTCTTCATACTTGTCTCCCGCAGATGACTAGACTTGAGCTCGTCTCCGGATGACTTGTAATTTCCCAGCCTTCACCGACTAGTTCGGTCCTCGACCTCGTCTCGATCGCCTTAGTATAAGGACTTGGTCTCACTGCTCTTCGATCGTCCGATCATCCGAATCGCTTTTTTAACTCATCAAAACTTCTTGATCTAACAGGACTTCTTAGTAACACTCAATCAACAATAGATAAAATCTTCAAGACTTCTCAAAATCTAGTGATAAGACAGATTAGGATTTGATAGAAACAAAAAGGATGATCCTCAGAAACCAAGAGTTTTTGTTAAAGCTACTAATGCTAAAGAAAAGACTAGATTTGGTCCTTGGAAACCTAAAGAACAAATCAACTCATCCGATGTGTGTTGGCCCACGGATTGAGTGATTAAGAAGAGCTTAGATCACCTCCTAGTGAAAATCTAAAAGGGGGTTTGAATAGATTTTAAAATCTTTTTCGAAGATCGATTATCTATTCAAAGGATCAAAGCTAAGCAGCGGAAACACGTTTTAACTCAATCTTTTAAGGATCAAAAAGCAATCAATTAATCAAATGAATTTGTTTGAATATTTGATGAATAACAAGTAAGTAAAACAAGAAGTAAAGAACACCGGGAATTATAGTGGTTCGGATCAAACAGATCCTACATCCACTCTCCTTCCTCAACTTGAAGAAAGGCCTCGACTTACTTACTACCTTTCTTACTTACAAAGATACAATTACAGAGATATGAAGATTCTCCTCTTCAATCCCATATTCAATCTACCTAACTCTCTAGAAACTTGAAGATTACAAGGCGTAAACTTTGAAGATGTACAATTAAGTGTTCTACAAACACTTAGAAACCTATGGAAATTACTTTGAAAAACTTTTTGAGTGCTCTTTGAAAATTCGTGAGTATTGGGAATGAAAGTGTTGATTATTCTATCTAGAACTGAGCTTAAACATATGTATAAGCTCAGAAACAGCTTAGTTTGTTGTAACAAACAAAAACCGTTCAAAACTTATTCTTGAAAACCGCCTTGAGTTCACTGATCTCAAGCTAGTCATCTCTTGACTTGGTGAAGACTCACCTTTCTTATTCTACTCGGCTAGTCTCGACCTTGTCTTGAGCTCTTTATTACCGTCTCCAGCAGATGACTTTGTTAGGATCGTCTTGAGATGACCTCTTCTTTTGTAACCTCGGTGACTATTCTAGCTCTACCTAGTCCGATCACCTAGCACTAGAATTCATTACATTAGTTGTTCTATACAATCAGCTGGTCATCTTACTTACATGTGTTGACTCTAATCAATGTAATTTTAACTCATCAAAACTCCTTCGATTTAACAATTTCCCCTTCTTGATGAAGTTAAAACCGCAAGAAAGAAACAAGCTCACCGCTAGTGTTAGTCAAGATTATTCAAGATAATCAGATGAGCACATTAGAACACATAAGCATTTAGTTCGTATACGTTCACACAAGAGCACTTAATTCATACTTAGAAAAATTTAGAGTTTTTGGAAAATATTAAGTCTTAAAGACTTTATCGATTATTAGTACTTAGAAAAATTTTAAGTCTTAAGACTTAGAAAAATTTCAGAAAAAAAAATTTAATCTAGGATGGAAGTTTCCTCAGATGATTAACACTTAGAAAAATTTTTAAGTTTTCTTAGAAAGCGAAAAGAAAGCTTGAAACACAAGACAAGATGATTCAGATAAGTTCAAGTATATTCACTGATGATTTATAAATTTACTAGTTGGTGCGAGATAAGAAAGAAAATAAGGAAAGAAAGCTCTATCTTATCGTACACCCCATCGACCGCTTTTGGGACCTCCACCAAGTAAAGACTCTTTTTCTAATCTGTCACCTCTTCTTCATCTTTGAGTCCAGACTCGACTTCAGCCTTGGTGATGACAATCTTCACCCAATTAAGATCAATGGTCTCATTTGCATTCAGCTTTGGCTTGGCATGCTCGTAGGCCGGAGCTATCATATCACGCTTGAAAACATCACTTGCCTCATCGAGCAGCCTTCCATAGAGGTCCTGGGTCTTCCTTCTCCATCCACTCGTGCCATCGGAGATCTTCATCTTACGCTCCAGACGCAGATACCTTCAAGATGTACCAATAGTACATCCATCCGGCATCCATGTTCTTGTCTTGATACTCGGTAAGCTGACCCGTGACCATCTTTGGTGAGGCAGATGAGCGGTGGTAGGGGCGGAAGTCTGCTTCATCTGCAGCCTTTGGACACCCACTTCCCGATGCCCCTATCCCACTTCATCTCAACCCGTTTGCCAAGCTTCTTCCGCCTCTTCTTCTCTCTTTCTCCGAACCACTCCTTCTCTGCTTTTATTCTTCTTATCTCGCTCCTCGTATAGATTGGAGTAGCCCAGCTCTCTCTTCTTCTTCTCACCTTCGATGATTTAGAAATTATAGCTTCAGCTAGCTCCTTCTCGTATACTTTCCCTTCCCTTTGCCTCGTGGCCTCGGATGACTTCTCTACTTCTTTAAATCTGGCCATTAGCTTTTCCGACTTCTCTTCCTCCTCCTTCTTCCTCCTCTATTCATCCTCCCTAATGGCATCTTCGATCTGAGTTACCCTCACCAAGGGCGGCAAGCTCTGCCTCGCTTTTTCCTTCATCTTCGCGTTCGCTGCCTCACTTTAGCCGTATGCCTTGAAGTTCGAGCTTGTCGGCATTGGCCTTGACACCACTGTGAGGGCCTCAGTCTTTTTACCCAGCCTACTTCCCTTTTTTACTTCATCGATAGGGTTCGTAGCTGAGTTTCTAGAGAGGAACAACGCACTCGGAAGTCTGATTTATCGTTGGTTAGAGCGCCCACCATGACTGCGTTATCCTCAACCATTTTTGCTTTCATCGCCTTGACCTCTTCCTCCAAGTCGCTCGACGGTCAGCCAACACCGAGCCGGATTTGTCGATAGATTCCCGGTGATATTTACCTCGCTATACGCATGTTGGCTAACATCATCTCCGTCACCGCCTTACGATATGTTTTGTCCTCTTAGCCACTAGCCTCTCTACCTTCTAAGTGATTTTTGTTGAAGGTTCCGGAAGGCAGATGAGATGGCCGATAGAGGGTTTGTCGAGTCTTCATCCTTGGAGTAGTCGATGAAGAGGAAGATAAGGGGGTTTCGGGAGAAGGGGAGCTCATCCGAATATCTCCAAAGATATTGTGGGAGGTATCCAGGATTTGGACTCGGGAGTGGAATGGGTTGTTGGTGGTTGAATATCGAGGGGTGGTGGTGGAATTTTAGAGGGTGGTGATGAAGATGGTGGCCGGGATGAGGAGGGTGCACTTTGGGTGTTTGTGGGGGAGGAGATGAGGTGGTAGGTAAGGTGGTGGGAGGGGTGATTGTGGGTAGAGGTGTAGGAGTGTAAATGGGGACGATGGGTAAGGGTGAGGATTCAAATTGGGTTGGGTGATTGGAGTGAATTGATGCATGTTTTTAGGGTGTATTTTAGTGCAAAAAGTTATCAAAAGTGTTAGAATTTTTGCATAAATGTGTAGAGTATCACTATTTTGCCTAAAAAGTATTACTTGTGAGATATTTGATGTTTTTCATCCCGCTTACAGTAAATCGGTGGAATTTGGCCAAACCGAGAGTACCGGCATTCTTAGGATGAAGAGACGATCGAGATGGGCAAAAACGGGGTCGAGGTAGAGCCCGGTCGAGAAAATTCCTGACTCGACCCGAGGGTGAAGGCAATATGCTGGAATTCAAAATTTTAAAGAAGCCTCGACTCAAGGGCCGAGCCTCGAGTCGAGGGACAAGGCGAAGAGAGATCCCCGAGTCGAGGGCTGGAGCTCGACTCGAGGCTGGAGGCGAAATTGCGAAATCGTGTTAGCGACTTAGAGGCCTTGACTCGAGGGCCCCAACCTCGAGTCGAGGGATGCCCAAAACCGAAAATTTTGTATTTAAGCCATTTTGAGCAGTAAAACAGAGCATATTCTTCCTAGCTTAGCTCCTCACTTAAGTGGGAGACTCTAGGTTCAATTCCCTTTGGGAACGAATTGGAGTGGGAGGTATAAGGAGGGCTTGGAGTATTTGGGATTTTAAGGAGACTTGGTGAATCGACTTCTAACCGCTAACAACTAACATTTACCGATAAAAAAACAGCAGCTTATTTTACAGTTTTTTTGGGCGAAAATCTCATTCCATAGCTTAATTCTCTTTATAATTGGATTATATTAATAGATTTAGATTGATTTCAAGCATATGTACCTTAGATTAGTGATTTGATTCACTAGTTTTACATTGCCAAGTTGTAATTGAAGAGGAGGAGATTGTAATTGATAATATTGTGAAGACTCAAGCATTCTTATTTTTATCATTGAAGCCAATTGATGATGTTCCTCCACTTAATTCCTTTTAATTCATTGTTTGTGTTGATTAGTTTCTTAAGTGCTCTCTTAGATTTTCTACCCATGGCTTTTGCTCTTAGCACCATGGGCTAATCATCTTGTGCTTGGGATAATTGAAATCGGGGATGATGTGATTGTCTTATGCTATGATTGTTGATAATTGTTGATCAATTGAGTAGATTGCTTCCTAATTGTGATTCTCATTGTGCTTCATGCAAAATTATCTCTTTAGATTAATGTTCGATCACCCTAGCAATAGGCGAGAGCCGAGCTAACGTGATTAGGGATTAATCGGGTTATAATTGTGCATGAATGTATGAATTGGGTGCTTCTTAATTTGAGAGATTGGAAGTACTAAGGATACTCACATTAGGCATTGTGTAGTTAATAGAGTGATTAATTGCATGATGGTTTATGCTTTCTATCTTGATTGATTTGCAATTTGATACAATCATAGCTTGTTGATCATTGATTCCTTGATGGATATTATCCCGAGCACCCTAATCCCCCATTGAAACCAAGTTCATTGTTTTTGCATATTAGGTGTTTGATCATTTGCTTGCATAGTATTTGATTTTTAATTCTTGCAATTATATTGTAGTGTTTAATGCCAAAACCATCTTGCAACAATAGTCACAAATAACTTATATTCTTAGGGCCTCACGTGCATACTAATGCCCTTGGGTTCGATATTCTTGATTGGTCTTAAAACCGCTTACCCGAAAACCTAAAATCAAAATGGCGCCGTTGCCGGGGATTAGTTTTGCGCCTTAAGTAAGACTTAGGAATTTTTTTGAAGTGGCTACTTGTTGCCTTTGTGTTTGTGTTTGTTTTGTTGTTTTTGTTTTTGTTTGAATTTGATACTTGCTATCTTGTCTAGATGGATGGATATGACTCATACGCATGGAATCAAAATTTTTATCAAGAGAGTATGGTTTATCCTCCACACTATGAAGGATTTTGCTACGATGATTGGGGGAACTATGATGATAATTCTCTAATGCAACAAGTTCCCTTCGATTATCAAGATTGGAGTTATGATGAAGTTCCTCCCACTCCTCAAGAGATGTTCCCATATTATGAGCATTTTGATCAAACATTCGATCTATGGGGTAGATTTGAATGTTAAGGAGCATCGGAAGGAGATTAATATGATGATGGAAGAGGCTATGTGTATGATTATCCAATGCCACAAGCTTTCTCTCATTATGAAGAATGGGGACTCTGTGATGTGAGAGCTATATTAAAGGAGATGCTTGGAGTGTTGTTGGAAAGATTTGAGAAAAATGAACCTATTGTTAGGATGTATACTATAAGCCTAGCTTTTGTATGAACTTTTTTTTTTTAGTATGAACATCCTTTTAATATGAGATTCATTATGATCAAAATACTTATTGTTTATGATTGTTATATATCATTATTTTGTCCAGCATTAATCTATACCGTAGATAACATGGTGTGTGGTGTCACACGAGAAGATGGATTTGGACAAACCATTGGAACCGTTGTAGTGTAATTTGGTATTAGTCTATCTTGACTATAAAGTTACACTAGTACATTTTGTATGTATTGAGCAGGACCATATGAGGTTGTTCAATTTGTACCGACTATATAAAAGAACAAGACCTCTGTTGTTATGGATATACGTCTTCTTAATCCCTATATAATAACGGGCACGTGTCTTGTTGATTATAGAAGGAATTCGTGTCCTAATTATTTAGGATGATGATGTCCCCTTGAGGAGCTCATAAAGATTATTATGTAAACCACGTAGGTGGATTTAATCCGACATAATAATAAAGATGAGTGATACTACTCTTGGAATTAGATATAAATTAATTAAGTTATCAGTAATTTAATTAATTTATGGACATTCGATATTTTAAACACGGGAAATAAACGTATGAGATAATAAAGGAGCCCATATTATAATATGGGATTAGGACGGTAATTCAATTATAACTCTTTAGTGGACTGAGTTATAATTGATGGGCTTAAGTAAAGTGTTTGGGTGAACACAGGATATTTAGGCCCATCAGAGGCCCAACCCTAATTCTTCCTTAGGGTCCCTATTGTAGCCTATAAATAAACCCTAACAT
Source organism: Paraleonurus japonicus (assembly GCA_030762865.1). Classification (NCBI taxonomy): domain Eukaryota; kingdom Viridiplantae; phylum Streptophyta; class Magnoliopsida; order Lamiales; family Lamiaceae; genus Paraleonurus; species Paraleonurus japonicus. Next base: position 30,663,153 of record CM061054.1, read on the forward strand.
TAGAGCCTCCAGGACGTGTGAAAAAATGTGAGATTAGAGAGAGGCAGTTTCGATTCCTTGGAGGATCGTCGACCACTCGACGTCCAAGGGAAAGGGATAGGAATACGGCGGAAGGCCGTGAGGTTCGAGGCTCAACCTTCGATCGCAGCTTCGACCTTAGAACTGGTTCGTCTTCACCTATTACGGTGAATAAAGGTACAATTCTAACCGCTACGTTTATGTGACTGCGATCCCGAATTTGATAATTTCATAGAGTCGCGATCGGTGGTTCCAACAATTGGTATCAAAGCCGTGTTTTACGACTATATGCAATTGATTTGGTTATTCATAGATCTGATTTATTAGGATTGCATGACTATTATAATAGGGTTTCTTTCTTGATACGTGATTGGAGTGAATTGATACATGTTTTTAGGGCCTATTTTAGTGCAAAAAGTGAGCTAAAGAGTGATTTTTGTGCATAAATGTGAAAAGTATCACTCTTTTGCCTAAAAAGTATTAATTTGTGAGATTTTGAGGTTTTTCGTCCGTTTTGCAGGTAAATCGGTGGAATTTTGCCAAACCGAGAGTACCATTAGGCTTAGAATGAAGAGACGATCATACGGGGTGAAAACGGGGTCGGGGCCGAAGCCCCGCGAGAAAAGTGCCACTGGACTCGAGCTGCAGTCGAGGACCATGAGCCTCGAGTCGAGGGATATGCGAAAGGACCAAAATCAGAAGAAAGCAGGCACCTCGAGTCGAGGCATGACCCTCGAGTCGAGGGTGAGGAGTTTTGCACGAGCCTCGAGTCGAGGCACTGACCCTCGACTCGAGGGGTAGTTTTCCAGATTTTTGTATTTAAAGAGGAGAAGCAGGCATTTCAGAGAGCTTAGAATAAGTTCATAATAGCGATTAGTAGCGGTTTTGGGGCGATTTCTTAGGCCCCAAGCTAATTTCTCTTGTAGATTAGAGTATAAGTTAGAATTAGATTTAGATTTCCATTTATTGTTGCTAGATTAGCCATAGATTAGTCTTTGATCCTTGTAATTCTTTTAATTCAAGCTTGTAATTCATTTGGAGATTGGTGTTGAAGACTTAAGCATTCCTCTTTTTGTTGATTGAAGATCATTTGGTGATGTTTTTCCTCTTTTGTCTCTTTAATTTCTTAATTGTTGTGATTTGTTTTGTGTTTGATCAATTCTATCTTCTTCCCATGGGTATTGTTTGTGGTACCATGGGCTAACTCTTTGTGCTTGGGTTAATTGAAATTGATGATGAATTGATTGATGATGCTATGATTGTTGGTGATTGGAGATCAATTGAGTAGATTGCTTACTAATTGTGATTCTCATTTGTGCTTCATGCATAATTATCTCTTTAGATTAGTGTTTGATCACCCTAGCTATAGACGAGAGTTGCGCTTAACGTGATCCGGGATTAATCGGGTGATAATTGTGTATGAATGCGTGGATTGGGTGCTTCGGAATCGAGAGATTAGTTGCACTAAGGATACTCACATTAGTTTGTTTCCTAATTGTGATTCTTAATTGTGCTTTGTGTAAAATTGTCTCTTTAGATTAATGGTTAATCACCCTAGCAATAGGCGAGAGTTGAGCTAACGTGATTAGGTGTTAATCGAGTTTCAATTTTGCATGATTGTATGAATTGGGGATTTCTACATTGAGAGATGGGAAAGACTAAGGATACTCACATTAGGCATTGTGATTTTAATGGAGTGATTAATTTCATGATGGTTTATGCTTTCTATCTTAGTTGATTTGCAATTTGATTCAATTGTAGCTTGTTGATTGATGATTCATCGATGGATGTTAATCCTAGCACCTCTATTCCACCATTTATTGTTGTTTTTGTTATCGCATTCTAAGTGTTCGATCAATTGCTTGCTCCTTGTTGTGTTGTATTTTTGCTAGTGTTTTGTTGTTTTTGTGCCAAACCATTGTTGCAACTCTAGTCACTAAAAACTCGTATTTTTAGGGCCTCATGTGCATACTTTTTCCCTTGGGTTCGATATTTTGTTGATTGGTCTTAATAACTCTTACCCTATACACTCCAATCAATCTGTTATTATAGAGTTTCATGATCTCGTTATTCATCGAACCCCGTATTGCATGGCGCTGCCCGCACCCGTTTGACGGCGAACATTCAAGAACATGGGAGCATGAAAGAGGCCATAATAGTTGGAATTTTGTTTTCCATATTTATTCTTTCTCATATTGTTATTGTGTTTAGCATGCTTTATGTGTTTCATATGTTATGCATGTTAATATCCCTCATGTTAAATAACTAAGTGGGAGAGGGGTTACTTTTCAACAAATCCCATAGCCTCCATTTCTGGTTTGTAAGTGATGCATTCAAATATGAACGTTGGTTTTAAGTGCCTTCTTCCATATTGGATGTGTTTGTTTGCGGATCACTATATCAAACTTCCTTATGGATAATTATAAGTAAGTTATTTAGGAGCGTGTTATCTTCTCCATCCGAAGAGGCACAAACCTAGGTAATTGACTTGGTATTAAGAAATGGTATACACTTAGATGCATATAATAGTATCCTCCCCATCGGAGTAAGTGTTGTTATTTGTATGGCTAAAGACAAACCAACTATTATTTTTTATTTTGTTTGACAAAATGATGAAATTAATAGGTAAAACGTCCTCTTACAAATGATTGAATTAGTATACATCCACACTATCGTGGCATACAAAGTGTTTTGAGGTGTTGGTGAATTTAATTGTATTGTTTGAGGGAAACAATATTGATTTAAATTCTTAATTTTGATCATAATACATTTACGTGTTTCTCAGGATTTATCATGGCTTTCAATCCACTTGCTGTTATTCTTAAAGAAAACAAACTTACTTGGTCCAAATTATATTGATTGGAAAAGAAACTTGGACATTGTCTTGATCAGAAGAGTACAAGTTTGTACTCACCGAGGTTTGTCCTGAAAAACCCGATGAAAACTCTAGTGAAGAGGAGAAAGAGGCTTATAAGAAGTGGGTCAAGGCAGATGAGATGGCGCGGTGTTACATTTTGGCTTCTATGTCAAATGTGTTGCAACATCAGCATCGTGGCCATGACCTCTGCTTATGAGATGATGCTCAATATCAAAGAACACTTCGGACACCGTGAGTCGGGCTGCCGTGTAAGAGGCCATGAGAAACTTAATGACGACCACCATGGCGAGGGGACACCCGTGAGGGATCATATCCTCAAGATGATGGCTCATTTGAATGAGATGGAAGTCCTTAAAGCTGAAATCGATGGGGAAACCCAGTCGATATCGTTCTCTAAACGCTGCCTAAGAGTTTTGAGCGATTTCGCTGAACTACAACATGAACAAAAGGTTGTATTCGATGGCGGAACTTCCGACGTAACTCCAAGCGGCGGAAGGGTTATTTCGTCAAGCTTCTCAAGCTTATATTCTGAAAATGTTTCTACATCTAAGCCAAAAGGCAAAGTGATGAAGAAAAAGAAACAAGCTGGTTTGGCAAAGAAAGCGGGTGAACCAAAGAAAATTGGTCCACCAAATGGCGTGAAGAAGCCTAAGGGCAAATGCTTTTGTGCTGTACCAAGACATTGGAAGGTAGATTGCTCCCGTAAAAGGAAAAAGAACGTATATCTTATTCACTAACTATTGCAACATGTTTAGTGGTGTTATCTACCGGCACCGGTGTGTAGATACGAGAGCCACCGATCATGTTTGCAATTCTTTGCAGGGTTCCAGGAAACCAAGCGGCTTAGTGAGGGTGAGATTACCATCCACATGGGCGACGCTACGAAAGTAGCATTTGTTGCAGATGGGAGATGTTTATTTATTTTTTATAAGAATAAGACTTTGATTTTGAGAAATTGTCTTTACGTACCTTGTTTTACAAAGAACTTGATTTCAGTTTCTAAGTTATTTTTGGATGGATATTCTCGTTTCTTTTGATAGCAAAGTGGTTGTCAAGAAAAATAGTACTATTATCCTGCTGCACGTTGATTGGCAATTTATATACTCTTAATCCAATAACTCCCACAAAGCAACAAATGGAAATTAATAGTACATCTTCTAACTCAAGTAAGCGAAAAGAACCTTAAAAATTGAACCAAACATATCTTTGGCATCTAAGATTAGGTCACATTAACTTGAGTAGGATTCAAAGGTTGATAGCCGATGGACCTTTGAGTTCATTGGAAGTGGAAAATTATACGACCTGCGAGCCCCGCTTGGAAGGAAAAATGACCAAAAGGCCTTTTTAAAGCCAAGGGGTATAGAGCCAAAGAAGTGTTGGAATTGGTTCATTCTGATTTATGTGGTCCTATGTCTACTCAAGCAAGGGGTGATTTCGAATATTTTGTCTCTTTTATAGATGATTATTCGAGATATGGATATATTTATTTGATGCGCCGCAAGTCCGAGTGCTTTGATAAATTCAAAGAGTACAAGGCTGATGTGGAGAAGCGTCATGGTAAATATATCAGAACACTATGATCTGATCGTGGTGGCGAGTACCTCTTAGGTTAGTTTAGGAATTACTTATCGAAGCTTGGATTCAATCCCACCATTATCGCACCTGGTACACCCCAAAAGAATGGTGTGGCGGAACGAAGGAATAGGACACTCTTGGAAATAGTTAGATCGATGATGAGCTATTCGAAATTACCGAGTTCGTTTTGGGGGTATGCCACAGAAACGGCGTACATTTTGAACTTGGTTCCTTCTAAGACAAAATCTTCTACTCCCACAGAATTGTGGAATGGGCGTAAGCCTAGTCTGAAACATATTCGAATTTGGGGTAGTCCAAAGAAATCTTTGAAAGGAGATCTTGATAAGTTGGAATCTCGTACAGAAGTTCGGCTATTTGTGGACTATCCTAGAGGAACGAAAGGTGGTTTGTTTTATAGTCCTAAAGATCGGAGGGTAATTGTTAGCACAAATGCCCGATTTTTAAAAGAGGACTATGTAATGGACCACAAGCCCATGAGTAAAATTATTTTAGATGAAATAAGGGGAGAAACTTCTACCTTAGTACCAAGAGTACAAGATGAGATACCACATGGGTCGGCACCATCCGCTACTAATGATACACTATTACCACAAGTGCCTCGTCGTAGTGGGAGGGTTGTTAAACAACCTGAAAGTTTCATGTTTTGGGAGAGTCTTCGGACTTAGTACCTAGTGAACACGAATCGGATCCTGGAGCTACGGCGAAGCACTCCAAGATAAAGATGCGAGAATCTTGGGAAAAAGCAATGAAATCTGAATTAGAATCAATGGATTCTAATCAAGTCGGGAGCTAGTAGAACCACCAAATGGTGTAAAAGCCATTGGCTGTAAGTGGGTCTACAAAAGAAAAAGAGGATCGACGGGAAAGTATAAACTTTCAAAGCAAGGCTTGTAACGAAGGGGTACACTAAAAAAGAAGGAATCGATTATGAGGAAACCTTTTCGCGGTAGCCATGCTTAAGTTTATCCGGATTCTTTTGTCTATTGTTGCTCATATGAATTATGAGGTTTGGCAAATGGATGTCAAGTCGGCTTTCCTTAACGGAAGTCTTGAAGAAAACATCTATATGAAGCAACCGAAGGATTCATTGCAAAGGGCAAAGAGCATCTTGTGTGTAAGCTTAATCGGTCCATTTATGGATTGAAACAAGCTTCGAGATCTTGGAACATCCGTTTTGATGAGGTAATCCAGTCTTATGGATTCATTCAATGTCCTGGATGAGTCATGTGTATACAAGAAGAGTGACGGAAACGTGGTGGTATTTCTTGTACTATACGTAGATGACATCTTGCTCATTCGCAACAATGTTAAGGTGTTGTCGACGTAAAGGTATGATCGGCTCAAGCAGCTTTGATATGAAGGACTTGGGAGAAGTTGGACATATTCTTGGGATCAAAGTTATAAGGAATCCCAAGAAAAGAATGTTATGCTTATCTCAAGCTTCATAAATTGATACTATCTTAGCTCGTTTTAGCATGCAAAACTCCAAGAAAGGTTTTCTACCCTTTCGACATGGAGTACCTTTATCTAAAGAGATGTGTCCTAGGACACCAAAGGAGATAGAGGACATGAAGGCGGTTCCTTATGCTTCGGTCGTAGGAAGCCTAATGTATTCAATGCTAAGTACGAGGCCAAATATCTCTTTTTGCCGTGGGTATGGTTAGCGAGATATCAAAGTAACCCAGACAAGGACATTGGACTGTGGTAAAGCATATTTTAAAGTACGAAAAGGACTAGAAATTATATGCTTGGTTTACCAAGCAGATACTTTACTTCCCGAGGGTTACATGATTACTGATTTCGATCGGATAGGGAGAACAAGTAAATCTACCTCGAGTTATGTGTTTACCTTGGGAGGTGGAGCCATAGTATGGAGGAGTGTAAAGTAGAAATGCATTTCGGACTCCACCATGGAAGGCGAGTATGTGGCAGCCTCCGAGGCGGCCAAAGAAGGCTGTATGGCTCGAAACTTTTGATGGACTTAGAAGTGATTCCTAGTTTGCCTAAAGCTATCACAATTTATTGTGATAACAAAGTGGTGCGATGGCAAACTCGAAGGAACCACGAGCCCACAAAGCAAGCAAACACATTGAGCGCAAGTACCACCTAATACGAGACATCGTAAATCGAGGAGAAGTTGTTGTCGCCAAGATTGCATCAGCGGATAACCTAGCGAGATCCTTTCACAAAGGCTCTTCCAGCGAAAGCTTTTGATGGGCATGTTGAAGGGATGGGAATCGATGTATGGCGGCAATTATGGAAGCATAGTCTTTTAGTATAAGTGGGAGATTGTTAAGATGTATACTATAAGCCTAGCTTTTGTATGAACTTTTTTTTTTAGTATGAACATCCTTTTAATATGAGATTCATTATGATCAAAATACTTATTGTTTATGATTGTTATATATAATTATTTTGTCCAGATTAATCTATACTGTAGATAAAATGGTGTGTGGTGTCACACTGAGAAGATCATGCTATCAGTTCCTTATAGATTATAAATAATAGATCACAACCAAAATGGATTTGGACAAACCATTGGAACGGTTGTAGTGTAATTTGGTATTAGTCTATCTTGACTATAAAGTTACACTAGTACATTTTGTATGTATTGAGCAGGACCATATGAGGTTGTTCAATTTGTACCGACTATATAAAAGAACAAGACCTCTCGTTGTTTTGGATGTACGTCTTCTTAATCCCTATATAATAACGGCACGTGTACTCAGGTGTATGTTTCTTTGATTTGCCAATGGGTGAGATTTATTAAATCAATAGGCTCGGTGAATTGGGAGGTAGCATTGTTTATATGGTGTACCGTTGATTATAGAAGGAATCCGTGTCCTAATTATTTAGGATGATGATGTCCCCTTGAGGAGCTCATAAAGATTATTATGTAAACCCCGGCAGGTGGATTTAATCCGACATAATAATAAAGATGAGTGGTACTACTCTCGGAACTAGATATAAATTAATTAAGTTGTCGTAATTTTATTAATTTATGGACATTCGATATCTTGAACACGGGAAATAAACGTACACATAATAAAGGAGCCCATATTATAATATGGGATTAGGATTTTAATTCAATTATAACTCTTTAGTGGACTGAGTTATAATTGATGGGCTTAAGTAAAGTGTTCGGATTGAACACGAGGATATTTAGGCCCATTAGGAGGCCCAACCCTAATTCCTCCTTAGGGTCCCTGTTGTAGCCTATAAATAAACTCCTAACATCAGAGCCTCCAGACGTGTGAAAAATGTGAGATCGTGAGAGAGGCGGATTCGATTCCTTGGAGGATCGTCGACCACTCGACGTCCAAGGGAAAGTGGATAGGAAAACGGCGAGAAGACCATGAGGTTCGAGGCTCATCCTTCGATCGCGATCGACCTTAGAACTGGTTCGTCTTCACCTATTATGGCGAATAAAGGTACAATTCTATCCGATGCGTTTATGTGATCTGCGATCCCAAATCTGATAATTTCATAGAGTCGGCGATCGGTGGTTCCAACACCTAGATGTGAAGAAATATTTCCCTTGTATGAGAACATTTATTAGACCAAAGCAATGGTTGATTCAATGATAGATGGGAACATGGAGATCACCGAAGCTCAATTCAATGTCTTAAGAAGTCAACTCAAATATTTTCTAATCCAAGTAAAGAACATAACCATCATGGAGAATCGTCAGAAGGGGAGGAAGAAAACAAAAGTGAAGATGAAGAAGATAAGGGTCCAAGCAAGAAGGATGAAATAGAAAATTTCCTTGACAAAAGTGATGAAGGGGAACGTCCATTGATGGACATGAGCAACAATGAACAAGAAAATGTAGAAGCATCGAATGAAGCATTGAAGAATGAAATGAGCATTTCTATACCTTCAAACTCTTCAATTTGTACTTTGATTGGAGTGTATAGGGTAAGAGTTATTAAGACCAATCAACAAAATATCGAACCCAAGGGAAAAAGTATGCACATGAGGTCCTAGAAATACAAGTTATTAGTGACTAGAGTTGCAACAATGGTTTGGTACAAAAACAACAAAAACACAAGCAAGAATACAAAACAACAAGGAGCAAGCAATAGATCGAACACTTAAGATGCGAGAACAAAAACAACAATAAATGGTGGGATAGAGGTGCTAGGATTAACATCCATCAATGAATCATCAATCAACAAGCTATAATTGAATCAAATTGCAAATCAACTAAGATAGAAAGCATAAACCATCATGAAATTAACCACTCCATTAAAATCACAATGCCTAATGTGAGTATCCTTAGTCTTTCCCATCTCTCAATGTAGAAATCCCCAATTCATACAATCATGCAAAATTGAAACTCGATTAACACCTAATCACGTTAGCTCAACTCTCGCCTATTGCTAGGGTGATCAACCATTAATCAAAAGAGACAATTTTACACAAAGCACAATTAAGAATCACAATTAGGTAGAAAACTAATGTGAGTATCCTTAGTGCAACTAATCTCTCGATTCCGAAGCACCCAATCCACACATTCATACACAATTATCACCCGATTAATACCGGATCACGTTAGCGCAACTCTCGCCTATAGCTAGGGTGATCAAACACTAATCTAAAGAGATAATTATGCATGAAGCACAAATGAGAATCACAATTAGTAAGCAATCTACTCAATTAATCTCCAATCATCAACAATTATAGCATCATTAATCAAATCATCATCAATTTCAATTAACCCAAGCACAAGAGAATTAGCCCATGGTACCACAAACAATACCCATGGGGAGAAGATAGAATTGAACAAACATAAAGCAAATCACAACAATTAAGAAAATAAAGAGACAAGAGAGGAAAAACATCACCAAATGATCTTCAATTAACCAAAATAGGAATGCTTGAGTCTTCAACAACAATCTCCAAAGGAATTACAAGTTTGAAGTGAAAGGATTACACGGATCAAAAGCTAATCTATGGCTAATCTAGCAACAATCAATTGAAATCTAATCCTAAATCTAACTTCTACTCTAATCTAAGGAAGAAATTGGCTTGGGGCTTGAGAAATCGCCCCAAAACCGCTACTAATCAAGGCTACTTATCAAAGATGATCCCAGCTATCTCTCGAAATGCCCCGCTTCTCCTCTTAAATAGGCGAATTTCTGGAAAACTACCCCCTCGAGTCGAGGGTCAGGCCTCGACTCGAGGTCCCTGCCTTTCACCTCCCTCGACTCGAGGGTCATGCCTCAGTCGAGACCGCTGCCATTTTTTGTTTTGATCCTTTTACGCATAGCCCTCGACTCGAGGCTCTTGCTCCTCGATCGAGCTCGAGTCCAGTGGCATTTTTCTCGCACGGGCTTCGACCCCGACCCTGTTTTCGTCCGGATGTCCGTCTCTTCATTCTAAGCCTAATGGTACTCTCGGTTTGGCAAAAATCCACCGAATTACCTGCAAAATGGACGGAAAACATCAAAATCTCACAAATAATACTTTTAGGCAAAAGAGTGATACTTTTCACATTTAGGCACAAAAACTAACACTTTAGCTCACTTTTTGCACTAAAATAAGCCCTAAAAACATGCATCAATTCACTCCAATCATACCCCCAAACTTGAATTGTTGCTCGTCCTCGAGCAACGTAGAAACTAAGAACAAAAGAGTGAATTGATTGCGATTATGTCACATGGCACTATAGACGAAATATAAGACAATCGGACTCATCAATGATCATGCGTATCAATGCAACTATCCACTAGCAAACAAAATGAATCATGCTCAAATAAATGCTCAATCAATTACTTAATTCATTGCTCCTTCCATGGAGTGTTTCACTCTTCACTCAAGTGTATCAAGGTTTAAAGCACTCAATCATCAACTTCACAAATAAGTACACCATATGCTTGCCACAAGACTTAATCTCAATCAAAATCATTTGTGATCAATCAAGAATCAAAGAGGTCTTTCTTCTAGGTTGTAATGTAGGCTCTTTGGAAAGGTGGGATATTTATGGATAAGAGTGACTAAGTAGTAGAGACTTGAATGTAAACTAATCCATACAATGCACATCTCTTGACTTTCATCTAGCAACACTCTTCCTTTTTAACTTCAATGATCATTCCACCATTCACTTGAGCTTTCTCTTTTTAAAGCTCACAAATTGAATCATTTTATTTCATTCATCTTTCTTCACAATTCAATCTTTCACAACCTTTCTTTTCTTTTATGCTTCATTCATCACTTTGCTCATCATCTTCCCACACTTAGCAATCAAATCACCATCATTAGCCAACATTCAAGCTCAACTAAACATAGGACAATAAAGGCTCATCAAAATAGGCTAAATGGTTTCAATTTCACTTGGCTCGCCAAAGAATACGGATAATAGGCTCAACATGGCTCACTAAGGAAATCAAATATATTTGGTAGGATAGTATTTGGCTAAGTGACTCATCATTCCAAACATGGCCTCTTATCATTTTAATGAAATCTCACAAAGATCAATATCCACAAGTTAAGTGGCAAGTTCTAGCATACAAATCATGAACGATGCACTCACAAAGGAATCAAATCAACCGTATAAGATGTACGATTATTAAGGCACAAAACTCACGGGCTTAACTTGAGCAATGAATCAAGAATTTTCAATCACATTCATCTTCACATAATTAATCAAGCAACTAGCATCAAGCTACACATCTACTCATGATCATATCAAATTCCAACAATCTCACAACTCAAGCACAAATGCTCATGTACATAATCTCAAGCATACTCACTATATCAAGATGATACTCAAAAATATGTCAATTAATCCACTACTAAGCTCAAGACAAATGAAGCTCAAAAGCCTAGGAATAAGGAATCCAAAGAAATCATCAAAGAATAATCATCAATAGACCATCAAACTCAATAAGATCAAGATAATAACCACCATCAATAAAATCATCCAAAAATCCAAACCAATCATAACAATCATCAAGTCAAGAGTATAAGCATCATCAAAAGTACAACGGAAAACAAGAATATCAGAATCTAAAGAACAACAAGAAGAGGGAATTAGGAATAGGGGATAGCCCTAATAGTCGACGGTGGCGGTGGAGGAGGATAGTGTCCCGCCTCGAAGTTCCACGAGCTCATCTCGCTGGAGGAGTGCATACATGTCATGCCGAGTCTTCAGAGACTCCTCTCGCATCCTCCGAGTCTCCTCATTAAATCTCGGGACTCCTCAAGCATCCGGTACATCTCATCCTGCCGGGTCGACTCTCTAAATGCATCCTCTCGACTGTCGCCCACATCTCCTCTCGCGGAACCCACGGCCTCCGAGATGAACTCCCGCCTCGTACTCTCTACTCCTCATCTCGCCCCGCGGTACATGTTAATCTCTCGGCTGGTAATCCTCGTCCATCTGACCGGCGGCTCCTCTTGCTCCGGCTCCTCATCATCCTCATCCTCGTAATCATAATCTCCGATCTCTACCTCTGCTCCCTCTCGCAGCCTCCATCACCCCGATCATCATCGTAACCCGACCGCCGACCTCCATCGTCATCATCAACCTCTCTAAGCACATCCCCATGCTCTCTAGTGTAAGCGTCTATCGCCTCGTATGACGCCGTGACCACATGCGCAGATTGATAGTCACAAGGGCCTCGAGATCCGAAAATCTGCCGCCAACCTCTTATTAGGAAGAGGGAATCGGCCACCATGATGCTCGCTGTAGGCACCACGTCCTACCGATGCGGTCTAGCGTCCTCATGCGCCGCATGGTATCAAGAGTAAGGTCGGGCCCTCCACCGCTCCGAGGTTATGCGTCGGAATCCCAAAATGCTCGGCGATCAATGTAATCATGCCACGAAGTTAATCTTCTTGAACTTCGTGCTAGTGGCTCTCTCAAATAAATAGCACGGTAGGCGGCCGCATTAAATATGACTCCATGCAAGAAGCACCAAATAACGTATAGCTCCTCGGATACCACGGCTCCTCCCTCCGATCTCGCGAATATGGTGCTCGCTAGAATCTTCTCAAGATATCGAATGACCGGGTTCCGGATATGTGTGCTCTTAGACTTCCCGAACAAAATCGGGCTGATTAGGAGCCCCGTAATCAAAATCCTCCTCCAAAATCGCTTAGCATTATACTCCTTCCGGATGTTCAACGGTGATCGGTCGGGTGCGTAGGTGCTCCAATAATCTCGTTGATCTCGCCCGCAGTCAACGAGTACTCATACCCCATGAGCTCAAATGTAATACTCCTCGGGAATTTGGCCCTCTGGCCTTATCAACTCTCACCGTGCATAGGAACTCGAGAGTGAGTCCGATATACGTCCTAGGCCTCTTAGTCAAGAAACTCCCCATCCCAACTTGCTCAAATAGGCGAGGAATATCCTCCTCAATCCCCATCGATATCATGCAATCTTGGTCCACTAATCTCGTCTTGACCACCCGGTTATAGAGCTCGAGAATATAACTCAATATGAGTCCTCCACCGGTGATCATCCCACCGAATTCCGAGCTCGGCGGGTGTCCCGTGTGCACGTCGGATAGCAGCCTTCTTTCTCACGAATCTCCGCCTCGTAAAGGTTATGTCCATGTCTGCCCTCTAGACATTGTTCTGCAAAACATTCCCAAAAGCAAAAATTAATACCAACAAATACAATACGAGCTCAAAAACATCAATCATACCATGAACGAGTCAACGATCAATAATCATCTCAAATGAACAAAATCCCTAGTAACTAGCAACTAAGCCTCAACAATGGTCAATGAGTCAACTAAACACATATATCCAATAGAAGTGCTCAAAATAATCCTAAAACATGCATATACTTACTAACATGGCCCCACAATTAATTCACAAGTAAGCTCACAAATAATCATTCAATTAAGCTCAATAAAGTCCCAAAAAAAAAATCATAAGCCAATTAGCAAGTAATTCAACAATTATGCATCAACAAATCATACACTTCTATCAACACCATAATTCAACTTGACCAAATGATCCCAACAATTATACTAGGAATTCCTACAAATGCCATCCTTTACAATTCCAATCCCAATTCTCAAATAAACGAGCACAATATCATTTTCAATCCTAAACATGCTCCTAGCCTCATCAAACAATTCAAATATACTCATACAAGGCTCCAAATCATCCAAAATAATCATGCATAGAAGGTGTTTGTCAAAATGTCCACATGAAATTCCAAATTCAAGAATTTTATCTCAAATCATAACACCCATTCAAATATTACAATATAACAATGAAATTGAAGCCAAGAAGAGTAGAAATTACGTACCTTGTTTGTGAATTTATCCCAAAACGAACAATAGAGACACCCAATCAAATATACCCAAAAAGCCCCAAATTAACTCAACTCAAACCCTCAAAATCCTATCTTGATGCAATGTAATGGATATGTGGTGAAATGATGATGATTGTACGGTGGAAACGACGTAAAATCGCCGGAAATGGCTGGGGAACGAAATCGGGAACGGCTTCTCAAAACCCTCGAGTCGGGGTTACGTGTTACTGCTGCTGCGTATTTAAAAATAACACGCGCCTCGAGTCGAGGGTCAGGCCTCGACTCGAGGGATCCAAAATTCGAGGGCCTCGACTCGAGGTCTCACGCACGACTGGGGATATGCAAAACCAGCTCCTCGACTCGAGGTGGTACCCTCGACTCGAGGGATGTGTCAAATTCTGAATTTTTGACTAAGTGTAAAACCCTCGACCCGGGTCCATGCACTCTCGACCCCGGGTCGAGTCCAGTGGAATTTTTGACGATTCCGGCCCGACCCGACCCCGAAACTCCTAAAAATGACCTTTATACCCTAACGAACCCAAATATGCAAGAAATTACCGTTTTGGTCCCTCGATTTAAGCCCGGTCGCTCATTCGATCGAGGAGACCGGGTTCTCTTCCTTTTGCTCATTTTCACCAACTTTTAAGCTCTCCTTTCCTTCTCGATTCCTCAATTCCTTTGCAAATTCGATCCTTTCCAATCCTCATAGTGAGTATACCTACACACGGGCAAAACAATTCATCAAAATCATCATCACTAAGAGATGCATTTCTACCCTAAATAACATACCCCCAAACTTGAATGAAGTCATGCATTCAAGTTTGGCTCCAAATATATGCAACTCATAATGATATCAACAATTAAGCACAACAATATATGAATCTCAAAGCATCGAGCATCATGTACCAAGAATAAGCAATTAAGTAGCAAGCCAAATCTCCTAAAGAAACAAAAACACTAATCTACCAAAAACACAAGAAAGAAAATAAACCGATGGGTTGCCTCCCATCAAGCGCTATTTTTCGTGTCCTATGCCGGACTTATTCTTCACATCCAACATCCTTCATCGAAATGGCCAAGGATAGCGATCCTCCTTGCCATTGTATCTCAACCTTTGAGCTTCAAGGTCTAGGAGGTTCACCGAATAGATAGGACAACCACCTATAGAAATGCAAAGTGTCCATGGTTGTCCCCCTTTTTCTCTTGCCATCCTCCTCGATTCTTCTTTCCTTTCAAGGATGCCCAAGCGTTTCTTTAATTCTTCCCTATAGTCAAAATTCACAAGAGGCAAGATTACATCATTAGAAGCATCATTTTCAATAAAATCAAAATTTGAAGAGTTAGAAGGTATAGAAATGCTCATTTCGATCTTCAAAGCTTCATTTGATGCTCTTAGATTTTCTTCCTCATTATGCATCATGTCCATCAATGGACACTCCTCTTCCTCACTTTTGACAAAAAGATTTCTTCCTTTCATCCTCATTGCTTGGGCCCTCTACTACATCTCTTCTTTCATTTTCTTCCTCCCCTTCTTCTTCTTGATTTTCCATGATATTCAAGTTCTTTACTTGGCGTAGGAAATCTTTGAGTTGACACTTAATAAACGTGAAATGTACTCCGGTGATCTCCATGTTCCCCTCATCCATGAATTTACCTTTTCTTTGGTCTCATACATTTCTTCATACAAGGGAAGCATATGATCACATCTAGCATCATCTTCCTCAAATTTTTCCAACAAAAATCCAAGCATCTCTTGCAATATAGCTCTCATATCATAGAGTCCCCATTCTTCCATTTTAGGAGAAGCTTGTGGCATTGGATAGTCATTCTCATAGCTCCTCCTATCATCATAATAAGCTTCCTCTTCCGATGCCCTTTGAAATTCGAATCCCGAATCTTGATTGCATGTTTTATCATAAGGCTCATAGTATGGGAACATCTCTTGAGGTGGGGGAGAAATTTCTTCACTTATCCAACCTTTAGAATTGGATGGAACTTGTTGCCATTGAGAATTATCTTCATAGTTCCTCCAATCATTGTAGCTCAATTCTTCAAAATGTGGAGAATACACCCTACTATCTTGATAATATTCTTGATTCCACAAGTATGAGTTGTATCCTTCCATCTAGACAAGATTTCAAAGTATCAAATTCCAACAAAAATAACAAAACAAACACAAAGGCAACAAGTAGTCACTTCAAACAATTCCTAGGTCTCACTTAAGGCGCAAAACTAATTCCCGGAACGGCGCCATTTGATTGGAGTGTATAGGGTAAGAGTTATTAAGACCAATCAACAAAATATCGAACCCAAGGGAAAAAGTATGCACATGAGGTCCTAGAAATACAAGTTATTAGTGACTAGAGTTGCAACAATGGTTTGGTACAAAAACAACAAAACACAAGCAAGAATACAAAACAACAAGGAGCAAGCAATAGATCGAACACTTAAGATGCGAGAACAAAAACAACAATAAATGGTGGGATAGAGGTGCTAGGATTAACATCCATCAATGAATCATCAATCAACAAGCTATAATTGAATCAAATTGCAAATCAACTAAGATAGAAAGCATAAACCATCATGAAATTAACCACTCCATTAAAATCACAATGCCTAATGTGAGTATCCTTAGTCTTTCCCATCTCTCAATGTAGAAATCCCCAATTCATACAATCATGCAAAATTGAAACTCGATTAACACCTAATCACGTTAGCTCAACTCTCGCCTATTGCTAGGGTGATCAACCATTAATCAAAAGAGACAATTTTACACAAAGCACAATTAAGAATCACAATTAGGTAGAAAACTAATGTGAGTATCCTTAGTGCAACTAATCTCTCGATTCGAAGCACCCAATCCACACATTCATACACAATTATCACCCGATTAATACCGGATCACGTTAGCGCAACTCTCGTTCATAGCTAGGGTGATCAAACACTAATCTAAAGAGATAATTATGCATGAAGCACAAATGAGAATCACAATTAGTAAGCAATCTACTCAATTAATCTCCAATCATCAACAATTATAGCATCATTAATCAAATCATCATCAATTTCAATTAACCCAAGCACAAGAGAATTAGCCCATGGTACCACAAACAATACCCATGGGGAGAAGATAGAATTGAACAAACATAAAGCAAATCACAACAATTAAGAAAATAAAGAGACAAGAGAGGAAAAACATCACCAAATGATCTTCAATTAACCAAAATAGGAATGCTTGAGTCTTCAACAACAATCTCCAAAGGAATTACAAGTTTGAAGTGAAAGGATTACACGGATCAAAAGCTAATCTATGGCTAATCTAGCAACAATCAATTGAAATCTAATCCTAAATCTAACTTCTACTCTAATCTAAGGAAGAAATTGGCTTGGGGCTTGAGAAATCGCCCCAAAAACCGCTTACTAATTTGCTACTATCAAAGATGATCCCAGCTATCTACGAAATGCCCCGCTTCTCCTCTTAAATAGGCGAATTTCTGGAAAACTACCCCCTCGAGTCGAGGGTCAGGCCTCGACTCGAGGTCCCCGCCTTTTTCACCTCCCTCGACTCGAGGGTCATGCCTCGAGTCGAGACTGCTGCCATTTTTGTTTTTGATCCTTTCTGCATAGCCCTCGACTCGAGGCTCTTGCTCCTCGATCGAGCTCGAGTCCAGGCATTTTCTCGCACGGGGCTTCGACCCCGACCTCGTTTTCGTCCCGGATGTCTGTCTCTCTTCATTCTAAGCCTAATGGTACTCTCGGTTTGGCAAAAATCCACCGAATTACCTGCAAAATGGACGGAAAACATCAAAATCTCACAAATAATACTTTTTAGGCAAAAGAGTGATACTTTTCACATTTAGGCACAAAAACTAACACTTTAGCTCACTTTTTGCACTAAAATAAGCCCTAAAAACATGCATCAATTCACTCCAATCATACTTTAATCGAGATTGATGTTTCTAATGATTTTATTTTACCCCTTGTGAACTTTGATTATAGGAAAGAATTAATGAAGTACTTGGGCATCCTTGGAAAAAAGGAATGGAAAAGGATGATGGTGAGAGAGCAAGGGGGACAACCATTGACAATGTGCATATATATGTGTGGTTGGCCTACCAATGATGAGAACCTCCAAGATTTTGAAGCTCAAAGATTGAAGTATTGTGGCAAGGAGGTCGATATCCTTGGCCATTCCGATGAAGAGAGTTTGAAATGAATGAATAAGTCCGGCAAAGGACATTAAAAATAGCGCTAGATGGGAGGCAGCTCATTCTTTTTGTTGCTTTTGAGTGTTGTGTGTATTTTTGTGTTTTTGGTTTTTGTTTTGGAGAATTGGCTTTGAAATAGAATTGCTCATGCTTAGAAGGTTGTGACATACTTTGCTATGGGATTATTTGGAATGATTGAGCTTATTTGATACCTTTGGGAGTTGCATATCATTTAATCATGTAATGCCCCGGAATTGAAGAAAGTCGACCTTTGAGTCCACGTCCTAAACCCGAGTCATCACTTAGTGAAACATAAGAATTGAGCCTAAATTTCTTTTGAATAACAATGGATTAAGTTGCGGCGGAAAAATTTGAAAAAACTTTACTTAGTGAAGAGAAACTCTTTTATTATAAAAGACCATTATTCAGCTTGGACAAAATCATCCGACGAGTAGAACTCCTAGAGGAAGAAAATAACATAAGTTTAGCAAAGTGTCCATTACAAAAGATCGAAAAGTTACTAAGAAAATTTTTATATTAAGAAAGAGTGGGAAGCGGTCACCTACCGCACCTCTCGGGCTTCATTCTCGCAACGAAATATTTAGTTTGGGGTGTGAGATAAAATCTCGATGGGTAACTTTGTATCTTTGTGACACGCAGTTGACGGAAAATCCAAAATAATTGATTCTTTTATTTTTCTTTCATCTTTTGTTATTCGTTACGGCATTTAGCCCATTTGTACAAGGTAATCTTGATTATAAGATTTTCATCCTTTAACTTGATTAAGGATTTATATTTCTTTGCTTGATTAGTATATTTATATATAGCACATATGAGATGGCACGTTAGTACGTCCGATCCTCGTAATCACATTGTGGAATGACACGTTAATACGTCCGAGACCCGTAATTCTCCGTCCCAAATGAGGTGGCACTAGTGTCATTTCGCACACAATCCAAACCCTCTACCATCCTTATTGCTCCCGTATATACATATATATAGAGAGCTTCGCCTGTGCGAGATCAATAGATCAATAGAGATACTAACTTTCATATGTAATATAGGGTTTCACCCTCTGCCATGTAAAATAAATAATCAAAGTAAAAGAAACTTGTTCTCATATATTCTTATAGTTAGGAGTTGTGCATTTGCATGCTTTTGAGTTGTTTGTGTCTTTCGAGAAAATTGTTTATGTTTGATTTAGGAAAGCTGACAACAGTCCATATAACATTAACTAGCTATACAGATAGTGTCACCCACCTGGAGAACTTTTAAGAGAAAGTTTAACTTCTTGATTGCTTAAGCCTCTCGTACAAAATCTCGAGTCTCTGGTTCCTATTTGTACTCTACCTAGCACAATCCGTATGTTTAGTTCGACAGATCTTTTGTCCATTGGAAACTTAGGTTCATGATCTTATTGTGCCTTCTAAAAACTAGGCTTTGATGAAGAAGAGTTACTTTATTTTATCAAAAGCTTCTATGGGTTTAATCCTACGTCCAACGGCTTTATCGAGTGTACTACGGTCTCATGGATCACGAATTTGGGACTTTCGGTTCCGTTCATTTTCAAGAAAAACAAGCAAGACTCTCAAGTATATGTATTCATAAATTATCATGTATAACATTCGATATTCAAACATGCTCGTATTTAAAAGTTTTGGTCATTTAATTTATCAAGTACTAACAATCGAAGAAACAATACCTATACATGCATAAACAAAATAAAATACTTAGACTCGTTGGAAAATTATGAAATTTTAGTATGTTATACATATTTCAGTGTAGAACAATGTTTATTAAGGGTCCGAGTTCATTTGAGTTACGAAACTATAGCCGATTTTGAAATAAAGACTCTAAATTTCCGTTTCGGCAATACAGTGACCTTAAATTTATAAAATTCATAACTCTCTGTAGAAAAATCCACAAATTATGAAATTAAAACATGTGATGCATTACTCAAATATGAACAACTTTCATTCAGGAACCCAAGCCATTTTACTTACGGATTCTGCCCAGAAAATTAGTGAATATTCAATCTATCGTTTGGCTTGGTTACTGGACATGTCTTACGAGAAAATTCGTAACTTATTGGATACTTGTTTAAAAATCACCAAATTTATGAATCTTGTTATAAACAGGTTTTAGGACATCCATGAATTTTCCATAATTTATACGTTAGTCTATCTGGAAAAATAAATTCGTGCAACACAAAATAACCCTATGCGTTAAACGTCGACCAGGTACTTAGAAAATGAATTTTATCTCATGAAGTACGAAACAAAATATTATGATTTTTGATTATGATTTACAAAACATCAAGAGGAACATCCCAGATTTTTCCTAGAATTTTATAACTATCAGAAAGGGGAGAAATAAAAGAAATGAGTCACTGCTCCTAGTTTCGGATTACATCCGACACATAATCTTTCATGATTTTATTCTCAGTTTAAAAATTTCCAGTGACCACTAAATTTTAGTATGTTATTCTACACTTCAAATTCTACATCTAGGAATTTTTCCATGATTTTTAAACCGGTGGACAGGGTCCAAATAAATTTTACAAAAACGGGTCAGTGGTTTGGCCATGATTTTGGCAGTTTCATGTTTTAAGCATAACTTCACCATTTTGACTCCAAACACCAAAATTCCAACTCAAGCACTCCATATAAGATCATATTATGTAAAAAGGAGTTCTTAGGGCCTCATATAATATTTTTCCTGGATTTCTAAGCTAAGAGGAAGCATAAGACTTAAGAGGGGGTTTAGGGACTTACCCTTGGAGAATTTCTTCCTTTTCTTGAGAGCCCCAAAGCTTTTGTTTTGTGTAGAAGATGAAGAGGGCAGCAATTCTACTTATAGAGGAGAAGGGGGAGGTCCATGGCTGATTTGGATGGTGTGGAGGAGATTAGGAAAAAATAGGCTTAAGTCTAAATGTACCTATCCTAGGAGTTTAGAAGATTTTTGGTTAAAGGGTACAAGCTAGGCTCACTACTCCCACTTACCTTCACATGGTCGGTTGTTTTGGGGATTTTGGGCTATCCTTTTGGGAGCCCACTCTTAAAAACAGTATTGTGATCTCGACGTTGAATTTTTGGGTATTTTTCGGTTCGAGTTTCGGCTCGAAATGTAATAAATGCGCGATGGGAAAACAAACACTTTTCTTAGGGTTTTCTTGAGTGTTTTCCACCTTGAAAGGACTATTGGTAATTATTATTAATCAAATCTGGTTTACAAATGTGAATTTGAAAAGTATCGAGTAGATTTTGGATCGAAAAACCGTTAAATCGAGTTGGAGAAAAATTTAGAAAACCACATATGAAATTGGAAAAGAATAAAATGATCACTAAGCTTAGTGATTTAAATATAAAATCTTATAATTGGTTTTGGGTTATTACATCCTACACCCTTAAGAGAAATTTCGTCCCGAAATTTACTTACTTAAATTGAAGTCACTTAGGGTGCTTAGCTAGGATTTCATCTTCTCTCTCCCGAGGTAGCTCCTTCCTTCCCATGTCTACTCCATTGAACTAGTACTAAAGGAACTTCTCGGTTTCTTAGGGTATGAGCCTTTCTTTCCAAGATAACTTCTTCGTAAGTTAGTGCGACTTAGGCTCGATTCTTAAAATCGACAACATGGTTTGGGTCACTCAAGTACTTCCCGAGTGTTGATACGTGGAACACATTGTACACTTGGGACAATTCTGGTGGCAGCGCTACTCGGTAAGCTACGCATCCGACCTTATTCAAAATATCGAATGGTCCTATGAAGCGAGGTTTCAACTTACCTCTCTTCCCAAAACGAACTAACCCCTTCATTGGCGCAACTCTTAAGAATACCTTATCCCCGACTTCAAAGTGCAAATCCTTTCTTCGTATATCGACATACGACTTCCGACGGTCTTGTGCTATCTGATCTTTTCCCGATTCGTGAAATGGTCTCCACCGATTTATCCACTAGTTTGGGTCCTAAGATTTTCCGGACTCCAACTTCGTCCCAACAAATAGGCGATCTGCACTTTTTCCCATAAAGTGCTTCGTATGGCGCCATTTGTATTGTTGATTGATAATTTGTTATAATAAGCAAATCCCACCCAAGGGAGGTTAGCTTCCCAACTTCCTTCGAAAACTAGAGCACAAGCTCTCAACATGTCTTCCAAGGTTTGAATTGTCCTTTCCGATTGACCATCTATCTTAGGATGATACGTTTGTCTTTGAAATTTAGCTTCGTCCCTAAGGCTTGTTGTAAACTTCTTCAAAAGTTTGAGGTGAAACGAGGGTCTCTATACGAAACGATCGAGACGGGCACACCATGCGGTCGACTACTTGACTATGTACAATTGAGCTAGCTTATCCATTGAATAGGTCATACGGATGGGAATGAAATGAGCCGATTTAGTGAGTCTATCCACTACGACCCATATCGCATCATGATTCTTCACCGTCTTGGGAAAACCAATGACAAAATCCATAGCGATATTCTCCCATTTCCATTCCGGTCTTTCTAATGGGTTCGCAATCCCGATGGTCGCCGATGGTCTACCTTAACCTGGCCGACAGTCGGACATTTCCTTACGAAATGAGCTATTGACCTCTTCATGGCTCTCCATCAAAAGTTTTCTCGTAGTTCCCGGTACATCTTCATCTCTCCGGGGTGTACGGTGTGCGGTGTGTTGTGGGCATCCCTCATGATCTCATTCGTCAATTGCTCCTTTCTTGGCACATGATTCTATTTCCAAACATCAAGGTTCCGTCGGGACTTACGATGAAACCACTGAATAGTCCCTTTACGTGCCCGTTCTTTCATTCGTTCAAGGAATTTATCACTCTTCTGCGCCTCTTTGATTCTTTCTCTCAAGGTCGGTTGCACAGTGAGCATGAAAATTATCTCCCTTTGCATAACGGCGATTAGAGAATTCTAACTTCATTCGGGAAAAATCCCTAATCGGCGACTCTTATTCGGTTGGTATGGCGCTGAGCGTTGCGCTTTTCTTTCTACTCGGTGCATCGGCCACAACGTTCGATTTTCGGGATGGTAATGGATAGTGCAATCGTAATCTTTTACCGATTCGAGCCACTTTCTTTGGCGCATATTTAGTTCCTTTTGTGTAAAGAAGTATTTCAGGCTCTTGTGGTCTGTATAGATCTCGCACTTACTACCATACGAGGTAGTGTCTCCATATCTTTAGCGCGTGAACCACGGCTGCTAATTCCAAGTCATGTGTGGGATAGTTTTGTTCGTGAGTCTTTAGTTGGCGGGACGCATATGAAATGACCTTTCTATTTTGCATAAGGACACATCCCAATCACGATAAGGATGCATACATGTAGATGACAAATCCCTCGGATCCTTCGGGGATGAGTCGGCACCGGTGAGGAAGTTAATTTCTTCTTCAATTCTGGAAATTTTCCTCACGAGGTAGATGTCAGAACAGACTTTTCATTCTTCTTTGTTAAATGTGTCAAGGGCTTTGCAATGCGTGAGAAAACTGAATAAATCTCTGTAGTATCCTACCAAGCCTTGGAAACTTCGTATCTTATTGACATTAGTTGGGGCCTCCCAGTCCATTATGGCCTCCAACTTTGCGGGATCCATCTCAATCCCCTTTCTGAGATTATATGACCTAGAAACATGACTCGGTCAATCCAATTTGCACTTGCTAAACTTAGCGTATAGCTTCTCACGCCTTAGTGTCTCCAATACAATCCTGAGGTGTTCTTTGTGTTGCTTTTCACCCTTCGAGTACACCGGTATGTCGTCGATGAAGACAATGACGAACTTGTCCAAGTACTAATGGAATACTCGATTCATCAAATCCATGAAGGCTGGGGCATTTGTCACTCCAAAACGCATGACAAGAAACTCATAATGTCCATACCTTGTCCTGAAAGTTATCTTCGGGATATCACTCTCTTTAACTTTCGGTTGGTGATAGCCGAGATCTCGAGATCGATTTTGAGAACACTCTGCGTGTTTCGGTTGGTCGAACACGTCCTCAATTTTTGGGAGAGGATATTTGTTCTTGATGGTTAATTGGTTTAACCCTCTATAATCGATACACATTTTGAGTGACCCATCCTTCTTCTTCACAAAAAGTACGGGCGCTCCCAAGGTGACACGCTTGGGCGGATGTACTTTTATCCACTAATTCTTGCGGTTGCTCCTTTAGCTCCTGCAATTCCTTAGGTGCCATTCTATATGGTGACTTTGACACGGAGTGTAGCACCGGGTGTTAAGTCGATGGTAAATTCTACTTGGCGATCCGGCGGTAATCCGAGATAACTCTTCGGGAAACACGTCGGGGTATTCTCTTACGATTCGTACTTCGGCGGGTGAGTTCGTATCCTTTTCCATTGTTGAGATCTTGACTAAGTATCCCTAGCTAGGTCATTCCATTATAGGCAAAATGCTGGCCACTTGTTCTTAAATCTATTTCTCTTCTAAACATCTTATGACGACTTTATCCTTCTTTAACCAATCTATTTCTAGGATTATATCAAAATCTAGGGTAGGGCCCCAAAAGAAAAGAATGAAATATATTACAATACATACATATGATTCAAATTCAAAGCAAGAGAATCTTATATTTAACAATACGATACTAAGTCAATCATGCATGGGAGCACACGGTAGAACCAGGAACATCTTGGCCGGTCACGACACGGTTGTTGAGCTCGACGATGCATGTTAGAGAGGTAATAACACATATTGTAAATATTAAGATAAGAATATAACAGAGATAGAATAGAATATCTCACAAAACTACGTGAGACTAACATACATATATAATTGACATGAGAAAGACAAGTTCTCAAAGTTTAAATGGAGAGACAAAGAGGCTCCAACGGAAATTTAAAGATGCGAGGCTTTAAAACAAAATAATTTATCTAAAATAGACATTACATATATATATCGCAAAGTCAACTACACGAGGCATACGAGGCTGCTATAAAAGGCACAGCTTGTGAACAAAGGGGATTCGAATGGTTTAAGGTCGAAACTAGAAAGAAGAAAATAATGGTAATGTATAAAGAGAAAATAACAAGTGCTCACATGAAAAATAAAACCAAAATATAAGAAAGCAAGTAGACATATAGATTTCACGTTCATGCGCAAGTAAAGTCGGTCAAGGCAGCGTATTTTTCCTTTAGAACATTTCTTTTTGTAGTTAATTGTTTGAGATTTCATGTTCCTTCTTGGTTGTTTATTCATTTGTAAGGGTTTTATTATTCAATCTTATGGCAAGACACCGCATACCTTGAGGCTTGTTCCCGGTTTGCATGTTGTAGACAACCTCCCACAAGTAACATTTTCTAAAGTTCGAAATTAAAAGGATTGGAAATTATCTATTTTCCAAGTAAAATTTTGAAATTAAAGGTAAATAATTATTTTGGTCCGAAGGTTTTAACATAGGCTCGATACCACCCGTAACGCCCTAATTCGTAAAGTCGACCTTCGTGGTCTGACGTCCTAAACCCAAGTCATCACTTAGTGAAACATAAGAATTGAGCCAGAAAATTTCTTTTGAACAACAACGATTAAGTTGCGGCGGAAAAATTTGAAACACTTTACTTAGTGAAGAGACACTCTTTTATTATAAAAGACCATTATTCAGCTTGGACAAAAAACCATCCGACGAGTAGAACTCCCAGAGGAAGAAAATAACATATGTTTAGCAAAGTGTTCATTACAAAAGATCGAAAAGTTACTAAGACAATTTTTTTATTAAGAAAGAGTGGGAAGCGGTCGATCATCTGCAGCCTCCCGAGCCTCATTCTCGCAACCCGAAATATTTAGTTTGGGGTGTGAGATAAAATCTTAGTGGGTAACTTTGTATGTTACCGCAGTTGACAGGAAAACCGAAATAATTGATTCTTTTATTGTTCTTTCATCTTTAGTTATTCGTTACGGTATTTAGCCCTTTTGGACAAGGTAATCTTGATTATAAGATTTTCATCCTTTAACTTGATTAACGGATTTATCTTTCTTTACCTTGATTAGTATATTTATATATAGCACATTTGAGATGGCATGTTAGTACGTCCGATCCCCGTAATCACATTGTGGAATGACACGTTAATACGCCTCGAGACCCGTAATTCTCCGTCCCCAAATGAGGTGGCACTAGTGGCATTTACGCACACAATCCAAACCCTCTACCATCCTTATTGCTCTGTGAGGTGGCACTAGTGGCATTTACGCACACAATCCAAACCCTCTTGAGCCTTATTTCTCCCGTTTATACATATATATATATATGGCTTCGCCTGTGCGAGATCAATAGAGATACTAACTCTCGTATGTAATATAGGGTTTCACCCTCTGCCATGTAAAATAAATAATCAAAGTAAAAGAAACTTGTTCTCATAAATTCTTATAGTTAGGAGTTGTGCATTTGCATGCTTTTGAGTTGTTTGCGTCTTTCGAGAAAATTGTTTATGTTTGATTCGTAAAACCGACAACAGTCCATATAACATTAACTAGCTATACGAGATAGTGTCACCCACCTGGAGAACTTTTAAGATAAAGTTTAACTTCTTGATTGCTTAAGCCTCTCGTACAAAATCTCGCCTCTGGTTCCTATTTGTACTCTATCTAGCACAATCCGTATGTTTAGTTCGAGATCTTTTGTCCATTGGAAACTTAGGTTCTTGATCTTATTGTGCCTTCTAAAAACTAGGCTTTGATGAAGAAGAGTTACTTTATTTTATCAAAAGCTTCTATGGGTTTAATCCTACGTCCAACGGCTTTATCGGTGTGCTACGATGCATGGATCACGAATTTGGGACTTTCAGGCCTCCGTTCATTTTCAAGAAAAATATGCAAGACTCTCAAGTATATGTATTCATAAATTATCATGTATAATATTCGATATTCAAACATGCTCGTATTTAAAAGTTTTGGTCATTTAATTTATCAAGTACTAACAATCGAAGAAACAATACCTATACATGCATAAACGAAATAAAATACTTAGACTCGTTGGAAAATTATGAAATTTTAGTATGTTATACATCTTTCAGTGTAGAACAATGTTTATTAAGTGTCCGAGTTCATTTGAGTTACGAAACTATAGCAGATTTTGAAATAAAGACTCTAAATTTCCATTTCGGCAATACAGTGACCTTAAATTTATAAAATTCATAACTCTCTGTAGATACATCTAAAAATTATGAAATTAAAACATGTGATGCATTACTAAAATATGAACAACTTTATTTCAGGAACCCAAGCCATTTGACTTACGGATTCTGCCCAGAAAATTCGTGAACATTCAATCTATCGTTTGGCTTGGTTACTGGACATGTCTTACGAGAAAATTCGTAACTTATTGGATACTCGTTTAAAAATCACCAAATTTTAGAATCTTGTTATAAACAGGTTGTAGGACATCCGTGAATATTTCCATAATTTATACGTTATTCTATCTGGAAAAATAAATTCGTGAAACCCAGAATAACCCTATGCGTCGAACGCGTCGACCAGGTACTCAGGAAACGAATTTTATCTCATGAAGTACGGAACGAAATATTTTGATTTTTGACTATGATTTACTAAATATCAAGGGGAAAATTCAAGATTTTTCCTAGAATTTTATAACTATCAGAAAGGGGAGAAATAAAAGAAATGAGTCACTGCTCCCAGTTTTGGATTACTTCCGACACATAATCTTTCACGATTTTATTCTCAGTCTACAAAAATCCGGTGACCTTGAAATTTTATTATGTTATTCTACCCTTCAAATTCTACATCTAGGAATTTTTCTATGATTTTTAAACCGGTGGAAAGACTCTAAATAAATTTTACAAAAACGGGTCAGTGGTTAGGGCATGATTTTGGCAGTTTCATGTTTTAAGCATAACTTCACCATTTTGACTCCAAACACCAAAATTCCAACTCAAGCACTCCATATAAGATCATATTATGTAAAAAGGAGTTCTTAGGGCCTCATATAATATTTTTCCTGGATTTCTAAGCTAAGAGGAAGCATAAGACTTAAGAGGGGGTTTAGGGACTTACCCTTGGAGAATTTCTTCCTTTTCTTGAGAGCCCCAAAGCTTTTGTTTTGTGTAGAAGATGAAGAGGGCAGCAATTCTACTTATAGAGGAGAAGGGGGAGGTCCATGGCTGATTTGGATGGTGGGGAGGAGATTAGGGAAAAAATAGGCTTAAGTCTAAATGTACCTATCCTAGGATTTTAGAAGATTTTTGGTTAAAGGGTACAAGCTAGGCTCACTACTCCCACTTACCTTCACATGGCCGGCTGTTTTGGGGATTTTGGGCTGTCCTTTTGGCAGCCCACTCTTAAAAACAGTATTGTGATCTCGACGTTGAATTTTTGGGTATTTTCGGTTCGAGTTTCGGCTCCGAAATGTAATAAATGCGTGATGGTAAAACAAACACTTTTCTTAGGGTTTTCTTGAGTGTTTCCCACCTTTAAAGGACTATTGGTAATTATTATTAATCAAATCTAGATTACGAATGTGAATTTGAAAAATATCAGTAGATTTTGGATCGAAAAACCGTTCGTCGAGTTGGAGAAAAATTTAGAAAATCACATATGAAATTGAAAAAGAATAAAATGATCACTATGCTTAGTGATTTAAATATAAAATCCTATAATTGGTTTTGGGTTATTACAAATCACTCTTTGCCAAATTTTGAATTTAAGTTTGGGGGTGATTATTGATATTATTGGTTAACTTGCAACTTGTCTTGGTAAGGATGTAATGATTTTGTGCTCAATTATAGGTACACTTGCTAGATGAATTGGAAAGCCATTGGAATTGCAAGAAAATGCAAGATCAAGAAGGAAAGTGCTAGGAAGCTTGAGAAGCCCTACATGCTTGAAGGAAGATGGAATTTAAAGGCTTATTGGTACAACATTTCCTTTTAAACTTAGACTTGTCTAAGTTTGGGGGAGGTGTTTTTCTTTCCTTACCTATCTTTTGTGCCCTTGCATATGATTTTGGGGATTGAGTTATCATTGCGCTCAATTATGGACGTATTGCATATCTTTGAGTTATCTTTGTTGACATAGTGAGTGTGCTTGAGATTATGTACATGTGCACTTGTGCTTGATTTGCAAGTGTTAGGATGTATACTAGAAGCCTAGCTTTTTGTATGAACGTCTTTTTGATATGAGATTTTTATGATCAAAATACTTGCTATTTATGATTGTTACATATATCATTGTTCTTGTCCGCATTAATCTATGTTGTAGATAACATGGTGTGTGGTGTCACACGAGAAGATCATGCTATCAGTTCCTTATAGATTATAAATAATAGCTCACAACCAAGATGGATTTGGACAAACCATTGGAACGGTTGTAGTGTAATTTGGTATTAGTCTATCTTGATTATAAAGTTACACTAGTACATTTTGTATGTATTGAGCAGGACCATATGAGGTTGTTCAATTTGTACCGACTATATAAAAGAACAAGACCTCTGTTGTTATGGATGTACGTCTTCTTAATCTCTATATAAAAATGGGCACGTGTATTCGGTGTTTGTTTCTTTGATTTGCCAATGGGTGAGATTTATTAAATCAATAGGCTCGGTGAATTGGGAGATAACACTCGTTTATATGGTGGATCTGTTGATTATAGAAGGAATCCGTGTCCTAATTATTTAGGGTGATGATGTCCCCTTGAGGAGCTCATAAAGATTATCATGTAAACCCCGCAGGTGGATTTAATCGACATGATAATAAAGATGAGTGGTACTACTCTTGGAACTAGATGTAAATTAATTAAGTTGTCAAGAATTTAATTAATTTATGGATATTCAATATCTTAAATACGGGAAATAAACGTACACATAATAAAGGAGTCCATATTATAATATGGGATTCGGACGGTAATTCAATTATAACTCTTTAGTGGATGAGTTATAATTGATGGGCTTAAGTAGAGAGTTCGGATCGAACACAGGATATTTAGGCCCATCAGAGGCCCAACCCTAATTCCTCCTTAGGGTCCTGTTGTAGCCTATAAATAAACCCTAACATCGAGAGCACGTAGACATGTGAAAAAACGTGAGATCGAGAGAGAGACAGATTCGATCCTCGGGAGGATCGTCGACCACTCGATGTCCAAGGAAAAGGGATAGGAATACGGCGTAAGACCGTGAGGTTCGAGGCTCATCCTTCAATCGCATTTTTGACCTTAGAACTGGTTCGCCTTCACCTATTACGGTGAATAAAGGTTCAATTCTATCAGCTGCGTTTATGTGATTGTGATCCCGAATCGATAATTTCATAGAGACGGCGATCGATGGTTCCAACAAAGAAGATCTATTGAATTTTGATTTGATCATGAGTTGATATGTGGCTTGAAGCTAGCATGAGTGATAATTATGTGATGATGAATGTGATTGAATATGCTTGATTCATTGCTCAATTTAAGCCCGTGAGCTTTTGTGCTTTTATAATCGTACATTTTATACAGTTGATTTAATTCCTTTGAGAGTGCATCATTCATGGAATTGTATGTTAGAACTTGCCCTTGGACTTATTGAAATTGATCTTTGTGTGATTTCATGAAAATGATAAGAGGCCATGTTTGATATGTTGAGTCACTTTGCCAAAATTTTTCCCCACCAAACTCATTCGATTTCTTTAGTGAGCCATGTTGAGCCTTATATCTTTATTCTTTGGCAAGCCAGGTGAAATTGAAGTCATTTGCCTATTTTTATGAGCCTTATTGTCCTATGCTTAGTAGAGCTTGATTGTTCGCAATAGATGGTGATTTGATTGTGAAGTGTGGTGGAAAATGATGAGCTAAGTGATGATGCTTGAAAGAAGAAAGAAGGGTTATGAAAAAATTGAATTGTGAAAAAATGATGAGCATGAAAAGATGAAAAATTTAATTTGTGAGCTTAAAAGGGAAAGAAAGCTCAAGTGAATAGTGGTAATTGAACTCTAAATGCATGAGAAGAGTTGCTTGATGAAGATTGAAGAGATGTGTATTAAATTGCTTAGTTAACTTTCAAGTCTCTACTATTTGAGTGACTCTTACCGAAATACATCCCACCATTCCAAAGAGCCTACATTACAACCTTTATGGAAGACCTCTTTGGCAAGCTTATGGGGTACATGTTTGTGAATTTGATGATTGAGTGCATATTAACCTTTATACACTTGAGTGAAGAGTGAAACACTCCATGGAAGGAGTAATGACTTGAGTGTTTGATGTTGCATTTATTTGATCATGATCTATCTTGATTGCTAGTGGATAGTTTGCATTGATACTTATGTTCATTGATGAGTTCGATGGTCTTTTATTTCTTCTATGGTGCCATGTGACATAACTACAATCAATTCACTCGCTTGTGCTTATTTGCTACGTTGCTCGAGGACGAGCAACACTTCAAGTTTGGGGGTATTATGATTGGAGTGAATTGATGCCTGTTTTTAGGGTGTATTTTAGTGCAAAAAGTGATCAAAAGTGTTAGATTTTGTGACTAAATGTGTAGAGTATCACTACTTTGCCTAAAAAGTATTACTTGATGAGTTTTTGATGTTTTTCGTCCATTTTACAGGTAAATCGGTGGAATTTAGCCAAACCAAGAGTACCGACATTCTTAGGATGAAGAGACGATCGAGACGGACGAAAACGGGGTCGAGGCGGAGCCCGGTCAAGAAAATTCCTGGACTCGACCTCCGGTCGAGGTCTAGGGGCCTCGACCCGAGGGTGAAGGCAATAGGCTGAGATTTGAAATTTTGAAGCAGCCTCGACTCGAGGGCTGAGCCTCGAGTCGAGGATGGGGCAAAGGTGATCCTCGAGTCGAGGGCTGGAGCTCGACTTGAGGTGGCGGCGATTTTGCAAAAGCATGTTAGCGACTCTCGTGGCCTCGACTCGAGGGCCCCAAACTCGAGTCGAGGGATGCCCAAATCCAAAAATTTTGTATTTAAACCATTTTGAGCGGAAAACAGAGCATATTCCTCCTAGCATAGTTTAGAGTAGTTATTAGGCAGGTTTTAAGGCGAAAATCTCATTCCATAGGTTAATTCTCTTTGATTTAGATTGATTTCAAGCATTTGTACATTAGATTAGTGATTTGATCCATTTGTTTTTCATTTCGAAGTTGTAATTGTAGAGGAGATTGAAATTGAAGATATTGTGAAGACTCAAGCATTCTTATTTTTGTTAATTGAAGCCAATTGGTGATGTTCTTCCACTTTTCTCTCTTTAATTCATTGTTTGTGTTGATTAGTTTCTTAATTGCTTTCTTAGACTTTCTACCCATGGCTTTTGCTCTTAGCACCATGGGCTAATCATCTTGTGCTTGGGATAATTGAAATTGGGGATGATGTGATTGCCTTATGCTATGATTGTTGAGAATTGTTGATCAATTGAGTAGATTGCTTCCTAATTGTGATTCTCATTGTACTTCATGCAAAATTATCTCTTTATATTAATGTTTGATCACCCTAGCAATAAGCTAGAGTTGAGCTAACGTGATTAAGAATTAATCGGGTTATAATTGTGCATGAATGTATGAATTGTGTGCTTCTTAATTGAGAGGTTGGAAGTACTAAGGATACTCACATTAGGCATTGTGTAGTTAATGGAGTGATTAATTGCATGATGGTTTATGCTTTCTATCTTGATTGATTTGCAATTTGATACAATCATAGCTTGTTGATCATTGATTTCTTGATGGATATTATCCCGAGCACCCTAATCCCCCATTGAAACCAAGTTAATTGTTTTTGCATATTAGGTGTTTGATCATTTGCTTACATAGTATTTGATTTTTAATTCTTACAATTATATTGTAGTGTCTAGTGCCAAAACCATCTTGCAACAATAGTCACCAATAACTTGTATTCTTAGGGCCTCACGTGCATACTAATTCCCTTGGGTTCGATATTCTTGATTGGTCTTAAAACCGCTTATCCGGAAACATAAAATCAAAATGGCGCCGTTGCTGTGGGATTAGTTTTGCGCCTTAAGTGAGACTTAGGAATTGTTTGAAGTGGCTACTTGTTGCCTTTGTGTTTGTGTTTGTTTTGTTATTTTTGTTTTTGTCTGAATTTGATACTTGCTATCTTGTCTAAATGGATGGATATGACTCATACGCATGGAATCAAGATTTTTATCAAGAGAGTATGGTTTATTCTCCACACTATGAAGGAGTTTGCCTCACGTGCATACTAATTCCCTTGGGTTCGACATTCTTGATTGGTCTTAAAATCGCTCACCCGGAAACCTGCAATCATTCATGCAAAATTATCTCTTTAGATTAATGTTTGATCACCCTAGCAATAGGCTAGAGTTGAGCTAACGTGATTAGGGATTAATCGGGTTATAATTGTGTATGAATGTATGAATTGGGTGCTTCTTAATTGAGAGATTAGAAGTACGAAAGATACTCACATTAGGTATTGTGTAGTTAATGGGTGATTAATTGCATGATGGTTTTATACTTTCTATCTTGATTGATTTGCAATTTGATTCAATCATAGCTTGTTGATCATTGATTCCTTGATGGATATTATCCCGAGCACCCCAATCCCCATTGAAACTAAGTTACTTGTTTTTGCATATTAGGTGTTTGATCTTTTGCTTGCTAGTCATTTAATTGTTAATTTTTGCAATTATATTGTAGTTTTTAGTGCCAAAACCCATCTTGCAACAATAGTCACCAATAACTTGTATTGTTAGGGCCTCACGTGCATACTTATTCCCTTGGATTCGATAAACTTGATTGGTCTTAATACCGCTTAACCGGAATCCTACAATCAAATGGCGTCGTTGCCGGGAATTAAGTTTTTCCGCCTATAGTGAGACTTAGGAATTGTTTGAAGTGGCTGGTTGTTGTTTTTGTACTTTTGTTTTGTTTGTTTTTGGAATTGATACTTAGATTGGTGGTATTGTAGGTGCACGATAACAAGGTCAAGTGGTATTCCACCCTTGACACTCAATCCGAACTTGAAGCTACACTTAGAAGAAATCGTGGTAGAAGACGAATGGAAGTGATGGAAGGTGAAGAGTTAAGGAATGAGGAGAGAGTTGTTGGTGAACCTCGTGTTGAGGAGTTGAATGGAAATAGAGAAGGAAGAGTAGACAATGGAGAAGGTCATGGGAACAACTTCAATGCTCAAGTTGGCTCTTTCCCTCAAGGGATGCCACCACAACACTTTCCCTACCGAAATCCATACCCCTACCCTCCACAAGCTCACCAATACCCAAACTATCCACCTCATCCACAACAATTTCCATCATTGATTGGAGTGTATAGGGTAAGAGTTATTAAGACCAATCAACAAAAATATCGAACCCAAGGGAGAAAGTATGCAAATGAAATTCAAGGATAAGAGTCCTAAATGGCTAAAGTTGCAACAAGCTCTTGAACTAAATCACTACAAATTGCAAGATATTAAATGGCAAGTTTATGCAAACAATCTATCAAACACTTAGAATGCAAGATCAAATAGACTAAAATCAATGGGGGAATTGGGTGCAAGGGATAATCTCCATCAAGGAATCCATGATTAACAAGCTATGATTGTATCCAAATGCAAATCAATCAAATTATAAAGCATAAACCATCATGAAATTAATCACTCCATTAGTATCACAATGCCTAATGTGAGTATCCTTAGTTCTTCCCATCTCTCAATGTAGAAGTCCCCAATTCATACAATCATGCAAAATTGAAACCCGATTAACACCTAATCACGTTAGCTCAACTCTCGCCTATTGCTAGGGTGATCAACAATTAATCAAAAGAGACAATTTTTCATGAAGCACAATTAAGAATCACAATTAGGGAGCAATCTAATTCAATTGATCACAATTATCAACAATCATAACATGAGGCAATCACTTCATCCCTAATTTCAATTATCCCAAGCACAAAGCTATTAGCCCATGGTGCTACAAGAAAAAGCCATGGCTAGAAAATCTAAGAAAGCAATTAACAATCTAATCACTACAAGCAATGAATTAAAGAGATCAAAGGGTAAGAACATCACCAATTAAGCTTCAATAGGCAAAAATAAGAATGATTAATCTTGTACAATGCTTCAATACAACTTCAATTCTTCCCAATTCTCAGCTGCAAACTTCAATTACAATCAACCAATCTACTAATCTAATGAATTAAATATGGAATCTATCTCAATTCTAACAATATAATGCAATTACAAGTAAATTCAAGCTACAAAATGTAAAATTCGCTCAAAGAAACTCCTAGAAACTCGCTCTAAACCGCTAGAATCAATCCTCCTCTGTTTTGGCTTTCAATGGCCTAAAACTGAATTTTTCGGTTTTGGGCACTCCTCGAGTCGAGCTTCAAGCCCTCGAGTCGAGGCCTAAAAGTCGCTAACACGTTTCTTTAAAAATCTCTCCCGCCTCGAGTCGAGGCTTCGCCCTCGAGTCGAGCTTCCGCATTTTTCCTATCCCTCGACTCGAGGCTCCTCCCTCGAGTCGAGGATCCTGTCTTTTTGAAATTGTTTCCCTCCAAAGCATGAACCTCGAGTCGAGGTCCGTGCACCCTCGACTCCAACCCGAGACCAGGGCATTTTTATCGAGAAGGGCTCCGGGCCCGACCCCGTTTTCGTCTCGTATGTTCGTCTTTTCATTCTAAGAATACCGGTACTCTCGGTTTGGCAAAATTCCACCGATTTAACAAAGAAACGGGCGAAATACATCAAAACCTCACAAAGTAATACTTTTAGGCAAAATAGTGATACTTTTCACATTTAGGCACAAAAATCACACTTTAGCTCACTTTTTGCACTAAAATTGGCCCTAAAAACATGTATCAATTCACTCCAATCAATCATACTATCCTCAAATGTCATATAATCATGAGCCACGTTATCAAGAACCACCTCACATTCCCCATGCCCAACCACAACCAATGAATGAGCCACCACCTCAAGGGAGGCCATTGAGAGAGTTTTGAGCCACAACTTCGTGAGCATTACGATGGGATAGCAAGGCCGAGAATTAAAGCCAATAATTTTGAGATAAGTCCCGCTCTTGTAAGGATGCTTAGAGAAAAACAATTTAAAGGGAAGGATGAAGATGAGTGCCCTCATCAACATATGGGACAATTTCTAGAGATTTACGACACAACCAAGTACAACGGTGTACCGAAGATGTTAAGAAGTTAAGGCTATTTACCTTTACGCTTAATGGGAGAGCCAAAGCGTGGCTCAATTCACTTCCTCCCGGACCGTGCGTACATGGGAGGACCTTTCCAAGAGATTCTTGATGAAGTTCTATCCACCATCCAAAACCGTGCAAGCTAAGGAGGCGATTTCACATTTCCGCCAAAAGAATGGAGAGACTATACCGGAAGCTTGGGAGAGGTATGTCATGTTGCTTATTAATTGTCTCCAACATGGCTTTCGGAGGAACAAACCATTATGTATTTTTGCAATGGCTTGACGGATGGAGATCGCTCATTTTTGAATGCTTGTGCTAATGGTTCTATTTGGTCGAAGACGGTGGGGCAAATGAACGAGATAATGGAGAATATTGCCCAAGATTCGCTCCAAGTGTCGGTTAATCGTGGAGCACATCATAGGGTGTCACATGTTGAGGAGATAGAGCCGATGAAGAGTATAATGATGACGATGACGGACCGATTGGGAGCTCTTACTACTTCCCAAAGCCAACAAAGTGTGAGTCCATCCATCCCTCAAGTTGATATGTGTGCAAGTCCTATGCCGGTTGAAGAAGTGAGCTATATGGGAATGCCTCCTTATCAAGGAGGCTATCAAGGAGGCAACTATCAAGGAAATTTCCAAGGTGCAAGGCCTTATCAAATGCCATACCAAGGTAGGCCACAAGGGAGTTATCAACCTCAAGCTCAATTTAATGGGAACACTTAGAGGAGACATGAAAACTTTTCTTATGCCAACCAGAGAGCGATCGCTCAATTTCCTCCCGGATTTGATTTGGGTGCTAAAGCACCGAATAATGAAGGGAAGGCCACTACGGAGGAGCTTCTTGGTATGATAGTGAAGAGGTTGGAGGCAAATGACTCAAGGCTTGATGACATTGGCAAGCAAATGGATACACGGTTTAAGACAATAGAGCATCAAGTGGGACAATTAGCCACTACGGTTGGGAAGCTTTCTTCTACGGTGGACCACTTGCAAAACAAGGGGAAGTATCCATCTACCACCGAGCTCAATCCTAAGGATTTTTATAGTGCTATCCAACTAAGGAGTGATATGAGTTATGAAGGCCCAAAGTTGTCCAAAGAAGTGGAAATTGAGAAAGAGGTGGAGAAAGAGGAAGAAGCTAGTAAAGAAAGTGTGGTTGTGGAGAAGAAGGCAAGTGAAGAGAGTCAAGCAAAGGGAGATTCCAAGAAAGAAGAAGAGAAGTTCAAGAAAGATGCATGAGGAGTTCCTATGAAGGCCACTCCAGTTCCATTTCCTCAAAGACTTGGGAGGAAAAAGCTTGAGGAGGAATTTGGTAAGTTTTTAGAGGTTTTCAAGAGCTTGCATGTTGATATTCAACTATTGGATGCCCTTGAGCAAATACCCCACTATAAGAAGTTTTTGAAAGAAATCATGTCTAAGAAGAGAAGTTAGGATGAAAAGGGGACGATCAAGTTAGTGGAGGAGTGCAAGGAGATTTTAGAAAGACACTTACCTCAAAAGCGAAAGGATCCGGGAGCTTTATAATTCATTGCGAAATTGGAGAAAAGGGGAACATCCAAGGCTTGTGTGACTTGGGAGCAAGTATAAATGTCATGCCTTTGTCCGTTTTTAAGAAGTTGGATCTAGAAGAGGTGACTCTGTTGGTCCCACTTAGTTGAGTATCTTAGGAAAACTTGAATTGTCCTTCTAGGAAAAATCTAGAAGGGGGTTGAATAGATTTTTAGATTTTTATAAAATCTTTCAAACTTAATCAAAAACTCAAGTAGCACAAATGGAATTCAATTTCAAACTCAACTTGATCAAGATCAAAAGCAACCCGATATTTTAGTTTTAAATTTGATTAAAATCAATCATTAATTAATAAAGGAAATTGAAATTGACAGAAAAGTAAAGTAAAGCAATAAAGAACACCAGATTTTATAGTGGTTCGGATTATGAATAATCCTACATCCACTCTCCTTCTCCAACTTGAAGAAGGGACCAGCTTACTACTTACTTACTTACAATCGACTTACAACTTACGAATTACAAATTCCTTGAGATCTTCAAAACTCCTAACTTCTTCTCCTGGAATCTAACTATTACGGTGAGTAGTGGAATTTGAAGATTACAAGTAAGGTGTTCTATAAATACTTAGAATTGATTTGAAAAATTCTTTAGAAACCTTGTGAATTTGTTATGAAATCAAAAATCAAGAGTAATTGTGAATTGTGAGATGTGCAAGGTTGAATCCTTATTTGAAAATGAAAATCTAGACCTATTTATAAGTCTGAAAAGACAGCTTAGTTTGTTAGTCGGTTCTAACAAATCGAAAACCGCTTAACAAACTTAATCTTGAAAACTGCTTGCTCCTCGCCTGATTTTAACCTACTCGTCTGCGGTGACTTGGTGAAGACTCGCCTTTCTTATTCTACTCGGCTTGTATTGACCTCGCCTCGAGCTCTTCATAATTGTCTCCCGCAGATGACTAGATTTGAACTTGTCTCCAGACGACTTGTAACTTTCCAGCCTTCACCGACTTGCTCGATTGATGACCTAGTCTCGATCGCTTTAGTACTCGGACTTAGTCTCACTGCTCTTCATAGTCGTCGATTATCTCGAACCTACTTTTAACTCATCAAAATATTCTTGATCTAAAAATTTCCCCCTTTTTGATTAAGTTAAAACCTACAAGGAAGAAACACACTCACAATCAAGTTAGTTTAGAGTTGATCAAGATTATCGAGATAGGCATATTGGAACACATTCATACTTCAAATCAAATTAATTCAAATTACAAAGCACTTAATTCACAAAAAAATTTTTAAGTCTTTTAGACTCTTTCAAAATATTTAGACTTAAAAAAATTAAGTCTTAGGACTTAGAAAATTTTAGACTTAGAAAATTTTTGAAAATTTTAAGTTTGAGATGATAAATTTCTCGATGATTAATACTTAGAAAAATTTTAAGTTTTCTTAAATCAAAAAAAAAAACTTTTAAGAAATAAGACAAGTGAATCACATAAGTCAAAGTATATTCATTCACAAATATACAATTTACGATAGGGAGAATCGATAGAAATAAAAGATAAGGAAAAGAAAATCCCGGTCTATCATGTTCCCCATCGGCTTGCTTCGGGAATGTTCACCAATTAAAAATCCTCGCTCCGAGCCTGTTTGAGCTCATTCTCGTCTGTGAGCTCGGGTTCTCTTTTAGCTTTGATGACGATCGCTTTGACCCATTCCATGTCCGGAGATCCATCTTTGTTCAGCTTAGGAGAAACTTGCTCATAGGCCGGAGCGACAAGATCGCGATTGAAAATATTGTGCGCCTCATCGAGCAGCTTTCCCATACTGATCAAGATTCTCCTTTTCCATCCACTCATGCCATTGCATATCTTCATTAGCTGCACCAGATGGAGATGCCTTCAAGATGTACCAAAAGTACATCCATCCGGCATCCAATGCTTGCTTCTTTTATTCGGCCGGTGTACGCCCAGAGACCATCTTCGGAGGAGGCGATGAGCGGTGGACAGTCGGAAATCCGCTTCATCACCGCTTTTGATACCCATTTCTCGAGTGTCCCCGTCCCACTTCACCACCTTTCCTAGCTTCTTCACCTCTTCTTTTCCCGCTTCTCATATCTCTCCTTCTCGGTGTGTATTCTTCTGATTTGCTCACCGAGAGGTTTGAGTAGTCAGGTTCTTTCCTTTGTGCTCGGGTGCTGGTCCGGGCTTGTCACCGCTGATGACTCCTTCTCGGATGTTGCTACCTTTCCTTTATCCTTGCCCTTGGCCTCGGGTTTTCCGCTTCTTTCATCTTGGCAAGCAGCCTTTTCGTCTTCTCGTCTTCCTCCTTCCTTCTCTTCTCCTCATCCTCTCGGATGGCATCTTCTATCCGGGCCACCCTCGGTTGCAAAGCGGCAAATTTCATCCGATTTTATTTTTATGTCGGCTTTGGCTGCCTCCAACTCAGTGATGCCTTTGAGTCGAGCTTGTCTCGTAAGGGACATGACTCCAGTGTGAGGGTGTCCATTCTTCCTTCAGCTCCTTCCCCTTTTGACTTCATCTTGCAGGTCTCTGAGCTATTTTTTTCAAGGCAGAGCAACGAACCCTAAGTCCGATTGGTGCGAAGTGAGTGTATTGACCAGGATTTCGTTGTCTGCTACCACTTTTGCTTGAGCAACCTCAACTCCTCCTCCAGGTTGCTCAGGGTACCAACCGCAGCGGTGCCAAGGTTGGGCTGATAGATTGCGAGAGATGTTGACCTCGACAATCTGCATGTGGGCGAGCATCGTATCGGTGATCGCTCGAATCACCTTCCTTGTCTTCCTCTCCATCGCCTCTCGAACTTTGGTGATAATTTGCTTGTGTAGATCCTCAAAGGCCGAGGAGATGGCAAAGATTGACTGGTCTCCTCCTCGGATTGAGATAAGGAGGAGGGGTGGGAGAAGTTGGACTTGGGGAGCTCATAGGGATATCTCCAAAGAGGTTGGAGGTATACGGGGCTTGGGGTTCGGTGGGTTGGGAGGAAGTGGGGGCGTCGATGGTGGTGGAGGGGGAATCTCGGGTGGGGGTGAAGATGGAGGAGGGTGGTATTTCGGATGAAGTGGGTGGTGGAGAGGGGGTTGGGCTGTGGGATAGTGGGTTGGGGTGCAGAGGGTTAGGGTGGGCTGTGAGAGAGAGTTGAGGAAGATGGGAGTAAGGTGGGGGTGAGATGGTAGATATGGGGGTGGGGGAGTAGATCGGTCCGGTTAGAAAGGAAAAGAAGTCGGATGGGGAGGGAGGAGGAGATGAGGTTTGGGTTTGTGGGAGTGTGGGCGATGAGGTTTCGGCTTGGACATTTATGGGAGTAAGAGCATTTAAGAGGCTCGAGAGGTGCCGGCCTGGGTCACCTCTTCATCGCCAGTGGGCCGGAGAGGGGGAGGGGGAGAATTGTACCTTCTCGGGAGAAGGGGAGGGGGTCTGCATTGAGCCGATCTCTTGAACATCCTCTGTCCGGACCACTGTGCCGCTATCTCCAATGTGAGTGCCTCTTCAGCCAAGCAAAGTAGCCGATCAGCAGAGGTTCCTCCCTTTTCGAGGCTTTAATCAGCCTCCTCTTAGGAATCTTCTCCTTCGCTTCATTGGCTGTGAGGCCTCGGCAGAAATCATTGAAGGCTCACTGGTTGCTCTTCCTCTTCTTCTTCTTCCTCCTTCTCACCTGAGGGATCCCGAGCCACGACCTCGATTGCTCCTCCGTCGAGTCACCGTGGTCCTCCGAGCGGCTCATCCTTGGTTAGCAGCCCTTTCTGTTTTGTATAGGCTCTAACTCCATCAGCCCGATTGATCTAGGTCACAAGCATATCCTCCGTAATAACCTGTCACCTTATTGAACAAGCTGGTGATCGATTTGGCCTGCCCCTTCCCATTGACTACCTCCAGTCTCTTCCTTTCAGCCTCAAACCTCCCCAAAGAACATCCCAGCCCGGTTGGCTTGTACTCCATTAATGATGGCCCTCATACAAAGACACTGGGTCTCGTGACCCATCATGGGAGTTCTGCTCCCCTAGAATGACCTTCGTCAATATCGTCATTAATGCATGACGATATCTCCATCGGAGCATTTTCTTCTTCGGCCCGATCTCCAATACTTCATTGAGTTTCGGGCAATCATCTCGAATGATTCTACTCTAGTAAATCGATTTATAGGTGAGGGGTTTACACCTTCACCGCTCGTGTCAAAAATCCGCACCACCTCCGCCGAGTCACCGTCAATACTTCGCCGTAGACACGGGTTCTGAAAACACCATTCTCGGATGTCCCATTGACATAAAATTCGATACCTCTCATATCCAACGTTTTATTGGAGTTGGATTTCTTGGAATGTAATGTCCTCAATCCCGACCTCTCCAATAAATCGAGAATCATCTTGATTCTCCATCATGGTTGTGTTGAAGTCAACATACATTTCGACTTGATATTTTTACCGTAGGTTTCGTATGTACTTCCACCATTGTTGAAGTTGTTGAGACAGGTTTTGGATTGGCTCATAAAAATTTGGCTAAGGGTTTTGAGAAAATTTTTACAGAGTATAAGAGAAGTTTTCGAAAGTAAAAGATTTTGATTTAAGAAGAAGATGTATTTATAGGAGTTAAAAATTGGAAAGAGAAACAGACTTTAGAAAATCTGTTTTAATCTAAGCCGTTTATTTAAAATGATTTCTTGTCTTTGAATCAACGGTTAAAAATCTGGATAAACAATTGGGATTCAGCGCGTGTAGTTCACTAATCTTGAATTGCATAAAAAGTTACTTTGTAGATCGTTGATTTGACAGATTTAGGTTACTTTATGCAGAGAAGTAAGTATGCTTGACGTCAGCCTAGGGTTACTTTCCTTCGTATAAGGGTTTTAAAAACAGATGGGTTTATAAAATCATCTCGATAAAGTAACTCGCCCGATTTTGAAACGACTAGTTTTATCTTTTGGCAAACTTAAAGACTTGAAAAAATGTTTATTTTAAATAAGGTGCTCGCATTTTAATTTTCTAAAGTTAGGTTTTCCAACCAATTAATCCGATAAGAGTTTTATAAGAAAACACAATGTATGGAGAGTATTCTAAGCAAAGGTGTCTAGATAAGAAGGTTTATAACAGATGAGGTGAAACAGCCTGATTTATCAAACCGATCTCGTGACTGCTCCTCGCAAAGACAAGGACTTGAAGAAAACCATTAGTAACTTGAGGTAGATCGAGATAGGGTGGAGATAGTCATCTGCTTCTCAAGAAATCAGCCGACTATTATGCCTCGGTCCGAATTACCGAATGTCGATAAGTAATCATCATGTCGATAAGGTCAATATGACTAATCCTTGATTCTTGATTCTAAAATAGGAGATCAATGATATCAGCTACCGATTGTCCTTTGACTCATATCTAGTCGATAATTCTTTACGGACATAGTAAACTAAATTGAGAGAAACAAAGAATGAAAAACATAGAATTATAGATTAACTAAAGAAGCATCTAATAATCCTAATTCTACAGATTGTTCTTTAAACCTTGTCTCTGCTAGTGGCTTTGTCGGGATGTTCGCTCTTTGGAAATCGGTCAGAATCTTCTCTAGTCCGATGTCACCTTCCTCTACATGGTCTCGTATGAAGTGGTGTTTGATATCTACATGCTTGCATCTAGTATGTAGGACTGGGTTCTGGGTAATAGCTATGGCACTATTACTAAAACAAAAGATTGGTACATCTTTGGTGATAATGTTATAGTCCCTTAACTGTTGACTTATCCAGATCGGTGAGAACAACAACTTCCACCGCCATATACTCACTTGATTGTGGAAGTAGCTACGAGAGGTTTGTTTCTTAGACAACCATGAAATCACTTACTACCAAGAAATTGGCAAGTACCAGATGTAGATTTTCTATCTATCTTACACCCACCAAAGTCTCGAGTCCGAGTATCCAGACAGACTCAAAGTTGTCATCCGCAGGATACCACAATCCAACATTTACCGTTCCTTTTTAGATACTTAAGAATTTTCTTCACGCTTCAAGATGGCTTTTCTTAGGATTAGCTTGAAATCGAAAGTAATGCACTCCAACCGCAAATGAAATATCAGGTCTACTAGCAGTTAAATACAATAAAGAACCAATT
Source organism: Paraleonurus japonicus (assembly GCA_030762865.1). Taxonomy (NCBI): domain Eukaryota; kingdom Viridiplantae; phylum Streptophyta; class Magnoliopsida; order Lamiales; family Lamiaceae; genus Paraleonurus; species Paraleonurus japonicus. The sequence continues at coordinate 30,706,878 of CM061054.1, forward strand.
AGACCTCGATACCGAGTTTGATCGAGTGTCTTCTCCTTCTCGTCTGGGTCCATTGAAAAGTTTGTCATCATAGGTATCTTAGCTTCTCGCTGGTACCTATTCCAAATTTTTCAATGAGATCTTTTTGTATATTTGGCTTGATTTATGAATATTCCCTTCTTTGTCTCTGCTTGACTTGGAGTCCAAAAATAAGTCATCTCTACCATCATGGACATTTCAAATCGCTTTTCATAAGATGATTAAATTCTTCACACAAAGATATGTTAGTTGATCCAAAGATTATATCATCAACATAAATCGAACTAACAAAAGATCACAACCATATTCTTTTCTAAAGAGAGTTCTATCAATTCTACCTTTCACAAAACCATTTTGAATTAAATAATCGACAAGGTGTCATACAATGCTCTTGGTGCTTGTTTAAGTCCATATAGAGCTTTCCTTAGTTTATAAACCTTGTCTCCTTTGACAAAACCAGGAGGTTGCTCTACATAAACTTCCTCGGCTAGGATTCCATTAAGAAAGTCGACTTAACATCCATTTGAAAAACTATGAATCTTTTAAAAGCAAGATAGGCTAAAAACAATCTTATGGCTTCCAGACGAGCTACCGGTGCAAAGGTTTCATCATAATCAATCCCTTCCGATTGTGAATAACCTTGAGCAACTAGTCCGACTTTATTTCTAACCACAATATTGTTTTCATCCCTTTTGTTTTTAAAGACCCATTTAGTTCCAATGACTTTTTGATGATGAGGCCTTTCAACAAGCTCCCACACATCTTGTCTTTGAAACTCAATTAGTTCTTCTTGCATGGCATTAATCCGATTGGAATCGGTTAGAGCTTCAAGAATAGATTTAGGTTCAAGTAATGACACATAGCAATCGAACATACAATCTTGATTTAGTTGGGTCCTTGTCCGGACTCCAGAGTCTAAATCTCCAATTATTTGTTCAGCCGGGTGATATGACATTACTTTCTTACCTTTGTCTTTTACAATGGATTATGTTTTGTCTGAATTATTTATTTCGAGATGATTCTATATTACCTTCCGATGACTCAACCTCGATCATCCGAGTTGTTGGTCGTCCGATCGGCTAGTGAGGAAGAGTTTCTAGGTTCTTTCTCTCGTGTTTGAATCGGGTTCTTCTTCATCTCGAGTCTCGATTCTTGATTATAGAATTTTATGGTTGATCTCTTGATAGTCATTTGATCCAGATCATCCGATATCTTTGTAATGTCCCTGCCTTACCGTACTCAAAAAAGATTCATCAAATACCACATGGGGTGTTTCTTCCACACACAAGGTTGTCTTATTAAAAACTCTATATACCTTTGATACAGTATGAGTATCTTTAGGACAACTTTTGAAATTTGCAACATAAATGTTACCTTGTCGACTCCACTAATAGAATATTTTCATTAATACCATCTAATACAAAGCATGCATTATGAGTATATTTGACACTTAACCCCTTATCACAAAATTGTGAAACAGATAGTAAATTGTGCTTCAATCCTTCCACATAGTAGACTTCATGTACTTGAATATCACCTATCATCAGTGTTCCTACACCTTTGGTAAGTCCATAATTGTTATCTCCAAACATTACTCTTGGTCCATCTATGGTCTGATATTTAGAGAGAAGTCGTCTTTCATAGGTCATGTGCTTAGAACGATCCGTCAATGTACCGTGATGACCTCAAGAATGTCTCCTCTTTCAACTATCTTCTTATCTTCCCGCAATCACAAATTTAATGCTTAGGTACCCTTTGTACTTTGGGTCCTTTCATGTTAAGTTGACTTTTAGGAATCCAGACAAAGATATCAATGTTCCTCAAAACCATAAATTGAAGTTTACATCCATATCTATCTACTAAGATAAGACTTTCAAGATCAATCTTGTTTAACTCGATCTTTTGAAATTGTCTTGTATCTTGGTAAAAATGGATATGTTTTACTTCTTCCATCAAAGCTATTATACCTTGGATAAAACTTTGACTTAGTCTTAGGTTTAACCTTAGGAGTTTCTTTCCTCATCCTGCTTTTTTCTTTTGAATTATCGATGAGGTAATTAATTCCTTAGGTTTCCAAGGACTAAATCTAGTTTCTATCTTTGGTTTAGTTGCTTTAACAAAAACTCTAAGTTTTATTGGATCATTTTTCTTACTCCTATCAAAACCTAATCCAGTTTTATCACTAGACTTTTGTGAAGCATTGAAGATTTTATCTATTGTGGTCCTGGGAGTTATTCGGAAGTTCTAACTTGAGATTTAATTCTCTGTTAGTCTTCTTGTAACTCTCATTCTCGAATAGATATTTGATAATTTTATTTTCAAACAACTCAATTCCCTCGTTTCTAACTTATTCTGTCAGTTCAAACAAGGTATTAGTGATTGACTCGATCCGACATTCCCCCTTGAATGTACGATGCAGTTTCTCACTAATCTTTGTTTGATTGACATTAGTCGAATCAGTAATTTGATTCTTTAAATTAAAATTTTCAGTCTCCATCTGTTTATAAGGTATAGAGCGGTCTCCAAATCTTTCAAAAGTTTTTCAATAAGACTAGGATCAGTTTCGGATAAGGTATCACAATCATTATCTCGAGGATGAATAGTAATGTACCTCTTTTGCCATTAAACATGTCATCATCGACTCCAAAATCAGATGAAGATGAGGATGATGATGTCTCATGAACTTCTTCTTTCTCACCTGTAAGAGCTCTCGATCAAAGCATACCTTCTATCTCTCTTTTTCTCTTTTCTTCTCTCTCTCTAGGAGTAAGTTGAGGACAGCCATAACTATAGTGACCAGGCTTGTTGCATGTATAACAAATATCTCCTCTGTCTGCCTTAGGACTACTATCTCCTCGTCTCGATTGGTGACTTATGCTTCCTCGTCTCGATCCTTTTTCCTATCATTGTCCGAACTCTTTTCTTCTTTATCTCGATCTCGTAGTTCCTTCGACTCGATCTGTCTCTCTTATTTCTTTTGTACTTTATTTTCGAGTCTTTCATATCTTTTTAACGAGAAGAGTCATTTCCTCCTTAATTGACAAATCGATGCCTTGGAGATCTTTTCAGATTCATCTTGATGAACAAATGCTATAGTCTTTCTAGATGTTGAAGATTTTGCTTCATCTTCTTCATCTTCGATTTGGATGTCATACTTTAATGCCTTCAGATGAGAAAATAAAGTGTGATGTGAAATTGAAGATAGATTCCGAGTAGCTTTTCGAATATTAGCTTTTTCTCTCGCATCTTTTGCTTAATGACCTCAACACTTTATTGTTGATTTCTTTCTTTGTATATGTTTTACCCAAATCGGTGACTTGTTCGTAAGATTAGTCGATCTTACATCAAGTTGATCAATAGATTCTCCTTCTTTCATCTTGAAAGTGTAAAAAACATGTAATACCGATTGCAATTTGTTTTCTTTGACTCGATCCGATCCTTCACAGATTCCACAAGAGTTTCCCACATTTCCTTGGCGCCTTGCATCTTTTCACCTTTTCAATCCAATCCTTACTCAAGGTTTCAATGATCTCGGTTCTAGCAACTTGATCCAGATTATGAATCTTTCTTTCATCACTTGTGAGTTCTCGAGCTTTTCTTTTCTTGCCTCACTCTTGTTTCAAATGCAGCACCATCACTTGTGCCACCATGATAAAACTTGATAGGTCCTTCCTCAAGAACCTCCTTCATTCTATCATGAATTGCTTTGAGATGGTTCTCCATTCTAAACTTCCAATAGTCATATTCTTCAATTGAGAAATCGGGTAGACTCCTTGATTTCTTGCTCTTAACAAGACATGGTGAGATAGAAAACCAAAACAAGCTTACAAGATTTTGTTAGTAGTAATGTTAGTGAAACAAAGAAAATGAAGATAATCAAGAACAAATTTGAGAATCTTGGTTAAGACCTAGAATCAATATCGTAACAGCCTTAACACCGCTCCGATACCACTTGTTGGTCCCACTTAGTTGAGTATCTTAGGAAAACTTGAATTATCCTTCTAGGAAAAATCTAGAAGGGAGGGTTGAATAGATTTTTAGATTTTTATAAAATCTTTCAAACATAATCAAAAACTCAAGTAGCACAGCCAATTCAATTTTAAACTCAACTTGATCAAGATCAAAAGCAACCCGATATTTTAGTTTTAACTTTGATTCTCAAATCAATCTTTAAACCCGATATTTTAGTTTTAACTTTGATTCTCAAATCAATCTTAAATTAATAAACTCGGAAATTAAAATTGACTTAAAAGTAAAGTAAAGCAATAAAGAACACTGTATTTTATAGTGGTTCGGATTATGAATAATCCTACATCCACTCTCCTTCTCCAATTTGAAGAAAGGGACCAGCTTACTACTTACTTACTTACAATCGACTTACAACTTACAACTTACAAATTCCTTCGCATCTTCAAAACTCCTAACTTCTTCTCGGAATCTAACTATTACGGTGAGTTGTGGAATTTGAAGATTACATGTAAAGTGTTCTATAAACACTTAGAATTGATTTGAAAAATTCTTTTGAAAACTTGTGAATTTGTTATAAAATCCGAGAATCGAGAGTAATCATGAATTGTGAGATGTGCAAGGTTGAATCCTTATTTGAAAATGAAAATCTAGACCTATTTATAAGTCTCGAAGACAGCTTAGTTTGTTAGTTAGTTCTAACAAACTCGAAAACCGCTTAACAAACTTAATCTTGAAAACCGCTTGCTCCTCACTGATTTTAACCTACTGCCTGCAGTGACTTGGTGAAGACTCGCCTTTCTTATTCTACTCAGCTTGTCTTGACCTCGCCTCGAGCTCTTCATGTTTGTCTCCTGCAGATGACTAGATTTGAACTTGTCTCCGCACGACTTGTAACTTTCCGCCTTGGTGACTTGCTCGATTGATGACCTAGTCTCGATCGGGCTTTAGTACTCGGACTTAGTCTCACTGCTCTTCATAGTCGTCGATCATCCGAACCTACTTTTAACTCATCAAAACATTCTTGATCTAACAGACTCCTACAAATATCAATCTTCAATTGGCGGATCAATCATTTGCTCATCCATTTGGGATCATTGAAGATGTATTGGTAGGAGTTGGCAAGTTCATCTTCCTGGTTGATTTCATTGTTCTTGACATGAAGGAAGAGCTTGAGGCACCTATCATACTTGGTAGACCTTTCCTTGCCACCGGCAAAGCCATGATCAATGTTGAGAAAGGGAGCTCAAGTTGAGCTATAAAGGAGAGGAAGTGATTTACTAGAGCTCATTCGGAAGAAGTTGCTCGAGCACTTTGGAGAAGAAGACGTGTGGATACATAGAGATCATCGACTTATACCCTTCCATTGATAGGGATGATTCTACACCTTCTACTTCTTCTTATTCTTTAGTTAATGAGCATTTTGTTCCTTCTTGTAAAATAATTGCTAACAAGTCTTGTGTCTCTTTGGATGATTCTAGGAAGGAGAAAGCTCTCATGGAGCCTTTGCTTGACCCGGTGATAAGAAGCTTGATGAAGAATGTGAGAAGAATTTGACCAAGCTTGAGCATGGCTCAAGTTTGGGGGTGTTAAAGGAAAAAGGACACCACTTGAGAAGAAGGAAGTGAGCTTTGAAGTTGGAGACCAAGTGGTGTGGAATGAGTCAAATTGGAGCCATCTACTAGGTGTGGAATGAGTCAAATTGGAGCCGTCTACTAGGTGTGGAAAGACTCAAGGAAGTGTTGATGGTGAAGGAAATAAAAGAAGGAGAAAAGCTACTCTTAGAAGACAAATAGGGATGTTGCCTCTTTGCAAAAGACAATCTAGTGAGGCACAAGGAGGATCCTCATGTCTTCGATGAAAGGGAAGTATGAACTCCTTGAGTTCCGCCCGGCAAAGGACGTTAAACCTAGCGCTAGATGGGAGGCAACCCATCATTATTGTTGCTTTGGTGTGTTATGTTTTGTGCTTTTTATTTTTGGTCCATTTCTTTGAGAAGTGCTTTGGAATTAAATTCTCAAGATTGGGAGATTATGACATCATGCTATGGGATTTATTTTGAGTATTGAGCCTATTGTTGATACCATTTGGAGTTGCATATGTTTGTATCACTCTCATTCCAAACTTTGAGTTCATGTTATCATTCAAGTTTGTGGGTGTTGATTGTTTATTGTTGAAATGCATCTCTTAGTGGTAATGATTTGATGATTATTATGCCCGATTGTAGGTACACTCACTACATTTGATGGAAGTGATCGAATTGGAAGGAAATTCAAGATCAAAAAGGAGGAAAAGCTTAAAAGTTGGTGAAAATGAGCAAAAAGGAAGAGACCCGGTCTCCTCGATCGAATGAGCGACCGGGCTTAAATCGAGGGACCAAAATGGTTAGTTTTTGCATATATAGGTTCATTGGGGTCGTATAGGTCATTTTTAGGAGTTTTGGGGGTCGGGCCGGGTCCGGGAATCCGTAAAAATTTCCTGGACTCGACCTGGTCGAGGTGACCCGCACCCTCGGGTCTAGGTGTCCAGACTTAGTGAATTTTCAAAAATTGCATATCCCTCGAGTCGAGGCTGAAATTTAAACAAAGCAAGCACGACTTGAGGCCCGAGCCTCGAGTCGAGGTGGGCCGATTTTAAAATCGCGATTCAGCTTTCGTAAATCGAAATCACGAGTCGAGGGTTTACTCATTTCCGATCCCCTTTGCCTTCTCCACCATATTTCCGACCCTTTGCTCATGTTTTTCGATCATTTACCAAATTCTCACATCATATCATCATCATTTGCATCATTTTCATAATTTTGAGGATTTTTAGAATATTATTTGGGGATTTTTGTGAAGTGTGAGGGTGTTCTTCAAGATTCATTCTTAGGCCGAAATTATCAATACAAGGTACGTAATTCCTACTCCTTTGGCTTTTAGTTTCGTTCTTATGATGGATAATTGCATGGGTAGTTTGAAGTTTTGCCAATTTTGCATTTGTGTGGAAATTTCATTTGGGCATTTTTACAAACACCTTATGTGCATTGTGTGTTGGACGAATTTTGATCCTTTTGGATGGATGATTTCAATTGTTTGATGAATTAGAAGGCATGCTAGGAGTGTTGTGATATGTTGCTTATTGCCTTTGTGAATTTTGGCTTTGGAATTGAATTTGTCTAATTTTGTGAAAATTCCTAGTAAAATTAGGTATGTCATTTTGGTCAAGTGTTGTATAATTGATGATAGAAGTGCATGATTTGTGATTATTATTTGTCTAATTACTTGATGAGATGACTTATTTTTGTTGGACATTTTATGGAGCATATTGACATCATTTTGGTGAGCCTATTTGTTGTTGTTAATTATCAAGGCCATTCTTGTTGAGTATGCTATTTTGTTGGGATTTATTGTGTAGAACTTCTATTGATCCTAAGTGCTTAGTTGAATTTTTTACCAATTGTTGAGGTTTATTGCTTATTCACTTAGGGATTGTTTGTGATTAGATGTTAAGTTATGATTATTGACTCGTTCATGTGCTTAATTGCTATCATTTTGCTCGTATTGCTATTGTTGGGAGCTAATTGTTGCCTTGGGAAATTTTGCAGGAAGAATGTTTCGAGGAGTAGACGGCCATAACTTTTCCGATGAGGAATTCGGAAGAGAGACACAACCATTAGATTCACACGAGAAGATGCCGGCTCAATTAGGAATTCAGTGGGATGAGTATAGGTGGAGGAAACATATCATTCTCGTAAGCGGAGATCTACAACAAGGCTGGTGAAGACCCGCCTTGTGGACCACAACCGCATGGTCTCCATGGTCATAGAGGAGGATATCCCCGATTATTCGAGTAGGTCGGCATGTCCGGCTTCTTAGCTAAAGGCCACAGACTTATTTGAGGCTCACTCTCGAGTTCCTTTGCACGGTGAAGTTCGATAAGGCCGTAAAGACGAAGTTTCCTGCCATCACATTTGAGTTACTTTGACACGAGTACACATTGACCGTGAATGAGATCAATGAGATCATCGGTGCACCGGCTGATCCAGATGGTTCACCGCTTAATATCGACGAGAGTACAATGCTAAAAAGTTTTGGAGGAGGATTTCAGATTCGGGAGCAACGGAGCAGCCTCGGTTTGTGTAAGAGCACGAGGATCCGAAACCCGGGCCATGAGGTATCTTGAGAAGATCCTCTCTAGCACTATATTTGCCCGATCGAGGGAGGAGCCGTGGTATCCGAGGAGTTTTATGTGCTATGGTGTTTTCTACACGGGTCGATTCAATGCCGCCGCATATCTCTCGTTATTTGCTCGAGAGGGTGATGAGCACGAAATTTAAGAAGATACATTTTGGAGGTCTAATTACATTGATTGCTGAACACCCGGGCATTCCGACGCATAACTTGCGAGCACTTGAGGGCCCAGATTTGACGACCGATACCATGAGGCGTATGAAGACTCTCAACCTCACCGGTAGGACTTGGTGCTTTCAAGAAGACACCTCGGTGGCCGATTCCCTCTTCCCAACAAGAGGTTGACGGTTGTTTGGTGATCCTTGTTTTGTGACTATCAACCTCCGGATGTGGTCACAGAGACATACCGAGGCGATTGACGCCTACACCCGAGAGCATGGAGTGCCCCTAAATGAGAAGGATGATGAGCGGTAGGGTGGATCTAGATCTGGGTTACGAGGATGAGGTTGAGGGTGCGTAAGAAGGGAATGAAGAAGAAGAGGAAGTCGAAGAAGAGCGGCTAAGGAGCCGGTGCGAGATGGACGAGGACTTGAGGCCGAGATTAATTACTACGAGGCAGTGATGAGATGCATAGTAGGGAGTTCGAGGCCGGGAGCTCATCACAAAGACAGTGGACCCTCACAGAGGAGATGTGGGCCGAGCCGAGGATGCAGCTCGAGTGCCCGACTTGGGCAGGGATGAGTGCTACCGTATGATGGAGGAGTCTGTCGGTTCAATGAAGAGACGAGGAGGATGCAGGAAGAATCTCTCAAGACTCAACAAGACATGTACTCGCTCCTCCAATAGATGAGCTCGTGGAATTTCGGGTCGGGCCACTACCCTCCTCCACCGCCGTCCGATTATTAAGGCTACTCCCCTACTTCCTCATCCCTATCCTTAGTTCATTTAGCTCTTTATTCCTTTTGAGTTATTGTATTGACTTGATGATTTGTGGTGTTTTGGATGTACTTGATGATTTGATCTTGATGGATTTGTTATGATGATTTGTATGGATGATGATTATGATGTGTTTTGATTTTATTGAGCTTTATTGTCTTTGGATAACTATGCTATATTGATATCTTGGATTCCTTGATTATTTTTGGGTTAGATTTGTCTTGAGCTTCATTGTGGACTTATTGCATATCTTGAGTTATCTTGATTGGTATAGCGAGTGTGCTTGAGATTATGTACATGTGCACTTGTGCTTGATTTGCAAGACCTATTGAATTTTAATTTGGTCATGAGTTGATATGTGGCTTGAAGCTAGCATGCTTGATAATTATGTGAAGATGAATGTGATTGAGATGCTTGATTCATTGCTCAATTTAAGCCCATGAGCTTTTGTGCCTTTTTATAATCGTACATCTTATACCGTTGATTTGATTTCTTTGTGAGTGCATCATTCATGGATTTGTATGCTAGAACTTGCCATTGGACTTGTTGAGATTGATCTTTGTGTGATGTTATGAAAGTGATAAGAGGCCATGTTTGGATTGATGAGTCACTTAACCAAACTTTCTCACCAAAAACATTTGATTTCCTTAGTAAGCCATGTTGGGCCATATATCCTTATTCTTTGGCAAGCCAAATGAAATTGAAGTCATTTGCCTATTTTTATGAGCCTTATTGTCCTATGTTTAGTAGAGCTTGATTGTTGGCTAGACGATGGTGCATTGCTTGTAAAGTGTGGTGGAAAGAGGATGTGCTAAGTGATGATTGTTGAGAAAAGAAAGGTTGTGAAAAAAATTGAATTGTGGAAAATTGTGAAAAATCAAAAGAAGAAAAATTCAATTTGTGAGCTTAAGTGAAAGAAAGCTCAAGAGAATGGTGGTGTTTGAACATTGAAGTGCAAAAGAAAGAGTGTTGCTTGATGAAGATTGAAGAGATGTGCATTGAAGTTCTTTGTTAACATTCAAGTCTCTACTATTTGAGTCACTCTTACCTAAACCATCCCACGTATTCCAAAGAGCCTACATTACAACCTTGATGAAAGACCTCTTTGATTCTTGATTAAACACAAATGATTTTGATTGAAATTTAGTCTTTTGGAAGGCCTATGGTGTGCATGTTTGTGAATTTGATGATTGAGTGCATTTAACCTTTATACACTTGAGTGATGAATGAAACACTCCATTAAAGGAGCAATGATTTGAGTGTTTGATTTTTGCATTTATTTGAGCATGATTCATCATGATTGTTAGTGGATAGTTTGCATTGATACTTATGTTCATTGATGAGTCTTATATTTCTTCTATGGTGCCATGAGACATAATTGCAATCAATTCACTCCTTTGTGCTTATTTGCTACGTTGCTCGAGGACGAGCAACACTTCAAGTTTGGGAGTATTATGATTGGAGTGAATTGATGCATGTTTTAGGGTGTATTTTAGTGCAAAAGTGATCAAAAGCGTTAGAATTTGTGCATAAATGTGTAGAGTATCACTATTTTGCCTAAAAAGTATTACTTGTAAGATATTTGATGTTTTTCGTCTCCGTTTACAGGTAAATCGGTGGAATTTGGCCAAACCGAGAGTACCAGCATTCTTAGGATGAAGAGACGATCGAGACAGTGAAAACAGGGGTCGAGGTGGAGCCCGGTCGAGAAAATTCCTCGAACTCGACCTCCGGTCGAGGTCCAGGGGCCTCAACCCGAGGGTGAAGGCAATAGGCTGGAATTCAAAATTTTGAAGATGCCTCGACCTGTGGTGATTGGAGTAGCAACCGGGTAAGTGGTATTAAGATCAATCGCAAATATCGAACCCAAGGGAAAAAGTATGCACGTGAGGCCCTAGAAATCCAAGTTCTTAGTGACTATTGATGCAACAAGGATTGACACTAACACTACAAACACTTGCAAAAATACAAACTAAAAACAAGCAAACAATTGATCGAACAATTGAGATGCGAGAACAAGTACAACAATAAATGGTGGGATAGGGATGCTAGGGTTAACATCCATCAAGGAATCATCAATCAACAAGCTACAATTGAATCAAATTGCAAATCAACTAAGATAGAAAGCATTAAACCATCATGAAATTAATCACTCCATTAATAACACAATTCCTAATGTGAGTATTCTTAGTCCTTCCCATCTCTCAATGTAGAAGCACCCAATCCACACATTCATACAAAAATTAAAACCCGATTAATCCCGGATCACGTTAGCTCAACTCTCGCCTATTGCTAGGGTGATCAAACATTAATCTAAAGAGATAATTATGCATGAAGCACAATTGAGAATCACAATTAGGAAGCAATCTACTCGATTGATCTCCAATCATCAACAATCATAGCATAGTCAATCAAATCATCCTCAATTTCAATTAACCCAAGCACAAGAGAGTTAGCCCATGGTGCCACTAGCAATATCCATGGGAAGAAGATAGAATTGAACAAACACAAAACAAATCACAACAATTAAGAAATTGAAAAGAGAAGAGAGAAAGAACATCACCAATTGAATTAAATCCACAACAAGAGGAATGTTTGAGTCTTCAATATAAATTCTCAAATGAAATACAAGCTTGAATTGAGGAATCAACAAGGATCAAATGCTAAACTAGAGCTAATCTAATCAACATTAATTGAAATCTAAATCTAATTCTACACTCTACACTACCTACAATGGGAAATTGGCTTGGGGCCTAAGAAATCGCCCAAAAACTGTAAGTAACCTCCCTAAACTATCTTATGCTCTGTTTTTCGTCCAAGGGGTTTAAAAAGAAAAACTGAATTTTGGGGCCCTCGAGTTGAGGCAAGCTTGAATTGATGAATCAACAAGGATCAAATGCTAAACTAGAGCTAATCTAATCAACATTAATTGAAATCTAAATCTAATTCTACACTCTACACTACCTACAATGGAAAATTGGCTTGGGGCCTAAGAAATCGCCCAAAAACTATAAGTAACCTCCCTAAACTATCTTATGCTCTGTTTTTCGTCCAAGGGGGTTTAAAAAGAAAAAAACTGAATTTTGGGGCACTCGACTCGAGCTTGGGGTCTTTTAAAAAATAAAATAAAATGGAAATTGGCTTGGGGCCTAAAAAATCGCCCAAAACTGTAAGTAACCTCCCTAAACTATCTTATGCTCTGTTTTTCGTCCTAGGGGTTTAAAAAGAAAAAACTGAATTTTGGGGCCCTCGACTCGAGCTTGGGGTCTTTTAAAAATAAAATAAAACTTTTACATGTGCAGGGTTTGAACCCGGTCCGTGGGCGGACAGGCGCGTCCTTTGCCATCTCGGCTAGGCACAAAATAATCTTGCTTTTTATTGTATATGTTCACGAAGCTTGGCCTCGCTCTTTAAAAAAATTCAGAAAAATCCGCCTTGCAGCACTCGAACCCGGGCTTTTAGCACGCATATGTAAGAGCTTTGCCGCTTGGGCTGGCAACGAACTTTCTCATAATGTCACCCTTTTATTTATATATTCAGCTGGTGAAGAATGGCATACCTTTCAAAATAAATCAAGAAAAATACAGCTTTCTGTGGGTCGAACACGAGACCTATAAGTCGCTAAAGGCGTGCCTTGCCATTAGGCTGGGCATGTACTTGTTACCAATAGCGCCTCTTGTAATATATATTCCCCTTCAGCGTGCCCAAAAATTCAACATTTCTTCCTAAGCACCAACCTCGACTCCGAGGCGCTTCTGTGCTCGACCAATGGTCGAGTCCAGGGAATTTTGGGGACCCGACCTTCGCTCTTGACCCCGTTTTCACCCCATGTGTTCGTCTCTTCGCTGTATGACTCCCGGTACTCTCGGTTTGGTCAAATTCCATCGATTTACCTGAAAATGGGACGAAAAACATCAAAAATTCATTAATTCTTCACAAGTGATACTTTTCAAGCAAAGTAGTGATACTATACACTTTTAAGCACAAAATCCAACACTTTGCACCACTTTTTGCATTAAAATAACCCCTAAAAACATGCATCAATTCACTCCAATTATAATACCCCCAAACTTGAAGTGTTGCTCGTCCTCGAGCAACGTAGTAACTAAGCACAAAGGAGTGAATTGATTGCAATTATGTCACGTGGCACCATAGAAGATAATTAAGACAATTGAACTCATCAATGATCATATGTATCAATGCAACTATCCACTAGCAATCAAGATGAATCATGCTCAAACAAATGTTCAATCAAACACTTAACACATTGCTCCTTCCATGGAGTGTTTCACTCTTCACTCAAGTGTATAAAGGTTAAATGCACTCAATCATCAAATTCATAAACATGCACACCATATGCTTGCCAATAGACTTAATCTCAATCAAAACCATTTGTGTTCAATCAAGAATCAAAGAGGTCTTTCTCTTAGGTTGTAATGTAGGCTCTTTGGAATGGTGGGATGTTTTTGGATAAGAGTGACTAAGTAGTAGAGACTTGAATGAAAGCTAATCAATACAAAACACATCTCTTCACTTTTCATCAAGTAACACTCTTTCTTTTGAACTTCAATGATCAATCCACCATTCACTTGAGCTTTCTCTTTTTAAGCTCACAAATTGAATTTTTCTTTTTTTTCATGTTCACATTTCTTTCTTCACAATTCAAATCTTTTTCACAACCTTTCTTTCATTTTCTCAGGCATTCATCACTTAGCTCATTTTTTTCCACCACACTTCACAATCAAATCACCATCTTTAGCCAACAATCAAACTCTACTAAATATAGGACAATAAGGCTCATAAAAATAGGCAAATGGTTTCAATTTCACTTGGCTTGCCAAGAATAAGGATATTAAGGCTCAACATGGCTCACTTAGGAAATCACAAGTGTTTGGTGGGGAAAATTTTGGTTAAGTGACTCATCAATCCAAACATGGCCTCTTATCACTTTAATGACATCACACAAAGATCAATATCAACAAGTCTAGTGGCAAGTTCTAGCATACAAATCATGAATGATGCACTCACAAAGGAATCATATCAACCGTATAAGATATACGATTTTTTTAAGGCACAAAGCTCACAGGCTTAAAATTGAGCAATGAATCAAGCATTGTCAATCACATTCATCTTTATATAATTATCAAGCATGCTAGCTTCAAGCCACAAATCAACTCATGATCAAATCTAAATTCAATATGTCTTGCAAATCAAGCATAAGTGCACATGTACATAATCTCAAGCATACTCACTACATCAAGATGATACTAAAAGATATGCAATAAGGCCACAATTAAGCTCAAGACAAATTAAGCTCAAAATATACAAGGAAACCAAGACACAATTATAGCATCATCATCAATAAGCTATAAGCTCATCCAACCCCAAAATCATAGAAGAGCACAAGAGAATTAGAAAAGGAAGAGAAACACCTCCCCCAAACTTAGACAAGTCTAAGTTTGAAAGGAAGTGTTGTAGGGATCATCAAGCTTCCTAGCTCTTTCCTTCTTGATCTTGCATTTCCTTGCAATTCTAATCGCTTTCCCATTCATCTAGCAAGTGTACCTACAATTGAGCACAAGAATCTTCAATTCATTACCACAAAGAGATGCAAGTAAACAATAACGATCAACACCCCTAAACTTGAATGATAACATCAATTCAAGGTTTAGAATGAGAGTGATAAAAATATATGCAACTTCTAATGGTATCAACATTAAGCTCAATAATCCAAATCAGCTCCATAGCAAAATATGCAATTCAACTTCCTAGAGCATAAGCAAATAAATTCCCAAGCCAATTCTCCCAAAAACGAAACAAAAACACAAAGCTACCAAAAAGCACACAAAAAGAAATAAAAAGGATGGGTTGCCTCCCATCAAGCGCTAGTTTAATTGTCCTATGCCGGACTTATTCTTTCACTTCCATCTTCCTTCATCGGAATGGCCAAGGATAGCGGTCCTCCTTGCCATTATATCTCAACCTTTGAGCTTTAAAGTCATTGTTGGTCCCACTTAGTTGAGTATCTTTGGGAAAATCTTGAATTAACCTTCTAGGAAAAATCTAGAAGGGGGTTGAATAGATTTTTTAGATTTTTACAAATCTTTTAAAACTTACTCAAAATATCAAAGTAACACAGCGGTAATCAATTTTAAACTCAACTTGAACAAGATCAAAAGCAATATGATATTTTAGTTCTAACTTTAATTCAAATTAATCTTTGATTTATAAACAGGAAATAGAAAGAAACAAGTAAGTAAAAGAAAACAATAAAGAACACAGCATTTATAGTGGTTCGTATTATAAAAATCCTACATCCACTCTCCTTCTTCAAACTTTGAAGAAGGGTCTCTTCTACTAGCTTACTTACTCACTTTCCAATCGCATACCTTACAAATTACAAACCGATCTTCAAATCTTCAATCTTCTAAACTATTCTTGAAAAATCTAACTCTAGAGTGATAGAAGGGTGTTTGAAGATGTATAAGAAAGTGTTCTATAAACACTTAAAAAAACTATGAAGAAATCCTTGAAAACAATTTTTATGCTTTTTCGAAATCTTGTGAATTGTGAGAATCATGTCTTTGAATGAATAATTCGTGTGATAGATGAATTTTAATGAAGTGCCTAGACCTATTTATAAATCTGAAAAGACAGTTAGTTTGTTAATTAGTTTTAACAAACTAGAAACTGCTCAACAAACTTATTCTTGAAAACTGATCTAGACCTCACTGATTTTATTCTACTCAAATCTGCGGTGACTTGGTAAAGACTCGCCTTTCTTATTCTACTCGGCTTGTCTTGACCTCGTCTCGAGCTCTTCATACTTGTCTCCCGCAGATGACTAGACTTGAGCTGGTCTTCGACAACTTGTAACTTTCCAGCCTCTTCACTGACTTGCTTAGTTGATGACCTAGTTTGATCGCCTTAGTACTCGTGACTTAGTCTCGCTTGTTCTTCATGGTCGTCCCGATCATCC
Source organism: Paraleonurus japonicus (assembly GCA_030762865.1). Lineage (NCBI taxonomy): Eukaryota > Viridiplantae > Streptophyta > Magnoliopsida > Lamiales > Lamiaceae > Paraleonurus > Paraleonurus japonicus. The sequence goes on from CM061054.1 coordinate 30,722,949, forward strand.
GAATCTACTTTTAACTCATCAAAACATTCTTGATCTAACAGTCATGGAGGCAAATATGTAGGAGAGACCCATCATCCACATCCTTGCATTTTATTGATGGTTGTCCTCTTTTCTTTCTCACCAACAACCCTCCATTTCTTCTCTCCAAGGATGCCCAAGCACTTCTTCAATTCTTTCCTATAATCAAAGCTTTCAAGAGGCAAAATCAAATCATTAGAAGCATCAATTTCTATTAAAGTACAAATTGAAGAGTTAGAAGATTTAGAAATGCTCATTTCATTCTTCAATTCCTCATTTGGTGCTTCTAGATTTGCTTGTTCATTGTTGCTCCATCAATGGACATTCCTCTTCCTTACTCTTGATAAGGAAATTTTCCACTTCATTCTCCTTGCTTGGACCCTCTTCTTCTACATCTTCCTTTTCACTTTCTTCCTCCCCTTCTTCTTGATGATCTTCCATGATGGCTATGTTCTTCACTTGGAGTAGAAAATATTTGAGTTGACTTTTTAAAACCATGAATTGAGCTTCGGTGATTTCCATGTTTCCCTCTATTAATGCATTAACCATAGCTTTGGTTTCATAGACGTTCTCATACAAGGGAAGTATTTCTTCACATCTAAGGTCATCTTCCTCAAATTTTTCTAGCAACACTCCAAGCATCTCTTTTAATATAGCCCTCACATCATGGAGTCCCCATTCTTCATAATGGAAAGAAGCATGTGGCATTTGACAATCATATTCATAAGTTCTCCCATCATCATAGTAAGCCCCTTCCGATGCTCCTTGATACTCAAGTCCACAACATGGATCAAATTGATCATAATGCTCATAGTATGGAAACATCTCTTGAGGTGGGGGAGGAATTTCATCATATTTCCAATCTTCATAATGTGGAGAATACACCCTACCTGTCCCGATAATACTCTTGATTCCACAAGTATGAGTTGTATCCTCCATCTAGATAAGATAGCAAAGTATCAAATTCAAACAAAAGTAACAACAAACAAAAATACAAAGACAACAAGTAGCCACGTCAAACAATTCCTAAGTCTCACTATAGGCGCAAAAACTAATTTCCCGTCTGTCAGCTTGAGGTCATCACCAGCGAGATCCTCTAGAATGACGCTTAACTTATTGAAAAGACTTGTAATGGACTTAGCAGTCCATTCTCCATCAACACACACCAGCCTATCTTTTTCGCCTTTATCCTCACAAGAACAACTCAAAGATAGTTCACTTGCAAACCATCCAAAATCGCCCTTAAACAATTTAACCGGGCCTGGTCAAACCGTCATGGGAGTTCTACTCCCTAAAATAGACTTAGTCAAGATCATCATCGCAGACGATACTTCCTCCTAAGCATATTTTTCTTCAACTCATTTCTCCAATCCTTGCACGAAGATCGGGCAATCATCTTGAATGATTCCACCCAATCTTCGTCTTTGTATGTCGAGGATTCACACCTTCAAAGATTGGTGTCAAAAATCCTGGCTATCTCTTCCTTGTAATAACCACCTCTTCATCTTCGACCTTTGATTTGAAGACTCCATTCTCGTACTCTGCGTTAATGTAGAACTCAATCCCTCTCATGTCGAGGATTTTGTTCTTTTCAGATTTCTTCGAGCAAAAACTCCTCGGTCTCGATCTTTCTACTAACCCCAAGATCTCTAGAGATTCTACACCAGAGTTTGTATCGAAGTCAACGTACATCTCCGATTTAATCTTCTTGTTGTAGGCCTCCTTGTTGAAGTTCACCATCGTGGATGTGAGTCCAATGAATTTACGGTTCATAAAAGGATTTTACGAGGTTTGGTAAGTTGGGAATTTTTACAGAGTGAAAATCGGATTTCAAACTGAAAAGAAGATGGTTTTATAGGAGGAAAAGTTGGAGAAAGAGTCCACATGTAAAGTGGATTTTAACTCGATCGTTAATTAAAAAAGATTTACCGTGCTCTAGATCAAAGATTAAAAAGAAGATAAACGTTTGGGGTCCGCGCGTGGGAATAACTTAACTTTGAAATGGGGTTACTTTATGCAGAGAAGTAAGTATACTCCGACGTAAGCCTAGGTATACCTTTCTTTGCACAAAGGTTTTCTAAAGCAGACAAGAATTTGGTTGACTTAGTCCGAGAAATGATCTTGTCTGGGTTTTTCAAGAATACAACCTAGCACGATCCTTTTTTAAAACAACATTTAAGATGAGTTAACCAAAGTGCCTTTTATTTTAAAATAAACTAAGTCTTATATCCAAATATAACTAGTATATAAGAATATCAGACTCACTGGTTTTCAAAGAGCAACTCATCCGAAAACTTTGAAATAGATGAGCCGAGAGAATAATTTTTAAAACAAATTTTGAAGAAAACAAAGAAGGGGTGTGAGCAGATGAGGAGGTTTAACAAATTAGAAGATTTATGCTGATCTAACAATGTTAATATATTACCCTGCTCATGCGTATACACAAACTCAAGAAACCATTAGTAGCCAAAGTAAGTTAGATAGGATGCAATTAGTCATATGTTTTGAAGAAATCGGTGACTATTGTGTCCTTGTCCTGATTTACTTGATGTCAAAAAGTAATTGTCAAGTCAAATAAGGTCAATATGACTAATCCTTGATTCTTGATTCCTAAGAAGGAGATCAATGATATCAGCTATGTGATTGTCATTTGATACATATCAAGTCGACAATTCTTTCTAGACAAGATTTTGAAGAAAGAAAAAGAAAGAAAGGAAATACAAGATACGAATAATAGCAATCACAAATCAGGCTAAGGATGCATCAAGTAATCCTAACTCTAAACATAATTCCTTAAATCTAGATTCACTAAGGGTTTTGTAAGAATATCTCGCTCTCTCGAGATTCAGTTTTCTAATGTCATTCTTCTCAATATGATCTCTCGATGAAATGATGTCTTATATCTATATGCTTACACCTAGAATGCAAGACAGGGTTGTATGTAATGGCTATTGCACTATTACTATCACAAGAATAGGCACGATGATTTGAGAATGTTATAATCCCTAAGTTGCTGACTAATCTAGAGAAGCCGAGAGCAACTACTACCACCGCCATGTATTCACCTTTTCCTGTGGAGGTTGCAATAGATGTATGTTTCTTAGATAACCAAGAAATTAACTTGTTGCCTAAAAATTGACAAGTTCCGCATGTGGACTTCCTATCAATTTTACTGACCTCCAAAATCAATCAATAACCCGAAAGCTCGAAGTTGTCATCGACGGGTACCACAACCCAACCTCGCAGAGTTCCTTTAAGATATTTAAGGATTTTCTTAGCCGTCTCCAAATGAGTTTTCTTGGGATTTGATTGGAATCTTGTACATACCCCAACTACAAAGGCTATGTCTAGCCTACTTGCAAAGTGAGATATAACAGGATCCAATCAATCCACGATACTCCGTTGCATCCGTAGGTATCCCCGCTCATCCGAATCCATAGAGAAGTTAGTTGCCATAGGTATTTTAACTTCCCTATTAGTAGTCATCCCAAATTTATCTATAAGGTCCTTAGCATACTTAGTCGATGTATAAATATACCTCTACTCGTCCGCTTAATTTGCAAGCCTTGAAAGTATGTTAATTCTCCCATTATAGACATCTCAAACCTATTTTTCATGAGAACACCGAACTCTTCACATAAAGTCAGATTAGGTGAACCAAATATGATATCATCTACATAAATTTGAACCAATAAGATGTTAGCATCTATTTTTTTCTAAACAAAGTTCTATCTTGTCTTACCTTTTGAGAATCCACTTGATATCAAAAATTCAGACAGTGGTATCATACCAAGCTCGGGTGCTTGCTTTAGTCCATATAGAGCCTTATGGAGTTTATAGACCTTATTACTGGTCTTTGTTAGATCGAAGAGGTTTTGATGAGTTAAAAAGATCAACTCAGGATGGTCGACAACTCAAGAACACCGAGGTCAAGTTCCAATACTAAGCCGATCGGACTAGGAGGAACTGGACAAGTCACCAAGTCCGTGAAGATGCAAGTCATCTCGAGACAAGCTCAAGCCAAGTCATCTGCAGGAGTCAATTATAAAGAACTCGCACAAGGTCAAGACTAGCCGAGTAGAATAAGAAAACGAAGTCTTCACCAAGTCACCGCAGATTTGTTGCGAAAGATCAATCAAGATAAGAGCAGCTTATCAAGATTAAGTTTGTTAAGCAGCTTTTAGTTTGTTAGAACCGACTAACAAACTAACCATCTTTTCTTTTCGCCTTATAAATAGGTCTAGGTTTTCACTTTATTATATACATCACATTAACACAACACATTGTACACAATACTCGATTTACACTCTCACATCAATTCACAAAGTTTTACGAAGAAAGTTTTCAAAGTTCTAAGTGTTTATAGTACACTTTATCGTACATCTTCAAAGCTCATCAATCACTCGTAAAAGTTATATTTTTATAGAAGAGTCTAGGAGTTTGAAGAGTTGAAGATCTTTGTAAGTTGTAAATTGTAAGTTGGATAGTGAGTAAGTAAGTGGTAAGAAGAGACCCTTCATCAAGTTGAAGAAGGAGAGTGGATGTAGGATCGCTTAGATCCGAACCACTATAAATCATCGTGTTCTTTATTGCTTTCATTTACTTATCTGTTCTTGTAACTTTCACTTTATAATCAAAGTTCAATTTCGTAATTAAAGTTAGACAAATTATCGGTTTGCTTTTGATCCGATTAAAGTTGAGTTTAAAAATAAATTCCGCTGTGTTAAATTTGGTATCTTGAATTAATTTTCTAAGATTTGTAAAAACTTGGAAAATCTATTCAACCCCCTTCTAGATTTTTCCTAGAAGGTGACTCAAGTTTTCTTTAATATACTCAACTAAGTGGGACCAACAAGTGGTATCAGAGCAGTGTTAAGTTATTCGATATTGATTTTAGGTCTTAAACAAGATTCTGAATTTGTCTTTTGATTATCTTCATCTTCTTTATTTCACTAATTGTGCTACTAACTAGATTGTATAAGTTTTTGTTTTCTTATCTCATCATGTCATCTGGTAAGAGCAAGAAGTCAAGGAGTCTACCTAAATTTTTAATTGAAGAATATGACTATTGGAAATTTAGGATGGAAAACTCATCTCAAACTGATTCATGATAGAATGGAGGAGGTTCTTGAAGAAGGACCTATTAAATTTTATCATAGAGGAACCGGTGATGGCACCGGGACTCAGAAACCAGTAATCAGACAGAAATGAAAAGTTACGAACTTACAAGTGATGAGAGGAAAATCCACAACTTAGATCAGTAGCCAGGACTAAAATCATAGAAACTCTTAGCAAGGATTGGATTGAAAAAGACAAAAGGTGTAAATCGGCTAAGGAGATGTGGCGTACACTTGCAAATGTGTGTGAAGGTTCGACCAAGTGAAAGAAAACAAGCCGCAATCGCATTGCATGCCTTTGATACTTTTAAGATGAAGAAAAATGAAATAAAGAGATCACTGGATGTGAGATTAACAAATCTTCTCAACAAAGCGGTGATTTAGGAAAGAATTATTCAGAGAAGGAGATCAATAATAAGATACTCGAGATCTTTGACCAAGAGATGGAGAGAAAAGTCTAATATCCTTAAAGCAACCCAATATTTATCATTTATTACTCATCATACTTTATTTTCTCATCTTAAGGCTTTGGAGTATGATATTCAGGATAGAAGATGAGGAAGACGAGATGGAGTCAAGCACCTCTTCCAAGTCCGTGGCTTTTGTCAACAAGGAAGACACGACAAAGAATCGAATCAAGAGGAGCCGACTTATCTCTTAAAGAGCAGATGGTTTTGCTCACCAAAAGGTATGACAAATTAAGAATGAAATATAAGCGTAATAAGCTGAAGTTTGCAGGAAAGGATAGATCCGGATCAAAGTCAAGAAGAAAGGAAGATGATTCTACATATGATGATAAGAGTAGGAGCCGAGACAAGGAGGTTCGAGATCACCTATAAAAAGAAATCCTACTAGCCCTAAATCAGATAGGAGTGATACTTGTTACACTGTAATAAGCGAGGACATTTCACCGAACGAGAAGAGAAAAGAAAGAAGAGAGATAGGAGATTTGCAGATCAAAGAGCTCTTCCGTGAAGAAAAGAATCAAGAAAATCATCATCATCTTCATCATCCTCATCCGATTTTGGATCGCATAAATGAAATTTGTATTATGGCCAAAGAGGTAGTCTATTATTCTTCTTCGATAATGATTCTTATAAATGCATTTGAGATAATGATCAAACTGTCATCCAAGGATTATTAAAAGACCTAAAGATGTCTTTGATCGCTTAAAAATAGCTAGAGAGAAAATTTGACTTTAAAAGATCAGATTCAGATTCTAGCCAAAGGCAAGCAGTGATGAACTACTCAGTCCGAGGAAACATTCAAGGGGAATGTTTACCCCAGCCGAGGCTAGTACATCACCACCTTTGTCCGAAAGACTAGAAAATGAATTAAAATCTTTAAAAGACAAATTTGAAATGATATGTACTTGAGAATGAGTTAATTAAGAAAGACAATGAGAAGCTTGTCTTCAAAATGAGTCAACTTAATAACTCACAATCGATAATAGATCACATCTTTAGTACTTCACAAAAATCCCATGATAAGACAGGTCTTGGTTATGATAAAAATAATAAATCAGATGTTCAAGAACCTAGGAAATTTGTGAAGGCATACTGAAACCTCAAAAGAGATTAAAATTGGTCCTTGGAAACCACTTAGTCGAGATAAGGATCGCTTTTCCCATCCAAAACTAAAATTCAGTGAGAATTCCATATCGACTAAGAGAGTTCCAAGAACTAAGATAAGAAGAAATTCTTATTATAGTCCTTTTGATGGGAGAAGTAGATGCTATCCCACGTTTCCTAAGATCAAGAAAATCACTAAATTTGAATACAACAAATTATCATTTAAGAGTGATATGATTGTGGATGATTTGGTAGACAGACTGTGTCCGATTTACTATTTGATAATGAGATTTTTGTTTGGTTACCCAAAGTGATTATTGACCTTCAAGGACCCAAGATCACTAGGGTACCTCATACCTAATTTTTCTTATAGGATTCACAGGGACTATCACTCAAGGAGGAAATTCTTGCTTCAATATGATACATAGACAGTGGGTCGCTCACAGATATGACTTGTAACAAGAAGCTACTATCAAATTTTCAAAATATTGATGGTCCTAGAGTACTATTTGGAGACAACAATTGTGGACGGACTAAGGGAGTAGGTACCTTGATTATCGAGAGATGTTCGTATCTCGAGGTATATTGTGTAGAAGGTTTAAAACATAATCATATCTATTTCCCAACTTTGTGATAAAGGTTTTCTTGTAAAATTCTCTAAAGATAAATGTGATATCTCGTATAGCTCCTCGACAAGGTACTTCTAACTCGGCTTCGAGACATGGTAATGTCTATGTGGCCAACTTTAATAGTTGCCCCAAAGATACTGTCTCGGTAGCTAAGGGTGGAGATGACCTCACTGGCTATGGCACAAGAGGCTTAGTCATCTCGAACTTCAAGACCCTTAGTAAGCTAGCTAGAAAGAATCTTGTTAAAGGGTTACCTGAGAAATTATGTTCTACCGATCTCGAAATGTGATGCATGTCAATAAGGTAAACAGCCCGTGCACTCATTTAAAAGTATTAACACATCCTCATCCGAAAGAGTTTTACAACTCCTTCATCTTGATCTGTTTGGACTGCTTTCACTTCTCACTTTAGTGGAAGAAAATATACTCTTGTTGTGGTTGATGATTTTCTAGATACACTTGGGTAATATTTCTTTCCAAGAAAATGTGACCGTGAACAAGATCCCCGATCTGCTCGCATGCATTCAAAATGAGAAAGGTGTTAATATTGTTAAAATAAGAAGTGATAAGGGCACCGAATTTTTAAATTCTTGTTTATCTAACTTTTTAAATGAGTGTGGAATTATTCATGAGACATCATCAGCAAGAACTCCACAACAAAATGGAGTAGTTGAAAGAAGGAATAGAACATTGAAAGAAGTGGCCAGGAGCATGTTAGCCGAGTATGGAACCCCTCACAGTTCGGGTCGAAGCCATCAATACCGCTGCTATACCTGCAATGTGCTTGCCGCTTAAAGACAAGAGTAAGACTCCATATGAGATCTGGAAGGGTAAGATTCCAAGAATCTCATATTTTCGGCTTTTGGTTGTAAATGCTTCATCCATAACAATGGGAAGTCTAAGCCGAGGACCTTTGATGCTAAGGCACCGATGGAATATTCTTGGGATATTCTAACACTTCCAAAGCTTTCGAGTCTTCAACAAGATAACTCTTTGTGTGGAGGAAACTCCTCATGTGGTTTTTGATGAAATTCATTCCTTTTCGTATAAAGTGAATCGATTACTAAGGATCTAGATAAAATTGAACTAACCAAAACTAAACATAGAGCCTTTATCCGCCTAGTCTTGATTCGATTCGATGAAGAAGAATCCCCATCCGAAAATCAAGGTGTTAGAACAAGATTGTTTTGATGAGTCAAAAGATTATTTCGAGATGAGCAGATGATAATAAAGAACAAGAAGATCTGAGTTCTAGTACGAAGCCGATCGTAATAGAACAAGAATAGTTCAAGTCACCGAGACTAGGAATCACAAGTCATCTCAAGACAAGCTCGAGTCTAGTCATCCGCAGGAGACAAATATGAAGAGCTCAGACGAGGTCAAGACAAGCCGAGTAGAATAAGAAAGGCGAATCTTCACCAAGTCACCGGCAGATGAGGAGATTAAAATCAGCTTAGGAGCAAGCAGCTTTTCAAGATTAAGTTTGTTGAGCAGCTTTTTAGTTTGTTAGAACTAACTAACAAACTAACTGTCTTTTCAGACTTATAAATAGGTCTAGGCACTTCATTCTAAATACATAATACATAGAATATCCAAGTTTTTCAGCAAATAAGCACAAAAATAGTTTTCCACGAATTCTCTATAGAATCTTCTAAGTGTTTGTAGAACACTTCACTTCACATCTTCAAATACACTTCTTTGTTTTAGAAGATTAGATTTTGAAGGTTGATTAGCATCTTTGGAGGTTTGAAGATCAAGTTGTAATTTGTAAAGATTGTAAGTAAGTAAGCAAGCAGTGAAGACCCTTCTTCAAAGTTTGAAGAAGGAGAGTGGATGTAGGATTGTTATAATCCGAACCACTATAAATCCGGTGTTCTTTACCGCTTTCTTTTAATTTTTGTTCAAGTTACAATTGTGTTAATTCAAGATTAACATTCAGAATCTTATCTAAAATCAGTATCACCTTGCTTTTGATCTTGTTAAAAGTTGAGTTTAAAAATTGTTTTTCGCCGTGCTTAATCGATACTTTGAATTGATTTTGAAAAGTTTTAAAAATCTACAAAATCTATTCAAACCCCCTTTCTAGATTTTGTTCTAAAAGGTTATCTCAAGGTTTTATTCAACTCAACACTCGGGGACCAACAAGTGGTATCAGAGCAAAGATTAAGTCTGTTCGATATTGATTTTAGGTCTTTAATAAGATTCTGAAATTATCTTGAATTTCTTCATTTTCTTCTTTACTACTAATAAGTTACTAATTAGTTTGTGGAGTATTTTGTTCCTTTGTTTCATCATGTCATCGGGAAAAACAAAAGTCAAGAAATCTTCCAGAATTCTCTATTGAAGATTATGATTACGGAAATTTAGAATGGAGAATCACCTAAAAGCCATTCATGATAGAATGGAAGAGGTTCTTGAAGAGGGACCTATAAAACTTTATCATGGAGGAACCCAAGACTTTGGAGCCGAGCCACCAATCCAGGACTGACATAAGAAAAAGAAGAGCTCGAGTTAACAAATGATGAAAGAAAGGTTCATAATCTTGATCAAGTAGCTCGAACCGAGATCATTGAGAATCTAAGTAAGGATTGGATTGAAAAGGTTAAAAGATGCAAGACTCACAAAGAAATGTGGGAGACTCTAGCTGGAATTTGTGAAGGATCTGAACGTGTCAAAGAAAATAAGCTTCATCTGTTTCTACATACATTTGACATGTTCAAAATGAAGGATGGAGAAACTATAGATCAATTGGACGTAAGATTGACTAATCTTGTGAACAAAGCGGCCGATTTGGGTAAGACTTACACCGAGAAAGAAATTAACAACAAAGTACTCGGATCTTTGAGCAAAAGATGGAGAGAGAACGCAAATATTCTCAAGGCAACACAAAATTTGTTAGCCATATCACAAAGACACTGCTTTTCTCTCATCTTAAAGCATTAGAATATGACATTCATATTGAAGATGAAGAAGATGAGGTAGAGTCATCTACATCAGAAAATAAAGTAGCATTTGTTCATCAAGATGAATGCAAAAGATCTCTAAAGCATCTCGATTTGTCCATAAAAGAAGAAATGGCTCTTTTATTGAAAAGGTATGAGATATTGAAGATGAAGTACGTAAGAAACAAAAGAGACAGATTAAGTCGAAGGAACTATAGATCGACAGGATGAAAAGAGTTCGTATAATGATAAAAAGAAGTCGGCTATCGACGAGGAGAAAGTAATCCAAAGGCAGACAGAGGAGATATATGTTATACATGCAGCAAACCCGGTCACTACAACTATGATTGTCCTCAACTCACTCCCTCAGAGAGAGAGAGAAGAAAAGAGGAAGAAAAGAGATAGAAGGTATGCCGACTGCAGAGCTCTCTTAGGCGAGAAAGAAGAAGCTCATGAGACATCATCATCCTCATCCTCATCTGATTTTGGGTCGATGATGACATATGTCCGATGGCTAAAGAGGTACATTACTATTCATCATCGTATAATGACTGTGACACCTTATCTCGAATCGATCCCAGCCTTATTGATAAACTTTTGAAAGATTTGGGAGACCGCTCTATCTCGCTTATAAACAGATAGAGACTCGAAAATCTTAATTTAAAGGATCAAATTTGATCTAACTAAGGTCAATCAGACTAAGGAAAGTGAGAAACTAGACTGTACATTCAAGGGGGAATGTCGATCGAGATGATCACTGCACCTTGTCCGATAAGACAGATAAGTTAGAACAGAATCGAGTTCTTTAAAAATAAAATTTTTAAATATCTATTACGAGAATGAAAATTATAAAAGGACTAACATGGGAATTAAATCTCAAGTTGGGACTTTTGAATAATTCTCAAACCACAATAGATAAAATCTTCAATTCATCTCAAAAGTCTAGTGATAAAACTAGATTAGGTTTTGATAGGAGTAAGAAGAATGATCCTATAAAACCTAGAGTCTTTGTCAAAGCAACTAAACCTAAGGTAGAAACCTTATTCAGTCCCTCGGAAACCAAAGGATTTAATTACCTCATCCGATACTTCAAAAGAAAAATCGACGAGGAAAATAACTCCTAAGGCTAAACCTAAGACTAAATCAATGATCTATCCTAGGTATAATAGCTTTGATGGAAGAAGCAGATCTTATCCATTCTTACCAAGATTCAAGATAATTTCAAAAGATCAACCGAATCGGATTGATCTTGAAAGTCTTATCTTAGTAGATGATATGGATGCAAGCATCAATCTATGGTTTTAAGGAACATTGATATTTTTATCTGGATTCCTAAGAGTCAACTTAACATGAAAGGACCCAAAATACAAAGGGTACCTAAGCAATAAATTTGTATTTGCAGGAAGACAAGAAGATAGTTGATAGAGGAGATATTCTTGAGGTCATCCGGTATATTGACAAGTGGTTGTTTCAAGCACATGACCTATGAAAGACGACTTCTCTCTAACTACCAAACCATTGATGGACCTAGAGTAATGTTTGGTGATAACAACTATGGACTTACTAAAGGTGTAGGAACACTAATGATTGAAGATGTTCAAGTTCATGAAGTTTACTATGTGGAAGGATTGAAGCACAACCTACTATCTGTTTCACAACTTTGTGATAAAGGGTTTTGTGTCAAATTTACTCATAATGCATGCTATGTTTTAGATGGTTTAAATGAAAATATTTTGTTAGCTGGAGTAAGACAAGGTAACATTTATGTTGCTAACTTCAAAAGTTGTCCTAAAGATACTTGTCTTGTTGCTAAGAGTTCGGATGACTTAAGTTGGGCATGGCACGACGACTTGGTCACTTAAACTTCAAAACTCTTAACAAAACGGCAAGAAAATCTTTAGTTAAAGGGCTCCCTAATAAAGTATTTTCAAAGAACCATGTATGTGTTTCTTGTCAAAAAGGAAAAGCAGACCAAAGCTTCTTTTAAAACAATAAGTAGTCCTTCTTGAGAAAGGATTAGGAACTTCTTCATATGGATCTGTTTGGTCCAATAACTCCTCTCGGCTTTAGTGGAAGAAAATACACCTTAGTAATTGTTGATGATTTTTCAAGATTTACTTGGGTTATTTTCTTGTACAAAAAGAATGAGACTATGACCAAGATTCAGAATTTCTTAAAAGATTCAAAATGAAAAGGGATTAAATATTGTTAAAATTAGAAGTGATAAAGGTCTTGAATTTCTAAATAAATTGATTTCTAACTCTTGCATTGAGAATGGCATAGCTTAGGAAACATCTGACAAGGACTCCACAAAGAAATGGAGTGGTTGAGAGAAGAAATAGGACTTTGAAAGAGACAGCTAGAACAATGTTGTCTGAATTCAACACTTGCTCATAGGTTTTGGGTAGAAGCGGTGAATACAGACTGCTATGTTCAAAATAGAAGTCTGAATATCAAGGATATGTGTAAAACTCCCTATGAAATTTGGTAGGAAGATCTCCCAAAATTTCATATTTTCATATATTTGGTTGTAAATGTTTCATACACAACAATGGGAAATCTCAATTAAAAACCTTTGATGCCAAGATAGCAGATGGGATATTCTTAGGATACTCATTTATATCAAAGGCATATAGAGTTTTTAATAAGACAACCTTGTGTGTAGAGGAAACACCCCATGCGGTATTTGATGAATCTTCTCTTGAGTTTGAAAAGACAGGGGACATCACAAAGATATCGGATGATCTGGATAAGATGACCGTCAAAGGATCAACCATAAAATTCTACACTCAAGAATCGATTCGGATGAAGAGGAAGAATCGAGACAAAGGAAAGGAACACGAAAGAACTTCCTCAACTGATCTAACAATCGATCGACGACCAACAACATATCGGTGATCGGGCGACTAACATCACATCAGCCCGATCAGGTAGAGTTGTCGAGAAGGTAACATAGAATCATCTCGAAATAAACAATTCGGACAAGACACCATCCACCGTAAAAGATAAAGGTAAGAAAGTAATGTCATATCACCCAGTGAGCGAGATAATTGGACATTTAGACTCTAGTGTCCAGACGAGGACCCAACTAAATCAAGATTATATGTTCGGTTCCTATGTGTCATTACTTGAACCTAAATCAATTCTGTAAGCTCTAAATCGATTCCAATCGGATTAATGCCATGCAAGAAGAACTAAATCAGTTTCAAAGACAAGATGTTTGGGAGCTTGTTGAAAGGCCTCATCATCAAAAAGTCATTGGAACTAAATGGGTCTTTAAAAACAAGAGGGATGAAAACAATATTGTGGTTAGAAATAAGGCCAGACTAGTTGCTCAAGGTTATTCACAATCGGAGGGTATTGATTATGATGAGACCTTTGCACGGTGAGCTCGTCTGGAAGCCATAAGATTGTTTTTAGCCTATGCATCTTTTAAAAGATTCATAGTTTTTCAAATGGATGTTAAGTCAGCTTTCTTAAATGGAATCTTAGGCGAGGAAGTTTATGTAGAGCAACCCCTGGCTTTGTCAAAGGAGACAAGGTTTACAAACTAAGGAAAGCTCTATATGGACTTAAACAAGCACCAAGAGCTTGGTATGACACCTTGTCTGAATATTTAATTCAAAATGGTTTTGTTAAAGGTAGAATTGATAGAACTCTCTTTTTAAAAAAATTTGGTTGTGACCTTTTATTAGTTCAAATTTATGTTGATGATATAATATTCGGATCAACTAACATATCTTTGTGTGAAGAATTTAGTAGTCTTATGAAAAGCGATTTGAAATGTCCATGATGGGTGAGATGACTTATTTTCTTGGACTTCAAGTCAAGCAGACAAAGAAGGGAATATTCATAAACCAAGCCAAATATACAAAGATCTTATTGAAAAATATGGGATAGGTACCGGTGAGAAGCTAAAATACCTATGATGACAAATTTTTCAATGGATCAGAATGAGAAGGGAGAAGATATTGATCGGAGGCGAGTATCGAGGTCTTATTGGTTCTTTATTATATTTAACTGCAAGTAGACCTGATATTTCATTTGCGGTTGGAGTTTGTGCTCGATTTCAAGCTAATCCTAAGAAAAGCCATCTTGAAGCAAAGAAAGAAAATCCTTTAGTATTTGAAAGGAACAAGAAATGTTGGATTGTGGTATCCAATGATGACAACTTTGAGCTGTCTGGATACTCAGATTCGGACTTTGGTGGGTGTAAGATAGATAGAAAATCTACATCCGGTACTTGCCAATTAAGTCGATTTCATGGTTGTCTAAGAAACAAACCTCTCGTAGCTACTTCCACAATCAAGCCGAGTATATGGCACCGGAAGTTGTTGTTCACTGATCTGACAAGTCAACAGCCTAAGGGACTATAATATTATCACCAAAGATGTACCTATCTTTTGTGACAAGAATAGTGCCATAGCTATTACTCGTAACCCAGTCCTTCATACAAGATGTAAGCATGTAGATATCGACACCATTTCATCCGAGACCATGTAGAAAAAGGAGATATCGACTTGAGAAGATCTTGACCGACTTTCAAAGAGCAGACATCTTGACAAAACCACTAGCAGAGACGAGGTTTAAAGAATTATCTGTAGAATTAGGTTTATTAGATGCTTCATTAGTAAATCTCTAATTCTGTTTTTTTAATTCTGTCTCTCTCAATTTAGTTCATTATGTCTAGAAGGAATTATCACTAGATTTGTGTCAAAGGACAATCAGGTAGCTGATATCATTGATCTCCTTGTTAGGAATCAAGAATCAAGGATTAGTCATATTGACCTTATCGACATGATAATTACTTATCGACATATGGTAAATCGGCAAGGGCACAATAGTCACTGATTTTACGAAAAAGCCGATGACTTTCTACACCCTATCCGATCTACCTCAAGCTACTAATAGTCTTTCTTGAGTTCATGTCTTTGCAGGAATAGGTCACATATCATCTCGTTTCACCTCATCTGCTTCTCAAATCTTTTATTACGATATTTTGTTTCTTTTTCTAAATAAATTCCATATTTTTTTATATATAAAAATATTTTTGGATTGTTTGGATGAAAAATAACTTTAGAAAATTAAATCTAAGCCCATTTTTTCCCTCAAAAAGTTGAAACTAAATCGGTTTCAAAATCAGACAGTTACTTTATCGATGACTTTATAAACTCATCTGCTTTGAAAACCCTTATACGAAGTAAGGTAGTCCTAGACTAACGTCAAGAATACTTACTTCTCTGCATAAATTAACCTATATCCGTCAAATCAACAGTCTATAAAGTAACTTTACGCATTTCAAAGGTTAGTGTATTACACGCGCCGAATCCCAATCGCTTTATCCGAATTTTAACCGTTGATTCAAAGACAAGAATTCATTTCAAATAAACGGCTTAGATTAAGATTAGTTTTCAAAGTGGTTTCTCTTTCCAAACTTTCCCTCCTATAAATACATCTTCTTCTTCCCTTAATCATTTTTCACTCTCGAGAAAACTTGCATATATTTCAAACACTTTTCCAAAATTCACAAAATTTTCAATGGCATCTTCTTCCAAAACCACCAAAACCCACAAACCCAAATATATTTCAACCAACATTTCTCATTTCAAAATGAATGAGGAATATTTTAAAACCGTTTAAAGGCAGAAATGTATGTTGATTTTGAAACATCCCAAGACCCGTAATCAGCAGAAATTCTTCGTCTTCTTGAAGCATCGCGACTCGGAGGTTTTCTCTCAATGAAATCTCCCGAGAATAGAACAGGTGATCTGTTGGGGGCAGAATTCTGGCAAGAATGGAGGATACTCGGGATGGGTTTGATACCTCGGTAGATGGGACAACTCGAGTTATTCAAGGGAGAATATATCCAGATTTTCGATACGTCAATGGAGGGAGTTAATCCATTGACGTATAAGGAGGACGAGTGGGAGGCATCTTTTGATATGATGGCCGTGGTGTCGCAGAGGGGTACAAGAAGGGATTTAAAGAAGAACCTTCTCGAAGGAAATATAGGCTGTTGATGACGGTGGTCACAAAGGCGGTGTTGGGTGAGCAAAGCTCATATGATGGGTTAACCAAACTCAGATTGTGTATGATGCGAGCCATCCTGGATGGGGTTCTTGTGAATTGGGTAGATTTGTTGATTTACAAGTGAGGGAGGAAAAGAAGCGACTAACCTTCAAATTGTCGTGAGAGGGTTGGATTCCCACTTCAACAAATCGGCTATTCAATAAAATCACCTGTTCTAATAGAAGGGCTTAACAGTGAGGCCGACTGGAGAATAGGCACGAAAAAGTACTCCAAGCGAAGGGAATCGACCAAGGATGACAGGCTTGGAGGAAATCCAGACTCGAGGCGATGAGTCCGATCTGCAAGAGCTCGAGAGGCTGAGGCGGCAGTGCAGAGGTCCAACAACCAGCAAGCTGAACCAGTGAGGTGCCTCCGAGTGAGATCGAAGCGAGAAGGACATGAGGAGGCAGCGGTGAGGTCGCGCCTCAAGTAGAATCGGTTGAAACAGTGCTGCGGTTCCCAAGGTTTCTCGAGAGGAGAAGGAAGAGGAGGTGGTGAAAGTCGTGGAGAAGAAGAAGGGAGAAAGCTCATTCTGCTGCGCTGCAAAGTCACCTCAAAAGAAGACGAAGAGGAGGAAGCTGATATTCCTCTGGTGAGGAGGCCAAGACGAGCAGCTCAAAGCTCAAGGCTCCACCAAATCTGGTAGCTCCGAGCAAGCAGATGGAGTTATCAACCCCGCTACCGAGAGGAGGTTCGATCCTTCGAGATAGCGGTGAGGTTGGTCACCTGGAGGTTCCACCCTCCTAGCCAAGGAAGCTGCTCTCTCCCCTATTCAGAAAGCAGTACAAGTGTTTCCCCCATCTCTTCAATTATCTCCCGCACCCGGCAATGAAGAAATGCCCCAGGCTGGCATTTGTGAGCCTCGATTCAGCTGAAATCCCACCAGTCAAACAGTCAATGAAGGGATATCCCAGGTGATATCCCAGAGCCTCTTCAACGGCTATCTCCCCATGATCCAAATCCAAATCCCACCAATGAACCCGAACATACCTCATCTCAACCACCAACACCCATATTACCAACCTCATCTCCCATTACCATCCCTACCATACAAACACAAACATCTTCCCCAACTCCATCCGAACAAATCACTCTCCCTACGGTCAAACCTCACCAATTCCAATCATATCCTACTCCTCTCTTCCAATTATTCAAACTCAATCTATCCCTCTCCCATCCACTCAAACAGAACCCATACCCTCCTCGTCGATTCCTCAACCGAGGATGATGACACCGATCTAAGCCCCACCACTGCTATCTCCTCCATTCTATCCCTTGTCGAGAAAAAGATAAATGCAACCTTCGGAAGGAAGATGGAAAGGAAGACAAGGAGAATGGTCAAAGTCATTACACACACAATGATAGCCAGACATGAGAGAAGTAGAGGTAAACCTACCGATAAAATCATAACTACTACTAACCTTGTCTTTGGTGACAAAGTAAAAGCAATGGAGGCTGGTGATGGCTTTAAAAGAAGAAGTGAAAGGGTATAATCATTTGGTAGTAAATGAGCTGGTGTAGACCACTCAGACTTCAGGGCCAAGTGCAACACATTGGATGAAAAACTCACAGCCTTGGCATTGAAGTTAAAAAGGGGGAAAAAGCGAGAAGGCTGAAAAGAGACAAGCCCTCAGTGTGGTCGAGGAGACAAGCCAACACGGTGATCCGGAGGCGGCCGGGAGGAAGCTCGAATCAAATCGATGAGTGGCTGCACTCAGTGAGGGTGAGTCAACTTGAAGAAGTTGTAAAGGAGGATGAGGAGAAGAGAAGGAAAGAAGAAGAGGAAAGGATGAGAAACTCTTGGCTCGGTTAAAAGAAGTTGAATCTGAAGGAGCGAAGGAAAAGGAAAGGAAATAGCGGTCTCGAGCCGAGATCAGGTGAAATTGTTACTGTGGCTACTGCTAAGGGAAAAGGAAAAAGAGAAGCCGATTATTCTAATCTCTCGGATGAGTAGATCAAAAGAATTAAAAGAGAGATGGAATTCTATGGCAAGAAAGAGAAAAAGAGGCAGAGAAAAAAAGACTCCAATGTTTTACGGAGTCCGCCGAGCGAAAATGGATGATCGAGATCAAGGCGGCGGGAAATTCGGACCATCTCCACAACACATCTGCTCCTCCTAAGGTGGCTTGCGGAAAGTATTCGGTGAGTACGAGAGAGAAAAATCTGGAGGGAATGTGGATGTACTATTGGTACATTCTTAAAGCCTCAGGGAGCAACTCAACAAGATCCAGATTTTGCTTGGCACGAATGGATTGAAAAGGTAGACGCAGACTTCTATGCTCGATTCTGGAAGAAGGCGATGTAGAATTCAACGTCAACCCGATCTCTCCGGCTTTCGAGTATGCCATTCTGCGAAGAAGCCTGATGGTACCCTAGACCTAGGCGGGTTCGGGGATTCTAAAGAAAGCAGAGGCCGAACTGGACTTACTCAAGAAGAGGATCTGCGGCTTAGGAGGCGTGTATTTAATTGGTGATGATCCTGCAGACGAAGAGCAATGGGGAGTCCGATAGAAACAGGATTTTTCTTTTCCTTATTTCTATTTTCTATTAGTCTCCATCTCGTAATCTTTGTAAATCCAATGTGAATATACTGTGTTTGATTCATTTTACTTGTCTTATTTTCTTAAAGTTATCTTCTTGCTTTAAGGAAAACTTAAAATTTTTCTAAGTATAAGTCATCCGAGAATTTTATTTCTCGGTCTTGAAAAACTTTTCCTAAAAATTTATCTAAGTCTTAAGACTCAATTTTTCTTTTTAAGTATATTTAAAAGAGTAGAAAGACTTAAAGTTTTTTTAAGTGCTTTAAATGTGAATAAATCTGTTGTAATGTGAAGAATGTGCTTTGATATACCTATCTAATGATTTTGATAAACTACGAACTAACTTTAGCTGTGAGTGTGCCTCTTTTTTTTTTTTGTAGGTTTTAACTTCATCAAAAAGGGGGAAATTGGTAGAACAAGATTGTTTTGATGAGTTAAAAGATTATTTCGAGATGAGCAGATGATAATAAAGAGCAGTGAAGGCGAGTTCTAGTACGAAGCCGATCAGTTAGGACAAGAATAGTTCAAGTCAGTGGAGACTAGGAATCACAAGTCATCGAAGACAAGCTCGAGTCTAGTCATCTGCAGGAGACAAATATGAAGAGCTCGGGCGAGGTCAAGACAAGTGAGTAGAATAAGAAAGGCGAATCTTCACCAAGTCGGTGCAGATGAGGAGATTAAAATCAGCTTAGGAGCAAGCAGTTTTCAAGATTAAGTTTGTTGAGCAGTTTTTAGTTTGTTAGAACTAACTAACAAACTAACCTGTCTTTTCAAACTTATAAATAGGTCTAGGCACTTCATTCTAAATACATAATACATAGAATATCCAAGTTTTTCGGCAAATAAGCACAAAAATAGTTTTCCACGATTTCTCTATAGAATTTTCTAAGTGTTTGTAGAACACTTCACTTCACATCTTCAAATACACTTCTTTGTTTTAGAAGATTAGATTTCGAAGGTTGATTAGCATCTTTGGAGGTTTGAAGATCAAGTTGTAATTTGTAAAGATTGTAAGTAAGTAAGCGGTTAGTGAAGACCCTTCTTCAAAGTTTGAAGAAGGAGAGTGGATATAGGATTGTTATAATCCGAACCACTATAAATCCGGTGTTCTTTCTTTTGCTTTCTTTTAATTTTTGTTCAAGTTACAATTGTGTTAATTCAAGATTAACATTCAGTATCTTATCTAAAATCTAAGTATCGGCCTTGCTTTTGATCTTGTTAAAAGTTGAGTTTAAAAATTGTTTTTCGCTGTGCTTAACTCGATACTTTGAATTGATTTTGAAAAGTTTTAAAAATCTACAAAATCTATTCAAACCCCCTTTCTAGATTTTGTTCTAAAAGGTTATCTTAAGGTTTTATTCAACTCAACACTCGGGGACCAACAAGACAACCCCTCTCCCGGACTCCATCCGAGGAGACACCCTTGACATCACCGGTGATCGCAGGGTCAGCAGATGAAGGGGGAACGTCTGCTCGAGCAGAGTCGATGAGTTGCCACCGAGTCTCAAGATGAGGATCCTTCTACTCAAATAGGCAAGAGGATGAGAAGTTATCATCCAACCGACCAGATCATTGGGGACCCATCCAATAGTGTGCGTATACGAACTATGGTTGATTCTCAAAGTACATTGCTGTTGCTATGTATCACTTCTCGAGCCTAAGTCTATTGAGGAGGCTTTATCGTAATCCAAACTAGATAAGCGCCATGTAGGAAGAACTGCATCGGTTTGAAAGGCAAAATGTTTGGGAATTAGTGGAAAGACCCTTGCATAGAAAGATTATAGGCACCAAATGGGTGTTTAAGAATAAAGCAGATGAGAACAATGTTATTGTTCGTAATAAGGCAAGATTGATAGCTCAAGGTTACTCACAAATCAAGGGATAGACTATGATGAAATCTATGCTCCAGCTTGTCGATTAGAAGCAATAAGGTTGTTCTTGGCATTTTTTGCTTATAAATCTTTCAAAGTCTTTCAGATGGATGTCAAGTCTGTATTCCTAAATGGTGTGTTACTTGAGGAAGTCTATGTGGAGCAGCCTCTCCGGGTTTAAGATCAATAACAAGGTCTATAAACTCAATAAGGCTCTATATGGATCAAACAAGCTCCCAGAGCTTGGTATGATACTTTATCCGAATTTACGATTTCAAATGGTTTTTCAAAAGGTAAGATAGATAGGACTCTGTTTAGAAAGGAAATAGATGGTGACATCTTGTTGGTTCAAATCTATGTAGATGACATTATTTTTGGTTCACCTAATCTGAATTTATGTGAAGAATTCGGTGTTCTCATGAAAAATAGGTTTGAAATGTCAATGATGGGTGAATTAACATATTTTCTAGGCTTGCAGATTAAGCGAGATGAGTAAGGGTATTTTTATACATCGACTAAATATGCTAAGGACCCGATAGAGAAATTTGGGATGACTACTAGCAGGGAAGTTAAAATACCTATGGCAACTAACTTCTCTATAGATTCGATGTAATAACCCAAAACCCAATTATAGGATTTTATATTTAATTTTCTACGTTTAGGGATCATTTTATTTTATTCCAATTTCATATGTGGTTTTCTTAATTTTTCTCCAATCGACGAACGATTTTTCGACCCAAAAATCTACCGATACTTTTCGAACTCACATCCATAATCCAGATTTGTTTAATAATGATTAATTACCAATAGTCCTTTAAAGGTGAGAAACACTCAAGAAAACCCTAAGAAAAATGTTTGTTCTCCGTCGCGCATTTTAATAAACTTTCGGAGCTGAAACTCGAACCGGAAAATACCGAAAATTCAACGTCGAGATCACAATACTGTTTTAAAGAGTGGGCTGCCAAAATGACAGCCCAATTTTCCCAAAACCAACTGGCCATGTGGGAGGTTAAAGGGGGAATAGTGCAAATGGTACTTTTTCACCCATAACTACACTCTAATGTCATACCTTGTGTACCACCTTTCCCTAATTCCCTCCCCACCACCCAAACTGCCGTCCCTCTCCCCTCTTCCTCCCTTCTATAAATAGGTTGCTGCCTTCTTTATCTTCCACACAACAAAAGGCTTTGGGGCTCTCAAGAAAAGGAGGAAAATTCTCCAAGGGTAAGTCTCTAAAACCCCCTCTTAAGTCTTATGTTTCCTCTTAGCTTAGGAATTCAGGAAAAATATGATATGAGGCCCTAAGAACTCCTTTTTACATGATATGATCTTATATGGAGTGCTTGAGTCAGAATTTTGGTGTTTGGAGTGAAAATGGTGAAGTTATACTTGAAACATGAAGCTGCCAAAACCATGCCCTACCCACGACCTGTTTTTGTAAAATTTATTCGGACCCTTTACACCCGTTTAAAATTCATGAAAAAATTCCTAGATGTAGTATTTGAAGTGTAGAATAACATACTAAAATTTCGTGGCCACTGGTTTTTGTATACTGAGAATAAAATCATGAAATATTATGTGACGGAAGTGATCCGAAACTGGGAGCAGTGAATCATTTCTTTTATTTCTTCCCTTTATGATATTTATAAAATTCTAGGAAAAATCTGGGATGTTCCCCTTGATGTGTTGTAAATCATAGTCAAAAATCATAACTTTTCGTTTAGTACTTTATGAGATAAAATTCGTTTTCTGAGTACCTGGTCGACATTCGACGCATAGGGTTATTCTCATAAGACATGTCCAAGAATCGAGCCAAACGATAGATTGAATGTTCACGATTTTTCTGGACAGAATCCATAAGTCAAATGGCTTGGTTCCCTGAATGAAAGTTGTTCATACTTGAGTGCTGCATCACATGTTTTAATTTCATAATTTTTGGATATTTCTGCAGAGAGTTATGGATTTTATAAGTTAAGGTCACTCTTTTTGCCGAAACAGAAATTTAGAGTCCTTATTACAAAATCTGCTATAATTTCGTAACTCAAATGAACTCGGACCCTCAATAAACTTTGTTCTACACTGAAAGGTGTACAACATATTAAAATTTCATAACTTTCCAATGAGTCTAAGTATTTTATTTCATTTATGCATGTATAGGTATTGGTTCTTCATTGATCGGTACTTGATTAAATTAAATGGCCAAAACTTTTAATGAAGTGCATGTTTGAATATCGAATGTTATACACGATACTTTATGAATGCATATACTTGAGTGTCTTACGTGTTTTCTTGAAAATGAACGGAATCGAAAGTCCCAAATTCGGGACCCACAACCGTAGTACACTAACAAAGCCGTTAGACATAGGATTTAACCCATAGAAGCTTTTGATAAAATAAAGTACCCTTTCTTCATTCAAAGCCTTGCACAATAAGATCAAGAACCTAAGTTTCTAATGGACAAAAGAGTTGTCGAACTAAACATACAAATTGTGCTAGGTAGAGTACGGTCGGAACCAGGCCGAGACTTTCGTCACGAGAGGCCTAAGCAATCAAGGAGTTAGACTTTTCTCTTAAAAGTTCTCCAGGTGGGTGACACTATCTGTATAGCTAGTTAATGTTATATGGACTGTTGTCAGTTTTCTGAATCAAACATAAACAGCTTTTACCGAAAGACGCAAACAACTCAAAAGCATGCAAATGCACAACTCCTAACTATAAGAATATACGAGAACAAGTTTCTTTTACTTTGATTATTTGTTTTTATATGTTACATACGAGAGTTAGTATCTCTATTGATCTGCAGAGGGCGAAGCCCTATATAAACGGGAGAAATAAGGTTGGAAGAGGGTTTGGATTGTGTGCGTAAATGCCACTAGTGCCACCTCACGGGAGCAATAAGGATGGTAGAGGGTTTGGATTGTGTGCGAAATGCCACTAGTGCCACCTCATTTGGGACGGAGAATTATGGGTCTCGACGTATTAACGTGTCATTCCACAATGTGATTACGGGATCAACGCACTAGCGTGCCATCTCAAATGTGCTATATATATATGTATATATATATATATATATATATACTAATCGCAAAGAAAGATGAATCTCTTAATCGAATAAAGTTGAATGATGAAAATCTTATAAATCAAGATTACCTTGTACAAATGGGCTAAATGCCGCAACGCATAACTAAAGATAAGAGAAGAATAAAAGATTCCATTATTTCGGATTTTCTGTCAATCTGTATAACAAGATACAAAGTTACCCATCGAGATTCCTATCTCACTCTCCCAAACTTAATATTTTCGGGTTGCGAGAATGAGGCCCGAGAGCTGCAAAGAGACGACCGCTTCCCACTCTCTCTTAATTAATAAATAAATCGTCTTAGTAACTTTCAATCTTTTGTAACGAATACTTTACAAATTTTATGTTATTACCTCCCCTGGGAGTTGTACTCACGGATGGTTTGATCAAAGTAGATACTCGATCTTTTATTTTAAAAGAGAACCTCTTCACCAAGTAAAGTGTTTCGTAAATTTTCCGCTGCAACTTAATCGTTTGTTATTCAAAAGAAATTTTAGGCCTGGTTTTTATATTTCACTAAGTGACGACTCGGGTTTAGGACGTTGGACCCAGAAGGTCGACTTCGAATTCGGGCGTTACATCGGATGAGCAGGGGATACCCACAGATGCAACGGAGTATCGTGGACTCGATTGGATCCCTTCTCTATCTCACCGCAAGTAGGCCGACATAGCCTTTGCGGTTGGGGTATGTGCAAGATTCCAATCTAATCCCAAGAAAACTCATCGGAGACTGCTAAGAAAATCCTCAAATATCTCAAAGGGACTTTACAAGTTGGGTTATGGTACCCAAATGATGACAACCGTGAATCGGCAGGATATTCAGACTACGATTTTAGAGGATGTAAGATTGATAGGAAATCCACTTCAGGAACTTGTCAATTCTTAGGCAACAAATTAATTTCTTGGTTATCTATGAAACAGACATCTGTTGCCACCTCCACAACAGAGGCCGAATACATGGCAGTGGAAGTTGTTGCTCTCAACTCCTCTAGATTAGTCGGCATCTTAGGGATTATAACATTCAAACATCATCTGTTCCTATTTACCGTGATAGTAATAGTGCAATAGCCATGACATACAATCCGTTTCGCATTCTAGGTGTAAGCATATAGACATCGTGCATCATTTCATTAGAGATCATGCAGAAAAGAATGACATTAGAATAGAAAAGATAGCCACGTAATCACAGAGAGCGAGATATTCTTACAAAACCATTAAATTTGAATCTAGGTTTAAAGAATTATGTTTAAAATTAGGATTACTTGATGCATCATTGGCTGATTTTAATTACTATTGCTTGCATCTCTGCTTTGTGTTTTCCTTCTTTCTTTCCTTTCTTTAAATAAATGTCTAGAAACAATTATCGACTAGATATGTGTCAAAGGACAATCGGGTAGCTGATATCATTGATTTCCTTTTAGGAATCAAGAATCAAGGATTTGTCATATTGACCGTATTCGACTTGATGATTACTTATCTCGACATTAGGTAAATCAGACAAAGACACAATAGTCAGTTGATTTCCATAAAATCGATGACCATTGCATCCTATCCGACATGCCTTGGTTACTAATGATTTCTTTAAGTTTGTGTCTCTGCAGGAATAGATCACGATCGATTGTTAGATCGAGATAGAATCAATTCATATGTTATAAACCTCCTCATCCGAACACCTCTGCTTCCTTGTGTACCCATAAAATTTGTTTTCAAAAATATACTCTCAAATCTTTTTCATTAAAATTGTTTAGAAAGCTGATCCTGGAAAATCTAATCGAGTCTTTTTTTTTAAAATAAAACACAGTATTTAACTTGTCTTAAAACCTGCTAAAGAAAGATAAAACTAGGTTGTTTTTAAAACTCGCACAAGGTCTTTTATCGACGATTTCATAACCTTGTCTGCTTTAGAAAACCTTTATGCAAAGAAAGGTAACCCTAGGTTGACGTCAGGTGTATTTACTTCTACGCATAAAGTAACCCTACTTCGGTCAAATCAACAGTCTACAAAGTTACTTTTTACGCATTTCAAAGTCAAATTATCTTCACGCTACTGAATCCAAATCGTTTATCCAATTTTTAAACCATTGATTCAAAGACAAGAAATCATTTCAAAAAAAGCGGCTTAGATTAAAACCTGTTTTTCCAAACAGCTTTCTCTTTCCAATTTTCCCTCCTATAAATACATCTTCTTCTTCGTTCAAACGTTTTTCACTTTCGAAAATATACTTAACCTCCGCAAAATTTCATACTTCTCAAAACCCTTCGTAAATTTTTATGAGCCATTCACAAAAACTTATTGGAACAACTGCTACAATGGTGGACATTTATACGAAACCTTAAACAAGAAAATCAATCGAGGAGATGTATGTAGACTTGAAACCACCACCAATGAAGAATCGAGGCAAATCCTTAGATTATTGGAGAGGTCGGGGTTAAAAACGCTTTTGTTTGAAGAAGTCTGAATCGAACAAAACACTTGACATGAGAGGCGTAGAACCAGAGATGGGACATATGAAAACGGAGTTTTGGAACTGCAGTCTACGGGAAGAAGCTGGTGGTGACGACGGCGGAGGTGGCCCGTATTTTTAAACCAGTGATGAGGGTGTCAATCCCCTCACATACAAGACAGAGGACTGGTAGAATCATTCGAGATGATTGCACGAACTTCGATGAAAGACCGGCGATCGGAGCTGAAAAAGAATATGCTCCGACGGAAATATCATCTCCTAATGACGATATTGACAAAGGCTATTCTTGGGGAGCGAGAACTCCCACGACGGACCGACTTCGACCCATGTCTTTGTATGAGAGCTATCTGGATGGGGTCCAAGTCAATCGGCTGAAGCTGGCTTGAGCAAATTCGAGACAGAAAGGAAGCGTGGAGTTGAAAGGTGGGAAGTGGACAAAATCACCGTTATTTTGGAGACCTGCTGACCACCCGGAAGGATGGTGTGCGAGCCTATACAAAAGCGAAGGGGCTCCTCACCAAAGACGAGATGATCGGCGGGCCGGTGATTCCGATGTTGAGGCGAGTGAGGTAAGGGTGCAAGATCCCTCGGTTGAGGAGGAAGAGGAGGAAGAGCGAGCAGAGGAGCCGACCGTGAGCTCACTGAGGCTTCAAAGCCAATGAAGGCTGAAGGAGAAGGCAACAAAGAGGAGGAGGTTGGTGAAAACCTCGAGAAAAGGGGACATCATCTGTGCTCGGCCTAGCCTGCTTGGCTGAAAAGGCCTTGACCTTGGAGATAGCAGCGGTGTTGATTGGAGTGTATAGGGTAAGAGCTATTAAGACCAATCAACAAATATCGAACCCAAGAGAGAAAGTATGCGAACGAGGCCCTAAGGATATGAGTTCTAGGTAACTAGAGTTGCAACAAGATTTTGGACTAAAATCAATACAAAATTAGCAAGAACTTAAATTGCTAAACTATGCAAGCAATATATCGAACACTTAGAATGCAAAATCAAATAGACTAGAAACAATGGGGAATGGGGTGCAAGGGATAATCTCCATCAAGGAATCCATAATTAACAAGCTATAATTGTATCCAAGTGCAAATCAATCAAATTAGAAAGCATAAACCATCATGAAATTAATCACTCCATTAAAATCACAATGCCTAATGTGAGTATTCTTAATCTTTCCCATCTCTCAATGTAGAAATTCCTAATTCATACAATCATGCAAAATTGTAACCCGATTAACACCTAATCACGTTAGCTCAACTCTCGTCTATTGCTAGGGTGATCAACCATTAATCAAAAGAGACAATTTTACATGAAGCACAATTAAGAATCACAATTAGGAAGCAATCTAATTCAATTGATCACACTTATCAACAATTATAGAGTGAGGCAATCACTTTATCCCTAATTTCAATTATCCTGGGCACAAAGCTATTAGCCCATGGTGCTACAAGCAAAAGCCATGGGTAGAAAATCTAAGAAAGCAATTAAATCACAAATCAATACAAACAATGAATTAAAGAGAGAAAAAGGTAAGAACATCACCAATTGATCTTCAATATACAAAAATAGGAATGCTTGAGTCTTCTACAATACTTGAATTCACCTTCTCCAATCTGAAATTACAACTTGAATCTTCAATTTCAAATGATCAAAATGCAAACCTATGGATTACTAACTTGAATCTAATCTAAATCTAACAATCTAGTGCAATTACAATGGAAATCAAGCTACAAATTGAGAAATTTGCCTAAGGAACCACACTGAAACCGCTCTAAAGCTGCTTGAATGAGTATATCCTCTGTTTTGGCTTTAAATGGCTTTAAAACTGAATTTTTCGAATTTTGGGGTCCCTCGACTCGAGCTTATGGCCCTCGAGTCGAGCTTCAAGAGTCGCCGGCACGCTTTGCAATTTTAACTCCTTGCCTCAAGTCGAGGCTCAGCCCTCGACTCGAGGATCCCGCCATTTCTCCAACCCTCAACTCGAGGCACTGCTTTTTTCAAATGTTTTCCCTCCATCCTCACCCTCGACTTGAGGCTTTTGGTCCTCGACCAGAGCTCGAGTCCAGGGAATTTTTGGACGGGACTCCGGCCCTAACCCCCGTTTTCACCCGTGTTGTCCGTCTCTTCATTCTAAGCATGCCGGTACTCTCGGTTTGGCAAAATTCCACCGATTTACCTAAAAACGGATGAAAAACATCAAAATCTCATTACGTACTACTTTTTAGGCAAATAAGTGATACCTTACACATTTATGCACAAAAACCACACTTTTGATCACTTTTTGCACTCAAATAAGCCCTAAAAACATGCATCAATTCACTCCAATCATTTGTTGTCCAGGCCGAAGAGGTACGGGAGATAAGCTCGAGAGAGGACTCCTCCCCTCTCCCAAAAAGGTACAATTCTTTGGAACCTCGGCCCGTCTCTCCCCCTCCCCTCCCTAACCCACTCGAGGCAATGAAGAGGTGACCCGGTGGCACCTCGGAGCCTCTTAAACAGCCTACTCCCACTCAAGTCCAAGTCGAACCTCATCATCTTCTCTCCCCCAAACTCAAACCGCTTCTCCACCCCCATCCCCATCCGATTATCTATCCTTCCTCACCGGACCCGTCTACTCACTAACTCCTATATCCACCATCTCCCCCACTGCTACCATCAACCTCAACCCACAGTGAAACCACATCATCTTCTCCTAAACCTACCACTTCACACCCAACCTCATCTCCACCACCCACCTCATCCGAAATTCCACCCTCCATCTTCTCCACCACCCGAAATCCCCCTCCCCCACCATCGACGCACTCCACATCTTCTCAACCCTCCCCTCAAGTCCAAGCTCCGGATCTCTCCCAAAACATCTTTGGAGATATCCAGATGCACTCCCCAGTCCAACTACCCTCCCCCTCCCCCTCCTCCTCATCCGAATCATCCGAGGAGGAACCCGATCCAATCTCTGCCATCTCTTACGCCTTTGAAGGCCTCGCACCAAAAATCATCACTAAGGTAGAAAAGATGATGGAGAGGAAGACGAGGAAGGTGATTCGAGCGATCACAGAAATAATGCTCGCCAATATGCGGATTGCCGAGATGAATATCTCCCGCAACTTATCGAACAATCTCGGCACCGCTTATTGGTAGTCGGGCCGGGCAACCCGGAGGAGGAGGTAAGGTTGCTCAAGCGAAGGTGGCCGCAGACAACAAAGTCTGGTTGATGCTCTAACCTCGAGACAAATCCGACTTAGGGTTCGTTGTCTTTGCTCTGGAAGATTAGCTCCAAACCCTTAAGGATGAAGTTTAAAAGGGAGAAGGAGCCGAGGGAAGGTTGGACACCCTCACAGTGGAGTCATGGCTATCACAGACAAGCTCGAATCTAAAGCCGACACAACCGAGTTGGAGGCGGCTAAGGCAATCAAAGTAAAATCGAGATGAACTTACTTGCCTTACAACCGAGGGTGACCCAAATTGAGGATGCCATCCAAGAGGATGAGGAGAAGAGGAAGAAGGAGGACGAGGAAAAGACAGAAAAGCTGCTAGCCCGCCCGAAAGAAGCCGAGAAGCCCGAGACC
The DNA here is from genome assembly GCA_030762865.1 of Paraleonurus japonicus. Lineage (NCBI taxonomy): Eukaryota > Viridiplantae > Streptophyta > Magnoliopsida > Lamiales > Lamiaceae > Paraleonurus > Paraleonurus japonicus. The sequence continues at coordinate 30,752,813 of CM061054.1, forward strand.
AAGGGTAAGGGCAAAGGGAAAGCAACAGCGGCAGAGGAGAAGGAGTCATCACCGGCTTGACCCGGCCCTCTGCACCAGCCGAGCGCAAAAGGAAAGAACCTGACTTCTCCAACCTCTCGGCTGAGCAGATCGAGATGGATACATGCCGAGAACGAGATGTACGAGAAGAAGGAGAAGAAAAGGTTGAAAAAGCTGGGCAAGGGAGCCGAGTGAAGTGGGATAGGGATTCGAGGAAGTGGGTATCAAAGGCTGCAGATGAAGCCGACTTCCAACCCTACCACCGCACCTCGGCTCCTCCTAAGATCTTTGGTGGAAAGCATACGAGAGGAGTATAAGAAGAAAGCTATGGATGCCAAGTGGATGTACCACCGGTATATCTTGAAGAACTCTATTACCGGAGCAGGTTGATGAAGACCTTCGAGTGGCATGCACGGATGGAGAAGGAGGATGCCGAGTGTTAGGATTAGAATTTGTATGTTTTGATGATGTTCCTAAAACCTAAGTGTAATAGGACCAGCTGAACACTCGTTAGTCGGTGATGATCTAGATAGGGTTTATGTCTTAGTATAGTTAAACTTGCTAGGCTTGACTGAAGAGATGTATTGATTGAGAATCGAAGGCCGCCGATAAGAAGACTTAAGGATTTAAGAAAGATCTCGCTCGAAGTCATCTAGAAAGGCATCGTGAAGATAAAGAAGAGATAATAAGACATATGCATAAAGGGTGTTATCAAGAAAGGTTTAAGTGAAGATAGCAAGGTTGGAATCCGTGCTACAACAAGCTTTAGGAACTGTCTTTGGAGCAAGGTGTAAGGTTGCTAAAGTTGACTTTGAGAGATTCATCGGGGTTAACGAAAGTCGAAGGATAATTCAGTAGATATCCATAATCAATCTAGAGAAGATTGGATTATCAATCAAGATCAATCAAGATATAATTGATTGATATCGGACAATCAATTATCCAAAGTCAAACAAATCTTCCAACGATCACTTACTATTTCTTTGAAGACCCGATTGACAAATTAGTCTAACGGCTAGTCAATCTCGGGATCATATAAAATCGAAGTGAAGGATTTTGAATAGACATACGCGAGAAACATCAAGAAAAATCGATCTTCACTCATAGCAATACACGTATAATTCTTCGTACTTGCAATCGATTCAATACGTTGATACTCTTAAAAGAGAGTTATTTTTGGTCAAGGAAGTGTAAATCACCTTTCATTATCTCGGTGCGAGAAAAGGTTGATTGTTTGAGATCTAAGAGTTAACACTCGAAGATCACATTGATTGTACCAAGGGCAGGAACTTGTTAAACTTCCTATGGTCGAATCCTCGAGGAGATTAGAGGAGATAAGACCAGTTTTGGTGGATAGTAAGGCCCCTGTGGAATCGGGGAGAGTGGACGTAGGATCGTTATATCCAAACCACTATAAAAATCTATGTGTCTTTACAAGCTTTACGCATTCATACTTATAATGCTCATTCATCATTGTTTTAGTAAACTTACACTAAACTTGCTAAGTATTCATCTCCAAGGTTTTCATCAAAAGGGTTTTTCAAATACACACGAGATTAGCTTCCGCACCATCAAAAGACTTCGAGGTTCAAGTCTCGGGTCACACCTAGCACACTCGAGTACCTTCTTTGTAGAAGACTTCAAAGCCTTCTAATCTCACACTCACTCACGAAAAGTCGAAAAAGTTTTGAGTGTGGTAAAGTCTATTCAACCCCCTTCTAGACTTTCCACCTCCTTACACATCTCATCCGGGACCAACAAGTGGTATCGGAAGCGGTGGTTCAATCGACCACCGGCTTTGGTTACCAATAGTCTTTTAGGAAAGACTGTTGTGGTCACACAACAGATCTTTTGAAAAACCATTTTCACAAAACTCATTGCATTCTCGTGCATATCGTTTTTATTACTAATAATGAGTTCTCTTAAGAGCTAATAAGAGAAAGCTACGAGTTTTCTATTGAAGACTATGACTACGGAAATTCCACATGGAAAATTATCTTGGTGCAATTCATGATAGAATTCTTGAAACCCTTGAAGATGGACCATTAAAGTTTTACTTTGAACCGGTAAGTTCGAAGCGGTGTAGCGAAGCATCTACACGAGAAGATTGAAAAGAAAAGAAGTGAGATGTCAAATGATGAAAGGAAACTATTTAATCTTGACCAAGTTGCTCGGTGAGATCATAGAGACACTAACCGAGAGAGCTTACAGAGAAAGTCAAGACATGTAAGACTGCCAAAGAAATATGGGAAACTCTAGCACTCATGTGTGAAGGATCGGAGCAAATTAAAGAGAACAAGTTGCAGTCCATTCTACATTCATTTGACACCTTCAAGATGAAGCCCGATGAGACAATAGATCAATTGGACTTAAGGTGACAAATATCATCAATAAAGCAAGTTCTTTGGGAAAATCTTACACCGAGAAGGAGATCAACAACAAAATATTGAGATCTCTAACTAGCAAGTGGAGAGTCAAGATTACGGTGATTAAAGATACAAAAGAATCGAGCAAAATCAGTCATCATGAGCTATTTTCGCATTTGAAAGCTCATGAATATGATCTGAAACAAGAAGAAGACGAGGATGAAGGGAATTCAAATTCCACGGGAAAGGAAGTTGCTTTTAAAGTCACTTCAAATCAATCATCTAAAGAACCTATTGGAGAGGATTTAAGCTTGAAAGAGCAGATGGCTCTGCTAACTAGAATGTTTGATAAAATGAATTCAAAATTTGGGAAATATAGAAGACATTGGAAGAATACAAAGAAAGCTGGTTTCGAGATCCAGGAAATAAATCTTCGACAAGAGATCGAGAAGATTCCAAAGAAGACAGAAGGTTCAAGACTCGAGAAAGAAGAAAAGAAGATAGCCCAAGAAGAAGAGATTTCTCTCCTAAAAGGGATTCTAGCCCAAGAAGATCTTCAAGAAGTGATGCTGTTATAATTGTCATAAATCGGGACATTTCGGCTATGATTGTCAGATTTAACTCCTAGAGAAAGAGAAGAAAAGAGATTGATGAGGAACGAGAAAATTCGGTGACAAGCGTGCTTTAGTGACCGAAGAGGAGGATACTCTTTCAAGTGATTCAACATCATCTTGAGACTTCTCTTGAGACAATGATCATGTCTTATGGCAAATGGAGATGAGGTATTTTACGATTCCTGTTCTTCGTCCGCTTCTCGTGTTTCTTTTGTAGAAGAGTTTGACCGTAACTTTGTTGATAAGTTAATGGAAGATCTCAAAGCTGCTATAAACGCTTACAATCGTGTGGAAAAGGAGAATGTGAGCTTGAAAGAAAAAATTGATCTATTTACACAAGAATCTATTAGCAAGACATACCGAGACACTAACAGATCTTAATCGAGATAACTTGAGAAGAATTAAACACTCTTAAAGTGAAGTATCTTGAGCAGTGTCTGCTGGTAGAAAGGTTGCTTCTTTGAGAATCTTGAGAAAACCAATCGGTTGAAAATTCTACAAGCAAAGTTCGATGAACTTTTCCATCAGCATGAGCGTGTAAAATCAAGTGAGGAACGTTTAAGTTTGAGGTTAGATCAACTGAACAAAGCTTCTTATGCGGTTCAAACAATAGTTGAATCATCTCAAACACCTAACGTAAAGAAGGGAATTGGTTTTACCATTGCCCAATACTCACGAGTTCAAACAAGTGTACTTAAGAAAAGTACACATGTTAAGGGTAATGATTTGTTAGGAGAGGGTTCCAAACCTAAACCTACCGATAAGGGTAAAGGTTGTGACCCAAAGAAATCGGTTGGATGGGAAGAAGAGTAGTTATACTCAACAACCTAAACAATGATGAGGTATCAAAAGAAGGGGGAATCCCAACTTAAGAAACCTCGGCAAGGTCGGAAAAGTAGACGTCACCGAAACCATCTCGAGGAGGCAGTCTCGGTGAAGACTATACAACCTAAGCAAACTTCAAAGCTTGCTGAACGGTCTACTAAGCCTTACGTGCCTGTGAGATATGAATCTTTTGATGGCTCAAGTAGAACGTATCAAAACCCTCGGACCATTGCACGGTGGCTGATCACTCCATACTGAAGACCTCGGAAGGGTCGAAGTATTACGGAAGGAACACGGTCGACACCCATAGACATACATTCAAGAAGGCACCAAAGGATGAGATTGTCTATGTTGATATGTATGGAAGAAGGATAAGATCTTCGAATTTAATAAGAAGAGTCTATTCCTATGGATTCCTAAAGACTGTGCTAACTCTCAAGGACCCAAATCTAAAGGGTACCTAAAACTTAACTAAACATGCGGGGACGCCGTGGGACATGAAAGAGAGGTTGCTGGAAATCTTATGCAGTACATCGACGGTGGGTGTTCAAGCATATGACTGAAAACAAGCAACTCTTGAGCTTAATAAAATCACAAAATGGCCACACGGGTGGTATTTGGAGATAATAACTTTGGGATAACCAAAGGTGTTGGGACTCTATCCATTGGAGATGTACGTGTTGAGGAAGTTTTCTACGTGGAAGGATTAAAGCATAACTTGCTTTCGGTTTCACAATTCTGCGATAAGGGATACTCGAGTTAAGTTCTCTAGTTCTCTGTGTGTTGTTTTGAGTGGTTTAAATGATCGGAGTGCTTTTAACCGGCTTGAGAAAGGGCAATGTTTATGTTGCGAGAATTTCGAAATGTTCAAGCAATACATGCCTTGTAGCAAAGAGTACTTGAAGCTAGTGGTTATGGCACAAGAGACTTAGTCATATAAATTTCAAAATGCTAAACAAGATAGCCAGAAGTCTCTTGTAGAAGGTTTGCCAAATGAAGTTTTCTCAAAAGATCGGATCTGCGACTCGTGTCAAAAAGGAAAGCAAACTAAAGCCTCTTTCAAAGAAGTTTATGTATCAACGTCAAGTAGGGTACTACAATTACTTCATATGGATCTGTTAGACCAAGTAGAGTTTTGATGAGTTAAAAGGAACAATCCGGATGAGCGAGACAACGTTGATAAACGGCTCGAATCGAGTCGATTCTAAGTGATCGTGAGATCGGGTCAAGAGCCGATTAAGTTAGGCTGGAGATCAAAGTTTACAAGTCATCCGAATACAAGCTCAAATCTTACCATCTGCAGGAGACGATCATGAAAAGCTCGACGAGGTCAAGACAAGCCGAGTAGAATAAGAAAGGTAAGTCTTCACTAAGTCACCGCAGACGAGTAGGAAGAATCAGTGAGGTCAAGAACAGTTTTTCAAGAATAAGTTTGTTGAGCGGTTTTCATTTGTTAGAATTAACTAACAAACTAACCGTCTATTCGAGACTTATAAATAGGACTAGAATTTATTTTTCTAGACACTTATGCAAATTTGATTTTTCACACTATTCACTATTGATTTCACAAAGTATTTTTCAAGACAGATTTCAAATATTTTCTAAGTGTTTATAGAACACTTCACTTCACATCTTTAAAAAAAAACACATCTTGTTCTTAGAGTTAGACTTTAGAAAGTTGATTAGATTTTTTTGAAGAGTTGAAGATCAAGTTGTAATTTGTAAAGTTTGTACGGTAAGTAAGTAAGCGGCTAGTGAAGACCCTTCTTCAAAGTTTGGAGAAGGAGAGTGGATGTAGGATTGTTATAATCCGAACCACTATAAATCCTGGTGTTATTTCTTGCTTTCTTTAATTTACTGTTCAACTTAAAATTTTGTTAATTCAAGATTAAAATTCAGGATCTTAACTAAAATCGAATATCACCATGCTTTTGATCTTGTTAAAAGTTGAGTTCTCAATTATATTCCTCTGTAATAATTTGATTCTTTGAGTTGATTTTGTGAGATTCGAAAAATCTACAAAATCTATTCAAACCCCCCTTTCTAGATTTTGTTCTAGAAGGCTAACTCGAGGTTTTATTCAACTCAACATTCTGGACCAACAAGTGGTATCGGAAACAGTGTTAAGTCATTACGATATTGATTTTAGGTCTTGAATAAGATTACGAAATTATCTTGATTTTCTTCTTTTTCTCTTCTTTTACTAACGGTGCTACTAATTAGTTTGTGGAGTATTTTGTTCCTTTGTTTCATCATGTCATCGGGAAAAACAAGAAGTTAAGAAATCTTCCTGAATTCTCTATTGAAGATTATGATTACTGGAAATTTAGGATGGAGAATCACCTAAAAGCCATTCATGATAGGATGGAAGAGGTTCTAGAAGAGGGACCTATAAAATTCTATCATGGAGGAACCAAAGACTGAGTGAGTCACCGAATCTTGGACCAGACAAGAAAAGAAGAGCTACGAGTTAACAAATGATGAAAGAAAGGTTCATAATCTTGATCAAGTAGCTCGAACCGAGATCATTGAGACTCTAAGTAAGGATTGGATTGAAAAGGTTAAAAGATGCAAGATCACAAAGAAATGTGGGAGACTCTTGCTGGAATTTGTGAAGGATCGAACAGTCAAAGAAAATAAGCTTGATCTGTTCTACATGCTTTTGACACATTCAAAATGAAGGATGGTGAAACTGTAGATCAACCGGACGTGAGATTGACTAATCTTGTGAACAAAGCAACCGATTTGGGTAAGACTTACACTTAGAAAGAAATTAACAACAAAGTACTCGAGATCTTTGAGCAAAAGATGGAGAGAGAAAGCTAATATTCTCAAGGCAACACAAAATTTGTCATCAATATCACATCACACTCTCTTCTCTCATCTTAAAAGCCTTTGGAATATGACATTCACATTGAAGATGAAGAAGATGAGGCAGAGTCATCCACATCTGGAAAAACATTAGCATTTGTTCATCGGAATGAATGCGAAAAGATTTCTAAAGCATCTCGATTTGTCTCGTAAAAGAAGAAATGGCTCTTTTGTTAAAAAGGTATGAAAAGGCGAAGATGAAGTACGAAGAAACAAAAGAGACAGATTAGATCGAAGGAATTATAGATCGACAGGGGATGAAAAGAGTTCGAGATAATGATAAAAAGAAGGATCGATCAAGAAGTCATAGGTCACATATCGAGACGAGGAGATAGTAGTCCAAAAGCAGAAGAGGAGATATATGCTATACTTGCAGCAAACTCCGGTCACTACAGCTATGATTGTCCTCAACTCACTCCCGAGGAGAGAGAGAAGAAAAGAGGAAGAAAAGAGATAGAAGATATGGACGAGAGCTCTACTAGGCGAGAAAGAAGAAGCTCGTGAGACATCATCATCCTCATCGATTTTGGATTAGATGATGACATATGTCTAATGGCTAAAGAGGTACATTACTATTCATCATCGAGATAATGACTGACAACTTATCTGAAAGCGATCCCGATCTTATTGATAAACTTTTGAATGATTTGGAAGCCGCTCTATCTCGCTTATAAACGAGATAGAGGCGAAAATCTTAATTTAAAGGATCAAATTTCTGATCTAACTAAGGTCAATCAGACTAGGAAAGGTGAGAAACCAGATTGTACATTCAAGGGGGAATGTCGGTGAGATGATCACAGTACCTTATACGATAAGACAGATAAGTTAGAACGAGGCTGAGTTCTTTAAAAATAAAATTTTCAAATATCTATTCTGAGAATGAGAATTATAAAAAAACTAACAGGAATTAACTCTCAAATTAGGACTTATGAATAATTCTCAAACCACAATAGATAAAATCTTCAATTCATCTCAAAAAGTCTAGTGATAAAAGCTGGATTAGGTTTTGATAGGAATAAGAAAAATGATCCTATAAAACCTAGAGTCTTTGTGAAAGCAACTAAACCTAAGGTAGAAACTTTATTCGGTCCACAGAAACCAAAGGAATTAATCACCTCATCCGATACTTCCGAAAGAAAAATCGAGACAAGGAAAGTAACTCCTAAGGGTAAACCTAAGACTAAATCAAAGATCTATTCTAGGTATAATAGCTTTGATGGAAGAAGCGAGATCTTATCCATTCTTACCAAGATTCAAGACAATTTCAAAAGATCAAGCTGAATTAGATTAATCTTGAAAGTCTTATCTTAGTAGATAGATATGGATGTAAGCTTCAATCTATGGTTTTAAGGAACATTGATATTTTTATCCTGGATTCCTAAGAGTCAACTTAACATGAAAGGACCCAAAATACAAAGGGTACCTAAGCAATAAATTTGTGATTGCGGGAAGATAAGAAGATAGTTTGATAGAGGAGACATTCTTGAGGTCATCCGGTACATTGATAGTGGTTGTTCCAAGCATATGACCTATGAAAGGCGACTTCTCTCTAACTATCAAACCATTGATGGACCAAGAGTGATGTTTGGAGACAACAACTATGGACTTACTAAAGGTGTAGGAACACTAATGATTGGAGATGTTCATGTTCAAGAAGTTTACCATGTGGAAGGATTGAAGCACAAGCTACTATCTGTTTCACAATTTTGTGATAAAGGGTTTTGTGTCAAATTTACTCATAATGCATGCTATGTTTTAGATGGTATCAATGAAAATATTCTATTGGCTGGCGTAAGACAAGGTAACATTTATGTTGCCAACTTCAAAAGTATCCTAAAGATAGTTGTCTTGTTGCTAAGAGTTCGAGATGACTTAAGTTGGGTGTGGCACAGACGACTTGGTCTCTTAAACTTCAAAACTCTTAACAAAATATCAAGGAAATCTTTAGTTAAAGGACTCCCGATAAAGTATTTTCAAAGAACCATGTATGCATTTCTGTCAAAAAGGAAAAGCAGGACCAAAGCTTTCTTTTAAAACAATAAGTAATCCTTCTTGAAAGAATTTTGGAACTTCTTCATATGGATCTATTTGGTCCAGTAACTCCTCTCGGCTTTAGTGGAAGAAAATACACCTTAGTAATTGTTGATGATTTTTCAAGATTTACTTGGGTTATTTTCTTGTACAAAAAGAATGAGACTATGACTAAGATTCGAATTCCTTAAGAAGATTCAAAATGAAAAGGGATTAAATATTGTTAAAATCAGAAGTGATAAAGGTACTTGAATTTCTAAATAAATTGATTTCTAATTCTTGCATTGAGAATGGCATAGCTCAGAAACATCTGCGGCAAGGACTCCACAACAAAATGGAGTTGTTGAGAGAAGAAACAGGACCTTGAAAGAGGCGGCTAGAACAATGCTATCTGAATTCAACACTCCTCATAGGTTTTGGGCGAAGTAGTGAATACAGCTGTTATGTTCAAAATAGGAGTACGATTGTCAAGGATAAGTGTAAAACTCCCTATGAAATTTGGAAGGGAAGATCTCCCAAAATTTCATATTTTCATATATTTGGTTGTAAATGTTTCATACACAATAATGGGAAATCTCAATTAAAAACCTTTGATGCCAAGATAGCAGATGGGATATTCTTAGGATACTCATCTATATCAAAGGCATATAGAGTTTTTAATAAGACAACCTTGTGTGTAGAAGAAACACCCCATGTGGTATTTGATGAATCTTCTCTTGAGTTTGATAAGACAGGGGACATCACAAAGATATCAAATGATCTGAATCGAGATGACTATCAAAGGATCAACCATAAAATTCTACACTCAAGAATCAGATTCGGATGAAGAGGAAGAATCGGAACACGAAAGAACTTCCTCAGCGGTGATCTACCAACCGATCGGATGACCAACAACGCATCGGTGATCGGACAACCAACAACACATCGGTGATCAGTACGATTATCGAGAAGGTAACATAGAATCATCTGAAATAAATAATTCAGACAAGATATCATCTCTTGTAAAAGATAAAGGTAAGAAAGTAATGTCATATCACCCGGTGAGCGAGATAATTGGAAATTTAGACTCTGGTCTCAGACGAGGACCCAACTAAATCAATATTGTATGTTCGGTTGCTATGTGTCATTACTTGAACCTAAATCAATTACATAAGCTTTAATCGATTCCAATGGATTAATGCCATGCAAGAAGAACTAAATCGAGTTTCAAAGACAAGATGTGTGGGTACTTGTTGAAAGGCCTCATCATCAAAAAGTCATTGGAACTAAATGGGTCTTTAAAAATAAAAGGGATGAAAACAATATTGTGATTAGAAATAAGGCCAGACTAGTTGCTCAAGGTTATTCACAATCGAGGGTATTGATTATGATGAAACCTTTGCACCGGTGGCTCGTCTGGAAGCCATAAGATTATTTTTAGCCTATGCGGCTTTTAAAAGATTCATAGTTTTTCAAATGGATGTTAAGTCAGCTTTCTTAAATGGAATCTTAGTTGAGGAAGTTTATGTAGAGCAACCTCCTGGTTTTGTCAAAGGAGACAAGGTTTATAAACTAAGGAAAGCTCTATATGGACTTAAACAAGCACCAAGAGCTTGGTATGACACCTTGTCTGATTATTTAATTCAAAATGGTTTTGTTAAAGGTAGAATTGATAGAACTCTCTTTAGAAAAGAGTTTGGTTGTGATCTTTTCTTGGTTCAAATTTATGTTGATGATATAATTTTGGATCAACTAACATATCTTTATGTGAAGAATTTAGTAGTCTTATGAAAAGCATATTTGAAATGTCCATGATGGGAGAAATGACATATTTTCTTGGACTTCAAGTCAAGCGAGACAAAGAAGGGAATATTCATCAACCAAGCTAAATATACAAAAGATCTTATTGAAAAATATGGAATAGGTACCATGAGAAGCTAAGATACCTATGGTGACAAATTTTTTAATGGATCCAGATGAGAAGGAGAAGACAACGATCAAGCGTGAATCGAGGTCTTATTGGTTCCTTATTATATTTAATCGCTAGTAGACACGATATTTCTTTTGCGGTTGGAGTACGTGCTCGATTTCAAGCTAATCCTAAGAAAAGCCATCTTGAAGCAAAGCAAAGAAAATCCTCAAGTATTTGAAAGGAACATTAAATGTTGGATTGTGGTATCCGGTGATGACAACTTTGGTATGCGGATACTCGGTTCGGATTTTGGTGGGTGTAAGATAGACGAGAAAATCTACATCGGTACTTGCCAATTTCTTGGAAGTAAGCTGATTTCATGGTTGTCTAAGAAACAAACCTCTGTAGCTACTTCCACAATCGAAGTGAGTATATGGTAGGTGGAAGTTGTTGTTCACCTGATCTGGATAAGTCAGCGGCTAAGGGACTATAACATTATCACCAAAGAAGTACCAATCTTTTGTGATAGTAATAGTGCCATAGCTATTACTCGTAACCCGAGTTCTTCATACAAGATGCAAGCATGTAGATATCGACACCACTTCATCCGAGACCATGTAGAAAAAGGAGATATCGAGACTTGAGAAGATCTTGACCGACTTTCAAAGAGCAGACATCTTGACAAAACCACCGGCAGAGCGAGGTTTAAAGAATTATCTGTAGAATTAGGTTTATTAGATGCTTCGTTAGTAAATCTCTAGTTACATTTTTAATTCTTGTCTCTCTCAATTTAGTTTATTATGTCTAGAAAGAATTATCGAGACTAGATCTAAATCAAAGGACAATCGTGGTGATATCATTGATCTCTGTTTAGGAATCAAGAATCAAGGATTAGTCATATTGACCTTATCGACATGATAATTGCTTATCGACATATGGTAAATCGAGACTAGGGCACAATAGTCGGCTGATTTTACGAAAAGCAGATGACTATCTCGCACCTTATCCGATCTACCTCGGCTACTAATAAGTTTTGATGAGTTGTTTTGCGAGAACGGTATATCAGATTAGACTCATAAATCTCTTCATTCGTAAAACCTTCATCTTTGTTCTTCTCAAAATCTTTGTTTTCAAATAAAGTCCTTAAGTGTGTGTATTTCAAATGTAATCGAACTTTGTAACCAAGCTGAAAATACTTCGCTTTTTTTTAAAATTTTTGTGGCTCTCAAAAATCGGACTAGAAAAGAGTTTTTGAAAAATATCGGATAAGATCAATTTGATCGAGTCCGATTTTACCAAATACGAAATAGAATACACGAGTATTAAGTAAGGCACCTCATTGCTTACGTCGAGGTATACTAATTACTTACGATAAAGTAAGTCTATTAGCCGTCAAATCCGTAGGATAAACGGTTACTTTTACACAATTCAAGACACGTGAAGGCCACGCGCCTGAATTTCAATCATTTTCTCGCTAAACCGTCGATGTTTTACACGCGCCTCCTAAAATCAACGGTTTAAAATAAAAACTCGAGATCGTGCCACGTTTTGCATTCCCAAACTTTCCCTCTCTCCTCCTCTAAGTTTAAAATCTTACCTTCTTCATTAAAATTTTTTTCACTTTCTCATTTCACTTATCAAATTCCTCTGTAAAAATCCTTTCTTACAAAAACTTATTCAAATGGCTTCTTCTTCATCCCAACCCCTAAACCTCCCACTTATATAACCGCATCGGTATCAAATTTTAAAATGAATACGAAGCCGTTAGAAATAAACTCAAAGCCGAGATGTATGTCGACTTTGAAACCACTCAGACAGTGGAATCGGCGAAATTCTAAGGTGTTGGAAGCATCAAGACTACGAGGGTTACATTCACTCAAATCCATGCAGAAAATGCAGAACAATGGACTTCATTGGCGCGAGAATTTACGGCAAGCAGTGAGTTTTACGATAATGGGTTTAGTACTACCGTAGAGGGTACTAGGTTGGAGTATACGAAAGAGAATGTGGCTAGGATTTTGGATACATCGCTGAGGGTGTGAATCCATTAGTGTATAAGGAAGAGGAATGGGAACAATCGTTTGATTTGTTCGCGGGGGTGACGTATAGGGGAACAAGAAGAGATTTGAAAAAGCACATGTTGAGAAAGAAGTATAGGTTGTTAATGACTATAGTGACTAAGTCGGTGCAGGTGATCGTGAGTTCACATGACAGAGTCACTAAGTCTAGGCTATGTTGTATGAGGGCTATATACCGATGGTATAAGGGTTGATTGGGTAGAACTGTTGTTTAAGAGGTTGAAGGAAGAGAAGGCGAGGTTGGTATTTAACCCTACTATTGGAGATTGGGTTCCTCAATCTACTGTGAGTCTGTTTAATAAGATCACGATCTTGATGGATGGATTGAATAAGAGGGTCCGTGCGAGGGAAGGAAAGAAGAAATTTTCTAAGCAAAAGGGTTTGCTTACGAAGAATGAGAGATTGGATGAATTGCAGATTCGACGATGAGTCGAATGAGGCACGAGCTCGAGAGACTCGAGTTGGCGGCAGTGGAGTGCGAGAGGCAGCCAGCTAAGGTACCTAAAGTAGAGGTACAGAAGCCGAGATCAGCCGGGGAAGAGGCACCAGTGCTCGGCCAGTGAGGAAGCGGTGGGGTAGAAATAGAAGTGGCTCAACCACTTAGAAGGAGGACCAGGAGAAGGCTGGTCAAGGCTGTGATCTGATTGGGAGTCTTCCTCAACTCCCGCTAATTGCACGAGAGGAGGTCAGTAACACCGCAAATAGCTTCAGCGGTACAGCTGAGACGGAGGTCTGGAAGATCCCGGCTCTGAGCGAACCGCATCTGCCGAGAGGCAAGCCTCTCCAGTTCATCCTCCAACATCTCATCTTCTCGATAAATCCCCCACCCACCTAGGCGATGAAGAAGTATCCAAGGCTGGTACTTCCGAGCCTCAAACGACCTACTCCCGAAATTATCCAACTACAAACACCTCCCACCTCATCTCCCGTACCCGAAATACCTCCCACCTCATCTCCCACACCTGATATCCCTCCCACCTCTACTCAACCCTTTGATTTTCTTGATTTCCTCTCCACCAAATATCCCACTCCCTCACCCCAAATCAGTCCAATACACACTCCTGCACTGAGATGGATCTGCAGGAAGCTTTGAGTGTCTCTACGATCGAGATGCCAAACGGAGACTAGTGAATTAATTCCCGAACTTGAGTTTAACCACGAAGTAATGAAGGAATTCATTGAGATCTGGCTGGTCCATCATCGAGGACCGGTGATGCGGAGGAGATGAGCACATTCACCGATGAAGTAGGGTGGGACAACTTCATCTCTGGGAAAAGGTTGTTTTGGAGTCTGCTGGAATCGCATCCTTATTAGTCATCCTATCGGAGGAGCAACTCTTGAATTTCCTACGGCCGTCTTGGCTTATCCGAAACCCTACCCGATCGTCCCTCCAAGCAGCCCGAGATCCACCTTTTCTTCAATTCTAAATCAGTGGAGAAGAGGGTAGAGGATAAGTTTACTCAGATGCTCATAATGAAGACTGCAGACATCGTGGATTACATCGGTGTAACTATGGAAGACATGCTAAAAGCATCGAGGTAAATCTTCTATCTTCTATTTCAAATCTTGTTAAAGCCGCTGTCAAAGAAGAGGCTGGAAGGAGTGAAGAAGGAGGTTGGAGAGCTAAGAATCCAGACTCAGTGACAATCAACTATCGGCCGATGAGATCCTCCTTAATCAATCCTCGGCTTCCACCTATTTTACCGTGATCAAGGAGCAGCTCGCTATGCTACTTGATGATGTTAAAAAGGGGGAAGATGTGAGATTGTGAAAGCCGAGCTTAACCAGATCAAACTTTCAGCAAATAGCCAATCGATGAGCTCACCGCCTTAAAAATTAGAATTGATCAGATTGGCGAAGCAATCGGGCGAGATGAGTGGCGAGAAAGAAAGAAGGCGAGCTGAAATCAGAAAGATATATGACTAAGATCGGAGAGAGGAAGGAGGAGGCTAGAGCCAAAGTGAAGCCGAGAAGGGAAAGGGGAAGGAGCTGGTGGTGGTAGAGAAAGAGAAGGAAAAGGAGATAGAGAAGGTCGTGGTCACCTCGTCAGGCAGAGCCCGATGTCCAAAGCCGCTGGAAAGAGGCCACTGGAAAAATCAGGTGAGCGGCTTAGGATAGAGGCGAAAGGGACCAACGTATCAAGGCTGAAAAGGTGTACTATGGCCGAAGGGAAGCCGGGAGAAAGATTAAGTCGGCAAAGGAGGCTGGCCGCATTTTTGATAAATTCCAAAAGAAGAGGGTAGTCCCATTTGCTTTGGAGGAGGAGCAGAGGGCGGCTTGGATCGGACACGAGGAAAGGACTGATGCACCCCGAAAATGATTGCCCATCCGTCGTGGGCAGTGAGTACATGAAGTACGGCCAAGTGGACCTTCTTACGGTATATTTGCAAAGGAGTTGGAGCGTCATCAGCCAATGAGACGATTGCTTGGCATGATTGGATGGAGAAGGAAAATCCGAGTTTGTATCGTAAACTTCTTGATGAAGGAGATGAATGGTACAACGTGGATTTGGTTGCTCGAACTACTCATCCATTCCGATAAAGCTGAAAGATGATGGCTCGATAGACAAGGAATGGATCAGTCAACTATCAACTATGGTATAAATCGGATGAAGTTGGTGATCCAAAGGAAATTCTTGAGCTAAGAACTTCGAATATTTGATTGGATGCGGCTTCGAGAAAATACAGGATGGGCCATGATTAGATAAGCTTAAATTTTCTTATCCTTTATCTTCTTATCATGCTCCATATGTAAATTTGTAAATGAGCTGAATATGAATGAGATGAGTGGTTCTTATCTCTGTTTTACTTGTGTATTTTAAAAGTTTTCTTTCTTGTTTTAAGAAACTTCAAAAAATTTCTAAGTATGAAACATCCGAGAAAATTTATCATCTCGGACTTAATATTTGCAAAGTTTTTTTATTATCTAATTTTTTTAACACTCAAATTTGTTTTCTTTTGAAAAATTCTTATGACTAAAGAATTTTTAGTTCAAAATTTTCTAAGTGTGAATTAAAATGCTTTAATCTAAATTGATAGTGTGAATGAACTCTAACTTGCCTATCCGATTGACTTGAATAACTTTGACTAACATCATTTGTGAGCATGTTTCTTTTATAGTTTTAACATCATCAAAAAGGGGAAATTGTTAGACCAAGTAGAGTTTTGATGAGTTAAAAGGAACAATCCAGATGAGCGGAGACAACGTTGATAAACAACTCGAGATCGAGTCGATTCTAAGCCGATCGTGACCGGGTCAAGAGCCGATTAAGTTAGCTGGAGATCAAAGTTTACAAGTCATCGAAGACAAGCTCAAATCTTACCATCTGCGGAGACGATCATGAAAAGCTCGAGACGAGGTCAAGACAAGTGAGTAGAATAAGAAAGGCGAGTCTTCACTAAGTCACCGGCTGAGACGAGTAGGAAGAATCAGGTGAGGTCAAGAACAGCTTTTCAAGAATAAGTTTGTTGAGCGGTTTTCAGTTTGTTAGAACTAACTAACAAACTAACTATCCGTTCGCACTTATAAATAGGACTAGATTTTATTTTTTCTAGACACTTATGCAAATTTGATTTTTCACACTATTCACTATTGATTTCACAAAGAATTTTTCAAGAGAGATTTCAAATATTTTCTAAGTGTTTATAGAACACTTCACTTCACATCTTTAAAAAAACATATCTTGTTCTTAGAGTTAGATTTTAGAAAGTTGATTATATTTTTTGAAGAGTTGAAGATCAAGTTGTAATTTGTAAAGTTTGTACAGTAAGTAAGTAAGCGGCTAGTGAAGACCCTTCTTCAAAGTTTGGAGAAGAATAGTGGATGTAGGATTGTTATAATCCGAACCACTATAAATCCAGTGTTATTTCTTGCTTTCTTTAATTTACATTCAACTTACAATTTTGTTAATTCAAGATTAAAATTCAGGATCTTAACTAAAATCAATATCGGCCTTGCTTTTGATCTTGTTAAAAGTTGAGTTCTCAATTATATTCATTTTGTGATAATTTGATTGTTTGAGTTGATTTTGTGAGATTCGAAAAATCTACAAAATCTATTCAAACCCCCCTTTCTAGATTTTGTTCTAGAAGGCTAACTCGAGGTTTTATTCAACTCAACATTCGGGACCAACAGGATCTATTTGGTCCCGTATCTCCGTTAAGCTTCGGTGGTAGAAAATATACTCTGGTGGTGGTAGATGACTATTCAAGATTCACATGGGTGATATTTATGTTCAAGAAGAATGAAACCATCACAAAGTTACGAGAATTCATCAAGAGATTACAAAACGAGAAAGGAGAAAATGTTGTAAGGATCGAAGTGACAAAAGAACGAGAATTCCTAAACTCTCACATACCAACGTACTAGATGAGCTCCGCGTATTAATTACGCGGTATTTTCGTTAAATAAACTTTACCATGTAATATATTATATATATATATATATAATATTTTCAAATAATATATATATATATATATATATATATATATTAAAATAATGTATATGTATAAAAAAATGTAATTATAATATTAAATTTAAATAATGGTAATAATAATTGTATGACAATTCATGCTAGGGATTAGAATTATTATAATTATGTGAAAGAATTTACTATAAGATTTGTTTCAAATTTATTTTACAATTAATAATAAAAAAAGAGACGATTAATAGAATTTTTTTATATAATTGATGCATAAATATTGCTCGAATAATATATATATATATATATATATATATGATTATATTAAATTTTTTTATAAAAGTTGATACAACCACAATTTTTCTTACATACATTTATAGGCTTAAGTTAAATATAATTTTATGCTTACAAATTGTCATATGATAACACTTTTTAGATATAAAATAGATATTTAAAATATTTAAAGATTTATATATTAACTTATTTATTAAAAATATACATATTGTGCAAGAGGTCTAAGGTTCAAACCTCCTTAGAAACATATTTTTAATTAATTCCTATATTAAAATGCCACATAGATGCCATATATTAATTATAAATCAAAAAGAAAATGACACATATTATTAACATATATATGCATTTAATAAGAATGTGACACCTCATTCAAATTAACCTCATGACAACACCTAAGCAAAAACAAACTCCCTATTAGTAATATAGGGATTGCAAAGAGGCTGGGATTCGGCATGAAACGTCTGCAGCTCGCACTCCACAAAGAAAATGGTGTTGCTTTGAGAGGAGAAATAGGACACTCAAGGAAGCTGCGAACAATGCTAGCAGAGTATAATGTCCCTTAGAGGTTTTGGGCGGAGGCTGTGAATACGGCATGCTATACTCGAGAATCGAGCTTGCTGATCAAAGAACATGGAAAGACACCATATGAGTTATGGAAAGGTAGAATTCCTCGTGTCTCTTTCTTTCGTGTTTTTGGCTGTAGGTGTTTCATTCATGACAATGGCAAATCCAAGTTAAAAACTTTTGATGCCAAGGTTGCCGATGGAATATTTTTAGGATATTCCAAAGACAAGCAAGGCCTATCGAGTTTTTAATAGAAAAACCCTTGTTGTGGAAGAAACACCTCATGTGGTTTTTAATGAATCTATTGTTGAGTCTATGGACAAAGGACGAGAAGAGTCTCTAGCGAAGGATTTGGGAAACTAGAACTCAAGGATAAGACAAAATATGTCAAGGTTCACTTACCCGCTTTAGACTCGTATTCTCGAAGATGATCGGCAAACTTCTACGTCACAGACTCAAGCAAGACAAAGTCTGTGAAGAAATCTCTAAGGCTTCTGATGACTCACCCGTAACACCGGATGTGAATTTATCAAATCAAGGGGGAATGACGCAAGATGATGTTCCAACAATACCTTGAGAAGAGTTAAACGTATCTAATAGAAGGAATTGGATGGTGATCATCCTAGTGACTTAATCTTAGGAAATCCTCAAGATGGAGTAAAAACAATAAGGAAAATCAACCTAGATGGTTTATTTAGCTGCTATGTTTCTCTACAAGAACCTAAGAATATTGAAGAAGCATTGTTGGACACAAACTGGATAGAAGCCATGCAAGATGAATCAATCAATTCACACGACAAGATGTTTGGGTACTTGTTAATAGACCAAAACATCAAAAAGTGATTGGAATGAAGTGGGTTTTCAAGAACAAGAAAAATGAGAAAGATGAAGTCACGAGAAATAAAGCAAGGCTTGTTGCGCAAGGTTACTCACCCGGAAGGAATTGACTATGACGAGGCGTTCGCACTTGTAGCCGATTGGAAGCTATAAGATTATTCCTTGCGTACGCAGCATATATGAAATTTAGAGTATATAAAATGGATGTAAAGTCTGCGTTTCTAAATGGAGTTCTTCTTGAGGAAGTATACGTTGAACAACCCCGTGTTTTGTTCGGTGGAAATAAAGTCTACCGTCTAAAGAAAGCTCTATATGGACTAAAGCAAGCTCCTCGAGCTTGGTATGACACACTATCGCAGCTTTTACTTGATCATGGATTGAGTAAAGGAAAGATTGATCGAACCTTGTTCGTAATTGAAGAAGAACGAGATATTCTATTAGTACGAGATCTATGTGGACGACATCATCTTTGGATCTCCAAACAAGAAGCTTTGTGAAAAATTCGGTGAATTGATGCAAAGTAAGTTTGAAATGTCTATGATGGGAGAAATGAATTATTTCTTAGGCCTTCAAGTTAAGCAAACTTCTAAAGGAATATTCATAAACCAAGCAAAGTATACCGAAACATGCTAGAGAAGTTTGGAATGTTAACAAGCAAGGATGCAAAAATTCCAATGATAACAAACTATAAGATGGATCCAGGATGAGGATGGTGAAAGTGTTGATCGAGACCATGTACGAGAGGATTAATAGGTTCCTTCTTTGTATCTAACAGCAAGCGGACACTGATATTTCCTTCAGCATTGGAGTATGCGCTAGATTTCAAGCCAATCCAAAGAAAAGTCATTTGGATGCAGCAAAGAAGATTTTAAAGTATCTCAAGGGTACAACAAACTTAGGTCTTTGGTACCACTGCTGATGGCAACTGGAACTCGGTGGATATTCGATTGATTATGGTGGTTGTAGAATTGATAGAAAATCAACCACGGGCACATGTCAATTTCTTGGAAGTAAACTGGTTTCTTGGTTTTCTAAGAAGCAAACTTGAGTGGCTACGTCAACTACGAAGCGAGAATATATGGCTGTCGGGAGTCATTGCTCACAATTACTTTGGATAAGTCAACAATTGCAAGACTATCACATTGTCACTAAAGAAATTCCTATCTTTTGTGATAGCAACGGTGTCATTGCTATTACTCGTAATCCAAGATTACTTCACACAAGATGCAAGCATGTGGATATACGTCATCACTTTATTAGAGATCATGTCGAAAAGAGAAACATTCGAATGGAAAAGATTCATACAGATCGACAGAGAGCAGACATTCTTACGAAACCATTGGCGAAGCACGGTTTAGAGATCTATCTCGTAGAATTAGGTCTACTGGATCCAGGAAAATCATGTTAACACATTGCTTTGAAAAAGGTTACTAAGTATAAAGCCTGCAGAAGAGAACATTAAACTTCTTGAAGAGAGTATAAAACTTGTCAAGAGAACTTCTAAACCTGCCGCAGAGAAAGTTCTAAAGCTTCACTGATTAAAGTGGTATCGATTGATTACAATATCAACCGATAGTTATGTTTCTCTCTCTCTTTTTCTCTCTCGTTTTGCTCTTGTTTATTTGTTTGAAAAATATTTTGGTATAAAATATTCATGTGTCTATGTGGTTAAAATAATTTTGAATATTTTATTCCTTCGTTTATCCTCGGCATTGGGAAGTAATTCTCGTGAATTGTCAAATCAAATCTTTTCAACCACAAATTATGGGGTAATTTTTCCTTAAAATATTATTTTACATCCTATTTCTGCGGACCCGAAAATCTTTTAATTTTGGAAAATACCTTTTCAAATCCAAGAGTGAGGACACGCACTTTTCTAATTCGAACCATTTAATTCGTAACCGTTTGATCTGATCGTGCAATATGCAAATCAACGTTTAAATCTTATTTTGTAATTTAAAATTTAGCGGTTTCCTTCTTCTCTCTTATAAATTGATTTTCTCGATGAGATGGTGAAGGATTCGGATAACCCATCTAAGAGTGTCATGAATGTGCACCAGCAAGTTCCAAGGCGCTAGTTCGGTGGGAGAAGACTGCGAAGTCTTCTCGTAGCGAAGATCGATTCCGATCTCACAGTTACCACAGAGGAAGGCAAAGAGGTTAACTATGGTAACTCGGAAAGATTATGTGAGCAATCGTACCAGAGGAGCACAAATGCCTCCTAAGGTATCTCCCGGCAAGAAAGGTTTGTCTGCGGTGGATGCAATGGAGGTTGATGATTCTCCAATATCGGATGATGAAGAGATGATCTCTCATGAATCTGCTGGTGCGAAGGAGCAGTACCAATTCCGTTTCCTTCTCTTTTTGAGATTCCTTCTTCTTCAAAGTCACCGCACCGATGGAAGTTGGCGATGATGTTGCGGGTATGGGTGCCGCCGGAGCCTATCACACAAGTTGCGAGGGTGATCTCGGAGAAGATGTGATTGGAACAGATCCGTTGGAGTCTGCATAAATGGTAAACCTTGCCGGTAGAATACGTGGACCGTTTGAGCGGTGTTTGATGGTGAGGCTTCTACTTGGGTGGACAAAGAAGTTTCCCAGTTGCAGGATTTTCGGAGGAGCGTAGCTTCTTGATAGATATCTGGTATGGAAGAATGCAAGGCTTGGAGCGATTGATGATCTCATTCTTTTGGCAAATGAGATTGGTCACAATGAGTTCTCTCTGTGGGAGTTTAAGCTACGAGACCAAGGCGGGCGTAGCGAGCATTTGATTTAACCTCGGACCATCGATTGCTTGCCTAGTTGCTCGACCGTTTGATGAACCAGAGCCTGCAGAGGATGGTTCAGTTCCTCCCTTTACAATGACCGAAGAAATCGAGAAAAGGTGTCTCTTCTATCCCTCCTCCTCTTCCTGATTTTACATCTGTACGCTTGCCCAACTTTATGCATGTTGTTGTTCATGAGGATTCGTATAACTCTTACTCTGCAAAGTTTGCTTTGAGTTAACACAACAGTATGCTTCAATGTTCTCTGTATTGGCTGCTAAATATACCCCTCTTGCTGAGTCTATTGAGTCTTCAAAGTCCTACATCGAAGCCGCCATTCGAGATGGCCCCCTCCTTGATCTGTCAAACTGCCGATATGTTTTACGAGCAATAGGAGACTATCATCGAAACTCTTTACGGCATGATGTTGAACAACATAAATGAGGTTAGAAAGCACGTTGAGAGTGTAAAGGCTGAAGCAGGAGAAAGTGAAGCTACTCTCGGGAAGGTGTTTTCTAAATCGATTGAGGCAGATTTCGGACAAAGATGGAGGATCGATTAACGAAACTCAGTGGCATGGAGGCGCGATTCACGAGAAGGAATTGATCGAGAATGCGGCCATCCAATCCTCTATCTTGGAGATGGGAAAACAAATTGCTCGTGCAAGAGGCGAATGCAGATTGACGGAGACGGCTACATCTGCGGTGACATCTGCTGCTCATTCGCATATGCTAAAAATCGATGAGAAGATTGCTTCTCCAATAGCGATTGAGTTTCTTTGGCTGAAAAAGTTTACAGAGAAGTTTCTGCGTCTGAGACGGGATATTCTTTCCAAGATCTTTGAAATGGAAGCTCGCTGGACCCTCTTTTGAATGATGTTAAAAGGGGAAGGCGATTGAGAACCGAGATAGATGAGAGAGATGAGGCAAAGGATAAAGAATTGAAGGAGGAGGTGAAAGATAGGTGGAGGCGGTTGAAATTTTTGCTAGAAAGGAAAGAGAGGGCAGATTTGAAGAGGGCTTTGCGAGAGCGCCGTGGGCGAAGGTCAAAGTTCTCAACCGTTAAAAAGGAGAAGGTTGGTTAAGATGTCTGAAAAAGTTGAAAAACGGAAGTCTGCGAAGAAGAGTTGGAAGCTTTGCATGAGGAAGCTTTCCTTGCGATTTAGAAACTAGAAGGATGGAGGAAAAGGACAGTCACAAGATGATCAAACTCCTCGGAAAGCAAGGAAAAGAGGTGGATGTTTTGGACAATAAACAGAAGAAGATGTTCATACCGAAGAAGGTTGCTGCAAAGCCATTTGTATCAAAGAAGAAGCGAGTAGGAAAGGAAAGAAGCCCTGTGAAGCGGAGGCCGAGGAAGACTTTATCCTCCCCCACAACACCGATGGATATGTGGATGATTGTTGCCCTCCCGAGAGGATTGAGGACTGGAAAGTAGCAAAGAGAGATTTCATTTGCTCATACTATGTGTGCAAAAGTATCGGCATCGGGGCCACAAAGAAATGAAACATTTTTGCTTGGATGGAGGAAAAGCACAAAGTGATCTTTGGGTAGAGATTTTGAAACCTTACATTGAATTCAACCTAAACCTTCAAGCGCGAGATTTTGAAAAGATCCTGCTCGATCAAGCAGATGGAAAGTTCGACCAGATGAGTGTTCGCAGGACGCTTAAAATCTGCTTGGCCGAGGTCAGCCCACCTATTGGAGCAGATAACGAGGAACTCTATGATAGAGTGTACGAGTGGCTGAATGTTCCAATAGGGTTTGGAAAAGGTATGACTGAGGAAGATATGAAGGTTCTTGGTTGGGAAGCTAGATTGTTGTTTGGGGAGATAGTCTGCTGGACGGGAAGGCGATGTAGTCTGTTTTGTTTTGTGCTTTTCTTTGTTATCTCTTGCTCTTTTTGCATTTCACTTCGTAATATCTACTGATATCTTCATATTAATAGAAGTGAATGTATTGCGCCAAGACAAATTCTCGTTGTCATCCGATTTCATTTGAGATCTTTTTAAAAGGTCTTTTCTTGTTTTCTTTTCGTGCATCTTTGCTTATGTGCAGTTCTCAAGAAGGTTTTAACATCATCAAAAAGGGAATTTGTTAGGATTAGAATTTGTATGTTTTGATGATGTTCCTAAAACCTAAGTGTAATAGGACCAGTGAACTGTTAGTCGGTGATGATCTAGATAGGGTTTATGTCTTAGTATAGTTAAACTTGCTAGGCTTGACAGAAGAGATGTATTGATTGAGAAGCGAAGGCCGCCGATAAGAAGACTTAAGGATTTAAGAAAGATCTCGTTCAAGTCATCTAGAAAGGCATCGTGAAGATAAAGAAGAGATAATAAGACATATGCAAAAAGGGTGTTATCAAGAAAGGTTTAAGTGAAGATAGCAAGGTTGGAATCCGTGCTACAACAAGCTTGAGAACTGTCTTTGGAGCAAGGTGTAAGGTTGCTAAAGTTGACTTTGAGAGATTTATCGGGGTTAACGAAAGTCGAAGGATAATTCGGAGATATCCATAATCAATCTAGAGAAGATTGGATTATCAATCAAGATCAATCAAGATATAATTGATTGATATCGGACAATCAATTATCCAAAGTCAAACAAATCTTCCAACGATCACTTACCATTTCTTTGAAGACTGATTGACAAATTAGTCTAACGGCTAGTCAATCTCAGGATCATATAAAAACTGAAGTGAAGGATTTTTGAATAGACATACGCTGCGAGAAACATCAAGAAAAATCGATCTTCACTCATAGCAATACACGTATAATTCTTCGTACGAGAAATCGATTTAATACGTTGATACTCTTAAAAGAGAGTTATTTTTGGTCAAGGAAGTGTAAATCACCTTTCATTAACTTTGTACGAGAAAAGATTGATTGTTTGAGATCTAAGAGTTAACACTCGAAGATCACATTGATTGTACCAAGGGCAAGAACTTGTTAAACTTCTGTGGTCGAATCCTCGAGGAGATTAGAGGAGACAAGACCAGATTTGGTGGATAGTAAGGCCCTGTGGAATCGGGGAGAGTGGACGTAGGATTGTTATATCCGAACCACTATAAAAATCTCTCGTGTCTTTACAAGCTCTCTGCATTCATACTTATAAGCTGCTCATTCATCATTGTTTTAGTAAACTTACACTAAACTTGCTAAGTATTCATCTCCAAGGTTTTCATCAAAAGGGTTTTTCAAATACACACGAGATTAGCTTCCGCACCATCGAAGACTTCGAGGTTCCGAAGTCTGCTGGTCACACCTAGCACACTGAGTACCTTCTTTGTAGAAAACTTCAAAGCCTTCTAATCTCACACTCGGCTCATGAAAAGTCGAAAAAGTTTTGAGTATGGTAAAGTCTATTTAACCCCCTTCTAGACTTTCCACTTCCTTACACATCTCGTCGGGACCAACACCGAGTCTGTATGGGAAGCCGCTTGATTAGGCCAACCAAGTGTTTAAGCGTGATCTGATTGCACCGGCCTTTGAGCATACTAAGCCCAAGATGAATGAAGATGGGACTCTGACTTAGCTTGGGTCGGGACAATCATTGCTAAAGCCGAAACGGAGTCCAAGCTCACGAGATGAGGATAAACTCAAAAGCTCGAGCTAGGGTCTTCAATTGGTTGAATATCCCCGAATCAAACCGATGGGGAATCGATAAATCGGTATTTTTCTTTCCTTATCTTATCTTTCTATCGCTTTTCTATTTTTGTAATTTGTATATATGTGAGTAAATATACGAGAATCTTATCCGATTTACTCGTCTTATGTTTTTAAGCTTTCTTTTCTGTTTTAAGAAAATTTAAAATTTTTCTAAGTATTAATCATCTGAGAAAATTCTCATCTCAGATTTAAAATTTTTCTAAAAAAATTTCTAAGTCTTAAATTTTTTTTTTTAAAGTCCTAAGGCTTAAAACTTTTACTAAGTCTAAATCTTTTGAAAAAGTCTTAAGACTTAAGAATTTTTCACTTCAAAATTTTCTAAGTGTGAATTAAGTGCTCTAACTTGAAATAATCTGCATTAAAGTGTGAATGTGTTTGATATGCCTATCTAATTATCTTGATTAACTTTAACTAACTTCACTTTGAGTGTGTCTCTTTCTTGTAGTTTTAACTTCAATAAAAGGGGGAAATTGTTAGATCGAAGAGGTTTTGATGAGTTAAAAGATCAACTCGGATGGTCGAGACAACTTGAGAAGAGCAGTGAGGTCAAGTTCCAATACTAAGTGATCGGACTAGGAGGAACTTGACAAGTCACCATGAAGTCCGGGAAGATGCATGTTATCTAGAGACAAGCTCAAGCCAAGTCATCTGCAGGATTCAATTATAAAGAACTCGAGACAAGGTCAAGACTAGCCGAGTAGAATAAGAAAGGCGAGTCTTCACCACGTCCACGGCAGCATTTGAGTTGCGAAAGATCACCAAGATAAGAGCAGCTTATCAAGATTAAGTTTGTTAAGCGGTTTTAGTTTGTTAGAACCGACTAACAAACTAACTCTCTTTCATCTTATAAATAGGTCTAGGTTTTCACTTTATTATATACATCACATTAACACAAAGCACATTGTACACAATACTCAGATTTACACTCTCACATCAATTCACAAAGTTTTACAAAGAAAGTTTTCAAAGTTCTAAGTGTTTATAGAACACTTTACTTGTACTTCTTCAAAGCTCATCAATCCCGTAAAAGTTAGATTTTTAGAGAAGAGTCTAGGAGTTTGAAGAGTTGAAGATCTTTGTAAGTTGTAAACCGTAAGTTGGATAGTGAGTAAGTAAGTGGTAAGAAGAGACCCTTCTTCAAGTTGAAGAAGGAGAGTGGATGTAGGATCGGTTAGATCCGAACCACTATAAATCATCGTGTTCTTTATTGCTTTCATTTACTTATCTATTCTTGTAACTTTCATTTATAATCAAAGTTCAATTTAAGAATTAAAGTTAGACAAATTATCGGTTTGCTTTTGATCCGATTAAAGTTGAGTTTAAAAACAAATTACGCCGTGTTAACTTTGGTATCTTGAATTAATTTTCTAAGATTTGTAAAAACTTGGAAAATCTATTCAACCCCCTTCTAGATTTTTCCTAGAAGGTGACTCAAGTTTTCTTTAATATACTCAACTAAGTGGGACCAACAGTCTTAAACCACGGGGCTATTCTACATAGACCTCTTTAAGTAACACACCATTCGTAAATGTAGACTTAACATCCATCCGAAAGACCTTGAAACATTTATAGGCGGCAAATGCTAAAAGCGGCCTTATTGCTTCTAATCGCAACTGGAGCATAGGTTTCATCATAGTCTATCCCCTCGCACCGTGAGTATCCTGTGCTACCAATCTTGCCTTATTACGAACAATAATGTTGTTTTCATCGATTTTGTTTTTAAACACCCATTTAGTGCCTATAATCTTTCTATGTAAGGGTCTATCCACCACTCCTAAATATTTTGTCTTTCAAATTGATGCAGCTTCTTCTGCATGGTTGTTACCAGACTTGGAGTCGAGATAGAGCCTCCTCAATAGACTTAGGTTCGAGAAGTGAAACATAGCAGTTGAACATAATTTGAGAATCTAACATTATTCGTGTCTCGAACACTACTAGATGGATCCCCAATAATCGATTAGCTGGATGATAACTCCTCATCCTTTTGCCTATTTGAGTTGAAGTACCCTCATCCGTAGACTCGGTAGGTAACTCAATCCGATTCTTTACGAGCGAGGACGTTCCCCCTTCATCACGACCCTGGCCCGATCGGATGATGTCAAAGGAGTCTCCTCGAGATGGAACCTGAAGAGGAGTTGCCTTCGATTCTCGAGATGGGGATTCTTCATCATCCGAATCAATCAAAACTAGGCAGATAAGTTGTCCTTTGTTTAGTTTTATTTAGTTCAATTTTATCTATGTAACGCCCGGAATTCGTAAAGTCGACCTTTGAGGTCTGACGTCCTAAACCCGAGTCATCACTTAGTGAACCATAAAATCGAGCCAAAAATTTTCTTTTTAGAAGGCAAAGCTATTCATTTGAGTTGCAGCGGAAGATTTCACAAACACTTATTTAAGACGTTTGAACCATATTCATAACTAAATGAAGAGATTAATCGTTTGACAAAAGTCACCCGGTGAGTCTAAGGTTCAACTCTCGGGAAAATCGTAGTGACGAGTCTTTAACAAAAATACAAATTTTCATAAAGATATAAAGCGACTCATTTAGATAAAAGGAGAGTGGAAGCGGGTCGTCTATTGCAGCTCCGGGCCTCAATCTTTCCTATCACATCCGGACCCCGTAAACTTTCATCAATGGGAGGGCACATGATAGTTTCCTATCACATCCGGACCCCGTAAACTTTCATCATATGGGAGGGCACATGATAGTTTCCTATCACATCCGGACCCGTAAACTTACATCATATCATATAGGGCATAAAATAAAGCTCATCATTGGATGATCACACATTTATAAGTTATGAATTCACATGCTTTTGGTGTTTGCATCTTTTAAGAAAATCTGTTTATGTTTGATTCAGAAAAGCGACAATGATCCATATAACATTAACTAGCTATACAGATAGTGTCATCCACCGGAGAACTAAATGGCTTACGGATTCGTCCGGAAAAATCGTGAACATTCAATCCATCGTTTGGCTCGATTCTTGAACATGTCTTACGAGAAAATTCATAACTTACGGATACTCGTTTAAAAATCACCAAATTTAAGGATATTGTTATAACAACCATTTAAGTTGCAGCGGAAAAATTTCAGAAAAATACTTTACTTGGAAAAAGGAAAACTCTTTATTTATAAAAGTTCATTATTCAGCTTGGACAAAACCATCGGACGAGTACAATTCTCGGAGGAAGGAAATAACATAAGGTTAGTAAAGTATTCATTACAAAGGGTTGAAAGTTACTAAGACGATTTATTTATTCAAAGGGGAAAAGAGTGGGAAGCGGTCGTCTCTGCGGCTCCGGACCTCATTCTCGCAACCCGAAAAATATTAAGTTTGGGAGAGTGAGATAGGAATCTCGATGGGTAACTTTGTATCTTTGTTACAGTTGACAGGAAACCCGAATATAATTGAATCTTTTATTCTTTTCTTATCTTTAGTTATGCGTTGCGGCATTTAGCCCATTTGTACAAGGTAATCTTGATTATAAGATTTTTATCCTTTAACTTCCGTTCGATTAAGAAATTCATCTTTCTTTGCGGCAGTTAGTATATATGTATAGCACATTTGAGATGGCACGCTAGTGCGTCCGATCCCGTAATCACATTGTGGAATGGCACGTTTACACGTCCGAGACCCGTAATTCTCCAGCCCGAATGAGGTGGCTATAGTGGCATTTCGCACACTCTCCACACTCTTTACCATCCTTATTGCTCCCGTGAGGTGGCTATAGTGGCATTTACGCACACTCTCCACTCTCTTCACCATCCTTATTGCTCCCGTGGGGTGGCTATAGTGGCATTTCGCACACTCTCCACACCCTTTACCATCCTTATTCCTCCCGTGAGGTGGCTATAGTGGCATTTCGCACACTCTCCACACTCTGCAGATCGATAGATCAATAGAGATAATAACTCTCGTATGTAGCATATAAAAACAAATAATCAAAGTAAAAGAAGCTTGTTCTCGCATTTTCTTATAGTTAGGAGTTGTGCATTTTCATGCTTTTGAGTTGTTTGCGTCTTTCGGAAGAAGCTGTTTATGTTTGATTCAGAAATCGACAACAGTCTATATAACATTAACTAGCTATACAGATAGTGTCACCCACTGGAAACTTTTAAGGGAAAGTTTAACTTCTTGATGGCTTAGGGTCTGCTCGTATAAAGTCTCAACCTCTCGGTTCCGACCGTACTCTACCTAGCACAATCCGTATGTTTAGTTCGACAATTCTTTAGTCCGTTAGAAACTTAGGTTCTTGGTCTTATTGTGTCTTCTAAAACTAGGCTTTGAATGAAGAAGGGATACTTCATCTTATCAAGAGCTTCTATGGGTTAAATCCTATGTTTAACGGCTTTGTTAGTGTACTATAGTTTGGGGGTTCGAATTTGGGACTTTCGGTTCCGTTTATTTTCATGAAAACATGTAAGACAATCAAGTATATGCATTCATAAAGTACTATGTGTAACATTTGGTATTCAAACATGCGCTTCATTTAAAAGTATTAGCTATTTACTCTATCAAGTACTAGTCAATTGAGGAAACAACACTTATTCATGCATAAATGAAATAAAACACTTAGACTCGTTAGAAAATTATGAAATTTTAGTATGTTGTACACCTTTCAGTGTAGAACAAAGTTTATTAAGGGTTCGAGTTCATTAGAGTTACGGAATTATAGCAGATTTTGTAATAAGGACTCCAAATACTTGTTTCGGCAAAACAGTGACCTTAAACTTATAAAATTCATAACTCTTTGTAGAAATATCCGAAAATTATGAAATTAAAACATGTGATGCATTACTCAAATATGAACAACTTTCATTCAGGGACCCAAGCCATTTGACTTACGGATTCTGCCCAGAAAGGTCGTGAACATTCAATCCATCGTTTGGCTTGGTTACTGGACATGTCTTACGAGAAAATTCGTAACTTATTGGATACTTGTTTAAAAATCACCCAATTTAAGAATATAGTTATAAACATGTTGTAGGACATCCATGAATATTTCCATAATTTATTACTTAAGCAAAATTGGAAAATAAATTCGTGCAACACAGAATAGCCCTATGCGTCGAACATCGACCAGGTACTCAGAAAACGAATTTTATCTAATAAAGTACTAAACGAAAAATTATGATTTTCGACTATGATTTAAAACACATCAAGGGGAACATCCCAGATTTTTCCTAGAATTTTATAACTATCAGAAAGGGGAGAAATAAAAGAAGTGAGTCACTGCTCCCAGTTTCGGATTACTTCCGACACATCATTTTTCACGATTTTATTCTCCCTACACAGTGATCAGAAAATTATGAAATTTACACATGTTGTTCTAGACTTCAAATACTACATCTAGGAATTATTTCATGATTTTTAAACGGGTGGAAAGGGTCCGATTGAATTTTACAAAAACGGGTCAGTGGGTAGGACACGGTTTGGCAGCTTCCTGTTTCAAGTATAACTTCACCATTTTGACTCCAAACACTAAAATTCCAACTCAAGCACTCCATATAAGATCATATCATGTGAAAAGGGGTTCTTAGGGACTCATATCATATTTTTCCTAAATTTCTAAGCTAAGGAGAAACATGAGGCTAAAGAGAGGGCTTAGGGACTTACCCTTTGGAGATTTTCTTCTTTGTCTTGAGAGCCCCAAGCTTTTGTTGTGGGAAAATAATGAACGGGCAGCAGCTATTTATAGATGGGAGGAAAAGGGGAGGGGACGGCTGATTGGGTGATGGGGAGGGATTTAGGGAAGGTAGTACACTAAGTAGGGTACTTAGGGTGTGATTTTTGGGCAAAAAGGTACAATGAGCACTATTTCCCCTCTAACTCCCACATGGTTGGTTATTTTTTTGGGCAATTGGGCTGTCATTTGGCAGCCCACTCTTTTAATACAGTATTGTGATCTCGACGTTGAATTTTCGGTATTTTTTCGGTTCGAGTTTCGGCTCGAAAATTGATTAAAACGCGACGGGAGAACAAACATTTTTCTTAGGGTTTTCTTGAGTGTTTCTCACCTTTAAAGGACTATTGGTAATTAATCATTATTAAACAGTAGATCCGGATTACGGATGTGTGTTTGAAAAGTAGTATCGGTAGATTTTCGAATTCGAGAAAACCGTTCGTCGCTTGGAGAAAAATTAAGAAAACCACATATGAAATTGAAATAAAATGAAATAATCCCTAAACTTAGAAAATAAAATATAAAATCCTATTATTGGGTTTTGGGTTATTACATCCTACACCCCTTAAGAGAAATTTCGTCCCCGAAATTTACTTACTTAAATCTAAGGCACGCGCAGTACTTAGCTAAGATTTCGTCCTCTCTCTCCCGAGTAGCTCCTTCCTTCCCATGTCTGCTCCATTGAACCAATACTAAAGGGACTTCCCGATTTCTTAGGGTATGAACCTTTCTTTCCAAGATAGCCACGGGTACTTCTTCGTAAGTTAGGTTGCGACTTAGGCTCGATCCTTAAAATCGACAACGTGGTCCGGGTCGCTCAAGTACTTCCTAAGCGTGGATACGTGGAACACATTGTGCACTTGGGACAACTCCGGTGGCAGCGCTACTCGATAAGCCACGCTTCCGACCTTGTCCAAAATGTCAAATGGTCCTATGAAGCGAGGTTTCAACTTACCCCTTTTTCCAAAACGAACTAACCCCTTCATTGGCGCAACTCTTAAGAATACCTTGTCCCCGACTTCAAAGTGTAATTCTTTTCTCCGTATATCAGCATACGACTTGACGGTCTTGTGCTATCCGGATCTTTTCCTTGATCCGTGAAATGGTCTCTACCGATTTCTCTACTAATTCGGGTCCTAAGATTTTCCGAACTCCAACCACGTCCCAACAAATAGGCGATCTACACTTTTTCCCATAAAGTGCTTCGTATGGCGCCATCTCGTATTGTTGATTGGTAGCTGTTATTATAAGCAAATTCTACCAAAGGAAGGTTAGCTTCCCAACTTCCTTCGAAATCTAGAGCACAAGCTCTCAACATGTCCTCCGGGGTTTGAATTGTCCTCTCCGATTGACCATCCGTCTCGAGGATGATATGTGCTGAAATTTAGCTTCGTCCCTAAGGCTTGTTGCAAACTTCTCCAAAAGTTTGAGGTGAAACGAGGGTCTCTATCCGAAACGATCGAGGCGGCACACCATGTAGCCTCGACTACCTCGGCCTACGTATAATTGAGCAAGCTTATCCATCGAATAGGTCATACGGATGGGAATGAAATGAGCCGATTTAGTGAGTCTATCCACTACAACCCATATCGCATCGTGATTTTTCACCGTCTTGGGAAAGCCGGTGACAAAATCCATAGCGATATTCTCCCATTTCCATTCCGGTATTTCTAATGGGTTCAGCAATCCCGATGGTCGGGTGGTCTCGCTTTAACTCGCCGACAGTCAAACATTTCCTCACGAAATGAGCTATTGACCTCTTCATGGCCCTCCACCAAAAGTTTTCCCGTAGCTCGGTATATTTTCGTCTCTCCGGGTGTACGGTGTATGGTGTGTTGTGGGCTTCTCTCATGATCTCATTCGTCAATTGCTCCTTTCTTGGCACAGATTCTATTTCCAAACATCAAGGTTCCGTCGGGACTTACGATGAAACCACTGAATAGTCCCTTTACGTGCCCGTTCTCTCATTCCTTCGAGGAATTTATCACTCTTCGCGCCTCTTTGATTCTTTCTCTTAAGGTCGGTTGCACAGAGAGCGCGAAAATCATCTCCTTTGTGCAACAGTGATTAGAGAATTCTAACTTCATTCGGGAAAAATCCCTAATCGGCGACTCTTGTTCGGTTGGCATGGCGCCGAGCGTCGCACTTTCCTTCCTACTCGGTGCATCGGCCACAACGTTCGCTTCTTCCAGATGGTAATGGATAGTGCAATCGTAATCTTTTACCAATTGAGCCACCTTCTTTGACGCATATTTAGTTCCTTTTGCGTAAAGAAGTATTTCGTGCTCTTGTGGTCTCGTATAGATCTCGCACTTACTACCATACAGGTAGTGTCTCCATATTTTTAGCGCGTGCACCACAGTGCTAATTCTAAGTCATGCGTGGGATAGTTTTGTTCGTGAGTCTTTAATTGGCGGGACGCATATGCAATGACCTTTCCATTTTGCATAAGGACACATCCCAATCCCGATAAGGACGCATCGTGTAGATGACAAATCCTTCGGATCAGCGGGAATGGTCAACACCGGCGAGGAAGTTAATTTCTTCTTCGAGTTCTGGAAGCTTTCCTCACGGTAGGCGTCCAGGACAAACTTTTCACTCTTCTTTGTTAAATGCGTCAAAGGCTTTGCAATGCGTGAGAAATCCTGGATAAATCTCCGGTAGTATCCTCGCCAAGCCTAGGAAACTCCGTATTTCGTTGACATTAGTTGGAGTCTTCCAGTCCATTATGGCCTCCAACTTTGCGGGATCCATCTCAATCCCTTTTCGAGATTATATGACCAAGAAACATGACTCGGTCGATCCGCAGTCGCACTTGCTAAACTTAGCGTCTGATTTCTCACGTCTTAGGGTCTCCAATACGATCTGAGGTGTTCTTCGTGTTGCTTTTCATCCTTCGAGTACACCGGTATGTCGTCGATGAAAACAACGACGAACTTGTCCAAGTCGATGGAATACTCGGTTCATCGAGATCCATGAAGATCTGGGCATTCGTCACTCCAAAAGGCATGACATAAACTCATAATGTCCATACCTTGTCTGAAAGTTTGTCTTTGGGATATCACTCTCTTTAACTTTCGGTTGGTGATAGCCCGACCTCGGATCGATTTTGAGAACACTACTGCGTGTTTCAGGTGGTCGAACAAGTCCTCAATTCTTGGGAGAGGATATTTGTTCTTAATGGTTAATTGGTTTAACCCTCTATAATCGATACACATCCCGAGTGACCCATCCTTCTTCTTCACAAAAAGTACAGGTGCTCCCAAGGTGACACGCTTGGGCGGATGTACTTTTATCCACTAGTTCTTGCGGTTGCTCTTTTAGTTCCTGCAATTCCTTAGGCGCCATTCTATACGGTGACTTTGACACGGTGTAGCACCGGGTGTTAAGTCGATGGTGAATTCTACTTGGCGGTCTGGTGGTAATCCGGATAACTCTTACGGAAAGACGTCGGGGTATTCTCTTACGATTCGCACTTCCGCAGCGAGTTCGTATCCTTAGCCATTGTTGATATGTTGACTAAGTATCCCTGGTTCGTCTCTCTACGTAGTAGCTTTACCGCTTTCATTGCAGAGATCACCCTTACTCCGGTTCGGCTTTCGTCCCACTTTGAAAGTGAAACGCTGGCCACTCATTGTTTGAAGTCTATCTCCCTTCGAACATCTTATGACAGCCTTATTCTTCCTTAACCAATCTATCCCTAGAATTATATCGAAATCTTTCATCCTTAGGATGTGAAGATCGCTTTTACTTTATGTTCTCCCAAGTTTATACTCACTCCCTTTACTTGTTCTTGAATGCTTAGTACATCCCCCGATGGAATGCCGACATTCAAGGGTTCTCCTCAACACTTTCCAAATTAAGGTTTTTCTTAAACCTTTCCGACATAAAGGAGTGTGAAGCTCCAGATCAAACAAAACATGAGCGAGTAAGCCAAGTACTAGCAATGTACTGCCATGGTCTCATGGAGAGTCGGGTCCTCCAAACCTTCCTCGTCCACAATGGCGTTCACTCCGGGCACGCCCCCTTTGTCCTTGATCGGGGATATTTCCTCTTGGTGGCCCAGGGAGACGAAAATTTCCACCGGGTGGTCTGTGCAAACGGTAGTTGTTGGCCGGTGGACGCACTTGGTTCCTTAAGGCCGGGCGGCGGTCCATTTGTTGCACTGGGGCATTCAAAGGCCCTATGCCCCGATTGGTTGCACTGAAGCATGTGCGGCCCCCTCATGCATGGTCCCGCGTGTGGCCTTCGCAGCTTAGAACAAAACGGTGGGGGTCTTGGTCGAAGTTGCTTCCTTCTTGAAGCGGGCCATTGTTTCTTTTGAAGTTCGGTGGTCCATTCTTGTTCACCGAAAGTGCAGGTGGAGTCTGCTTTGAACTCAAGCCCTAGACCGATGGATACAATCAAGGCACGATCGAAAACTTCACCATAGGTCGAGAGCTTCAAACCAGCTACGACTCCTCCGATCTACGGCCTTAAGCCTCTTTCGAATCTTCTCGCTTTCCTCTCGTCTCGCCTCCACCAGTGTGGAGCATAGCGAGATAGTTTGTTAAACCGCTTTTCGTACTCGATCACGGAAAGGGTTCCCCGCTTGAGGTTCACAAACTCAACCTCCTTCTCGGTCCCGTAGGGCCTCGGGAAAATACCTCCTCATAACGGCTTGCTTGAAATCTTCCCAAGTAAAAGCTTCTCTTTCACCCGTAGTCATAATACGCTCATGGGCTTCCCACCACCGAGCGGCATCCTCGACCCAATTGAAACCGGGCACACGAAACTTTTTGTGCTTGGCCAATGTCATATGGCGAAAAATCCGTTCCATCTCGTAGATCCACTCTTCTGTTCCCATCGGTCCTTCATTACCCTTAAGTCTGGGTGGTTGCATGGCGGAACTGCTCGACAATCGAAGTTTGCGTGGGGGTGGTGGGGTGGCGCATGGGCAGGTGGTGGTGGTGGCGTTTGCCGCTGCATGAAATTTTGCAGGGAATTGAAGAATTCCCGTGCCATCTCGGCCCGGATGTAGCAGGTGGAGCTTCGCGTCCTACTGAGAACCCTCGAGATGGTTCTCGATTAGCGCGGGTTTTTCGCCTTCGGTGGCATCCTAGGGTAGGGTCTGAAAGGAAAAGAATATAATTACGATACATAGGTATGATTTCAAATTCAAATCAAGAGAATCCAAACATTTAACAAAGATGGTACTAAGTCAATCATGCACGAGAGCACACGGTAGAACCGAAACATACTTATCGTCACCAGCATGCAGCTTGTTGGGCTGCGTCGTTGCATGTTAGAGAGTAAGTAACACATGTTCCAAACGTTAAGATAAAAATAACGGATAGAATAGAATATCCCACAAGCTACATGAGACAACACATACACATATATAGATGAAGTGAGAAAGACGAGTTCTCAAAGTTTAAATGGAGAGACAAAGAGGCTCCAACGAAAGATTAAAAGATGCGAGACTTTAAAACAAAGTAATATCATTAAAGTAAGAGCAATATATACATATAGCAAAAGGTCAACTACACAGGTTTTTGCGAAACCGTTTACAAAAAGAAGGGCTACGGTTCGCTCGGTCAAAAGGGTTCGAACTACGTCGACCGCTAACAAAAACTAGGATCATCCGGCTACCACCGGAAACTATCCTACCGCTAATCTACTCCTACTGTCTAGATCGGTCGGAGGATGACGATGCGCCGACACGGGTGGGTCCGGCTCGCCGTCGCTCGTCCCGAGACGAACAGGGACCAACCATCCTCTATAGCATCATCATAACGCTCCAAGTCAAGGTAGTCGTCAACCGGATCAAACTCAATAGGTCCTCCTATAAGCCCTGTCTCCTCCCAAAACTCCACTCCGTAAGAGCGGTGAGTCCTCGCCGTCACCCTCCTCGCCTCCTCATGCTCCGTAAGGCGGGCGACCTCCCCTGAAGCTCAGCAGTCCTATCATCTAGCTCTCTCCTACGAGCCGCTAACACTACAATCTCGTGCTCAGCCGCACGTCGCTCGATCACGAAAAACATCGGCCACCGCATTATGAAAAGCGGCACGGGCAAACTCAACCTTAGACCGCTCTACGGCCCTAGCGGCGAAGTCAATGCCGACTAGGTCGTCCCATGAAAGACGTCAGGGCAAATCTGGCCTCTAGTGCGGCAATCGAAATCACAACGAGAGTCAAAACCTCCCTAGCACGGTCCAGCCATCCGGGCTGTACGGCATCTCTCGAGTAGGGCAACTACCGATCGAGAGCTCGAGGCCCTCACTGTAGCCCGTCTCCTATAGTCCACAAATCGCGCAACAAAGTCGAAAATAGACTCCTCAAACCGCTGAATACTAAGAACGCGGTGTCTAATCGGCATAGCTACCTACCTAATAAACCCCAATGAAAAGAAAGAAAGGACTAACGTCGAAGCGAAAAAGAAGAAAATAGTAATAGCGTATAAAGTGAAAAATAATGAGTGCTCGCTTAAAACCAAAATATAAGAAAGTATAAGTAAACATGTAAATTTCACGTTCATGCGCAAGTAAAGTCACCAAGGTAGCGTATTTTTTTCCTTTAGAACATTCCTTTTCTTGGTTATTATTCATTCTTTGCAAGACGTCGTATACCTTGAGGCTTGTTCCCGGTTTGCATCCGTAGACAACCTCCCACAAGTAACATTTTCTAGGGTTCGAAAATTTTAGGGATTGAAATTTAACTATCTTCTAAATAAAATTTTGAAATTAAAGGTAAATAATTATTTTGGTCCGAAGGTTTTAACATAGGCTCGATACCACCCGTAACGCCCGGAATTCGTAAAGTTGACCTTCGGGTCCGACGTCCTAAACTCGAGTCGTCACTTAGTGAAATATAAAACCGAGCCAGAAAATTTCTTTTGAATAACAACCATTTAAGTTGCAGCGGAAAAATTTCAGAAAAATACTTTACTTGGAAAAAGGGAAACTCTTTATTTATAAAAGTTCATTATTCAGCTTGGACAAAACCATCCGACGAGTACAATTCTCGGAGGAAGGAAATAACATAAGGTTAGTAAAGTATTCATTACAAAGGGTTGAAAGTTACTAAGACGATTTATTTATTCAAAGGGGAAAAGAGTGGGAAGCGGTCGTCTATCGCAGCTCCTGACCTCATTCTCGCAACCCGAAAAATATTAAGTTTGGGAGAGTGAGATAGGATTCTCGATGGGTAACTTTGTATCTTTGTTACATGATTGACAGAAACCCGAATATAATTGAATCTTTTATTCTTTTCTTATCTTTAGTTATGCGTTGCGGCATTTAGCCCATTTGTACAAGGTAATCTTCAGTTATAAGATTTTTATCCTTTAACTTCCGTTCGATTAAGAAATTCATCTTTCTTTGCGACGCTTAGTATATATGTATAGCACATTTGAGATGGCACGCTAGTGCGTCCGATCCCGAAAAATACCGAAAATTCAACGTCGAGATCACAATACTGTATTAAATAGTGGGCTGCCAATTGACAGCCCAATTGCCCAAAAATAACCGACCATGTGGGAAGTTAGAAGGGAATAGTGCTCATTGTACCCTTTTGCCCAAAAATCACACCCTAAGTACCCTACTTAGTGTACTACCTTCCCTAAATCCCTCCCCATCACCCAATCAGCCGTCCCTCTCCCCCTTCCTCCCTTCTATAAATAGGTTGCTACCCTCTTTCATTTCCCACACCAAGAGGAAAGCTTTGGGGCTCTCAAGAAAGGGAAGAAACTCTCCAAGGGTAAGCCTCCTAGCCATTTCTTTTAGTCTTATGCCTTCTTAGCTTAGAAGACTTAGGAAAAATAGTTTAGGAAGCCCTAAGAGCTTGTTTTGATATGCTTTAATCTTATATGGAGTGCTTGAGTTGGAATTATGGTGTTTGGAGTCAAAATGGTGAAGTTATACTTGAAGTATGAAACTGCCGAAGTATATGCCCTAGCTGCTGACCCGTTTTGTAAAATTCATTTGGACCCTTTCCACCCGTTTAAAAATCATGGAAAAATTCCTAGATGTATTGTTTGAAGTCTAGAACAACATTTTTTAAATTTCATAATTTTCTGGTCAATGTGTAAGGAGAATAAAATCGTGGAAATATGTGTGACGTAAATATGCATAATCTGGGAGCAGTGACTCATTTCTGTTATTTCTCCCCTTTCTGATAGTTATAAAATTCTAGGAAATATCTGGGATGTTCCCTTGATGTTTTGTAAATCATAGTCAAAAATCATAATTTTTCGTTTAGTACTTTATTAGATAAAATTCGTTTCTGAGTACCTGGTCGATGTTCGACGCATAGGGCTATTCTGTGTTGCACGAATTTATTTTCCAGTTTTTCTTAAGTAATAAATTATGGAAACATTCATGGATGTCCTACAACCTGTTTATAACAATATTCTAAAATTTGGTGATTTTTAAACGAGTATCTAATAAGTTATGAATTTTCTCGTAAGACATGTTCAGTAACCGAGCCAAACGATGGATTGAATGTTCACGATTTTTCTGGACAGAATCCGTAAGTCAAATGGCTTGGGTCCCTGAATGAAAGTTGTTCATACTTGAGTACTGCATCACATGTTTTAATTTCATAATTTTTGGATATTTCTACAAAGAGTTATGGATTTTATAAGTTTAAGGTCACTGTTTTGCCGAGACAGAAATTTAGAGTCCTTATTTTAAAATCTGCTATAGTTCCGTAACTCGAATGAACTCGAACCCTTAATAAACTTTGTTCTACACTGAAAGATGTACAACATACTTAAATTTCATAATTTTCCAACGAGTCTAAGTATCTTATTCTATTTATGCATGTTTACGTGTCACTTTCTTCAATGGTAGAGTATTAGGAGCAATAGTCTACTTAACTTTTAGAAAACTAAGCATGCCTTATGTGATGTACGATTTATGTGATACTCCATGAATGTGGTATTTGGTTTCTTATAATAGAATAAAACCAACTAACCCAAATCCCGAAACTCGAACCGAAAAATACCGAAAATTCAACGTCGAGATCACAATATCGTATTAAATAGTGGGCTGCCAATTGACAGCCCAATTGCCCAAAAATAACCGACCATGTGGGAGGTTAGAGGGGAATAGTGCCAATGGTACCTTTCTTTACCCATAACCACACTCTAAAGACCTACCTAGTGTGCTACCTCTCCCTATTTCCCTCCCCAAAACCCCAAAACAACCGGCCATGTGAAGGCATGTGAGAGTAGTACCTATTAACCAAAAATCTTGCCAAAATCTTAGGTTTAGCTCCTAAACTAGCCTTATAGCCTTATGTCTATTAATCACCTAGTTTCCTCCCTTTCCCCACCTCACTTGACCGGCCCCCTCCCTCTCTTTTCCCCTATAAATACCCCTCTTCCCCTTCTTCATTTCCCACACCAAGAGGAAAGGTTTGGGGCTCTCAAGAAAGGGAAGAAACTCTCCAAGGGTAAGCCTCCTAGCCATTTCTTTTAGTCTTATGCCTTCTTAGCTTAGAAGACTTAGGAAAAATAGTTTAGGAAGCCCTAAGAGCTTGTTTTGATATGCTTTAATCTTATATGGAGTGCTTGAGTTGGAATTATGGTGTTTGGAGTCAAAATGGTGAAGTTATACTTGAAGTATGAAACTCGCCGAAGTATATGCCCTAGCTGCTGACCCGTTTTGTAAAATTCATTTGGACCCTTTCCACCCGTTTAAAAATCATGGAAAAATTCCTAGATGTATTATTTGAAGTCTAGAACAACATGTTTAAATTTCATAATTTTCTGGTCAATGTGTAAGGAGAATAAAATCGTGGAAATATGTGTGACGTAAATGTGCATAATCTGGGAGCAGTGACTCAT
Source organism: Paraleonurus japonicus (assembly GCA_030762865.1). NCBI lineage: Eukaryota > Viridiplantae > Streptophyta > Magnoliopsida > Lamiales > Lamiaceae > Paraleonurus > Paraleonurus japonicus. The sequence continues at coordinate 30,793,571 of CM061054.1, forward strand.
TTCTGTTATTTCTCCCCTTCGATAGATATAAAATTCTAGGAAAACGCTGGGATGTTCCCCTTGATGTTTTGTAAATCATAATCAAAAATCATGACTTTTCGTTTAGTACTTTATGAGATAAAATTCGTTTTCGAGTACCTGGTCGATGTTCGACGCATAGGGTTATTACGTGTTGCATGAATTTATTATTCGATTATGAAGGTGTGCGTACGTGTTTTGCAGAATCGTTGTCACGAATGTTGGCACATTCGAAGAGCAACACGCATAAATAAATAATCAGAAATGTACACAATGGAAGTCTTAAACACGTTGCAAGATGGATATCAAAATTTTCGTATAGACTATAAATAAGTCTATCTTGCCAAATGGCGTATTATCACTAATAATTGTTAAGTGATACAATCGGTAAAAACATAAGCTATACCGTGAATGGATCAACGTATATAGTGACTAGATAATATTCAATCTAACCTATCACTAATACAAATAAAGACCCAATGTTGAGTGAAATGTTGGAACATTCACCAACGGAAGTATCGAGTATGAAACTACAATAAATTCTATAATCTATGTCAATAGACTATGCTAGATTGTGTTTCCCTCAACTTCAAGTTTTAATCTTCATAGCAGCCGTGTATTTATAGATAAAATCTGGACTCTTAATGCTTGAAGATAACTTCCACATCTCCCTTGAAAATAGGTAACTTCTATGTAACTTCCCCATGATCTTTATAACTTCTCTTGCTTGCCTCTTTCAACCGCATGACTTGGTAATCGCCGTAAGTCTTCAATCCTGAAAGAACAAGTCAATGAACAAGACAAAACGTGGGTTAAGGGTTAGTGAAAGTTGGAAGGACGAATTCGATGTTGTGACGAGAATGTTGGCACATTCTCGAGTAACACTCGTCCATAACATCAACAATCTCCCCCATTCGGCCTTTCTCTTTTTGGAACACACCCGATGTTGCAATAAAATGCAGAATGTATACACAATAGAGATAAGTAAATTAATATCAAGTAAATGACATCTTTTTACTTAGCCAAAACAAACATAAAAACAATAAACACTTAACATCACGAGGACTTATACTATGAACAAGACATAGACTAAACAAAATCGTAGCTTAACAAAAACTATATAAAATCAGAGCATGAATATAAAATAAAACACCAAACTAGACTTAATAAAAACTTAAATCGAGCTTTAACCAAAAACACATTAATACAAAAATCAGAGCTTAAAGAGAAAAACACATAACATAACAAAACTAAAAACATAGCAAAGTATCACGAACTTACCTAAATACCATAATACTATTAAGTTCATCAACATAGCTAACACATAATATAAGTTCGAAAAGATATAAACATAAAAACAGAAAAAATAAATTGAGTCTTTACAAAACAGATAAAGCTTATAAATTAAGATTTAGGAGAGGATTGGGCTGTAAGAAATAACAAATGCATCTTCAAGAGTCCGCACGAACTCCCCTATCTTCAAGCTTCTCTATCTTCGAAAGCTCCCCTTGCTTAATGTCCCCAATCATCCAAATCATCATACAAGTACAATGAGATCTTCATCATCCCACCCATCGCATCTATCTTCTCAAAGCATCTACGTCCATATTCGAGCCGGGTCCATCATTGTTGTCGAGGTTTGTGGGCACATTCTCCGGCGCATTGGGTTTCTCGTTTCGGCCTCGCACTGAGCCGCACTTGTTCCAACTCCGAAATATCAGCATCCGGTCCTCCTTTGGTTCCATCATCATTAGCATTTCCTCCTTCATTCGTTTCAAAGAAGAACATCCGCACTGACTTGAGCAGCAACATCGTGTCCTACTCCCCGTGACAAGAGAAAGTAAAGCTTCCTGCACTTTTGTGCATTTCAAGGTTGCTCAACAGACATTTGGCATTTGTGATCGAAGTTTTCCGTCATAGCAATCTGATCTCGTATGAATTGCGGCTGTAATTGCGGAGTGTTGGCAGCGTGTGTGCCAACATTTCTCGGCACATCGGCTGGTTGATCAAGAGGGAACTTCGTGTTCAGGTGCATTAGGGTCTCGTAGGGTAGATCAATCACACGTGGTCCAGTCCTCGGTACATGTGAAATAGCTAAACTTAGTGCAAATGAGCTGATAATCTCATTGTTCTCCCTTTGAAACCCTTGAGCGTAAATCAATGAGTGAATCGGACTTGGGTAAGGCAGCAACCCTTTGCTTGACACTTTCCTGAATATGTCATCATATTGTCAAATATTGTTTTCCCAAGATTAAACTCTCTCGAGATGTCCAATCTTGTACATCGAGAATAGCAGCTCACTTGTCAAAGTGGTTGTGTTTGAAGAAGGCAGCCGGTTATACACAATTAACTTGTGAAGAACACCGTAAAGGCTGGTCAAGACCGAGGAATTCATCCTATATCTCCATACATTAATCCTTCCCCGGTGATTACCTTAATAACCTCATCCAAATCATCAACTGAGGATCATCACCATCTCTAGTCCTCAAGATCTCATTAATAATAGTGGAGTTATCATAATGACCTTTCCCCAAACTTCACTTTTCCAAAGTGCTTTGAATTAACTCTCGAAACTCGACTTTCAAGTTTGCATAAAACTCATAAACCCAATCTACAATATAAGGAGTAGCAAATTGTAGAGAGTGCATTAAGGACCTATCGGTCGGGTATCCAACCAAATTCATACTCACAAAATCATCCATCTTAACTATCCTTTCTCCAACTATCACTCTAGTCCGCAAAGTCCTAAATTTCTCACTATCCACACCATTATAGCTATCATCGAGAATCGGATGAAGACATATGCAAAGAGGAATCTGTATGTACCTCATCGATTTAGCTACACTTGCTTGGATGATGAAGACTTCAGTCGAGATGATGATGTGTCCATTGGTGTGCCAACATCCTCCGGCACATCCTCGTGGATCTTTTTGCTTCTTCTTCCTCTTCTCCAAGCTAGCAGCCATTTGAGCCAATGTTTGATCCATCTCTGAATCCTCGGTACTCCCCCTAGGGCTAAGCACCGGAACATCGGCTTCTTCTCTGGCCGTTCTCTCTGGATTCGCCTTTTCCACTTCATCGCCGGAGGAGTCGAGTCGAACACTGGATAGGCTTGAAGCAATGCCATCATCATGCTTCGCTTTTGCCGGTTTGAGAATAGTCCACACGACGTCCCATTGTTCTATACGAACGGCGTTCGTCCTTGTCCTCTTGAGCTCGTAGCCTTTTGTCGAGCAGATTGAAGGCGGGCGGCGAAGTTCTCCGGTGTCCGAAGATTCAGAGGATGATTCTTCCACGGAGTATCTTAGGTGATTGTTGCGGTGTAAACACTAAGTGTTTGTACTGCTGGAAATCAACCTCCACGTCGCCTACCTTGACAACAGGGGTAAATCGTCTCGTTTTGAGGGGTTTTGAACGCATAGACTATTTGATCGGTGGTGGCTCCTTCAGCTAGTTCCACCGTCATTGGATAAGTTTCGAGGTGGGTCTTGGCCGGCTTCGTCGTGACCGGTTTTGATGGCGTTCCACCCAATTTCGGAATATCGGAGGATTGAATATCGGGGTTTTGGATTTGAGCGAATGTCATAGGCCGAGAGAGGAACATCAATCGAGCCAACCCTAAGAAGAGGGCGATGTTGGGTTAGAAGGGCCAACATTTCCGGAAACATTCTCGGCGGCCATTGAAGCTAATAGGTGTAGGTTTTGAGAAGAAGATGAAATTCTTTGGAGAGGTAGAGTGTTTCGAATGTGAAGGTGAAGAGCCTTTCCCATCAGCCATGATAATTAATAACGCAAGCACTATTCAAATTAAATTAATAAAATAATCAATTTGAATTGCAATATTTAAAGCTGATTATCAACTAATACCAACAAGTGCAAACATTAATACCTTCGAACACTTGTGTTAATTTTCGAAAACTAAGAGCAATGTGTAGAGCACACAGAATATTAAGAACCTTAAATAGGAAAAGAAAGAATGTAGAAGTTGTGTCCACATCGGTTTTGAGAAGAAGAAATTTAATCACATCCCTAAGAAATAGGCATTACCGAAAATGTGGAAGTTATAAGAGAAACATGCAAAAAACCACTTAAAAAATAAAAACGTGCACAATAAAAATAATTAGATTAAATAATATTGTTGGGAACAATTTAAAAAAATAATTCATCATAGAATAATATCCGGAAATTATCAATCTCATAGAGGTAAATATACATAAAAGAACCAGAATGTTATATGGACAATGTCGGCACACACACTTCTCAACACGGTTTTACATGATATAAAATCATTTGTGTTGCACTATATTTTGTTTTTCTCACTTTTAATCACATTGATCCATTTTTCGAGAAGAGATCATCGTAGTTGTCACTCCGTGTCCCATAATTACTCAATGGATTGTGATTATATTGATGCATTCAAGTCACCTTTTGAAAAGAGATCATCGTAGTAGTCAACTCCGTGTCCCATAGTTACTTAGTGACATAGCATCTAATTGTGAGTTAATTTCATTGCATTTAAGAGAAGTGTGTCCAGGACAAATTTTATTAATCACGAGGTTCTAATACTATTTACACAGGAGAGTTTGACAATACTAAATATTACAATACTTAGAAAAATTTAAATAAATTGTTCTAGTGTTGCTTCAAATGTTGGCACATTTGTCACAACACACAGCAATAACGAGATCTAATTTGTGCATAAACCTAGAGATTTTCTAAGAGAAGAAAACCTCTCATTATCCAGGGCTTTAGTAAAAATGTACGCAATTTGCTTCTCGGTTGAAATGTATTCCAACTTTACAACTTCTTTTTCTACAAGATCCCTAATGAAATGGTGCCTAATACTTATGTGCTTAGTTAACGAATGTTGCACAGGGTTCTTGGATATATTAATTGCACTTGTATTGTCACAATAAGCGGTAAGAGTATTGCTCTCCAAACCGTAATCATCGAACATCTTCTTAAGCCATAGAAGTTGAGTACAACAATTTCCCGTGGCAATATATTCGGATTCAGCCGTGGATAAGGACACACAATTTTGTTTACGACTATGCCATGAAACAAGATTGTTACCCATGTAGAAACATCCTCCACTTGTACTCTTTCTATCATCACTATCACCCGCCCAATCTGCATCACTATACCCAATCAAGGAACAATTAGTATCTTTGCTATACCATATTCCATAATCACATGTGCCTGCCACATATCGAATTATTCTCTTAACCGAGTTCATATGAGATTCTTTAGGATCAGCTTGATAACGTGCACATAAACAAACACTAAACATGATATACGGCTGCTAGAAGTCGGATACAAAAGACTACCAATCATCGACCTATACAATGTTGGGTCAACATTTGTGCCAACACTTGTCTTTACACAACTTTTGTGTCGATCCCATAGGTGTCTTCATGTGTTTAGCATTGTCTAAACCAAACCTTTTTACAAGATTTTTGGCATATTTATTTTGACAAAAGAAAATACCATCTTTGCATTGTTTAATTTGAAGACCTAAAAAGTAATTCAAGTCTCCAACCATCGACATTTCAAAGGTAGTGGTCATTTCATGTACAAATAATTCAAGCATTTTCTCACATGTAGAACCAAATACAATGTCATCAACATATATTTGAGCAATCATAATGTCATATCCAGAATGTTTAATAAACAATGTTCTATCAGCTTCACCTCTATAGAAACCGAATTCAACTAGAAAATCAGTTAATCTACCATACCATGCCCTAGGTGCTTGCTTTAAACCATATAAGGCTTTCTTAAGTTTACAAACATGATCAGGAAAATCATGATTCTCAAACCCCTTAGGTTGTTCTACATATGCTTCTTCCATAAGAATTCCATTTAGAAATGCGGCTTTAACATCCATTTGATGCGGTTTTATATCAATGTAGCATGCAATAGCAAGTAATAGTCTTATAGACTCAATTCTAGCAACGGGAGCAAAAGTCTCATCAAAATCAATTCCTTCTACTTGTGTATAGCCTTGAGCAACTAATCTAGCTTTGTTTCTTACAACATTACCGTATTCATCGGTTTTGTTTTTAAAAATCCATTTTGTACCAATTACATTCACATCATCGAGCCTAGGCACAAGTATCCAAACATCATTCCTTTCAAATTGATTTAACTCCTCATGCATTGCATTAATCCAATTTTCATCTTTCATAGCTTCATCAACATTTTTAGGTTCATTGAAAGAATGAAAACATTCAAAGTTCACCTTGTTACACATAGATGTCATACAAATCGACCTTACCACATGCCTTGCGTCAAAACTTAATTTTCTCCTTGTTTGTACACACGATTGTGGCTTACCTATGATCTGTTGTTGTGGATGATTTTTGAGAATTCTAGAAGATGGTACTGTAGCAGGATAAGGCATAGTTACTGATAGTTTCTAGAATTTGAGGTGATGTTGCTTGAGATGTGGGCACATTTGTAGCAACATTCTCAAACGATTCGAAATTTGAGAACTTTGCATCTCGCTCAATAAGATCGGACACATCTTCTTCAATAGTATTATCTGCAAGACTTGCATTATCATCAAAAACAACATTCATAGACTCTTGAACAAGATCAGTCCTAAGATTATAAATCCTAAAGGCTCTCTTGTTTCTAGCATAACCAAGAAAGAAACCCTTATCACTTTTTGAATCAAACTTATGAAGTTGGTCTCTATCATTCAGAATGTAGCAAACACATCCAAAGACATGAAAGTATTTCGATTAGGCTTTTGTCATTCAAAAATTCATAAGGTGTCTTTGTGGAATTAGGTCTAAGATAAACTCTATTTGAAATATGACAAGCGGTATTCAAAGCTTCAGCCCAAAATCTTTTTGAAAGTTTCTTGGATAAAAGCATTACTCTAGCCATCTCTTGTAGAGTTCTATTTTTCCTTTCGGCTACACCATTTTGTTGAGGTGTTTTAGGAGAAGAAAACTCTTGAATTATGCCTTTATCTTCACAAAATTTAGTGAATAAACTGTTCTCAAACTCCCTACCATGATCGGACCTTAATCTCTTAACCTTAGTGTTAAAAACATTTTTAAAACGTTTGTAAAGAATTTTGAAAACTTCAAAAGCATCGATTTCTCTTTAAGAAACTCAATCCATGTAAACCTTGAATAATCATCTACTATGACAAAAGAATATCTCTTACCACCAATGCTTTCGGTTTCCATTGGTCCCATTAAATCCATATGCAAAAGTTCAAAGCAATGTTTCGTAGTACATTGTGTCAACATTTCATGTGACATTTTGACTTGTTTACCACTTTGGCGGGATCCACACACATTTGACCTACGAATTTCTAACTTAGGTAGACCTTTATGACATCAAATTTTAACAATTTGACAATGTTTCTATAATGAGCATGTCCAAGTTTTTGATGCCAAAGAACACTTTCATCAGTTTGAACATTAAAGCATGCTTGATTTGAATCGATTAAATAGCAATTATCAACCGATCTATTACCAACCATAAGACATTTATCATCACCTGTTTAGCACATAGCATGAACTCTTATCAAACTTCACATGCAAGTCATCATCACATAATTGACTAATACTAATCAAATTTGCAAGTAAACCTTTAACATGTAATACTTTTGTCAAGTTAGGAAAACCAGGAACATTTAGTGTACCTATCCCAATAATTTTACCTTTTGAACCTCCTCCGTAAGTAACATTTCCACCATCATAAACCTTATAATCAGTAAGATAATTTTGCTCACCGGTCATGTGTCTAGAACACCCACTATCAAAATACCATAGTCCAGAACACATGCTTTTAAAGAGGTATAGACAACATTACAAACAAAATTTGAATTTATTACCCAAGTAGATTTTGAACAGGTTTTGAAAAGATTTAACTGTTTGTTTCGAATGTTGAGCGAGAATGTGGCAACATTTTCAAAGACATTTTAGAAAACTTTTTATCTGCCTCATTCTAAAAGCAGTTTGGTCGTTTGTGACCCTCGGTAAAACAATAATGACAAACATCCTTCTTTTGAGAATCATTTTTCAATTTTTCGGTTTCAACGAGAAGGTTTTGTAAAAACAACGGTTTGTTATTATTTAAAAGCGAGTGATATTACCATTATAACCAAGACCATGTCTACTTGTACTACCAATTGTCGATTGCCTCATCAAGTTTAGTGAACTTTACGAATATCTTTTGAAATTCGAGTGTTGTGCCTTTAATTTGCTCTTTGAGGTTGCAAATCTCCAGATCTTTTCTTGTCAATAAGACTTCAAATCTTATTACCAACTCCTTTTGGTATGACTCTTCAATAGTCATGTCCTTCAAGGCTTTTGAGTGGATTCCAACTCCTTTTCAAGCTTTAGATAAGCTGGACTTACAATCTTTGCAAACAATGTTAGAAATACCTCGCTTCATCTACACAAGAACTTGAGAAGCAATTAAATTACGGAACCTCCAATGTTTCCTCAAATGTTGGCACATTTGACTCAACATCGAGAATCATCGATGAAATCATCAAGTGTATCATCATATAAAATTCTTGCGAAAAAGCAAACTCCTCATTTTTATCAGAATCATCTTCACCATCGGACTCATCACTTAAGGTAGCATTGAAATTTACCCTCTTTCTCAAAAGAGTGTTGGCACATTCATTAGCATAATGACCAAAACCAGAACATGCATCACATTTCACATTTTTCCTATATTGCTGGATCATATTTGATCTTGTTACCTCTATCAAATTGCCTAGGTTGATTAACATTCCGATTTCTATCGTGCAATTGACGTGAACTACGGTCTGTTCTCTCTCTTGATTCTTAATTTGCAAATTATTTCTAAGTCTATTTGCTCTCTTTTTCAAAAATGCATTAAAGCGCTTAGTCGGAAAGCAATGTTATCGGCATTGTCGGCACAATCGTCAACAACATCTTCATCGAGAATCTATTTCGAATAACAAGCGGTTGTTTATCAACACATGAAGAAGTCTCTCCTTTGAAAACAGAAATTTTCCTTTCGGATTTCTCACTATCTCTTTGGGAAAAATTCATTTCATATGTTTTCAAAATACTCACCAACTCATTTTGAGTAATAGCATCGATATTTTTAGCTTCCTCAATAGCACATATCTTAGCATCAAAACGTTTAGGAACAGTTCTTAAGATTTTATGTACTAACCTTGTATTGGATATGGCTTCACCAAGTGCTTGAGATTCATTGGAAATCTCGGTGATTCGTTCATTGTAGGAGGATATGGTCTCATCTTCCTTCATCCTTAAATTTTCGAACTTGGTTCCAAGCATCCTCAACTTCGTCCTTCTTACACTCTCGGATCCTTCACAATGTTCTTGTAATTTCTCCCATGCATCTTTTGCGGATACACAATTAGAAATTATTTTGAACATGGATACATCCGTAGAGGTAAATAAGGCATTGAGTGCCTTCGAATTGAAGCTAGCCGTTGTCACCTCATCATTTGTCCATTCTAACTCCCTCTTGATTTGAGCTTCGATATTGTCGGTGGCTGGAACAATCGGTGGAGTCCATCCAGTCAATATACTCCCTCCATGCACGTTCATCAATGGACTTGATGTACATACGCATCTTAGGCTTCCAAATTGCATAATTTGTACCATCTAGAACGGGTGGTCTAATTGGAGCTGTCATAGGATAATCCATTGCAATAAATCACACCAAACACGAGGATCTAAACTCGGGATAACGAGTTTTACGGCTCTGGTGCCACTTGAAGGTGTGCGTCGTGTTTTGCGAATGTTGTCACGAATGTTGGCACATTCGAAGAGCAACACAGACAAATAAATAATCAGAAATGTACACATGGAAGTCTTAAACACGTTGCAAGATGGATATCAAAATTTTCGTATAGACTATAAATAAGTCTATACCGCCAAATGGCGTATTATCACTAATAATTGTTAAGTGATACAATCGGTAAAAACATAAGCTATACCGTGAATGGATCAACGTATATAGTGACTAGATAATATTCAATCTAACCTATCACTAATACAAATAAAGACCCAATGTTGAGTGAAATGTTGGAACATTCACCAACGGAAGTATCGAGTATGAAACTACAATAAATTCTATAATCTATGCCAATAGACTATGCTAGATTGTGTTTCCCTCAACTTCAAGTTTTAATCTTCATAGCAGCCGTGTATTTATAGATAAAATCTGGACTCTTAATGCTTGAAGATAACTTCCACATCTCCCTTGAAAATAGGTAACTTCTATGTAACTTCCCCATGATCTTTATAACTTCTCTTGCTTGCCTCTTTCAACCGCATGACTTCGGTAACTGCCGTAAGTCTTCAATCCTGAAAGAACAAGTCAATGAACAAGACAAAACGTGGGTTAAGGGTTAGTGAAAGTTGGAAGGACGAATTCGATGTTGTGACCGAATGTTGGCACATTACGAGTAACACTCGTCATAACATCAACAAGTTAGACTATTTTATAAATCATGGAAATATTCATGAATGACCTACAACCTGTTTATAACAAGATCCTTAAATTTGGTGATTTTTAAACGAGTATCCAGTAAGTTATGAATTTTCTCGTAAGACATGTTCGATAACGAGCCAAACGATGGATTGAATGTTCACGATTTTTCTGGACAGAATCCGTAAGTCAAATGGCTTGGGTCCCTGAATGAAAGTTGTTCATACTTGAGTACTGCATCACATGTTTTAATTTCATAATTTTTAGATATTTCTACAAGGAGTTATGGATTTTATAAGTTTGAGGTCACTGTTTTGCCGAAACAGAAATTTAGAGTCCTTATTACAAAATCTGCTATAGTTTCGTAACTCAAATGAACTCGGACCCTTAATAAACTTTGTTCTACACTGAAAAATGTACAACATACTAAAATTTCATAATTTTCCAATGAGTCTAAGTATTTTATTTCATTTATGCATGTATAGGTATTGTTTCTTCATTGGTGGTACTTGATTAAATTAAATGGCCAAAACTTTTAATGAAATGCATGTTTGAATATCAAATGTCATACATGATACTTTAGGAATGCTTATACTTGAGTGTCTTACGTGTTTTCTTGAAAATGAACGGAACCGAAAGTCCCAATTTCGTGACTCCACAAAGCGTAGTACACCAACAAAGCCGATTGGACATAGGATTAAACCCATAGAAGCTTTTGATAAAATAAAGTACCTCTTCTTCATGAAAGCCTAGTTTTTAGAAGGCACAATAAGATCAAGAACCTAAGTTTTCGGTGGACAAAGATCTGCCGAACTAAACATACGGATTGTGCTAGGTAGAGTACGGTCGGAACCGAGAGACCGAGACTTTTGTACGAGAGGCCTAAGCAATCAAGAAGTTAAACTTTCTCTTAAAAGTTCTCCCGAGGTGGGTGACACTATCTGTATAGCTAGTTAATGTTATATGGTTGTTGTCAGTTTTCCTGAATCAAACATAAACAGATTTTCTTAAAAGATGCAAACACCAAAAGCATGTGAATTCATAACTTATAAATGTGTGATCATCCAATGATGAACTTTATTTTACTGCCCTATATGATATGATGAATGTTTACGGGGTCGGGATGTGATAGGAAACTATCATGTGCCCTCCCATTGATGAAAGTTTACGGGGTCGGGATGTGATAGGAAACTATCATGTGCCCTCCCATTGATGAAAGTTTACGGGGTCGGATGTGATAGGAAACTATCATGTGCCCTCCCATTGATGAAAGTTTACGGGGTCCGGATGTGATAGGAAACTATCATGTGCCCTCCCATTGATGAAAGTTTACGGGAGTCAGGATGTGATAGGAAAGTATCATGTGCCCTCCCATATGATGAAAGTTTACGGGGTCCGGATGTGATAGGAAACTATCATGTGCCCTCCCATATGATTACGGGTTTCGGACGTGTAAGCGTGCCATCCGCAATATGCAATACAACATAAATGACTTTATGTAACACCATGTTGTAACACTTATTAGGTAACACTTATTAGGTAACACTTATTAGGTAACTCCTTTACATAAGTAACACTTTATGCACAATAGGTAACAATTTTGGGGTGTTATATAATCTAAGTTATGTTGTAGTGATGATTACGGGTCTTGGACGTGTAAACGTGTCATTCCACAATGTGATTACGGAGATCGGATGTGATAGGAAACTATCATGTGCCATCTCATATGTGCTATATTTATGTACTAATCTGTTGTAAAGAAAGATGAATTTCTTAATCGAGCGGAAGTTAAAGGATGAAAATTTTATAACGGAAGATTACCTTATACAAATGTACACAATGCCATAACAAGGAAGTAAATAACGAAAGATGAGAATAAAGGATAAAACATTCAACTATTTTGGGATTTCTGTCAATCGTATAACGTCTAGTCGTCATCGAGATTTTATCTCACGCCCTATAACTAATATTTTAGTCACGAGATTGAGGCCGGGAGGCTGCGATAGGCGACCGCTTCCACTCTCCTTTTATCTAAATGGGTCGCTTTATATCTTTATATCTCGGGAAAATCGTAGTGACGAGTCTTTAACAAAAATACAAATTTTCATAAAGATATAAAGCGACCCATTTAGATAAAAGGAGAGTGGAAGCGGGTCGCCTATTGCAGCTCCCGGCCTCAATCTCGTGACTCGAAAATATTAGTTATAGGGTGTGAGATAAAATCTCAATGATGACCAGACTGTTATACGATTGACAGAAATCCCAAAATAGTTGAATGTTTTATGCTTTATTCTCATCTTTCGTTATTTACTTCCTTGTTATGGCATTGTGTACATTTGTATAAGGTAATCTTCCGTTATAAAATTTTCATCCTTTAACTTCCGCTCGATTAAGAAATTCATCTTTCTTTAAAATAGTTAGTACATAAATATAAAGCGTATGAGATGGCACATGATAGTTTCCTATCACGTCCGATCTCCGTAATCACATTGTGGAATGGCACGTTTACACGTCCGAGACCCGTAATCATCACTACAACATAACTTAGATTATGTAACACCCCAAAATTGTTACCTATTGTGCATAAAGTGTTACTTATGTAAAAGTGTTACATAATAAGTGTTACCTAATAAGTGTTACCTAATAAGTGTTACCTAATAAGTGTTACAACATGGGGTTACATAAAGTCATTTATGTTGTATTGCATATTGCGGGATGGCACGCTTACACGTCCGAGACCCGTAATCATATGGGAGGGCACATGATAGTTTCCTATCACATCCGACCCCGTAAACTTTCATCATATGGGAGGGCACATGATAGTTTCCTATCACATCCGGACCCCGTAAACTTTCATCAATGGGAGGGCACATGATAGTTTCCTATCACATCCGGACCCCGTAAACTTTCTTCATATGGGAGGGCACATGATAGTTTCCTATCACATCCGACCCCGTAAACTTTCATCAATGGGAGGGCACATGATAGTTTCCTATCACATCCGACCCCGTAAACTTTCATCAATGGGAGGGCACATGATAGTTTCCTATCACATCCGGACCCCGTAAACTTTCATCAATGGGAGGGCACATGATAGTTTCCTATCACATCCGGACCCCGTAAACTTTCATCATATCATATAGGGCAGTAAAATAAAGCTCATCATTGGATGATCACACATTTATAAGTTATGAATTCACATGCTTTTGGTGTTTGCATCTTTTAAGAAAATCTGTTTATGTTTGATTCAGAAAATTGACAACAGTCCATATAACATTAACTAGCTATACAGATAGTGTCACCCACCTGGAGAACTTTTAAGAGAAAGTTTAACTTCTTGATCGCTTAGGCCTCTCGCATACAAACCTCGGTCTCGTGTTCCGACCGTACTCTACCTTGCACAATCCGTATGTTTAGTTCGACAAACTTTTGTCCATTAGAAACTTAGGTTCTCGATCTTATTGTGTCTCTCTAAGTCTAGACTTTGGTATTTAGAGGTACTTGTTTCGTTAACCGATCTTATGGATTCAAACCTTTTGGTTTAACGGTATTTCTAGTGTCTTTGTCGGTTCAAGGTTCGGGATTTGGGTTAGTTGGTTTTATTCTATTATAAGAAACCAAATACCACATTCATGGAGTATCACATAAATCGTACATCACATAAGGCATGCTTAGTTTTCTAAAAGTTAAGTAGACTATTGCTCCTAATACTCTACCATTGAAGAAAGTGACACGTAAACATGCATAAATAGAATAAGATACTTAGACTCGTTGGAAAATTATGAAATTTAAGTATGTTGTACATCTTTCAGTGTAGAACAAAGTTTATTAAGGGTTCGAGTTCATTCGAGTTACGGAACTATAGCAGATTTTAAAATAAGGACTCTAAATTTCTGTCTCGGCAAAACAGTGACCTTAAACTTATAAAATCCATAACTCTTTGTAGAAATATCCAAAAATTATGAAATTAAAACATGTGATGCAGTACTCAAGTATGAACAACTTTCATTCAGGGACCCAAGCCATTTGACTTACGGATTCTGTCCAGAAAAATCGTGAACATTCAATCCATCGTTTGGCTCGGTTACTGAACATGTCTTACGAGAAAATTCATAACTTATTAGATACTCGTTTAAAAATCACCAAATTTTAGAATATTGTTATAAACAGGTTGTAGGACATCCATGAATGTTTCCATAATTTATTACTTAAGAAAAACTGGAAAATAAATTCGTGCAACACAGAATAGCCCTATGCGTCGAACATCGACCAGGTACTCAGAAACGAATTTTATCTAATAAAGTACTAAACGAAAAATTATGATTTTTGACTATGATTTACAACACATCAAGGGGAACATCCCAGATATTTCCTAGAATTTTATAACTATCAGAAAGGGGAGAAATAACAGAAATGAGTCACTGCTCCCAGATTATGCACATTTACGTCACACATATTTCCACGATTTTATTCTCCTTACACATTGACCAGAAAATTATGAAATTTAAAAATGTTGTTCTAGACTTCAAACAATACATCTAGGAATTTTTCCATGATTTTTAAACGGGTGGAAAGGGTCCAAATGAATTTTACAAAACGGGTCAGCAGCTAGGGCATATACTTCGGCAGTTTCATACTTCAAGTATAACTTCACCATTTTGACTCCAAACACCATAATTCCAACTCAAGCACTCCATATAAGATTAAAGCATATCAAAACAAGCTCTTAGGGCTTCCTAAACTATTTTTCCTAAGTCTTCTAAGCTAAGAAGGCATAAGACTAAAAGAAATGGCTAGGAGGCTTACCCTTGGAGAGTTTCTTCCCTTTCTTGAGAGCCCCAAAGCTTTCCTCTTGGTGTGGGAAATGAAGAAGGGGAAGAGGGGTATTTATAGGGGAAAAGAGAGGGGAGGGGGCCGGTCAAGTGAGGTGGGGAAAGGGAGGAAACTAGGTGATTAATAGACATAAGGCTATAAGGCTAGTTTAGGAGCTAAACCTAAGATTTTGGCAAGATTTTTGGTTAATAGGTACTACTCTCACATGCCTTCACATGGCCGGTTGTTTTGGGGGTTTTGGGGAGGGAAATAGGGAGAGGTAGCACACTAGGTAGGTCTTTAGAGTGTGGTTATGGGTAAAGAAAGGTACCATTGGCACTATTCTCCTCTAACCTCCCACATGGTCGGTTATTTTTGGGCAATTGGGCTGTCAATTGGCAGCCCACTATTTAATCTGATTGTGATCTCGACGTTGAATTTTCGGTATTTTTCGGTTCGAGTTTCGGCTCAAATTTTATTAAAACGCAGCGATTGGAAAACAAACATTTTTCATTAGGGTTTTCTTGAGTGTTTCTCACCTTTAAAGGACTCATTGATTATTAAACAAATTCGGATTACGGATGTGAGTTCGAAAAGTATCGATAGATTTTCGGGTTGAAAAACCGTTAAATCGCTTGGAGAAAAATTAAGAAAACCACATAGAATTTAAATCAATCAATAAAATAAATCAAACTTAGAAAATCAAATATAAAACTCTAGGTTTTGGTTTTGGGTTATTACAATCTAGATCATTGGTAATTTGATTCACTTTATGCGGAAAAGTATGCAATTCATCAAATACCACATGTGGAGTTTCTTCCACACAAAGAGTTGTCTTATTGAAGACTCAAAGCTTTGGAAATCTTTGGAATATCCCAAGAATATTCCATCACCGCCTTAGCATCAAATGTCCTCGGCTTAGACTTCCCATTGTTATGGATGAAGCATTTACACCCAAAAGCACGAAGGTGTGAGATTCTTGGAACCTTATGATTGGAGTGAATTGATGCATGATTTTAGGGGGTATTTTTAGTGCAAAAAGTGATCAAAAGTGTTAGATTTTGTGCCTAAATGTGTAAAGTATCACTACTTTGCCTAAAAAGTATTACTTGTGAGATATTTGATGTTTTTCGTCCCGTTTCGAGGTAAATCGATGGAACTTGGCCAAACCGAGTACCGACATTCATAGGGTGAAGAGACGATCGAGATGGGCGAAACGGGGTAAAAGGTGGAGTCCAGGACGAGAAAATTCCACTGGACTCGACCTCGGTCGAGGGCCGGGGCCTCAACCCGAGGGTACATCACAATTGTTGAAAATCGAATTTTGAAGCAAGCTCAACCCGAGGCTCAGCCCTCGAGTCGAGGATCGGGGCAAAGGAGGCAAGCTCGAGTCGAGGGTTGAACCTCGACTTGAGGCTGGAGAAAAATTGGAAAAGCGTGGATGCGACATCACAAGCCTCGACTCAAGGGCCCCAACCTCGAGTCGAGGGATGCCCAAAATCGAAAATTTGTATTTTAAGCCCATTTGAGCGGAAAACAGAGCATAATCTCCATAGCCTTGATTAGAGCTGTTATTTTACAGCTTTTAGGGCAAATTTCTCATTCCATAGCTTAATTCTCATTGTAGTTTGTTTAGATTGATAGATTTGGATAGATTTTAATCATTTGTAACCTAGATTAGCTTTTGATCCAATATTTTTTCACTTCCAAGTTATAATTCAATTGAAGAGAAGGGCACATTTGAAGATACATTGAAGATTGAAGCATTCCTATTTTTGATTATTTTAATCCAATTGGTGATGTTCTACCACTTTACTCCTTTTAATTTATTGATTGTTGTGATTAGCTTTTTAAGCGTGCAATTAAATTTTCTACCCATTGGTTTTGCACTTTGCACCATGGATTAATACTCTTGTGCTTGGGATAATTGAAATTGAGGATGATTTGATTGTCTTATGCTATGATTGTTGATGATTGTTGATCAATTGAGTTAGATTGCTCCCTAATTGTGATTCTCATTGTGCTTCATGCATTTTTATCTCTTTAGATTAATGTTTGATCACCCTAGCAATAGGTGAGAGTTGAGCTAACGTGATCCGGGATTAATCGGTTTATAATTGTGTATGATTGTATGAATTGGGTGCTTCTTAATTGAAAGATTAGTTGTACTAAGGATACTCACATTAGGCGTTGTGTGATTAATGGAGAGTGTTGGTCCCGGAAAGTTGAGTTGATTAAAACCTTGAGTTAACCTTCGAGAACAAAATCTAGAAAGGGGAGGTTTGAATAGATTTTGTAGATTTTTGAATCTCTCAAAATCAATTCAAAATGTCGAGATGAACACGGCGGAAAACAATTTTAAACTCAATTATCAACAAGATCAAAAGCAATCGACAAGATAGGTTTAAACTTTAATCTGAGATTAATCATAGAAAACAAACTAAGAATTGAAAAGAAACAAACAAGTAAATAAATGCGATAAAGAACACGGGATTTATAGTGGTTCGGATTATAACAATCCTACATCCACTCTCCTTCTTCAAACTTGAAGAAGGGCCTTCACTTACTTACTTTCTTCTTCTTGCTGACTTACTTACAATGATGAATCTTGAGCCTTACAATGAATTCTTCCTAATTTACGGATATCTATGGCTTGAATATCTAATGAGAAAAGTGTTCTATAAACACTAAGAACTCGAAGACGTATAAAGCGTTCGTGAATGTGTATATTTTACGTAGCTTGTGAATACAAAGTATAATGATGAGTGCAAAGTATCAAAAGTTGATTCTAAACTAATTTCTATCCCTATTTATAGAGATCTTCACTTGGTAGTTGTAACTTCCTTGAATTCGGTTTAATCCGTTATAACAATATAACTGAAATCAGTAACTTCCTCTTGAATGGGTTAAAAGCGCTTCTTGAAACTTTGTGTCATATTTCTCTAACACCTCATCGTCGATACTTACTTCACCTTGTCCTCATCTACTTTCCTTGTCTAGGTGTGTGTTTATAGTAACACATCTCAAGCCCATTTTCTATCTCGTAGTCCTTGTCTAATATCTTGACCTCGTGCGATATTCTCTCCTTATACGAGATTTGTCCTTGTCGATGTCTTGACCTAGTCGACAATCTATACTTAGTTTTATTTACAAAGAAATACTTAATTTGTCTATACAAGATGCTCATTTGGTCATCCTATTTTACACTTTTAACACATCAAAACTAAATACAATTCTTCTTTTCCTAACAATTTCCCCCTTTTTGATGATGTTAAAACTCAGCTCAAGAAAAGAAAAATTGTTAGTACTCTTAAAAATAAGAATGAAACAAAGTATACAACTAAGCCACATAGTCGGATAATCGGAGCAATAGTTTAATAGTCGGATGATCGAGCAATGTAGTTAATAAGCGGATGATCGGAGCAATGTAGTTGCCCAAAGTCATGGTCAAATACTTTGATGAAAACATAGACAGAATTCGAAGATTTCAGATGATTTAGTGTTATAAGTTTATAAAACAGTTACTTAGATCAAAAGTTAGTTAATGAGCAATTATGAAACAAGTTAGTTAAGTACTTCAAATTTCGTGAAAGTAGTTCAAAAAGATGTATTTCACTACTATTCACGGGGATTTGCACATTTTTATATCTTCATCTTTCACAGCAAATATTCGGAGGAGTAAAAGAGAGACTTAATCGTACCACTGTCTTCTTACGGAATTGTCATCGATCGAAGACACGATTCTTCAAGCTCAATGTCTCCCCACCTTCAGCTAGATCAGCCACGAGTCTCGGCTTGGATCGGCATTCGCTTCACCTTTTCTCTGTCTAGCTGGCCATCTTGCGTCGGTGGAGCGGACATGGTTGCATAAGGTGGTGCGACTATGTCCACATTAAATTACGAGTCTCGAGGTCGATTAAATCTTGATAGAAGTTTGGGTCTTTCGCCTCCAACCATTCATGAAAAGCAATGTTCTCGTGCATTGCCCCAAGAGATCTTCTTGCAGACATGAAACAGGAAGATCCATTCCTTTTCATAAGCTCTCCATTTAGCTTGTTGATCCATGGGAAGGATTTCCTTGGGCACGGCTTACATTACGTGGAATGGGCGGAAGACTTCTTCTCCTTACGTATTCTTTGATCTTTGTACCCACTTCCTCGTCTTTCTATCATACGTCTTGCTGCCTTTTCTTGCTCCCTCCTCCTCTTAGCTTCTCTCCTTTTATACTTTTCTTTTCCTCCCTTCTCCTCTTAAGCACTCTTGCCTCTTCTTGTCTCAGGTGAGTCTTGAATTTGGCTTGAGGCCTTAGCTTTCCCAGATTTAGATGAGGATGGGGGAGATTTGATAGTCGGGGCTGGAGCAGATCAGCGGTGGAAGGAAGTTCGGGTTCGAGCTCGGACTCGGTGGATTCAGTTCTTTGTCCTTCTTTTCAATCTTCTCAACGCCCTCCGAGACTTCTCCTCGCCTGCCTTCTTCTTCTCCTCCTCGGCTCTTCATGATTCTTGAGACGGCTCATCTATCCTCGAGATTAAGTGCCATCGGTGATCATCTTGTAACTCAACTCTTTTCTTGAGCTCACTATTTTCCCCCTTTTTGACATCGGCAAATCGGGTATTGCAGATAGTGGCTACTTGATCTATGTACCCCATGAGTTCTTCTCGTACGAGCCCTATCTTCCGATTAAGCTGGTCATATCTCTTCTTTTGACCGACCTCGGCTAAATCTGAATTCATCATCCATGAATGCTTTAAGATAGTTCTTTGTCTATCTTTTTCCAAGGCCAGTGCATTTTCGGCACTTGATGAAAAGAGGCTTCTTTCGCTTTCAGGGGATTCTTACACTTGATCCTCAACGTAATCCCTTATTTCGGTATAAGCGAAGCGAACGTCTTTGTTTAACCCACTCATCTTGTGAGTTCATCTCTGTGTGGCAACTTTCTTTTTCACTTGACCATTTGTTCCTCATGCACGATCCTAGAGAAATATAGATCAATCTTGGTTTTCTCATGTATTGCGGCATCTATATTCTCCTTGATTGATGATACGATGACATTGAGAACCGGTTGAAAGGCATTTAGACAAGCGAGTCTTGAGATTTTGCACTTCGGCTTTCAAGGCTTCCACCTCGGATACGAGACGCGAGATGTGGAGGGCAAGATCTCGTTCTTCGAGATGGAGTCGATCTATTTCAATTTACGCTTCAGTTTGCACCTCCTCAATCTGCTCCATTTGTGCCTCCTCGGCTGTATCCATCTCGGTGGCTCATCGGCAGCTCCACCAATTATCGCTTCCTCCACCCTTTCCTCTTCAACCACAGTCTCTTCATCCTTCTTACTGCTCTTCCCCCTTCTCATTGCTTTCTCCACCTCCTGCGGGGTCTCATCTCCAAGATATACTCTATGTAGAATGTAATCAACAAAAGTATTTTCAGTTAGTATGTCTTGGAAAGACTTGAGTTTTGCCTTCTTGAGAACCTCTTTCTCCCGGATGGCAAGGTTGTTGCCTCTGCTTGACTATCAGAATAAATTTGTCTCTTCAAAGGATCCCGGCTGAGTCTTCTTAACGAGATAGACATCAATAAGCTCCTTCAATAGCTCAGGCTCGTCCTTAAGAGTGGATTCTTGTCTTAGGAGAAATTTCTTCCCAAGAATCCGCGGTGAGATCTCGATTGGTCCCATCTCCCGGATGGGTTGGGTAAGTTTAGGTAAAGATCGGGTTCGAGATGAGGTTGAGGGTAGGAAAGAAAACGGGTCAAATGAGGGTTGGGTTTGTTTTGAACTTATGGGAGTAGACCATTTTAGAGGCTCGAGGCGGCGGTCTTATCTGCCCCTTCATCGCGGAGTTGGGAAGAAGTGGATTTAGGTACTCCATCCTCGAGATGAGGATGAAGATGAGGAAGGTGATTTGATTTCTTCTCCTTTTTCCGATTCATCTTCGACGAGACTTCCACTTTGTCTCCGTCGACTCCGATACTCCTACCTCCTCAATCTGGAACACTTCCCCCTTGGGAAGGCTGTCCTTTCCTCTTCGTCTTCCTCCGTCTCGGCAGACGAGGATTCATCCACCAAAAGCTGTCTTTGTCTCCTTTCTCTTGGCTTTTGAAGCCTTTTTCTTAGGAGGCTGGGGGTGGAGCTGGAGCGTCCCCATCTCCTTTCCGAGTCCGAGTTGGCCCGTAAATTTTCTCATCTTTAATCAAAAGACCCTACATGCAGTGTACTTTTTGACTCCAACACTCAGGTCAAGGTTATGCTGCCACCCACTTTATGCTCAAGTATGATAGTGATCCTTGCCATCATACTTGCAATCTTGGTCGAGACCATCTCATAAGCTTGTCTGTGACTGGAGTCTTGGTGAACTTCTTTCTCTCCTCCATTATCCTTGAATACACCCAGTCTGGGCCCGATTAATTTCAGCCCTATCTAGGATAGCTCTCGACAAGACATATCCTTGGCTTCGTTAGCCCATCATGGCTCTGTTGCTCACCGAATACATTTTGTCGAGAATCGGCATAAGTAATCTGTATTTTCTTTTCAACATTGGCCTCTTGATTATTTGTGGTATTACGATAAGTTCTTTGGCCATTAATCGGAAACTCTCCAAATATTCCGATGATTTATAAGTGAATGGGTTGTCGCCGGTGGTGCTCAAACCAAAAATCGCACCAATCTCATAAATAGATAAAACTATTCTTTGCTTCTTCTCCATAGTTCCGATTCGAGATTCTAATCCGATTATCTGTTTGTTTTGCCACAGTGGGAACTCGGACGAGAGATCATCCACCGTCAAGTTCTTCGTCGGTTTCATCGTAAATACGATGCGTTATAAACCCCTTGATTCCAGCGGGTTTAAAATTTCTCTTGTTTGACATCGGTGGTAGTATCCCAATCAACATACATTTCGATTTTGTTTTATCTACGATGGAAGTCAAATCGTATTCAAACTTGATATTCTTTTTGGATTCCGCCATTGATGAATATCGAAGGTTTTAGGAGGGAAAAGAGAGGTTTTGAGAATAAATATGAAGAAATTTATGTGTGCGTAAATGAAAATAATGCACACGAATATCTATTTATATGGAAAAATATAATAGTAAACAATTATTAGAATAATAATTGCACTGCAAAAGTGTAAATATAGGCTTTGAATCGCCATTAATGCAATTATGGCATTTATTTTGAAAAGTGCATAGAATAATATTTAATATGTCGCGCGTGAGATTGAGACGGTTCATATTTCAGAAACCGCCTCCATTTAAGGCGCGTGGAGTATACTCGGCGTATTTCAAAAATGAATTTGATAAAATTTCGGTCCGTAGTAACTTCTCTCGACATAGTTACTTATTTGAGAAAATACTTTTCGTTAATTGAAGAGATAAAATAAAATATTATTGTTTTTAGAAAACAAATTCGAACCCTTATCCTTTTATTTTGTAAAACAAAATATTTTATAATCTTGAGTAACTTCAATTTTTAAAGAATGATAAAGAGAATTATGATATTAAATTCATATATTAATTATATGAACCCAATATTCATAATTAAGAATATTTAAGAGAAACTTCTGGACTTTCTCCTTATGCGGATTGATAGCATCACTTTGTGCATTTCCTAAACACTTGGATAAATTGACCTTGTCTTGTATTTAGAGATGTGTAAACTTTGTTCTTCTTGAAATCACAGACACTTAGACAAATCGTTAGTAACAAGAGTAAGTCGGATAAGGTTCAATAGTCATCGATTACGTAGAAGTCGGTTGACTATTACATCCTTATACGATTTACCTATGTCAAAGAAGTAATTATCATGTCGGATATGGTCAATATGACTAATCTTTGATTCTTGATTCCAATGATAGGAGATCAATGATATCACCTACGATTGTCCTTTGACTCATATCTTGTATGATAATTCTTTCTAGACATAATAAACGAATAGAGAAAGACAAGGTAAACACAAGAAATTTGATTATAGATTAACTAAAGAAGCATCTAATAATCCTAATTCTACTGAAAGTTCTTTAAACCTTGTCTCTGCAAGAGGTTTTGTCAAGATGTCTGCTCTTTGAAAATCGGTAAGAATCTTTTCTAATCGATATCTCCTTTTTCGACATGATCTCGGATGAAGTGGTGCCTTATATCTACATGTTTGCATCTTGTATGAAGAAGCTGGGTTACGAGTAATAGCTATGGCACTATTACTATCACAAAAGATTGGTACTTCTTTGGTGATAATGTTATAGTCCCTTACCGCATTGACTTATCCAGATCAATCAGTGAACAACAACTTCCGGTGCCATATATTCGGCTTCGATTGTGGAAGTAGCTACAGAGGTTTGTTTCTTTGACAACCATGAAATCAGCTTACTTCCAAGAAATTGGCAAGTACCGGATGTAGATTTTCTATCTATCTTACACCCACCAAAATCCGAATACGAGTATCCAGACGGCTCAAAGTTGTCATCACCGGATACCACAATCCAACATTCTTGTTCCTTTCAAATACTTGAGGATTTTCTTTCTTTGCTTCAAGATGGTTTTTCTTAGGATTAGCTTGAAATCGAGCACAGACTCCAACCGCAAATGAAATATCGAGTCTACTAGCGAGTTAAATATAATAAGGAACCAATAAGACCTCGATACTCGGTTTGATCGAGTGTCTTCTCCCTTCTCATTCTGGATCCATTGAAAAATTTGTCATCATAGGTATCTTAGCTTCTCGCTGGTACCTATTCCATATTTTTCAATAAGATCTTTTGTATATTTGGCTTGGTTGATGAATATTCCCTTCTTTATGCCTTGACTTGAAGTCCAAGAAAATATGTCATTTCTCCCATCATGGACATTTCAAATCTGCTTTTCATAAGACTACTAAATTTTTCACACAAAGATATGTTAGTTGATCCAAAATTATATCATCAACATAAAGTTGAACTAACAAAAGATCACAACTAAACTCTTTTCTAAAGAGAGTTCTATCAATTCTACCTTTAACAAAACCATTTTGAATTAAATAATCGGACAAGGTGTCATACCAACCTCTTGGTGCTTGTTTAAGTCCATATAGAGCTTTCCTTAGTTTATAAACTCTGTCTCCTTTGACAAAGCCGGGGTTGCTCTACATAAACTTCCTCGGCTAAGATTCCATTTAAGAAAGTTGATTTAATATCCATTTGAAAACTATGAATCTTTTAAAAGCTCGCATAGGCTAAAAACAATCTTATGGCTTCAGGGCGAGCTCTGGTGCAAAGGTTTCATCATAATCAATACCCTCGATTGTGAATAACCTTGAGCAACTAGTCGACCTTATTTCTAACCACAATATTATTTTCATCCCTTTTGTTTTTAAAGACCCATTTAGTTCCAATGACTTTTTGATGATGAGGCCTTTCAACAAGCTCCCACACATCTTGTCTTTGAAACCATTTAGTTCTTCTTGCATGGCATTAATCCAGGTTGGAATCGGTTAGAGCTTACGTAATTGATTTAGGTTCAAGTAATGACACATAGCAACCGAACATACAATCTTGATTTAGTTGGGTCCTCGTTTGGACACCGCAGTCTAAATCTCGATTATCTCGCTTTCGGTGGGTGATATGACATTACTTTCTTACCTTTATCTTTTACAGTGGATGATGTCTTCCGAAATATTTATTTGAGATGATTCTATGTTACCTTGATAACTCTACGATCGGTTGATGTGTCGTTGGTAAATCGATCGGTTGGTAAATCGGTGATGAGGAAGTTCTTTCGATTCCTTTCCTTTATGCGAAACTTCCTCTTCATCCGAATCGATTCTTGATTGTAGAATTTTATGGTTGATCTTTTGATAGTCATCGATCCGGATCATCGATATCTTTGTGATGTCCCCTATCTTATCCAACTCAAAAGAAGATTCATCAAATACCACATGAGGTGTTTCTTCTACACACAAGGTTGTCTTATTAAAAACTCTATATGCCTTTGATATAGATGAGTATCCTAAGAATATCCCATCTGCTATCTTGGCATCAAAAGTTTTTAATTGAGATTTCCCATTATTGTGTATGAAACATTTACAACCAAATATATGAAAATATGAAATTTTGGGAGATCTTCCCTTCCAAATTTCATAGGGAGTTTTACACTTATCCTTGACAATCGACTCTATTTTGAACATAGCAGAAATTTGTATTCACCGCTTCCGCCCAAAACCTATGAGGAGTGTTGAATTCAGATAGCATTGTTCTAGCCGCCTCTTTCAAGGTCTGTTTCTTCTTTCAATAACTCCATTTTGTTGTGGAGTCCTTGCTGAGATGTTTCTGAGCTATGCCATTCTCAATGCAGTAGTTAGAAATCAATTTATTTAGGAATTCGTACCTTTATCACTTCTAATTTTAACAACATTTAATCCCTTTTCATTTTGAATCTTTTAAGAAATTCGGAATCTTAGTCATAGTCTCATTCTTTTTGTACAAGAAAATAACCCAAGTAAATCTTGAAAAATCATCAACAATTAATAAGGTGTATTTTCTTCCACTAAAGTGAGAGGAGTTCTTGGACCAAAGCAGATCCATATGAAGAAGTTCCAAAATTCTTTACGAAGAAGGATTACTTATTATTTTAAAAGAAGCTTTGATCTATTTTCCTTTTTGACAAGAAACACATATATGGTTCTTTGAAAATATTTTATCAGGAGTCCTTTAACTAAAGATTTCCTTGCTATTTTGTTAAGAGTTTTGAAGTTTAAGTGACCAAGTAAACGTGCCACTGCCCAACTTAAGTCATCTCGAACTCTTAGCAACAAGACAAGTATCTTTAGGACAACTTTTAAAGTTGGCAACATAAATGTTACCTTGTCTTACTCCAGCCAATAGAATATTTTCATTGATACCATATAACACATAGCATGCATTATGAGTAAATTTGACACAAAACCCTTTATCACAAAATTGTGAAATAGATAGTAGGTTGTGCTTCAATCCTTCCACGTAGTAAACTTCATGAACTTGTACATCTCCAATCATTAGTGTTCCTACACCTTTAGTAAGTCCATAGTTATTATCACCAAACATTACTCTAGGTCCATCAATAGTTTGATAGTTAGAGAGAAGTCGTCTTTCATAGGTCATGTGCTTGGAACAGCCACTATCAATGTACCGAGATGACCTCAAGAATGTCTCCTCTATCAACCATAATCTTATCTTCCTGCAATCACAAGTTTATTGCTTAGGTACCCTTTGTATTTTGGGTCCTTTCATGTTAAGATGACTCTTAGGAATCCAGATAAAAATATCAATTTTCCTTAAAACCATAGATTTAAGTTTGCATCCATATCTATCTACTAAGATAAGACTATCAAGATCAATCGATTTAATTGATCTTTTGAGATTGTCTTAAATCTTGGTAAGAATGGATAAGATCTGATTCTTCCATCAAAGCTATTATACCTAGGATAGATCTTTGATTTAGTCTTAGGTTTAGCCTTAGGAGTTATTTTCCTCGTCGATTTTTTTTTGAAGTATCGGATGAGGTAATTAATTCCTTTGGTTTCAGGACTGAATAAAGTTTCTACCTTAGGTTTAGTTGCTTTCACAAAGACTCTAGGTTTTATAGGATCATTTTTCTTATTCCTATCAAAACCTAATCCGGTTTTATTACTAGACTTTTGAGATGAATTGAAAATTTTATCTATTGTGGTTTGAGAATTATTCATAAGTCCTAACTTGAGATTTAATTCTCTGTTAGTCCTTTTATAATTCTCATTCTCAGAATAGATGTTTGAAAATTTTATTTTTAAAGAACTCGGTTCTGTTCTAACTTTTACGTCTTATCGGACAAGGATACTTGGTGATCATCTCGGTCGACATTCCCCCTTGAATGTACAGTCGATTTCTCACTTTCCTTAGTCTAATTGACCTTAGTTAGATCAGAAATTTGATTCTTTAAATTAAGATTTTCAGTCTCTATCTGTTTATAGGCGAGATAGAGCGGTCTCCAAGTCTTTCAAAAGTTTATCAATAAGAATGGGATCGGTTTCGAGATAAGGTGTCACGGTCATTATCTCGATGATGAATAGTAATGTACCTCTTTAGCCATTAGACATATGTCATCATCGACCCAAAATCGATGAGGATGAGGATGATGATGTCTCATGAGCTTCTTCTTTCTCGGCTAGGAGAGCTCTGCGAGTCGGCATATCTTTTATCTCTTTTCTTCCTCTTTTCTTCTCTTTCTCTGGGAGTGAGTTGAGGACAATCATAGATTTGTAGTGACCAGGTTTGCTGCATGTATAGCATATATCCCCTTTATGCATTTTGGACTACTATCTCCTCGTCGATAGGTGACTTATGACTTCTTGGTGATCCTTATTTCTATCATTATACGAACTCTTTTCATCCCTATCGATCTATAGTTCCTTCGACCTAATCCGTCTCTTTTGTTTCTTCGTACTTCATCTTGATCTTTCATACCTTTTCAACAAAAGAGTCATTTCTTCTTTCTGAGACAAATCGAGATGCTTTAGAAATCTTTTGAGATTCATCCCGATGAACAAATGCTCTTTTTTTCCGGATGTAGATGACTCTGCCTCATCTTCTTCATCTTCAATGTGAATGTCATATTCTAGTGCTTTAAGATGAGAGAAGAGAGTGTGATGTGATATTGATGACAAATTCGTGTTGCCTTGAGAATATTGGCTTTCTCTCTCCATCTTTTGCTCAAAGATCTGAGTATCTTGTTAATTTCTTTTTCCGTGTAAGTCTTACCCAAATCGGCTGCTTTGTTCACAAGATTAGTCAATCTCACATCCAATTGATCCACGGTTTCGCCATCCTTCATTTTGAATGTGTCAAAAGCATGTAGAAACGGTGAAGCTTGTTTTCTTTGACACATTCGAATCCTTCACATATTCCAGCAAGAGACTCCCACATTTCCTTGGCAGTCTTGCATCTTTTAACATTTTCAATCCAATCCTTGCTCGGTGTTTCAATAATTTCGAGTTCTAGCAACTTGATCTAAATTGTGAATCTTCCTTTCATCATTAGTGAGTTACGAACTCTTCTTTTCTGTCTAACTCTCGTTTAATTTGAAGTAGTACCATCACTTGTGCCACCATGATAGAATTTGATGGGTCCTTCCTCAAGAACCTCCTCCATTCTGTCATGAATCGCTTTAAGATGGTTCTCCATTCTAAACTTCCAAAGGTAATCATATTCTTCTATAGAAAAATCAGGCAAACTCACGGATTTCTTGCTTTTCACGAAGACATGATAAAACAGAAAAACCACAATACTCGCATAATCTTGTTAGTAGAACTGTTAGTGAAACAAATAAACTACGATTATCAAGAACAAAAATCGGGATCTTAGTTAAGACCTAGAACTAATATCGAAATGACTTAACACCTTGCTCCGATACCACTTGTTGGTCCCGGAAAGTTGAGTTGATTAAAACCTTGAGTTAACCTTCTAGAACAAAATCTAGAAAGGGGGTTTGAATAGATTTTGTAGATTTTTGAATCTCTCAAAATCAATTCAAAATGTCGAGATGAACACAGCGGAAAACAATTTTAAACTCAACTATCAACAAGATCAAAAGCAATTTGACAAGATAGGTTTAAACTTTAATCACGAGATTAATCTGTAGAAAACAAACTAAGAATTGAAAAGAAACAAACAAGTAAATCAATGCGATAAAGAACACGGGATTTATAGTGGTTCGGATTATAACAATCCTACATCCACTCTCCTTCTTCAAACTTGAAGAAGGGCCTTCACTTACTTACTTTCTTCTTCTTGCGACTTACTTACAATGATGAATCTTGAGCCTTACAATGAATTCTTCCTAATTTACGGATATCTATGGCTTGAAGATCTAATGAGAAAAGTGTTCTATAAACACTAAGAACCGAAAACGTATAAAACGTTCGTGAATGTGTATATTTTCTGTAGCTTGTGAATACAAAGTATAATGATGAGTGCAAAGTATCAAAAGTTGATTCTAAACTAATTTCTATCCCTATTTATAGAGATCTTCACTTGGTAGTTGTAACTTCCTTGAATTCGGTTTTGATCGGTTATAACAATATAAGCGAAATCAGTAACTTCCTCTTGAATTGGTTAAAATCTGCTTCTTGAAACTTTGTGTCATATTTCTTTAACACCTCATCGTCGATACTTACTTCACCTTGTCCTCATCTTCTTTCCTTGTCTAGGTGTGTGTTTATAGTAATGCATCTCAAGTGTCTTCTATACGTAGTCCTTGTCGATATCTTGACCTCGTCGATATTCTCTCCTTATCTCGAGATTTGTCCTTGTCGATGTCTTGACCTAGTCCGACTATCTATACTTAGTTTTATTTACAAAGAAATACTTCAAATTGCCTATACAAGATGCTCAATTGGTCATCCTATTTTACACTTTTAACACATCAAAACTAAATACAATTCTTCTTTTCCTAACGAGAGAGATTAATTGCATGATGGTTTTATGCTTTCTATCTTAGTTGATTTGCAATTTGATTCAATCATAGCTTGTTGATCATTGATTCCTTGATGGATATTATCCCTAGCACCCCAATCCCCCATTGAATTTTAGCTACTTGTTCTAGCATATAAGATGTTCAATTAATTGCTTGCCTAGTTATTTGATTGTATTTTTGCATTTGTATTGTAGTTTTAGAGCAAAAACCGCTTTGCAACAATAGTTATCAATAACTTGTATTCCTAGGGCCTTATGTGCATACTTTTTCCCTTGGGTTCGATATACTTGGTTGTCTTAAAATCGCTTGCCCGATTCCTACAATCACCTTACCTTTCCAAAGCTCATAAGGTGTCTTACCCTTGTTCTTGGTGGTAAGCATACATTACGAGTGTAGCAAGTTGTGTTGATAGCCTCGGCCCAGAACCTATGAGGTGTTCCATACTCACTAGCATGCTTGGCTGCTTCTTTGAGAGTCCTATTGATTGGAGTGAATTGATGCATGTTTTTAGGGCCTATTTTAGTGCAAAAAGTGAGCTAAAGTGTTAGTTTTTGTGCCTAAATGTGAAAAGTATCACTCTTTTGCTTGAAAAGTACTATTTGAGGGATTTTGATGTTTTTCGTCCATTTTGCGAGGTAATTCGGTGGAATTTTGCCAAACCGAGAGTACCATTGGACTTAGAATGAAGATACGATCATATTGGGCCAGCGGGGGTCGGGGCGAAGCCCCGCGAGAAAAGTGCCACTGGACTCGAGCTGCAGTCGAGGACCATGAGCCTCGAGTCGAGGGATATGCGAAAGGACCAAAATCGAAAGAAAAGCAGCAACCTCGACTCGAGGCATGACCCTCGAGTCGAGGGATGGGACAAAGCAGAAGCCTCGAGTCGAGGCCTGACCCTCGACTCGAGGGGGCAGTTTTTTTAGAATTTTCATATTTAAAGGGGAGAAGCAGAGCAAAACAGGGACATCTTCCATAATAGCGGTTAGTAGCGGTTTTGGGGCGATTTCTCGGCACCAAGCCAACTTCTTCCTTAAGTAGAGTAGATTGTTAGAATTAGATTTAGATTTCAATTGATGTTGGTAGATTAGCCATAGATGAGCTTTAGATCCTTGTAATTCTTTCAATTCAAGCTTGTAATTCATTTGGAGATTGGTGTTGAAGACTCGAAGCATTCCTCTTTTTGTTGATTGAAGATCATTTGGTGATGTTTTTCCTCTTTTGTCTCTTTAATTTCTTAATTGTTGTGATTTGTTTAGTGTTTGATCAATTCTATCTTCTTCCCATGGGTATTGTTTGTGGTACCATGGGCTAACTCTCTCGTACTTGGGTTAATTGAAATTGATGATGAATTGATTGATGATGCTATGATTGTTGATGATTGGAGATCAATTGAGTAGATTGCTTACTAATTGTGATTCTCATTTGTGCTTCATGCATAATTATCTCTTTAGATTAGTGTTTGATCACCCTAGCTATAGGCGAGAGTTTCGCTAACGTGATCCGGGATTAATCGGGTGATAATTGTGTATGAATGTGTGGATTGGGTGCTTCGGAATCGAGAGATTAGTTGCACTAAGGATACTCACGTTAGTTTGTTTCCTAATTGTGATTCTTAATTGTGCTTTGTGTAAAATTGTCTCTTTTGATTAATGGTTGATCACCCTAGAAATAGGCGAGTTGAGCTAACGTGATTAGGTGTTGATCGAGTTTCAATTTTGCATGATTGTATGAATTGGGGATTTCTACATTGAGAGTTGGGAAAGACTAAGAATACTCACATTAGGCATTGTGATTTTAATGGAGTGATTAATTTCATGATGGTTTATGCTTTCTATCTTAGTTGATTTGCAATTTGATTCAATTGTAGCTTGTTGATTGATGATTCATTGATGGATGTTAATCCTAGCACCTCTATCCCACCGTTTATTGTTGTTTTTGTTATTGTATTCTAAGTGTTCGATCATTTGTTTGCTTGTTTTAGTTTGTATTTTGCAAATGTTTGGTAGTGTTAGTGTCATCCCTTGTTGCAACTCTAGTCACTAAGAACTCGTATTTCTAGGGCCTCATGTGCATACTTTTTCCCTTGGGTTCGATTTTTTTTTTATTGGTCTTAATAACACTTACCGAAAAACTACTCCAATCAAATGGCGCCGTTGCCGGGAATTAGTTTTTGCACCTTAAGTGAGACTTAGGAATTGTTTGAAGTGGCTAGCCTTTGTGTTTTTTTTTTGTTTGAATTTGATACTTTGCTATCTTGTCTAGATGGAAGGATACAACTCATACACGTGGAATCAAGAGTATTATCAAGATGGTAGAGTGTATTCTCCACACTTTGAAGAATTTGGATACAATAATTGGAGGAACTATGAAGATAATTCTCAATTGCAACAAGTTCCATCCAATTATGAAGATTTGAGATATGATGAAATTCCTCCCCAACCTCAAGAGATGTTCTCATACTATGAGCGTTATGATCAATTCGATCCATGTGGATATGAATTTCAAGAAGAAGGAGCTTACTATGAAGATGGGAGAAGCCATGAGTATGACTACCAAATGCCACAAGCTTCTCCTCAAGTTGAAGAATGGGGACTCCATGATGTGAGAACCATATTGTTAGAGATGCTTGGGTTTTTGTTGGAAAAATTTGAGGAAGATGATGTTAGATGTGATCAAATGCTTCCCTTGTATGAAGAAATGTATGAGACCAAGTCAAAGGTTAATTCATGGATAGAGGGGAACATGGAGATCGCCAAGTTCATTTCACGTTTATTAAAAGTCAACTCAAATATTTCCTACTCCAAGTAAAGAACTTGACTATCATGGAGAATCAAGAAGAAGAAGGGGAGGAAGAAAGTGAAAGAGATGATGTAGAAAAGGGTCCAAGCAATGAGGATGAAGTCTGAATTTCCTTGTCAAAAATGAGGAAGAGGAGTGTCCATTAATGGACATGAGCTATAATGAGACATGAGCATTTCTATACCCTTTAACTCTTCAATTTGTGTTTTAATTGAAAATGATGCTTCTAATGATTTAATTTTGCCTCTTGGGAATTTTGACTATAGGGAAGAATTAAAGAAACGCTTGGACATCCTTGAAGAAAAAGAATGGAAGAGGAGGATGGCAAGAGAGAAAGGGGGCAACCATGGATACTTTGCATATCTATAGGTGGTTGTCCTATCTATTCGGTGAACCTCTTAGACCTTGAAGCACAAAGATCGAGATACAATGGGAAGGAGGATCGCTACCCTTGGTCATTCCGATGAAGGATGTTGGACGTGAACAAATAAGTCCGGCAAAGGACAATAAAAATAGCGCTTGATGGGAGGCAACCCATCCTTTTTATTTCTTTTTGTGCTTTTTGGTAGCTTTGTGTTTTTGTTTTGTTGGGAGAATTGGCTTGGGAATTTATTTGCTCATGCTCTAGGAGGTTGAATTGCATATTTTGCTATGGAGCTTATATGGATAATTGAGCTTAATGTTGATACCATTTAGGAGTTGCATGTATTTTTATCACTCTCATTCCAAACTTTGAATTCATGCTATCATTCAAGTTTGTGGGTGTTGATCGTTAGTGTTTATGTGCATTCTTTATGGTAAATATTTGAAGAATTCTTATGCCCGTTTGTAGGTACACTTGCTAGAAGAATGGGAAAGCAAATGGAATTGTAAGGAAATGCAAGATCAAGAAGGAAAGTGCATAAATGCACGATGAGCCCTACATGTTTGAAGAAAGATGGAGTTTAAGGGCTTATTGGTACAACACTTCCTTTCAAACTTAGACTTGTCTAAGTTTGGGGGAGGTGTTTCTCTTCCCTTTGCCTATCTTTTATACTATTTTATGATTATGGGTTTGTTGAGCTTATTGCTTATTGTTGATTAAACTATATTGGTATCTTGGATTTCTTGCATATATATTTTTGGGGCTAGATGTGTTTTGAGCTTAATTGTGGACTTATTGCTCATATCTTTGAGCATCATTCTTTATGTGGTAGTGAGTATGCTTGGATTTATGTACATGAGCACTTGTGTTTGATTTGCAAGATTTGTTGGATTTTGATTTGATCATGAGTTGATTTGTAGCTTGAAGTTAGCTTGCTTGATTTATTATGTGAAGATGAATGTGATTGATAATGCTTGATTCATTGCTCAATTTTAGCCCGTGAGCTTTTGTGCCTTAATAATCGTACATCTTATACGGTTGACATGATTTCTTTGTGAGTGCATCATTCATGATTTGTATGCTAGAACTTGCCACTAGATTTGTTGATATTGATCTTTGTGTGATGTCTTGAAAGTGATAAGAGGCCATGTTTGGAATGATGAGTCACTTTGCTAAATTTTTCCCCACCAAATACATTTGATTTTCTTAGTAAGCCATGTTGAGTCTTATGATCCTTATTCTTTGGCAAGCCAAGTGAGATGGAAACCATTAGCTTTGTTTTTATGAGCCTTTTTGTCCTATGTTTAGTAGAGCTTGATTGTTGGCTAAAGATGGTGATTTAATTGCTAAGTGTGGTGGAAGATGATGAGCTAAATGATGAATATTGAAATAAGAAAAAGGTTGTGAAAATTGAATTGTGAAGAAAAATGTGAATGAAAAGGAAAATTCAATTTGTGAGCTTAAGAAAAAGAAAGCTCAAGTGAATGGTGGATTGATCATTAAAGTTAAAAAGGAAGAGTGAGCTTGATGAAAAGAGAAGAGATGTGTTTTGTATTGATTAGCTTACATTCAAGTCTCTACTACTTAGTCACTCTTATCCATATACATCCACCTTTCCAAAGAGTCTACATTACAACCTAGAAGAAAGACCTCTTTTTTTTTTTTTATTTCACTAATAGGATGTGATTCTATTAAGATGATGGATTTATTTGATCTCAACATTAAAAACGGCTTTAAAAATGTAAAAAAAAAAAAGTTTAGGTGTCTATTTGATCCCACGTATAAGATTAGGGACTAACATGTAAAGACAAATATGTGTACTAAACTCGCGCAAATGAAAAATAAAAATAAACTATCGGTTGTGTTACTATAAGAATAAACATGTGTTACCGTATAAAGAAAGATGTTCCTATATAAACAAATTTATTATAACACATGAACAAATATTTTATTTCTTTAAGAAATAGTAACACGTGTTTGTCCTTACAATAACACATTTTTGTCTTTACAATAATACATATTTGACCTTATAGTAACACACTTGGGAGCGAAATTTTATCTTTTGCTTTGCGCTAGGTTTTTTGGAAAAAATGTATTATTATATGAACATAAACATGTTATTGTATGAAAAAGATGTGTTATCATATGAACAAATTAGAAACAGAGCAACATAAGCGAGAAGAATCAAACGGTTGGGATATTAATTCCAGGTTTCAGGAATGCGAGCAACTCGATAACAAAAGGATCAAAACAACAGCACACTTCAATCTGATGTCGTCGATGAATGTGCTAAAATTCCTTCGCCGCAATTTTTTCGGCGTTTAAGTGTTTTCTTTCTTTTCGCTAATATGTTGCCCTAACGAGATACATGCCTTTTTCATGTTTGACCCGGTTCCTTGAAGTTGACCTGCAAATTTTAAATCCTTCCTATTTAAACTATTATTATTCTACACAAGACTATTAATATTTGTTGGTCCCTCGACGAGTCTCTAAAGATAATCTAAAAGGGGTTGAATAGATTATCTAAATTTCTTCGAATTTAAGATTTTAACTATTCAAGTTAGTCTTCTAAATTACTCAAAGTTTGCAGTGGATGATTAATACTCAACCTTTGAAGTTAATTGATTTTATTTGATTGATTTCAAACACAAGGTAGTGCGATTAAAGATTTGAGTAAATGAAGTGCGAAAGTAAAGAACACCAAATTTATAGTGGTTCGGATATAAATATCATACATCCACTCTCCTTCTACAAATATGCAAAAGGGACCCTACTATCTATTTTCTTTCTTACTCACTTACAAACTTACTGATTACAATAGTGAAGTTTTTCTTCGTCTTCTTCTTCTTCTTTCTAGTCTAACCTAGAATTCTAGAATAGTTATATGAAGATACAAAGAAAGACTAGCTATCGTGTGTGATTTTTGCTTAGAGTGCTTTTACTAATTTTGTGAATCAAAATGTGAATTAAAAGTCATTTTTGATATGTGTCTAATCCTATTTATAAGTGCTTGAAGTTAGTAAGTTAGTTAAAATTAACTT
Source organism: Paraleonurus japonicus (assembly GCA_030762865.1). Taxonomy (NCBI): domain Eukaryota; kingdom Viridiplantae; phylum Streptophyta; class Magnoliopsida; order Lamiales; family Lamiaceae; genus Paraleonurus; species Paraleonurus japonicus. Next base: position 30,829,523 of record CM061054.1, read on the forward strand.
TAACTTCTTAACCGAAATCTTGAAGTAACCGCTCCACCATCACCGATCTTCTTTAGTTGTCTTGGTGACTTGGTTTTGATCTGGTTTTCTTATTCTACTCAGGTTGATCTTCATCTCGTCTTGAGCTCTTCATTATTGTCTCTTATCGGATGACTTCTTCAAGTTGATCTTCTCAGATGACTTGGGTCTTGTTGAACCTAAGTCAATTTACCTAATCGACTTACTTAGATTTTAAAGCTTAACAAACTTCATTACCTCAATTTGTTCTATACATTTCACTGGTCATCTTATTTTACAAGTATTTTCTATCTTATCTTAACACATCAAAATCTACTCTTGTCTATCCCGATCTAACAATTTTCCCCTTTTGATGATGTTAAAACTATAAGAGAAAATAAACATGTAAAATAGGTTAGTAACAAAAAATTAGCAAAGGTATCAAAATCAACCTAGTAATTCACAACAAGATCGAGATAGTTCAACAAAGTAGCTTAGACAAGTAATACGTCTTCAAACACGAGAATCGGCTAAGCAGTTTTCATCCTTAAGTACACTTAGTCTATAAATAATTACTTAGGCAATTTTTGGAAAGAGAATAAATAGAATAATATTAATTCTAATTATTGGTGATAAAGTGTAAAAATGGGTTTATATGTGCCTATATTAATGCAATCATGGCTATTTTTCGAAAAGTGTGATGAATAAAATATTAGTCATGTTTAATATGTCGCGTGTGGAACTGTTGACGATTCAAATTACTAAACCACCTCCAATTTATGCGCGTGAATATCACTCGAGTTTTCAAAAACAAATTTGATAAACTTTTGGGCTGTAGTAACTTCTCCGACAAGAAGTAACTTAATACCTTTTACTTTTCGAGTTAATTGGAGAGATAAGAACCCTTTTTTAAAAAAAAATATTATAAGAAATCTTATCTTTCGGAAAAACAATTTAAAAGAACAATGAGTGAATTCATTATTAAATAATTAAAATAACTATGATATTATATCCACATATTAATTATGTGAACTAATATTTATAATTTTAACAAATAATTAAAAGAATGCGAGGGTTGAAAATACTTCTGTTATATTCCACCTAATTTGGATAGGTTTGTGTAGTCGTCTGATTTACAAACATCGATAAGCAAGACTCATCATGTTATGAAAGTAATATCAGCTAGATTGGAAATTTTCAAAATAATCACTTTGATAAACCATCATTAACACCTTTAAGTAAGGCATAAGGTACACATACTCATCTGCTTTAGACAAACAAATGACTATTATGCATTTGTCTGAATTACTTTATGTCGAGAAGAAAATATCAAGTTAGTTAAGATTAATAGACTAATCCTTGATTCTTTATTCCTTAAAGGATATCAATGATATCATTTCTGTGATTGTCCATGACCTTTTACAAGTTTGATATTTCTTTCTAGACATAGTAAAGAAAGCAAGAGAGACAAGAATTGAAATGCATAAATAGAAAATTAAAGATTAACTAAAGATGCATCTAACAATCCTAAATCCACAGATAACTCTTTGAACCTTGTCTCTGCTAAGGGTTTTGTCAAAATGTCGACTCTTTGAAAATCGGTTAATATCTTCTCTAGTCGATGTCACATTTCTCAACATGATCACGAATAAAATGATGTCGTATATCCACATGTTTGCATCTAGTTGTAAGATCGGGTTACGGGTAATAGCTATGGCACTATTACTATCACAAAAGATTGGCACATCTCTAGTGATTATATTATAATCCCTTAGCTGTTGGTGATCCAGATTAGTGGGAACAACAACTTCCAGTGCCATATACTCGGCTTGAGTGGAAGTAGCTACAGAGGTTTGTTTTTAGACAACCATGAAATCAACTTACTTCCCGAGAAATTGGCAAGTTCTAGAAGTAGATTTCCTATCTATCTTACACCCACCAAAATCTGAACTGAGTATCGACAACTCAAAATTATCATCACCGGGTACCACAAGTCCTACATTTATTGTACCTTTCAAGAATTTAAGAATCTTCTTGTTGCTTCAAGATGACTCTTCTTTGGCTTAGCTTGGAAACGTGTACGGACACCTACTGCAAAAGAAATATCAGGTCTACTAGCAGTTAAGTATAATAAAGAACCTATTAATCCCTGTATTATGTACGATCGGTGTCTTCCCCCTTATCATCTGGATCCATGGAGAAGTTTGTCATCGTAGGTATTTTAGCCTCTCGGTGGTACATATTCCAAACTTTTCAATAAGATCCTTTGCATATTTTGCTTGATTGATGAAGATCCCCTTCTTAGTCCTGTCTCGACTTGTAATCCAAGAAAGTATGTCATCTCACCCATCATGGACATTTCAAATGCTTTTCATAAGATGACCGAACTCTTCACACAAAGATAGATTAATAGATCAAAAATGATATCATCTACATATATTTGTACTAATAAAAGATCATTATCAAATTCTTTTCAAAATAAAGTTCTATCTATTTTACCCTTTACAAAATCATTTTGAATCAAATATTCGGACAAGGTGTCATACTGTGCTCTTGTGGTATGTTTAAGTCCATATAGAGCTTTCCTCGGTCTATAGACCTTGTCTCTTTTGACAAAGCACGGAGGTTATTCTACATAAACCACTTCAGCTAAGATTCCATTTAGAAATGCTGATTTTACATCTATTTGAAAAGCGTGAATCTTTTAAAAGCAAAGATAGACTAAGAACAATCTTACGGCCTCGACGAGCCACTCGGGTGCAAAGGTTTCATCGTAATCAATCCCTTACGATTATGAGTAACCTTGAGCAACTAGTCTGGCTCTATTTCTAACCACAATATTGTTCTCATCCCTTTTGTTTTTAAAGACTCATTTAGTTCCAATGACTTTTTGATGATGTGGCCTTTCAACAAGCTCCCACACATCTTGTCTTTGAAAGCGATTAAGTTTTTCTTGCATAACATTAATCCAATTGGAATCGATTAGAGCTTGATAATTGACTTAGGTTCAAGTAATGAAACATAACAACTGAACATACAATCTAGATTTAGCTTTGTCCTAGTCTGGACTCCGAATCTAAATCTCCAATTATTTGTTCAATTTGGATGATAAGTCATTATTCTTTTACCTTTGTCATTTACCAAGGATGAAGACTTATGCGAAATATCCTTTTCAAATGATTACGTATACCTTGAGAGGCTACTTCTGATTGTCCGGTAAGGTGGTTGTTTGATCGGTGACTTTGAAGAACTTCCGGGCTCTCTTTCTTTGTTTGAGCTGATTCTTCTTCCTCGTCTGAGTCATATTCTAGTACATAGAACTTTCTTGTTGATCTCTTAATAGTCATCTTATGTAGATCATCTGAAATCTTTGTGGTGTCATCTCGCATCATTGAACTCAAAAGTAGATTCATCAAACACAACATGTGGTGTTTCTTCCACACACAAGGTTGTCTTATTAAAAACTCTATAAGCCTTAGACACGGTGGAATATCATAAGAATATCCCATCTGCAATCTTAACATCAAAAGTTTTTAAATGAGATTTACCATTGTTGTGAATGAAACACTTGCATCCAAAAATATGAAAATATGAAATCTTGGGTGATCTTCCTTTCCATATTTCGTAAGGGGTTTTACACTTATTTTTAACAATTAGACATCTATTTTGAATAAAGCAGAGACGGTATTAATGGCTTACGCCCAAAACCTGTGTGGAATGTTGTACTCGAGATAGCATTGTTCTTGCAGCTTTTTAAGAGTTCTGTTTCTCCATTCAACAACTCTATTCTGTTGAGATGTCCTCGCGGTGATGTTTCGTGAGCTATACCATTCTCAAGAGTACAATAGTTAGCAACAAGTGTATTAAGGAATTTAGTACCTTTATCACTTCTAATTTTAACAATACTTAGCCCTTTTTCATTTTGTATTATTTAAAAAAATTCGGAATCTTTGTCATAGTCTTATTCTTCTTGTACAAGAATATATCCCGAGTAAATGCGGAGAAGTCATCTACAATTACCAAGGTATATTTTCCTCCACGAAGCTGAAAGGAGTGTCCGGACCAAAAAGATCCATATGAAGAAGTTCGAGAATCCTATCTGAAGAAGGTCTATTTATTGTTTTAAAAGAAGATTTGGTCTGCTTTCCTTTTTGACAAGCATCACAGACATGACTCTTTGAAAATACCCTATCTGGAAGCCCTTTGACTAAAGATTTCCTTGCTATTTTATTAAGAGTTTTGAAGTTTAAGTGACCAAGGCGTTTATGCCATAACCAACTTAAATCATCTGAACTCTTCGCAATAAGACAAGTTATCTTTAGGACAACTTTTGAAGTTAGCAACATAAATGTTACCTTGTCTAACTCCAGCCTAATAGAATATTTTCATTGAGACCATATAAAACATAGCATGCATTACATGTGAATTTTACACTAAACCCCTTATCACAAAATTGTGAAACAGATAATAGATTGTGTTTTAACCCTTTAACATAGTAAACCTCATTGACTTGAATATCACCAATCATCAAGGTTCCAACTCCTTTGGTTAGCCCAAAATTGTTGTCTCCAAACATGACTCGTGGTCCATCTATAGGTCGATAGTTAGAAAGTAGACGCTTTTCAAAGGTCATGTGTTTTTAACACCCATTTGTCAATGTACCGGATGACCTCAAGCACATCTGCCCTTTCCACTATACTTGTATGTCCATGCAAACACATATTAGATTTTAGGTACCCTTTGTAAGTTGGGTCCTTCTTGGTTAAGTTGACATTTAGGAATCCAAATAAACACATCAATATTCCTTAAAACCAATGATTGAAATTTGCAACCATATCTATCAACTAATATAAGACTATCAAGATCGATCTTATTGGTGATCTTTAGTAATTGTCTTATATCTAGGAAATAATGTATATGATTTACTTCTTCCATTAAAGCTGCTATACTTAGGATGAGATTTCGACTTACTCTTTAGTTTGACCTTGGGAACATTTCTCTTCATACCGTACTTTCTTTGCGAGACACATTGTTAGATCGGAAGGAGTTTTGATGAGTTAAAATTATATAGATTAGAATCAACTCATGTAAGTAAGATGACCAGCTGATTATATATAATAGTTGATGTAATGAATTCTAGTGCTAGGATCGATCGGACTAGGTAGAGCTAGAATAGTCGGTGAGGTTACAAAAGAAGAGGTCATCGAAGACGATCTGACAAAGTCATCTGCTGGAGACAGTAATGAAGAGCTCAAGACAAGGTCGAGACTAGCTGAGTAGTATAAGAAAGGTGAGTCTTCACCAAGTCGGCTATAGACGACTAGCTTGAGATCGGTGAAGTCAAGGCGATTTTCAAGAATAAGTTTGTTGAACGGTTTTTGTTTGTTACAACAAACTAACCGTTTCACAGCTTATAAATATGTTTGAGCTCAGATTCTAGATAGAATAATCAACACTTTCATTCCTAATACTCACGAATTTTCAAAGAGCACTCAAAAAGTTTTTCAAAGTAATTTCCATAAGTTTCTAAGTGTTTGTAGAACACTTAATTGTACATCTTCAAAGTTTCGCACTTTGTAATCTTCAAGTTTCTAGAGAGTTAGGCAGATTGAAGATAGGATTGAAGAGGAGAATCTTCATATCTCTGTAATTGTATCTTTGTAAGTAAGAAAGGTAGTAAGTAAGTCGAGGCTCTTCTTCAAGTTGAAGAAAGAGAGTGGATGTAGGATCTGTTTGATACGAACCACTTTGTAATTCTGGTGTTCTTTACTTCTTGTTTTTCTTACTTGTTATTCATAAAATATTCAAACAAATTTATTTCGATTAATTGATTAATTTTTTATCCTTAAAAGATTGAGTTAAAACGTGTTTCATGCTTAGCTTTGATCCTTTGAATAGATAATCGATCTTGAAAAAGATTTGAAAAACTATTCAACCCCCTTCAAGATTTTCACTAGGAGGTGATCTAAGCTCTTCTTAATCACTCAATCCGTGGGCCAACAAGTGGTATCGGAGCAAAGTTAAAGTTGTTACGAATATTTTTTTGGTCAAAGTGATCTTTGAATTTTTCAAAATCTTGAAATAAATTTATTCTTGAATATACTCGTGTTGATTTTCTTGTTGATTACTAACCATGTCTCTAAGTAGTGACAGGAAAGGTTAAAAACCTTCTGAATTTGATATAGAGGATTATGACTATTGGAAATTTCGCATGGAGAATCATCTCGAAATCGATCCATCCTCGAATGGAAGATGTCTTGTACGATGGGCCGATAAAATTCTATCATGGTGGAGTTAGTGATGGAGTGAGCGGCTCAGAATCACGGACTCGAGACAGTGAAGAAAGTATCCGAATTAACCAACGATGAGAGGAAAGTGTACAACCCGGATCGAGGTGGCAAGAAAGCGAGATTATTGTCACTCTTAGTAGGGAATGGTACGAGAAGATTAAGAAGTGTAAAACAGCCAAAGAGATGTGGGACATCTTAGCCAACATATGCGAAGGCACAAATCGGTGAAGGAGAACAAGCTCCAAGTGTTCTCCATCTTTGATGTCTTTAAAATGAAAGAGGGTGAAACTATTGATCGGTGGATATGCGAATGACCAATCGATCAATAGAGTCACCGATCTTGGAAAAATCTACCTTGAAAAGAAATCAATAATAAAATCCTTAGATCTCTAACCAAGCGTTGGAGAGAAAACGGAAACTTGATTAAAGCTACAAAAGATCACTCTACTATGACACATTACACTCTGTTTTCTCACTTGAAGGGTTATGAGTTTGACATTCGGGTAGAAGATGAGGAAGATGAGATGGAGTCAAGCACCTCATCTCGAGATCGTATTGCCTTTGTCAACAAAAAAGACAAGGCTGTAGTTGAGCCTAAAGGAGCTGATCTATCCTTGAAGGAACAGATGGAATTGTTAACAAAGAGGTATGATCGTTTAAGCATGAAATATAAGCGTAACAAGTTAAAATTTGCGAGAGAAGGAAAGATCCAGATCCGGTTCCAAGAGAAAAGATGATGAATCAACGAGATGATGACAAAAGAAGAAATCAAACAAGAAGATATAAATCTCTGTAAAGAAGAATCCTATCAGTCCTAGATCGGGCCAGGAGACACTCGTTACACTTGTAACAAGCCGGGGCACTTCGGCTATGACTGTCCCCGGTGACTCCTAAAGAAAGAGAGGAGAAAAGAAAAAAAAGAGATAGACGCTTTGCGAGATCGGAGAGCCATTCTTGCTGAGGAGAAAGAATCAAGAAAATCATCATCATCATCATCATCTTCATCGATTTTGGATCGGATGATGAAGTATGTTTAATGGCCAAAGAGGTAGACTACTATTCCTCAATGATAATGAATCTTACAAATCTGTCTCGAGATAATGACCAAATTGTAATCAAGGGTCTTTTGAAAGATTTAAAGATGTCTCTAAGTGCTTATAAACAATTAGAGACTGAAAATTTAACTTTAAAAGACCAGGTTCAAACTCTAATTAAAGGCAAACAAGTTGTAAACTATTCTCGAGTCCGAGGAAACATTCAAGGGGGAATGTTTACCCAGTGCCGAGGCTAGTACTTCCTAGTTTGCTCGAAAGATTAGAGAATGAATTGAAGTCTTTAAAAGCTAAATTTGAAGAGGTATGTAATGAAAATGAGTCGATTAAGAAGGCCAATGAGAAGCTTGTCTTCAAAATGAGCCACTTAATAACTCACAATCAGCCATGGACCATATTTTTAGAACTTCTCAAAAATCCCATGGTTATGATAGGAATAATAAATCGAAGTTTCAAAACCAAGGAAATTTGTGAAGGTGCTGAAACATCAAAATAAATCAAAATTGGACCTTGGAAACCACAGAGTCGGATAAGGACTGCATTTTCTAATACGAAAAATGAAAATCGGATGAGGAATTCAAATCGACAAAAGGGTTCCAAGAACCAAAACTAAGAGGAATTCTTACTATAGTTCTTTTGATGGGAGGAGCAGATGCTATCCTTTATTTCCAAAGTACAAGAAAGTCACCAAATACGACTTAAAAAATTCTCATTTAAATGTGATATATTTGTAAACAGATTTGGTAGACAACTCCAATCTGATTTATTATTGAATCATGAGATGTTTGTTTGGATACCTAAAGTGATTATTGACCTAAAAGGACCCAAGATCACAAGGGTACCTCATACTTAATCTGTCTTGCGGGAATCCCGAGGACTATCACTAAAAGAGGAGATTCTAGCTTCCATCTGGTACATAGACGGTGGTTGTTCACGACACATGACTTGTGAGAAGAAACTATTATCAAATTTTCAGAATATTGATGGTCCTAGAGTTTTGTTTGGAGACAAATAAGCGTGGGAGACTAAGGAGTTGGTACATTAATTATAAGGGATGTCCAAGTATCGAGGTTTATTTTGTAGAAGGTTTAAAGCATAATTTGTTATCTGTTTCCCAACTCGTGATAAATATTTTCATGTTAGATTTTCTAAAGATAAGTGTGATATCTTAGATAGTTCCTCGGACAAGGTACTCTTAATCGGCTTGGACATGGTAATGTCTATGTGGCTAATTTCAATAGTTGTCCCAAAAATACATGTCTTATAGCTAAAGGTGGAGATGATCTCGGTGGCTATGGCATAAAAGTCTTAGTCATCAGAATTTCAAAACCCTTAGCAAAATAGCTAAGAGAAATCTTGTCAAAGGACTACCCGAGAAGCTTTGTTCAACTGATCTAAAATGTGATGCTTGTCAAAAAGGTAAACAGCCCGGGAACTCTTTTAAATGTATTAACACATCCTCATCTGAAAGAGTTTTACAACTCCTTCATCTTGATTTGTTTGGACTGTTTTACCACTCAACTTTAGTGGAAGGAAGTATACCCTTGTAGTTGTTGATGATTTTTCTAGATATACTTGGGTAATATTTCTTTTCAAAAAGAATGAGACAGTGAACAAGATCACGATCTGTTGAGACAAATTCAAAATGAGAAGGGTGTTAATATTATTAAAATTAGGAGTGACAAGGGAACCGAATTCTTGAATTCTTGTTTATCTAACTATACGAATGAGAACGATATAGTTCATGAGACTTCTTCAGCTAGAACACCACAACAGATGGAGTAGTGGAGAGAAGAAATAGGTGATTGGAGTAGTTTTTCGGGTAAGTGTTATTAAGACCAATCAACAAAATATCGAACCCAAGGGAAAAAGTATGCACATGAGGCCCTAGAAATACGAGTTCTTAGTGACTAGAGTTGCAACAAGGGATGGCACTAACACTACCAAACACTTGCAAAATACAAACTAAAACAAGCAAACAAATGATCGAACACTTAGAATACAATAACAAAAACAACAATAAACGGTGGGATAGAGGTGCTAGGATTAACATCCATCAATGAATCATCAATCAACAAGCTACAATTGAATCAAATTGCAAATCAACTAAGATAGAAAGCATAAACCATCATGAAATTAATCACTCCATTAAAATCACAATGGCTAATGTGAGTATTCTTAGTCATTCCCAACTCTCAATGTAGAAATCCCCAATTCATACAATCATGCAAAATTGAAACTCGATCAACACCTAATCACGTTAGCTCAACTCTCGCCTATTGCTAGGGTGATCAACCATTAATCAAAAGAGACAATTTTACACAAAGCACAATTAAGAATCACAATTAGGAAACAAACTAACGTGAGTATCCGTAGTGCAACTAATCTCTCGATTCCGAAGCACCCAATCCACACATACATACGATTATCACCCGATTAATCCCGGATCACGTTAGCGCAACTCTCGTCTATAGCTAGGGTGATCAAACACTAATCTAAAGAGATAATTATGCATGAAGCACAAATGAGAATCACAATTAGTAAGCAATCTACTCAATTGATCTCCAATCATCAACAATCATAGCATCATCAATCAATTCATCATCAATTTCAATTAACCCAAGCACGAGAGAGTTAGCCCATGGTACCACAAACAATACCCATGGGAAGAAGATATAATTGATCAAACACTAAGCAAATCACAACAATTAAGAAATTAAAGAGACAAAAGAGGAAAAACATTACCAAATGATCTTCAATCAACAAAAAGAGGAATGCTTGAGTCTTCAACACCAATCTCCAAATGAATTACAAGCTTGAATTGAAAGAATTACAAGGATCTAAAGCTCATCTATGGCTAATCTACCAACATCAATTGAAATCTAAATCTAATTCTAACAATCTACTCTACCTAAGGAAGAAGTTGGCTTGGTGCACGAGAAATCGCCCCAAAACCGCTACTAAGCTGCTATTATGGAAGATGTCCTGTTTTGCTCTGCTTCTCCCCTTTAAATACGAAAATTCTAAAAAAGCGCCCCTCGAGTCGAGGGTCAGGCCTCGACTCGAGGCTTACGCTTTGTCCCATCCTCGACTCGAGGGTCGGGGCCTCGAGTCGAGGCTGCTTTGCTTTCTTTCGATTTTGGTCCTTTTCTGCATATCCCTCGACTCGAGGCTCATGGTCCTCTACCGCAGCTCGAGTCCGGGAACTTTTCTCGCGGGGCTTCGGCCCGACCCCCGTTTCGTCCAATATGATCGTATCTTCATTCTAAGTCCAATGGTACTCTCGGTTTGGCAAAATTCCACCGAATTACCCGCAAAATGGACAAAAATATCAAAATCCCTCAAATAGTGCTTTTCAAGCAAAAGAGTGATACTTTTCACATTTAGGCACAAAAACTAACACTTTAGCTCACTTTTTGCACTAAAATAGGCCCTAAAAACATGCATCAATTCACTCCAATCATACCCCAAACTTAAATTGTTGCTCGTCCTCGAGCAACGTAGAAACTAAGAACAAAGGAGTGAATTGATTGCAATTATGTCACATGACACTATAGGCAAAGTATAAGACAATCGAATTCATCAATGAACATTTGTATCAATGCAAATATCCACTAGCAATCAAGATGAATCATGCTCAAATAAATGCTCAATCAAATACTCAACACATTGCTCCTTCCATGGAGTGTTTCACTCTTCACTCATGTTTATCAAGGCATATTGCACTCATTCATCAAATTCACAAACTTACACACCATATGCTTGCCAAAAGACTTAATCTCAATCCAAATCATTTATGATCAATCAAGAATCAAAGAGGTATTCACACCTATAAGATTAATGATTTATTTTACCACTTTTCCATTTTTATTTTTGCCTTTGAACTAGTTTTTAGATAAATATATACTATTCTCTCCATCCCATAAAATCTTTCGCACTTTCCTTTTACGTTCGCTCCACTATAAGTTTCACACCCTTAAAATGAAAAATCCTTTATAAATTTCACTCTCACAATTTTTATTAATTTACATAAATTGTCATTACTTTTGACTCACACATATACACAATCCAATAAGTTTTTATTTTGTACATAAAAGTTTACAAAATTATCCCTCAAAATCCTAATCATTACTCTTTCTTTTTAAGTTATATACACTCACTGCTATAAAAGCTTTTATGAGAGTACTTGTTTTACGGTAACATATATTAGCTCTTAGAATAATACATATTAGACGTTATAGTTTCACATTTAGGAGCTATATTTTATTTTTTACTCTTAGTTGAATATTTTAGAAAATCCACTGAATCTGATCCGAGATCTACAAATTTTTTTATATGCATAATTCTACAGATCTTAGATCGTAGAATATTTTATATAAGTATTTTTCATATTAATTTTATAATGAGACGTAATAGAGACACAAAAATAACATAAGGAGAGCGCATAAAAATGGCCTGGAGCCGATCACGCACACTTGCAGAGAGAGAGAGAGACTCACAGTCGGGGAGGAGAGAGAGACTGAGAGCTGCAGCGTAGGGTGGTGGCGAAGATGGGTTGGGCAATAGCGCTACACGGCGGCGGTGGTGATATCCCTCTTAATTTGCCGCCGGAAAGACGCGAACCCCGTGAAGCCGCTCTCCGCCACTGTCTTCAGATCGGCGTCGATGCTCTTAAAGCTGGTCGATCACCGTTGGATGTCGTCGAACTCGTTGTACGTATTTATAAATTCGAAAAACATAATTTTTGCACTTGTTTATCTCCGTGCAATACCTTATTGTACGTATTTGTTTCCAATTAATGTGGGAAAATAGAATCTGCTTTGCTAGTTGTATATTTCTGTTGTCGCTTCTGAAGAGATTTATCTTATACTCCAAATAATTTAGTGTTATTATTATTTTTTTATATAAAGTAGATATGAAGGGTGTTATGGATTTTGCAGGTCATTTATGAATAAAGTGATTATTTAAAAATAAATTTAATGATAATTTGAATAATTAAAGTGATGTTGAAGGGTAGGATAAATTATTGTATTCTTTTTTTTGAATAAGATTAAATTATTTTGACATATTAAAAAGGAAAACAAGACTAAATTCTTTAGATGGAGGGAGCATATGGTGATATTGTAATCGTGTCTATAGATTTGTAAAATTGAGTACATTTGTTCGACCAATGGTTAATTGAAACTATGTATAACACTATTCATAATTTTTCTTTTTTATATCGGTAAATGTTGGCGGTTAGTTCACTAAGCGATAAATTAATTAGAATAGAACTGTTTGCCTGGTGTTGCATGAAACTTTGATGTTCTTTGATCATCAATATGTGAGAAAATTGTAGTTTTTGCATGAAACTTTGATGTTCTTTGATCATCAATATATGAGAAAATTGTAGTATTGATCTCAACCGTCACGGGCCTCATGCTTTTAGGTCCAATACTAGAAATTTTGGTTCCATTTCCAAATCTTTTGCACTTTTGGTCCCACAATTACCAAAATCATTAAGTTTACAAGGAGTTTTGGTCCCACACTTTAAGGGGACCAAAATTGCTAATAAACTTAACAGTTTCCGTTACCATTAAGGTGGGACCAAAAGTGCAAAAAAATGTGCGAACATGATCAAAGTTGCTAGTAATGGCAACAAAAACTGCATCTTTCTAATCAATATGGTGACTATCATCAATATGAAGGCTTCTTTTTTACATTTCTCTTTTCTGCTTGAGTATAAGATAAAAATTAAAAGGCATTAAATGAGTTGGACAGGTGCGCGAACTGGAAGATAGTCCACATTTCAATGCTGGTAAAGGATCTGTATTGACTAGCAATGGAACTGTAGAGATGGAAGCTTCTATCATGGATGGAAGTACAAAGAATTGTGGAGCTGTTTCTGGCCTAATTACAGTGAAAAATGCCGTGTCTCTAGCAAGGCTAGTCATGGAGAAAACTCCCCATATCTATCTTGGATTTGATGGGGCAGAGGCATTTGCTAGGGAACAAGTAACATATGATTCTGCTTATTCTTCTTCTATGGTCGTATTTGCTGGATTATACATTGTGTTTTTTGGCTGAAATGTTCATATTTTGGCTGAAATGTTCATATTTTGGGCCTTGTATCATCTCAACATCATACTTCATTGATCTTCACATGCAAATTGATCATGTTTTCTTGTGCACAATGTGGATGTTTTTCAAACAATTTGCAGATATTTTGCCTCTCCTACATTCATGACGTGGTTTATCATTTATTGTCGGGTCTCTCCTAATGTAAAATCATTGATACTCGTAATTAGTTTATTAAAATATTAAGGGGCGCTTGGTTAGAAATTATTCAATGACAATGGGAATGAGAATGAGTATAAAGTAATTATGGTGGCTAATGAGAACAAAATATGGTCAATGACTATTTTCCTCCTAAATAAGGTAATCATTACTCATTTTGATTAACATTTTTCTCTCGTACAATCATTTCTCCTCAATCATTCCCATTCACCACTACCAACAAGCTTTTTTGTCTCATTATTTCCAAAATTGGAGCACAACATTAACTGTATAATCACCATATAGACATTCTTCCTCCAATATATCATGGACGGAAAAGACAATTTCATTCTCATTCCCATTGAAGAGCTTGTGACAAGTGCCACGTATATTAATGTGAAGTTATTTTGCATATTGCACAACTTGATTTAGCTGCTGATTGCAATCACTCCTTTTCAGTCTTACTCATTACTTGTCTTCTTCTTGTGAAGGGCGTTAAAACTGAAGAACCAAGCCATTTTATAACTCCAGAAAATATTGATAGACTAAAACAAGCAAAAGAAGCTAACAGGGTTCAGGTATGTTATATATTCTTTTTATCCGACTTTGAGTCTAATGCAAATGACAGTTTGAATTGTAAAAACTTTTGACTGCTTGTTCCATTTATCGACTCCTATCCATTTGTCTCTATCTTACTTTATTTTCTAAACTAGTTGAACTTGTGAACCAGTAGTAAGATGTTTATTTCTTGATTTTTGTGATTACAAAATTCTTGGCATATTTGCTCAATCTTTTGGCGCACACATTGAAGAACTTGCTATGGCAAAATCAAAATGTTTAGCATCTACTAATTGAAGAGTCCACTACTTTTTCTCTCTGTTTTTCTTTTTTTTTTTTTTAGTCCCACTAGTACAGAGGAGATGCTGATGTGCCTGTTAGGATTCAAAACTCGTGCATGTTTATACGCAAGTCAGTTTTCCTTTATTAGGTGCAAATAAATTTATAAAGGGATAAAATTCATTTTGGTCCCATAATTTTTTACCTTTTCGATTTCCTCCCAAGAAAGTATGATGTACTAATTTAATCCCAATTTTTAGCAAATTGTACAATTTACGTCCCAAAAAGTATGATGTACTAATTTTATCCCAATTTTTCATAAATTGTACAATATACATCTCAAATTCCAAAGGAACTACGAAACGCTGTCATTTTTGGTCATGCGTCGGGCACGTGACCAACTTTTTCCAGTGGATATCTGATTTGAGCACGACATGGCATGCTGATAAGTTAACATCCATCAATTAAACAATAGCGAGTGAACACGTTATTAAATCAGCAAATAAAAGAAATTCTTAATCCAAATCTAAAACAAACAAAAAACGTTATGAAATCTTAATAACGTGAAACTCAATGAGTTAAAAACACAAACCCCGGAAATTGAAATGACATATCCCATTTTCCTCAAATCGGAAGACCCCTAGCATAGAAATCCATCCCCAATCCTAGCAAATCGAATCTGTGTCATTGCACAAATTTTTTTCCCGAATGAAGTTGTGTCATTGCACAAATTAATGACGTGAATATTTAATAATTGTATTGGTCATTATAAATAAATCAAAACTATTTATTATTAGTACGATCAACATATCCGTCAGTAGCTGGGTCAAGTGACCGGCGCATGACCAAAAACAATGTTGTTTCGTAGTTCTAGTGGAATTTGGGACGTAAATTGTACAATTCACGAAAAATTGGGATTAAATTGGTATATCATACTTTCTTGGGACGTAAATTGTACAATTCGCAAAAATTGGGATTAAATTGGTACATCATACTTTCATGGGATGAAATCAAAAAAGGTGAAATGTTATGGGACCAAAATGGATTCTATCCCAATTTATAAATAATATTTGTGTGAACCGGTGCATACGATGAACTTTATTTTTGTTATTTGTCATTCAAATTGATTATCTCTGTCATTCACATGCACTATCACTATTATGCACATGCAGTGTTATAAGTAAATGTGACAGCGATAATGCATGTTCATGACAGTGACAGTGATAGTGAATATGTATGACAGTGATAATAAAATAGAATTCATCGTATCCACCCGGTTCACACAAGTTTTTTGCCTAAATTTACTGTGAAACAACTTTTACTTTTAGTTCCTTTGTTACTTAATTTCTGGAATTCATGAAGTATAACAGAAATATCCTGAAGAATAGTGTTGTTCAATTTTATTTAAATATGGTGGCTTTTCCTAGTTATATAGATCCCATATGAACATAACGTTAACGTCCTACAATCCTAATCTTTTTTTCTATATGTGGGATGGTTTCCTGTAGTAATATAACTTGAGGCTTTTTAGTACACTACTGTTGTTAAATCATTTAGATAGGGAAGTTTAGTAAAAATTCTGTCGATGGCTTCATTTTTCTTTGAATTGTTTGAGTCGTTTCATTTAACGAATACCAGTCACTAATAATGCTTTATATTCATTACTTTCAATCCTTTTCATAATCCTTGCAGTCACGTTTGAGACTTCAAATATTGAATATATACTCTTAGCTTAAGTTTTTAAATCAGGTACTCATTCATTAAAGTATAAGAGCTAGACTAACTTATATTTATGATTCAATGTAAGAAACCTAGTGTCTGTTTATGATCAGGCATCTCAAGGATGATATGACCCGAAACTGAGTTTATTTTTCGTGATGAAGGTTTTTATGGATCTTTTGCTACTAGTTTAGCCTCATATGTGATTATTTGTGCTCTCTCCCGTTTACATTCGATTCTTGTCATTGGGTAATTCAACCATCTCCCCAGTGCCGTTTTCCTTGGAACAATTTTCGCTGCTATAACTGGTGAATGTCAATATTGATCATCATGTGTTTCTTGAAATAACAAGGCTTTATAAGTTAAAGCTACAAACTACTAACAGTAACATATAGTACTCCCTCCGTCCCATAAAATCTTTTCACAACTTTCTTTTTTACTGTTCCACTATAAGTTTCATATTCTTAAAATGGAAAACTCTTTAAAAACCCCACCCTCACAATTTTCACTAATTTACACAAAATGCAATTATTTTTTGACTCACACATACATACAATCCAATACATAAAAGTTTACAAAATTACCCCTCAGAACCTCCATCATTACTTTTTGTTTTTAAACTGTGTGAACGTGTTTTTGTAGATTGATTATACACAAGCAGGTAGCAAAGATGAAGAGAACGTGTTGTCATCAGTTGGTTGTAATGGTGAAACAGTTGGATGTGTGGCTGTTGATGGGCAGGGTAATTTAGCTGCTGCCACATCTACCGGTGGATTAGTGAACAAGATGTGCGGGAGAATTGGGGATACGCCAGTCATCGGAGGCGGGAACTTATGCAAACAGCTTGTGTGCCGTCTCTGCTACCGGAAGAGGCGAAGCTATAATCCGTGCTACGGTTGCAAGAGACGTAGCTGCTGTTATGGAGTATAAAGAGGTGTCTCTTGAAGAAGCAGCAAACTATGTTGTACACAAATGTGCGCCCGTTCGTACTACAGGTTTGGTTGCTGTTTCGTCGACCGGAGAAGTTGCCATGCCGTTCAATACGCTGGGAATGTTCAGAGCATGTGCTACGGAAAATGATGGTTATATGGAACTTGGAATATATTGAAAGAAAATTTCTGCAATAAGATGTAATGTAGAAAATGCACCAGATAGGCTGAAGGAAATCAGGACAGGAGAAATTTGGACTGAGTTAATATGCATCACATGGGCATATTAAAAGCCTTTCAAACCATCTTCAACCCAAAACTTTAAAATGTACATCTTTATATTCTTATATGCAGTATTTCATACTCTATTTAAAAAAATAATAATCCCCAACCCTTATATTTTATATATTACTCTATTTATATTTTTAGTTTCAGAATATATTTAAATATTTACATTTAAAATTATTGATCAATTTAATTTAAATAATTGAATATTGAACAAGTCATTTATATATATATATATATAATCTTTTAAATCAAAATCATTAAATGTAAATATATTTTTTTTTTTTTTTCAAATGACGAAATGGTTAGAACTCCATTTCCTATGCTCAAAGGTTATGAGTTGATCATCATCTCAAAATTTGATTTTAGCCATTAATTTTTTTTTATTTAAGGTGAGTTTTTAATAATATTTGTTTTTAGTATTCTATATATTTTTATCGGACAAATGATAACTGTAATACCCTTAATATTTTTTTAAGTATTTTTTATTATTTTTATTAATTTACAAATATTGAGTTTTATTAATATTAAATATTTTTCATATCATGCAAATTTTAACAAATAATATCTTTCAATTTCATTATTTTCTAAAAAGAATCTTTTATTTAAAATCAAATCTTGAGTTTCCCATTAGATACAAATACCTAATTTTTCTTACTAGAAAATATATTTTCTTCCCTATTTCTAAGTCCTAAATCTTTTAAATCCCTATTCAATTCCACTCTCAATTTTTAAATCCTAATTTAAATTTAAATTTCAATTTGTTGGATCCCTTTAGAATGAGTTAATCACGTAAACAAGATGCCTTCTAGTGATAATCTAGAGGGGGATGAATAGATTATCAAAAACTTTTGCAAGCTTAGAAGATCTATCAACTCCAAAATCGGTTTACAATGAAAGCAGGTTTTCGATTAAACTCAATTCAATTAGGATCTAAAGCTTTATCAGGATATTGAATTTGCAATCAAGAAATAATCAATGAAGATAAGTAAAAAACAATAAGAAGAACCAACACCGGATTTATAGTGGTTCGGATCAAGCGATCCTACGTCCACTCTCCTCCTTCAACTTGAAGAAGGGACTCTACTTCTTGTCTTTCTTCTTCCTTCCTTTCTTCGTTTACAACGTGTATCTTGACCTTACAAGAATGATTCTAACTCTATCTGGCTTTTGAAGATTCAAATGAAATGGTGTTTTCTAAACACCAGAAAAATGAATGAACACTAAGTGTGTTCGTTAATGATGTGTATACAAGTGATCGTGGAGAGAGCTTCTAATTCTTAGATTGCTAAAGTGTGAAATTGCTAGGTTGATAAAAATCTTCGTTATTCTTTGAAATTCTGAAACTATGAACCTATTTATAGATCTTCTCGTTGATGACGGTTATAACTTCCTTGTTTCATTGAGGTTGATTGTAAGCGATTAACCAATTCTTGAAACTACTTCTTGTTCGGTTGAATCGACTCTTGATTTTAACTCACTCTTTAGCTTGTTTGACTTCTTACCCCGTCTCGATTCTTCACCCTATCTGATTCTTTACCTTGTCTGCATTACTTCATCTTGGTGAGTGTCTTGATCTTCCTCCTCGTCTGTCTTGTCGTAAATGCCTTTACATTCTGTCTCCATCGACTTTCTTTGAACAACCTTACCTTACTATCTGTACTTAGTCTATTTACAAAGTTTACATTACATCGGTGACTATACATTATTTTTCAGGTCATCCTAATCTTACACTTTTAACTCATCAAAACTAAGTACATCTTTTTCATCCTAATAATTTCCCCCTTTTTGATGATGTTAAAATACATTTCAAGAAAAGAAATATGTTAGTAATCTTAGAAAGTAAGAATAATCAATTAAGTCATGTAGTCGGATAATTAGAATAATCGAGTTTTATCAACAAATGATTAGAAGATCATGAAGCAGAGATAATTAGAGTAATTCGTTTATATAACCGAGATGATTAAGAGTCGGATAATCGAATAAGGCAGGTTAGTTTACTTTATTCAATTTGATCATAGATGTCTTAATGAGTCTTAATCGGGTTATGTTACAAGAACTGAAAAGTTAAGCAGTTAGTTTAAGGAAGTTTAAAGATAATCAATCGATTCTCAAGGTAGGTCAAAAGTTTATTCACATAGTGTTCACAACTTCGGCTTTCATGCAAGTCGGATAACGATCGGATAAGATGAGAGAAATAGAGATCTAGTCATACCACCTATCACATTACGGAATTTTAAGCCGGTCGAAGACCCGCTTTTTAATGAGATTGTTTCACCACCCTCTGCAAGATCAGTGTGGCTTCGCTTTGATGATCACCGCTTAATCTTCTCCGAGTCCAGACGACCATCACTTGTCGAGAGGGGTTCCATTTGGGAATAGGCTGGTGCGACTACATCTGCATCAAACTCCTCATGAGCAATATTGATGAGATAATGATACATCTGGGGTCCTTCTCTTCGGCCTGTGGAAAGCTTCATTTTCCTCTAGTCCCCATTTAATCAATTTGCAGACGTGAAACCGAAGACCTACCCACTTCAAAAGGCCTCCATCTCACCTCGGTCCGCCATTAACAAGACTTCCTTGGGGACTACCTCACTCTGTGATATGGCCGAAATACATCTTCCCGCTCATTCCTCTCTCTCTAAACCCACTTTCTTAAGGAGCGATCATAGAACTTCCCATTTGCCTTCTCCTGCTCCCTTCTCTTCTTGGCATCCCGTCGTTTGTACCTCTCCTTCTCCTCTCTCTTTCTCTTCTGATTTTCTCTTCCTCATCTATTTCACTTGGGTTTTCTTAGATGTTTGAGCTGTCCTAGATGATCCGAGAAGGAGATGCGACCATCTTGATTGGAGCGAGGATCTTGCACGAGAAGATCCTAGCTTCTTCGATCTTGGGTTCAACTTCTTGTCGTATCTTCTTGAGGACCTTCTCGACTTGTCCTCTTTATCTTTCCTCTTCTCCTCCTCGGCTTTCTGATTCCTCGTACAACTCTTCTATTTTCATGTTCGGTGGCCATGATCTTGTCATCGTGCTCGTCTATTCTTTTCTTGAGCACACTATCTTCCCCCTTTTTAGCATCGATAAATCGGGTATTGCGAGATAGTGGCTACTTGAGAAATTTGTCCCATCGGTTCATGTCGAACATGGCCCGTCTTCTGCTCCATTTGTTCATATCTTTTACTGTTGAGTGCCTCGATCCTCTGGAACTCTCTGTCCATAAATTGCTTTAGGATCGTAAATGCTGCCTATCCTTCTCCATAGCAGTGCATTTTCAGCACTTGAGAAAATGAGGCCTCCTTAGTCCAAGACTCTTTCACTTGGTCCTCAATGTATCCTTGATCTCGGCATAGGCGATACGAGCGTATTGTTTAATCCACTCATCCTGTGAGTTCATCTCCTCGGCAATTATGCCTTCATTTCAGCCATCTGTTCCTCATGTCTCGATCTTGGAAAAATAGAGGTCGATTTTGGTCTTCTCTTGAGCAATGACCTCTATGTTTTCCTTGATAGACGATGAAATGACTCCGAGGAATCAGTGTAGAGCATTCGAGACTAGCTCTTTTGAGATTCAACATCTCTTCCTTGGCATGTTGAACTCGAATATAGACACAGATGCCGAGGGTCCTGCGACTTCTTGGATGGAGAAGATAGAGTTAAGTCTATCGTCTCCATAGGAAATTCTGCTTCAACCTCGGTGGAGGAGAATGCGCCCAATGTGCGGTTGTAACCGGCTCCTCCACTGGCGGTGACTCTGCGTCTGCTCTATTTGTGCCTCCTCGGTTGTATCCATCTCGGTGGCTCATCGGCGGCTTCACCCATCGCCAACTCGGCTCTTCTCCGATTCCCGGTAGCCAACTCCGGCTCTACTCTCCTTTCCTCGAGACCTCTCGGCCTCCACCACTCTTTCCTCTTCAAACTTTCTCTCGAGTTTCCTCCGTTGGCTGCATGTCTACGAAATATACCCTATGCGGGATATAATCGAAGAACATGCTCTCCGTCGAGAATATCCAAGAAGGATTTTAGCTTAGCCTTTTTGGAACTTCCTTCTCCCACAAGGATAGGTTGTTCCCTCCTACTTGACTATGAGGATAGCCGTCTCCTCAAAGCCTCCTGTCCTTATCCTCCATAACAGCCACACATCTACTAATTCCTCCAACGGCTCGGAGTTCGTCCTTTAGATTGTGCTCTTTTTGCAGCAAGGACTTCTTCCCAATAATTGAAGGGATTCCTCCGTCGGTCCCATAACTCCGGTAGGGTTTGGAAGAAGGGAGTATAGATGGGGTTCTCGTTTGAGATGTGGATAGGAAAGAAAATGGGTCGGATGAGGGTTGGGTTTGTGTTAGACTTTTGGGAGTAGACCGTTTTAGAGGCTCGGAGGCGGCCGGTCTTGCTGCCTCTTCATCGCCGAGTGGGATGATGATGGTTGGAGTGTCTGCGGCCTCGGATGAGGAAGAAGATGATGTGGAAGGTTGGGCTTCTTGATTGTTCGGGATCATATCCAGATGAGATGTCCTTTGGTTTCTCTGCCCGGACACACCGGCCTCCTCAGTGCGACACTTCCCCCTTGGGAAGGCTGTCCTCTCCTCTTCCTCTTCCTCCTCATCCTCGGCTTCAGTCTCTGTCTCCTCGGATGATGACTCATCGGCTAACACCGTCTCCACCTTCTTCTTACCCTTGACTTTAGAAGCTTTCTTCTTCGGTCTTTGGTGATGGAGGTGGAGAGTCATCGTCTCCTTCAGTCGATGGCCCGAAGGGTTTCTCATCCTTGATGAGCGAGACCATACGCTTTGTGAATTTCTTCACCCCGTCTCCCGGTCGAGCTTATGCATCCCAATCTTGTGTTCAAGTATGATGGTGATCACGGCCATCATACTTGTGAGTTCTCAGAGACCACCTCACCGAGATCCTTCGACGGTTCATTCTTTATAAACTTCTTCTTTTCCTCCATCGATCGAGAATACACCATCTCGAGCCCGGTTAATATCGGCTCCGTCTATAATGGCCCTCGAGACGGCATATGGTTAACCCGTCGTGACTCTGCTGCTCCCCGGTATGCACTTTGTCGGGATGAGCATCGAAGTCGATACTTTCTTCTCAACATCCCCTTCTTTAAGTTGGCGAGTTATTTTTCTCGAGATCTCCTCGCCATCATCTTATAACTCTCCAAATACTCCTCCGCTTTGTACGAAATGGAGTTGCTGCCGGTGGTGCTAAGACCAAAGATCTCTCCGATGTCGGCAATGGACACGTGAACCTTTCGCTCTTCTCAAAGGTTCGAATTCGGGTTTCTAACCTAGTTTCATTGATTTTGCTCTGGTTAAGAATTCTGCAGCAATATCATCGAGGGTTTTAGGTTTGGAGGGTTTTAACGAACAATATCTCTTCAAGCCTCTTGGTTTCGAGCGGTTGAAGAATCTCTCTAGTTTACGGATCGGTGGAAATGTCCCATTCGACGTACATTTCCGACTTTGTTCGGTCCACGATAGAAGCATGATCGTATTCGTACTTGATTCTGGTTTTCTTAGAATCCGCCATTAGAACAGGTTTTGAAGGTTTTGAGAGGGAAAGGGATTTTTGAGTGAATATGAATAGGTAATTATGTGTGTAAGTTATTATGCACACGATCTCCTATTTATATGGAAAGATTTAATAATAAACTAATTAAAACTCATAATTATCGCAAAAGTGTAAATTTTGGTTTTCGTGCCAACATTAAATGCAATTATGCTGATTTGTTTTGAAAAGTGCACGAATAATATTAAATATGTCGCGCGTGAACTGTTGACGGTTCATATCTCGAAACCGCCTCCAATTCTGCGCGTGAATGTCACTCAGCGTATTTCAAAGCTTTATTTGATAAAATTTGGTCCGATAGTAACTTTTACGACAAGAAGTAACTTGATTTGTAAAATCTTTTGAGTTAATTGGAGAGATAAACTGAAATATTATCTTTTATTTTCAAAATCGCATCTTTTAAAAAGAACCCTTTATTTTATATTTAAAACAAATTTTAAGAGAAACTACCGAGTGAATTCGGTTTTGAATAATTAACTAATTATGATATTAAATTCACATATTAATTATGTGATCTAATAAACATAATTTTTAAACACAAAAAGTTAGAAAAACTCCTGTGATTTTAACCGTGTATGTGGATTGAACATTTATGCGCCTTTTACGTATGTATCGATCGGATGATATATGCCTTATTCACTTAACTAAAGATTTTATCATCGACTTTAGAATTTCCTGAAATCAAAGCACTTGAGCAAACTTATTAGTATCTTTTGTGAGTAATTCGGACAAGGTACATATACTCATCTGTCTTTTGATCGATCGGATTATGATGTATTTATGCGGATTACTTCAGGTTTAGACAAGAAAATATCAAGTTAGTTTAAAATCAATAGATAAGTCCTTGATTCTTGATTCCTTATAGGAGATCAATGATATCATTTCTGTGATTATCCATGTGATTTTTAACAAGTCGATATTACTTTCTAAACATAATATCATAAGCGAGAGACAAAAAGACAATCAATAAAGAAAAGATTATAGATCGGTGAAGTAGCATCTAATAATCCTAATTCTAATGAAAGATCTTTGAACCTTGTCTCCGCTAGTAGTTTTGTTAAGATGTCGCCCTTTGATAATCGGTCGGGATCTTCTCTAGTCGATATTACCTTTTTCCACATGATCTCGGATGAAGTGATGACGAATATCAACATGTTTGCACTGTATGTAAGACTGGGTTACGGGTAATAGCTATGGCACTATTACTATCACAAAAGATTGGTACATCTTTGGTAATAATATTATAGTCCCTTAGCTGTTGGTCGATCCGAGATAAGCCGTGAGCAACAACTCCCGGTGCCATGTACTCGGCTTGATAGTAGAAGACAACCATGAAATCGACTTACTTCCCGAGAAATTGGCAAGTTCCAGGATGTAGATGTCCTATCTATCTTACACCCACCAAAATCGAATCGAATCGAGTATCCCCGACAACTCGAAGTTATCGTCATTTGGATACCACAACCCTACATAGATTGTACCTTTCAAATACTTTAGTATCTTCTTTGCAGCTTCAAGATGACTTTTTTAGGTTTAGTTTGAAAGCGTGCACATACACCCACCGCAAACGAAATGTCGGGTCTACTAGCGATTAAGTATAAAAGAGAGCCAATTAAACCTCTATACTGCGTCGATCGGTGTCTTCCCCTTTTTCATCTGGATCCATTGAAAATTTTGTCATCATAGGTATCTTGGCTTCTCGTCTAGTACCTATTCCAAATTTTTCAATAAGATCTTTGGTGTATTTTGCTTGACTTATGAAAATTCCTTTCTTTGTCTGTTTAACTTGAAGTCCGAGAAAGTATGTCATCTCTCCCATCATGGACATCTCAAATACATTCTTCATAAGATGACTAAATTCATCACACAAGATTAGATTAGTTGATCCAAAAATAATATCATCAACATAGATTTGAACTAACAAGAGACCTTTATCGATTCCTTTCTAAATAATGTTCGTCTATCTTACCTTTTACAAAACCATTTTGAATCAAATATTCGGATAAGGTATCATACCAAGCTCTAGGGGCCTGTTTAAGTCCATATAGAGATTTCCTTAGCTTATAAACCTTGTCTCCTTTGACAAAACCTGGAGGTTGCTCTACATAGACTTCTTGACTATGACTCCATTTAGAAAAGCAGATTTCACATCCATTTGGAACACAATAAATCTTTTATAAGCGGCATAAGCTAAGAACAATCTTATGGCTTCAAGGCGAGCAAGCAGTGCGAAGGTTTCATCATAATCAATTCCTTCGATTGTGAATAACCTTGTGTGACCAATCTAGCCTTATTTCTTACCACAATGTTGTTCTCATCTCTTTTGTTCTTAAAAACCCATTTTGTTCCAATAACTTTTTGATGATGGGGTCTTTCAACAAGTTCCCACACATTTTGTCTTTGAAATTGATTTAATTCTTCTTGCATTGCATTTATCCAATTAGAGTCGATTAGAGCTTGATGAATTGATTTGGGTTCGAGTAATGATACATAACAACTAAGCAGACAATCTTGGTTTATCTGTGTCCTTATGCGGACTCCAGAATCTAAACTTCCAATTATACATTCAATGGATGATAAGTCATTACTTGTTTACCCTTATCTTTTACCGTATATGAAGTCTTATCCGAGATATTTTCATCAATTGGTTGTATTACCTTCGGGAAAATCTTCTAGTCCATCCGGTAGTGTAGTCGTCGATTAGATGACATGGAAGAACTCTCATGCTCCTTATCTTTATTTGAGTCCGATATGTCCTCCTCATCCGATTCGATTACAGTAAGTAGAACTTGGTGATTTCTTGATATTCATTCGTTGAGATCTTGACTATCTTGGTGATGTCATCTGTGTTTTTAGACTTGAAAGAAGATTCATCAAAAACAACATGTGGTGTTTCTTCCACACATAATGTAATCTTATTAAAAACTCTATATGCTTTGGATACGAGATGAGTATCCTAAGAATATCCCATCTACAATCTTAACATCAAAAGTTCTTAATTTAGATTTTCCATTATTATGGATGAAACACTTACAACCAAATATATGGAAATATGAAATTTTGGGTATTCTACCCTTCCATATTTCATAAGGGTTTTGCATTTATCTTTCACAATTAAACACCTATTTTGAACAAAACAAGCGGTATTAATGGCTTACGCCCAAAACCTGTGGAGTATCATACTCGAGATAACATCGTCCTTGCGGCTTCCTTCAAGGTTCTGTTTCTCCTTTCAACTACTCCGTTTCTTTGGGGTGTTCTTGCGAGAAGATGTTTCATGTGCTATATCATTCTCGGTACAATAGTTAGTGACAAACGAATTGAGAAACTCGGTACCTTTATCACTTCTAATCTTGACAATATTTAGTCCTTTTCATTTTGAATTCTTTTAAGGAATTACGGATTTTTATTCTGATCTCATTCTTTTTGTACAAGAAAATAATCCAAGTGAATCTAAAAATCATCTACAATCACTAAAGTATACTTTCTTCCACTAAAACTCGGAGGTGTAACAGGACCAAAAGATCCATGTGCAAAAGTTCCAAAATCCTTTCGAAGCGAGGACCATTTATTATCTTGAAAGAAGTTTTGGTCTGTTTTCCTCTCGACATGCATCACAAATATGGTCTTTTGAAAATATTTTATCTGGGAGTCCTTTGACTAAGGATTTCCTTGCTATTTTGTTAAGAGTTTTGAAGTTTAAGTGACTAAGGCGTTTATGCCATAGCCAACTTAAATCTTGAACTCTTCGCAATAAGACAAGTATCCCTAGGGCAACTCTCTTGAAATTTGCAACATAGATATTGCCTTGTCTAACTCCAGCAAGTAAAATATTTTCATTCAAACCATCCAAGATATAACATGCATCATGAGTGAATTTTACACAATATCCTTTGTCACAAAGCTGCGAGGCAGATAATAGATTATGTTTCAATCCTTCCACAAAGTAAACTTCATTAACCTGGACATCTCTGATCATTAGGGTTCCAACTCCTTTAGTTAGACCAAAGTTGTTGTCACCAAACATTACCCGAGGTCCGTTTATTGTCCGATAGTTTGAAAGAAGTCTTTTTCATAAGTCATATGCTTAGAACATCCATTTGTCTATATACCGGATGACTTCAAGAACATCTCCTCTTTCAACTATCTCCTTATCTCCCTACAATCACAAATTTAATTTTTAGGTACCTTTTGTGTATTGGGTCCTTTCTCGTTAAGTTGATACTTAGGTATCCAGATAAAAACATCCAAGTTTTTCAAAACCAATGATTGAATCTTGCAACCATATCTATCCACTAATATTAGGTATCTAGATCAATTTTATTGAGTTGTTCTCTAGTGATTGTCTTATATTTTGGAAAGAATGGATATGACTTGCTTCTACCAAAGAAAGCCATTATACTTTGGAAAAGGTTTTGACTTAGTCTTTGGATTTCTTTTGGGAACATTTCTCTTTATCATGTTTTCTCCTTAGAAATATCAGACGAGGTGATTGCTCCTTAGATTTCTTCGGACTAAGTTTTGTCTTTTCCATAGTCTCGGTATCTTTGATAAAAACCCTTGGTTTTATAAGATCATTCTTCTTGTTTCTATCAAAACCTAATCCGGTTTTATCATCGGGCATACGAGAGATACTTAAGAGGTTGTCAATCGTAGATTGAGAGTTATTAAGTCGTCCTAACTTGAGATTTAACTCTTGGTTAGTCTTCCTAAAATTCTCATTTTCCGTATTGACATTTGAAAATTTAATTTTTAAAGCACTCAATTCTTTCTCCAACTTCTGGTTTTCTCGGATGAGGAACTCGTAGTAGTCTTAGATTGACATTCCCCCTTGAATGTACGGTCCAAGTTTTTACTTGTTCGATCGATATTCCTTAGTTAGATTAAGAACTTGATTCTTTAAACTTAAATTTTCGATCTCTATCTGTTTATAAGCGAGATAAAGCCGTCTTTAGATCTTTTAGAAGCTTGTTAATAAGACATGGATCAGATTCGAGATAGGTTATCACAATCATTATCGAGGATGAGTAATAGTTTACCTCTTTAGCCATTAGGCATATGTCATTGTCGACCGAAACCGGATGAGGAGGAGGATGATGATGTCTCATGTGTTTCCTCCTTCTCTGCTAAAGAGCTCGTTGATACTGCATACCTCCTATCCCTCTTCTTTCTCTTTTCTTCTCTCTCTCTAGGAGTAAGTTGAGGACAATCATAGCTAAAGTGACCGGGTTTATTGCGGGTATAATGAGATATCTCCTCTATCCGATTTTGGACTATTGTCTCCTCGTCGATTGGTGATTTGTACCTTTTCCGATTCCTTCTTTTTGTCATTATCTGAATACTTCTCTTCCTTATCCGATTTATAATTTCGGCGATTAAACACTGTCTCTCTTGTTCCTTTTATACTTCATCTTAAGTCTCTCATATCGTCTCGATCAAAAGTGCCATTTCCTCCTTGGTTGACAAATCGATGCCTTGGAAATCTTTTCGCATTCTTCTTGATGAAGAAATGCCACAGTTTTCAGATGTAGATGACTCTGCCTCATCTTCTTCATCTCCAATGTGTATGTCATATTCCGGTGCTTTAAGATGAGAGAATAGAGTGTGATGTGATATTGATGACAGTTACGTGTCGCTTTAAGAATATTAGCTTTCTCCCTCCATCTTTTGCTCAATGATCTGAGTACCTTGTTGTTGATTTCTTTCTCGGTGTAAGTCTTACCCAAATCGGCTGCTTTGTTCACAAGATTAGTCGGTCTTACGTCCAATTGATCCACAGGTTTCTCCATCCTTCATTTTGAACGTGTCAAATGCATGTAAAACGGACTGCAACTTATTTTCTTTGACACTGATCGACCCTTCACAAACACTTGCAAGAGTCTCCTACATTTCCTTGGCAGTCTTGCATCTTTTAACCTTTTCTATCCAATCCTTGCTTAAAGTTTCAATAATTTCAGTTCTTGCAACTTGATCCAAATTGTGAATCTTCCTTTCATCACTAGTGAGTTCGAGCTTTTCTTTTCTTGCCTCACTCTTGTTTCAGCTCTTTGTAGTTTCATCACTTGTGCCACCATGATAAAACTTGATAGGTCCTTCCTCAAGAACCTCCTCCATTTTGTCATGAATTGCTTTAAGATGGTTCTCCATTCTAAACTTCCAAGAATCATATTCTTCTATAGAAAAATCAGGCAAACTCCTGGATTTCTTGCTCTTAACGAAGATATGGTGAAACGAGAAAAACTATAATACTCACAAGATCTTGTTAGTAGAACTGTTAGTGAAACAAAGAAAATACAGATTATCAAGAACAAAATTCGGGATCTTAGTTAAGACCTAGAATCAATATCGAAATGACTTAACACCGCTCACGATACCACTTGTTGGGTCCCTTTAGAATGAGTTAATCACGTAAACAAGATGCCTTCTAGTGATAATCTAGAAGGGGGGATGAATAGATTATCAAAAACTTTTGCAAGCTTAGAAGATCTATCAACTCCAAAATCAGTTTTACAGTGAGCTTGATTTTCGATTAAACTCAATTCAATTAGGATCTAAAGCTTTATCAGATATTGAATTTGCGATCAAGAAATAATCAATGAAGATAAGTAAAAAACAAAAAGAAGAACCAACACGGATTTATAGTGGTTCGGATCAAGCGATCCTACGTCCACTCTCCTCCTTCAACTTGAAGAAGGGACTCTACTTCTTGTCTTTCTTCTTCCTTCCTTTCTTCGTTTACAACGTGTATCTTGACCTTACAAGAATGATTCTAACTCTATCGGCTTTTGAAGATTCAAATGAAATGGTGTTCTCTAAACACCGAGAAAAATGAATGAACACTAAGTGTGTTCGTGAATGATGTGTATACAAGTTATCGTGGAGAGAGCTTCTAATTCTTAGATTGCTAAAGTGTGAAATCGCTAGGTTGATAAAAATCTTCGTTATTCTTTGAAATTCTGAAACTATGAACCTATTTATAGATCTTACGTTGATGACGGTTATAACTTCCTTGTTTCGTTGAGGTTGGTTGTAACTCATTAACCAATTCTTGAAACTACTTCTTGTTCGGTTGAATCGACTCTTGATTTTAACTCACTCTTTAGCTTGTCGACTTCTTACCTGTTTGATTCTTCACCCTATCTCGATTCTTTACCTTATGCATTACTTCATCTTGGTGTGTGTCTTGATCTTCCTCCTCGTCTCTCTTATCGTAAATGCCTTTCTGTTCTTGTCTCCATCTAACTTTCTTTGAACAACCTTACCTTACTATCCCGTACTTAGTCTATTTACAAAGTTTACATAACATCACCGACTATACATTATTTTTCAGTGGTCATCCTAATCTTACACTTTTAACTCATCAAAACTAAGTACATCTTTTCATCCTAACATAATTCCTATCTCTCAATTAAATTCTACTCCCTCCGTCCCATGATTTCTTTCATAGGGAGGGAGGCACGCTTATTAAGAAAAGTGGAGTAAGTGAGGTGTTGGGTCAAATAAATGAGGGGTAATTTTGGGAGTTCATTGGTAGGGATTAACTTTATTGATAAAGTTAATCCTCTTAATCTGAAAGTGGGCGGTTAACCCATGGCCCACACAATGCCAATATGCATCGAAAATAAACAGAACTAAATCTGAGAAAATATTTTACATCTTGTTCAACATAAAATTAAATTACACATATTCTCAAATTATAAATTTACAAATATTCATAAACTTAAATTGAAATTACACACTAAATATCTTCCAAAATTACACATAACCTACGAACCCCTCAGAGAAGCCTCATCATAGGGGTCTAATCATACTTGAAGGCTCCAAAATTATCAAAAATTCCCTCTAGTGAGCCTAATCCAGATTTCATTTTCCCTCCAAGAAATTCCCTCCAATAAATAGGGACTTTCATCATAAATCCTGCATTCAAGTCTCACCAAACAAATCACCAACCAAGTAAGTGCATTCAATTACAAAAATGACAAAATCTTCTCCTAATCTTACCTTAGATGATAGGAACAAGATAGCACAGTTCCTACTTGCCAACAACGCCAATGGTTCTGTGCACAAAGGAAAGATCAAAGAGGCAGCAGACACATTTGGTGTGACAAGAAGAAATGTGCATTACCTTTGGGCCGAGGCAAAGAACCAAATAAGACAAGGTATTCCAGTTCACATTAAAGACAAAATGAATGGTGTGCCAAAGTCTAAACACATACGGCAATCTTGAGAAGATGAAGTCCATTGCATTTGAGAAAAGATCAACTATAAGAAGACTAGCTAGAGAGCTAGAAGTGAGCAAAAGCCATGTTGGTAGATGGGTAAAAGGAGGGGTCATCAAGCCACATACAAATGCAATTAAGCCTGAGCTAGCGATGTGAACAAGCTTCAAAGGCTTAAATTCGGTTTGAATGCATTACGACTTGATAGAAATGACAATCGATTAAGTTTTCAAGTATGCAAAATGTGGTGCACATATATGAGAAGTGGTTTTATATGAGTAGAAAATGTGAGAGGTATTACATGCTACCGTAAGAACAAGAGCCATATAGGTCATGCAAAAGCAAAAAAATTATTCCTAAAGTGATGTTCATGTGTCTTTGTTTCAAGACCACTTATTGCAAGTGATGGAGAAGTCATATTTGATGGAAAAATAGGTATTTTTCCATTCACAACTAAGGAACCAACAAGAAGAAATTCAAAAACAGAGCTAGGGGTACAATGGTGACCAAACCCATAGAATCCATCAACAAAGAAGTTATCAAAAGCGCATCTTGAATCGGGTGATTTTAAACACACCGTCGAGAAAATTTTCATCATCCAGTTCACATTATTTATGCATTAAGTCTCCAAAAAAAGATTTTCAATCTTTTTGGTGACATTAAGCATAATCAAATCAGTTTCTTTATGCATTAAGTCTCCAAAAAGATTTTCAATCTTTTTGGTGACATTAAGCATAATCAAATCGATTTTTATGCATTAAGTCTCCAAAAAGATTTTCAATCTTTTTGGTGACATTAAGCATAATTAAATCAGTTTCTTTATGCATTAAGTCTCCAAAAAAATCAATCTTTTTGGTGACATTAAGCATACAATAAATATAATCATGCATAAAAGTGTCTTAAATTTCAGATTATACCAAATGTATCAAGTCAAAATGGCCTGTTCATGCAAGTAGAAATATCATCATACAACAAGATAATGCAAAGTCTCATATAAACAACAATGATCCAGATTTTAGAGCTGCTGCAAGTTCAGATGGGTTCAATATTATACTTGTATGCCAACCCCCAAACTCACCCGACACAAACATAAATGATTTGGGCTGGTTTAGAGCCATTCAATCCCTTCAAGTAGACACGGCTTCATACAATATAGATGACTTGGTTAAGAATGTGTTGTTGTCTTTTGAAATTTGACAGCCACCACACTTAACAATGTGTTTCTAAGCCTACAATCTTGCCTAGTTGAAATCATGAAGGTAAAGGGTCACAACAATTACAAAATTCCACATATGGGCAAAGAAAGGCTTATAAGAGAAGAAAGGCGCCGGTGAGCCTTGTAGTTGATGAAGAACTTGTACGAGAATGCATACAATTCCTTATTGAAGTTGGACAAGTTCAGGGACTAAGTTATGAAATTGGTGGTCTAATGGCAGACCTAGGATATGAATGATCGGTATTCGATCACTTTTTGTTTTGATCGGATATGTGATCACTTTTTGCTTGAATCACATATTTGAACAGTTTTGCTTATTTTGGATGATTACGGCTTAAACATAGGACTATATTTGTAAGTGTTTTGCTTCTTTAGGAGTTGTTTAAGCTGTAATCAATCACATTTGTAATAGCTATGTGAATTTTTATTTTAAATTACCCTCGAGAATGTTTTCATCATTGGGCATTTGAGTCTCCTAAACTAGGAATAACCTAGTGGTGACAAAAAGACATGTTTTTAAAACAAGTCTAAAGTCTCCTAAACTAGGACAAACCTAGTGGTGACTGAATATCATCATAAGGACAACCACCAAACCTCGGAAAAATATCATAATAGGGACACCAACTCATATTAATCAGTTTCATCATGCATTAAATCACTTTCATCATTCATGACCTCATAACCATGGTTAACCCTCTGAAAAATATCATCACGGGGATATCAACCCACACAAATCATACTCCATCATGTATTTAATCACTTTTATCATGTAGCAACCCCATAATTTCAAATACCCTCAGAAAAATATCATCACGGTGATACTAACCCACAAAAATCATATTCATCATGTATTAACCCACAAGTGTACCACGTTTGTGCAATGTATTAACCCACAAGTGTATCGGTTTCATCATGCATTAACCCACATAAATCGAAACCTCAAATACCACATAAATCGGGAATCTTAAATACCACATAAATCGATTCTATTAACTGTAACCCACATAAATCAATTTCATCGAAACCTCAAATATCCACATAAATCAATTTAAGCATGCATTTCATAAAATTGGTTTCATCATCGAAATCTCAAATACCAACATAAATCGATTTCATCATAACGGGGACATCACGAAACCTCAATGAGAAAAAGAGAATACCTATAAGACGGAACCAACATGCGAGATGAATTCATAGAGAAAGCGCTTCAAATCATCTTGCATTTCGGGCATAATAGTGTCATCTTCGAATCGGGAACCACCATAGATGCCAACTCCAACTCATCGATGGAGGGTATCAAGTCCTCTTCTTCGAAGCGAGAACCACCATAGATGCTAACTCCAACTCATCGATGGAGGGTATCACCGAATCGGAGTACAATAGTGTCGTTGACCATAGAATCATCGACAAGAGAATCGAAAACAGTGTCGTCGACCATAGAGTCGGAAATAGTGTAAATCGACCACTTTGAATAAACAATAGAGTTTACCATCGGAAAAATAATTTATCAGATTCAAGAGAGAGGGGTGTTTAGTGGGGTAAAAGGCGATCGATCTCCACTAAGAGAGAGATAAAGACGATCGATCTACACGAAGATAGTGATAGAGATGATCGAGATCTCCGAGCAAGAGTGATAGAGAGATGGAGAGATGGAGGGAGGCGGCGGATTAGGGTTTGTGGAAGAATCTAGAGAAAAATAAGGATGGGGTGTAAATGGGTAGGGTTTGATTGTGTGTGTTGACCGATTAGGGTTAATTGGGTTAATTAATTTAAGTGGGTTGGGTTAAACTAATTTAAGTGGGTTAATTAATTTTAGTGGGCTGATTGGAGATTAAAAGTGGGCCCATGTGAGTGACAAATTTGAAAATAAATTGACATTGTGAGGGTATGATGTTAGTGTGTTATTTCCTTTTATGGTGTGTGAAAGTAATATTGGGACAACCAAATAAGACAAGTGTGAAAGAAATCATGGGACGGAGGGAGTAATATTTTTAGTCCTTATCTCACTCAAGCCCAAGCCCATGCCTAATATTATTTATATAAGAGTTTTAACCTAGAAAAAATTACGCACACAAAATAAATCGCATACTTCTCAAAGGCAGCGACAACATTCCAATTTCTCAAGAATAACGGTATTTTCATTCTACCAAAATCTTTTCAATTCTTAGTCTTAATTTATTTAATATGATCAATACTATATTATCTATTTATTCTTTATTGCATCTCCATGTTTAATTGATGTACCTGAATTATTAAATATTTTATACCTCATATATATTTATTTATTTGATGTTGGAATTAAATTGATTAAATAATAATTAAATAAATATATCCTATATATATATATATATAAATATATATAACTTTGTTGAAATTGTAGTGTGTGTACGTGTTCTACATGTGTGTGTGAGTGTTTGTCTGCGTGGTGTGTGTATTATATTTTTTTATGTGTGTGTGCGTTATATGTGTGCAGTGTGTGTTTTTGTGTGTGCAGTGTGTGTTTTTGTGTGTGTTTTCAATAAAATTATTTATGCAGTGTAAAGATATTTATTTAATATTATATATTTTAATTTTATTTTATTCCATTAATGTTATTTTTATTTAATTATTGCATTGTACTAATAATATTATGCAATAATTCAAGTCTCACTACTATTAATATAAATTTAGTTGATATATAATTTAGGAATTAAGATTTTAATTTAGAGATTTAGATTATCCCAAATCAATTTATGATTTCTTATAATTAAGTCACAAATTATTTGAGACCCTTGCATTTTGACCCTCAAATTTATATAAATATATAACTACGACCATTAGCCTTCTTGAAAATTTGATTAGGATATGTTCTAATTAAGTATAAATAATTACTAATGCTAGGTGAGGAAAGTTACGAAGGCTAAATTTTACGAGGCCATTTTGTTACACTCTGCAGTGATCAATTAAGGTGGAGATTTAATTGTTCTAAGCTCTACGGTGGTATCGCAGTATTGCATGTTTTATTCAATATTTAATGCCTATTGTAAATTATGTGATTATCTGCTTGAATTATATTGTTCCATGTTATTCTAATAGCCGGGGGCCTTTATGAGGTCCGGGAGCAACGGGTCTTTGGGTGTATCCCGCCATGCTCAATGACAAAGTCTAGTAGCCAATGGCCCTAATGGGGTCCAGGATCGACGGATCTTCGGGTTTAACCCGCCGTGCTCCATTCTACGTGTGAGAATACGAGTCTTTAAATGGCTTTGGGAAGACTCACAACTCCATTTCTATGTTGGCAAAGTATCATTGACAAAGTGGCAAAGTATTAATGGCAACGTTGACAACGTTTATTAATGGCAAAGTTCATATGAATTAATTTAATCTTAGTTGATGATCATGTATTTACTTGTGTATTAAATTTTGAATAAGTTTTATCTCCACCGAGTGTGCTTGCACACTCACCCCCCAATAAACTCCATTTTAGGTAATGAGCTAGACGGCGAGGAGTGATGATGAGGGACATCGTGCTCATGTTTCATCTTTTACTATTTGTTTAATAAATGAATTTATGTTGAACTTAAGAATTTGTGTTTTTCCTAGAAAGTATTTAAATGTTTACGTTTCCGCGTAACATTATTTCACTTTTGAAAAATTAGATGTTAACTCTTATATAAAGTTTATCATTTCTTTATTTAAAAAAATTAAATTTATCGCCTAAAATCTTTTAATTTCAATTACTTATTTAAAATTTAAGTCTTTATAAACTAGGGCGTCACGGTGTGGTATCGAGCAAGTCTACGTTCTTGTAAACTTGTTAAAAAAATTAATTTAGTGTCAAAATTATTTTAAGTGTATTTTATTAACGGAAAAAAGAGAGTTTATTTTCAAATGTTCGAGCATATGTCACCCATCAACTTTGCCTCACCACTTGACTCATAAGGTACAAAGGTTTATCTTTTAATATATGCAAATTATGTGATATCTTGATGCATTAATTGACATGCTTAAATAAACTCTATGTGATATGCTAGTGGAACCTTATTATTACTTGTTTACAATAGTCTTCTTCCATATTTAGAGGCCTCTAGTGTAGTGCATGTAACGTAGCACATTTACTTAGTCCATAACAAAATGTCTTAGGTTATGGCTCGCCGAGGTAACGCACGCAACCAAGCTGATGTTGCCAACCCGACCACTCAAGGAGACTTCCAAGATGACGCTAATGTAGTGGAACAATTTCGCCGCTACAAGCCACCCACCTTTAATGGACGTGATGGACTGCTAGTGTTGAAGAATGGTTTTGAGCTTTGGAACGCATATTTTGCCTTGTTAGATGCATGTCTCAGCAACGTGTAGCTTGTGCTGAATTTCAAATGGTGGAGGATGCTTGACCATTGGTGCGAAGGCTACAAGAGATCAAGAACCGAAGAAGCGAGAGATGCACCGATGTGGGATGAGTTCAAGGAAATCGTCATGGAGAGATTCTTCCCGAGACACCTACCGGGAGGAGATGGAGTCCCAATTCTTCAACTTCCAACAAGGAAACCTAAGCTGTGGAAGAGTATGAGAGATAATTCAGTAACATGGCTCGTTTCGCAAACAATATGGTGGATCTTGAACGTAAGAAAGCTCAAAAATTTAAGAAGGGGTTAAGACCAGAGATACGGAGCATCCTAGCGGGTCACGGAGACATGCCTTTCGGTGACTTAGTAAGGAGAGCCGTAAAATTGCTGCAAGCTAGCGGGCCGAGAAAGTGAATTCAAAACCGACAAACCATTTGTTATGGGTGAGACACATTCTTTTATATCCACAAAGTGTTGTGCTAAGGTTGCTTGTAAGGAAATCAACAAAGTCGAAGCACTTGACGTTAGTACACCCTCGGGTCAAACAAAGTGGTCACAGATAGAGTAGCTAAGGATGTGAATTTAAAAATACATGGTAGAAACTTAGATGCTAACTTATACGTCATAGAAATGAATCACTTTGATGTAATCTTTGGCATAGATTGGTTGTCCAAATATCAAGCTAGCATTGATTGTGGAAAGAGGGAGGTGGTGTTAAAGCTACCAAGTGGAGAGGAATTGATTTACTTTGGGTCAAGGACGGGAGCTAAGAGCGTTATCATAATGACTATGAAAGCCATAAAGATGCTACGAAGCGGCAAATGTCAAGCGTATTTGGTCAATGTGATGGGAACCCCTACTCGTAAAACAAAGATTGAAGATGTTCCGGTGATTCGAGATTTTCAAGATGTTTTTCCGAAGGATTTACCCGGTATCCCACGAAAGACAAGTGGAGTTCACGATAGATTTATTGCGGGATCAGCACCCACATCAAAGGCACCATATCGAATGGCACCGAAAGAGTTGGAAGAACTCAAGGTACTGATTACAAGAATTGTTGGATAATAAATTCATTCGACCAAGTGTCTCTCCTTAGGGAGCATCTGTCCTATTTGTGAAGAAGAAGGATGGGACGATGAGGATGTACATTGACTATAGGGAGTTGAATCGATTAACTATATAAAATAAGTACCCCTACCGAGGATCGAAGATTTATTTGATCAACCGAAAGGAGCAGCGTCTTTTCTAAGATAGACTTGCGATCGGGTTATCACCAGATTGAAAATCAAGGATAGTGATATACCGAAGACGGCATTAAGAACTTCGATATGGGCATTATGAGTTCACAATAATGCCTTTTGGTTTGAGCAACGCTCTGCGGTATTCATAGATCGATGAACCGAGTCTTCCACCCGTTCTTGGATCAGTTTGTCATTGTGTTTATCGATGACATATTGATCTACTCAAAGAACAACAAGCAACACGAAGAGCACTTGAGCACAATACTAGAGGTACTTCGCAAGGAGAAGTTGTATGCGAAGTTCAAGAAGTGCGAGTTTTGGCTTGATCGGGTTGTGTTCCTTGGACATATTGTCACCGCTCAAGGAATAGAGGTCGACCCGATTAAAGTTGAGGCGATTAGTGATTGGAAGACGCCTACCAATGTTAATGAAGTTCGCAGCTTTACGGGCTTGGCCGGATATTATGGAAGATTCATTGAGGGATTTTCAAAGATTTCTTCACCAATGACTCGTCTAACGAGAAAAGGGAAAAAGTTTGAGTGGACGAGCTAGTGCGAGGAAAGTTTCCAAGAATTGAAGACGAGATTAGTTTCAGCCCTGTTTTGACAATTCCGAGATACATCCGGAAGTTTTGTGATTTACGGTGATGCGTCGAAATAAGGTCTAGGATGTGTTACGATGTAGCATGGCAAGGTGATTGCTTATGCCTCGAGACAATTGAAGAATCATGAGTTGAACTACCCTACTCATGACTTGGAGCTTGCGGCGGTGGTTCATGCTCACGAAGATTTGGAGGCATTATCTTTATGGGGCAAGGTGTGAGATTTATACGGATCACAAAAGTTTTAAATATTTCTTCACACAAGAAGAGTTAACTATGAGGCATCGAAGGTAGTTGGAACTAGTGAAGGATTACAATGCACCATTCACTACCATCCGGTAAGGCCAATGTGGTGGTGGATGCGTTAAGTCGTAAGGATAGTGGAGAGTTAACATGTGTTTTGACACAACAAGAGGAATTAGTAAAGGATTTTATCAAGCTAAGGATAGAAGTAGTGGGACAGCCAAGGAATGTCGAGGCGATTGTGGCAGCTATGGTGATTCAACCTTTGTTACGAGACAATGTTAAAGAAGCACAAGACAAGGATGGATTCTTGAACAAGATGAGGAAGCGAGCACTAGATGGGGATGGTAAAAGCTTCTGGTAGCATCGATGGTGCTCTCATGTTTGAGGGGCGATTGTGTGTACCCAAAGATGAAGATTTGAGAAGAGAGATTCTAGAAGAAGCTCATTGTACACCGTATACGGCTCATCCTAGAGGAACTAAGATGTACCGAGATTTAAGGACTATGTTGGTAGAGGAACATGAAGGGTAGCATTGGAAC
The DNA here is from genome assembly GCA_030762865.1 of Paraleonurus japonicus. Taxonomy (NCBI): domain Eukaryota; kingdom Viridiplantae; phylum Streptophyta; class Magnoliopsida; order Lamiales; family Lamiaceae; genus Paraleonurus; species Paraleonurus japonicus. The sequence goes on from CM061054.1 coordinate 30,868,851, forward strand.
ATTTGTGGAACGATGCTTGATATGCCGACAAGTTAAAACCGAGGCACCAACGACCGTCGGGCTGCTTAAGCCTCTTGAAATTCCGAATGGAAGTGGGAGCACGTTACCATGGATTTCGTAGTGGATTTGCCACGGTCGATTAGAGGAAATCATGTTGTATGGGTCATTGTGGATAGATTGACAAAGTCTGCACATTTTCTACCCGTGAAGATGACTTTCGGGATGGATCACCGGCACAAATATACATTCGAGAGATTGTTAGACTTCATGGAGTTCTGTCTCAATAGTGTCCGATCGAGACACTAAGTTCACCTCAAAGTATTGGAAAAGTTTACAAACTGCTATGGGGATGAAGTTGAGTTTTAGTGCAATTTTTCATCCGCAAACCGGACGGATCCCGAGAGAACTATCCAGATATTGGAGGATATGCTACGAGCTTGTATGTTGGATCTCGGTGGAAATTGGGAGTCTCACTTGCCACTAGTTGAGTTTGCTTACAACAATAGCTATCGTGCAACGATCGGAATGACACCTTATGAAGCGTTGTACGGACGGAGATGCAAGTCTCCCTCTTATTGGGACGAGGTTGGTGAAAAGAAGATTTTAGGACCGTAAAATCGTCGAACAAACTGTTGGGGTAATATAAAAGATTCGAGAAAGAATCAAGATAGCTCAAGATAGACATAAGTCTTATGCCGACAAGCAAAGGAAATAGCTAGAATTTGCTTAAGGGGAGAAAGTATTCTTGAAGATCTCACCTACGAAAGGAGTTATTCGATTCGGTGGCAAGGAAAAACTTAGACCAAGGAACATTAGTCCTTTCAAAATTCTAGATCGAGTCGGCGACCTAGCCTACCGGCTTGCTCTACCCCCATCTCTTGCGGCGGTGCACAACATTTTCCACGTGTCCATATTGAGGAAGTACGTGCATGATCCAAGCCACATCGTCAACTACTCAACCTTGAAGGTCAATAGAGACATGTTATATGAGGAGGTACCGGAACTCATTTTGGAAAGAAAAATTCATAGACTTCGCAACAAGGACGTAGCTCTCATCAAAGTACAATGGAGTCGACATGGAAGAGATGAAACCACGTGGGAGCGAGAAGATGAAATACAAGCAAGATATCCAGAGTTTATAGCACGTGGTAAGTCTCTTTAAATTTCGAGGACGAAATTATTGTTAGTGGGGTAGGTTGTAATACCCTTAATATTTTTAAGTATTATTTATTATTTTCATTAATTTACAAATATCGAGTTATATTAATATTAAATATTTTTTATATCTTGCAAATTTTAACAAACAATTTCATTATTTTCTAAAAAGAATCTTTTATTTAAAATTAAATCTTGAGTTTCCCATGAGATACAAATACCTAATTTTTCTCACTAGAAAATATATTTTCTTCTCTATTTCTAAGTTCCTAAATCTTTTAAATTCCTAATTCAATTCCACTCTCAATTTTTAAATCCTAATTTAAATTTAAATTTAAATTTCAATTCTTATCTCTCAATTAAATTCTAATATTTTTTAGTCCTTATCTCACTCAAGCCCAAACCCATAGCTAATATTATTTATATAAGAGTTTTAACCTAGAAAAAAATTACGCACACAAAATAAATCTCATACTTCTCAAAGACGGCAGCAGCTTTCCAATTTCTCAAGAATAACGGTATTTTCATTCTACCAAAATCTTTCCTAGTCTAATTTAATTAATATGATCAATACTATATTATCTATTTATTCTTTATTACATCTCCATGTTTAATTTGATGTACCTGAATTATTAAATATTTTATACCTCATATATATTTATTTATTTAATGTTGGAATTAAATTGATTAAATAATAATTAAATAAATATATCCTATATATATATATATATATAAATATATAACTTTGTTGAAATTGTAGTGTGTGTACGTGTTTTACTTGTGCGTGTGAGTGTTTGTCTGTGTGTGTTATGTATCCTGTGTGTGTGCGCGCGTGTATTATGTTTTTGTATGTGTGTGTGCGTTATATGTGTGCAGTGTGCAGTGTGCGTTTTGTGTGTGCAGTGTGTATTGTGCGTTTTGTGTGTGCAGTGTGTGTTTTTGTGTGTGTAGTGTGTGTTTTCAATAAAATTATTTATGCAGTGTGTAGATATTTATTTAATATTATATATTTTAATTTTATTTTATTCCATTAATATTATTTTTATTTAATTATTATATTGTAGTATTAATAATATTATGCAATAATTCAAGTCTCACTACTATTAATATAAATTTAGTTGATGTATATAATTTGGGAATTAGGATTTTAATTTAGAGATTTAGATTATCCCAAATCAATTTATGATTTTTATAATTAAGTCACAAATTATTTGAGACCCTTTTTGATCCTCAAATTTATATAAATATAAGCGTTCTTGAAAATTTGATTAGGATATGTTCTAATTAAGTGTAAATAATTACTAATGCTAGGTGAAGAAAGTTACGAAGGCTAAATTTTACAAGACCATTTTGTTACACTCTGCAGTGATCAATTAAGATGGGGATTTAATTGTTCTAAGTGGTATCGTAGAGTAGGCATGTTTTATTCAATATTTAATGCCTATTGTAAATTATGTGATTATCTACTTGAATTTTATTATTCCATATTATTCTAATAGCCGAGAGAGGCCTTTATGAGGTCTGGGACCGACATGTCTTCGGGTGTATCCCGCCGTGCTCAATGGCAAAGTCTAATAGCCGGGGGCCCTAATGGGGTCGGCATCGACGGATTTTCGGATTTAATCGTGCTCCATTCTACGTGTGAGAATACCAGAGTCTTTAAATGGCTTTGGGAAGACTCACAACTCCATTTCTATGTTGGCAAAATATCATTGACAAAGTGACAAAGTATCAATGGCAAAGTGACAAAGTATTAATGGCAAAGTTGACAACGTTTATTATTGGCAAAGTTCATGTGAATTAATTTAATCTTAGTTGATTATCATGTATTTACTTGTGTATTAAATTTTGAATAAGTTTTATCTCCACCGAGTATGCTTGTATACTCACCCCCAATAAACTCCATTTCGGGTAATGAGTTTGGACGGCGAGGAGTGATGACGAGGGACATCGTGCTCATGTTTCATTTTTTACTATTTATTTAATAAATGAATTTATGTTGAACTTAAGAATTTGTGTTTTTCCTAGAAAGTATTTAAATGTTTACGTTTCCGCCGTAACATTATTTCACTTTTGAAAAATTAGATGTTAACTCTTTTATAAAGTTTATCGTTTCTTTATTTAAAAATTAAATTTGTCGCCTCAAATCTTTTAATTTCAATTACTTATTTAAAATTTAAGTCTTCATAAACTAGGACGTTACAATAACTCAATCCATAACCTTTATGATATAGGTAGTGGAGCTCTAATCACTTGAACTATACTTCTATTATTCCATATTGACACGATCATTTACAACAGTTTGATTTTTCTTGATGAAATTTGGATCACTGAATTAATTGTTTCATTCTAGTATACGGTTCATTTCCTTCATCATTTTCATCTTCTTTCATGTTTTGTATTGGAATGTTATAGTTCTAGAATTCTAATTTTTTTTTTTTTTTTTTTGTAGATTTCAGATCTATTCTTCATAAAAATGAATTAGATTGAGTTTCTATATTTTAATCTAATACATATAGGTTTGGAATTAGTTTATTTGTAAATTTCAGAACTATTGTTTTGAATAATATTATAGTTAGAGTCTTTTGTAAATGCTAAATTTGTATGTAATTTAATATTTTTAATATAATTGTACGTAAATTCGGCAACTCTGAATTCTATATCAATAATGTAAAGATTTTGAGAAGATTTTTATTCACCGTTGAAGACTTTCTTTTATTTATGATATTTGTATTTCAATTTTTTGTTTAAGGATTTGTATTCAAAGTTTGATTGAAATAGAAATATTATTAATGCTTATATTTACGGTTCATCCATATACTTTGTGTTTTTTTTTTTTTTTTTTATAAAGAGAAAATAATTGAAGGCGCAAACCCCCACATTGATGAGTTTGATTTACGGTAAATGTTAGTTTTTGTTTGTTGTTAGTAGTTAGTTCACTAAGCACACAAATACTCCTAGGCTCCATTTGGATGGAGTCATTTGAAATCAATGGATTTGAGGATAATGCACCATACATTTACAAATCAAAATGGAGAAAAACTAAATGAATGGATTTGGTTCACACAAATATTACTTATAAGTGGGAGGATTTCAAATTCCCAACAAAACATAGTCATTTGAAATCCTTGGTTCACACAAATATTACTTATAAGTGGAAGAATTTCAAATACCCAACAAAACTAACTCCATCCAAATGGAGCCCTAGATTATTCTCCAAGCCACCTTATAACTCCATAATTCGTTCTTAAAGGGAATCGAACTGGATCTCCCACTATAGTGAGAAACCTGTTAGGATTATACTATAAGCCTAGCTTTTTGTATGAACATCCTTTTATTATGAGATTCATTATGATCAAAATACTTATTTTTTATGATTGTTACATATATCATTATTTTTGTCAGATTATTCTATCGTAGATAATATGGTGTGTGGTGTCACACGAAGATCATGCTATCGAGTTCCTTATAGATTATAAATAATAGCTCACAACCAAGATGGATTTGGACAAACCATTGGAGCGGTTGTGGTGTAATTTGGTATTAGTCTATCTTGACTATAAAATTACACTAGTACATTTTGTATGTATTGAGCATGACCATATGAGGTTGTTCAATTTGCGACTATATAAAAGAACAAGACCTCTGTTATTATGGATGTACGTCTTCTTAATCCCTATATAATAACGGGCACGTGTACTCGGTGTTTGTTTCTTTAATTTACCAATGGGTGAGATTTGTTAAATCAATAGGCTCGGTGAATTGGGAGATAACACTTGTTTATATGGAGTCTTTGTTGATTATAGAAGGAATCTGTGTCCTAATTATTTAGGATGATGATGTCCCCTTGAGGAGCTCATAAAGATTATCATGTAAACCCTGCAGTTGATTTAATTCGATATGATAATAAAGATGAGTGGTACTACTCTTGGAATTAAATATAAATTAATTAAGTTGTCAAGAACTTATTAATTTATGGACATTCGATATCTTAAACACGGGAAATAAACGTACACATAAGGAAAGGCTGATAGAAAATAAAGATAAGGAAAAGAAAAGTCTGTTCTATCGATTTCCCATCTGCTTGCTTCCGGGACATCTAGCCAAGTGATGACTCTAGCTCTTAGCTTCTTTAGCTCTTCTTCGTCTGTGAGCTTCGACTCCACTTCAGCTTTGGCAATTACAATTCGACCTAAGAAAGATCGGGTGTCCCATCTTCATTTGTCTTAGGCTTGGCGTGCTCATAGGTTGGGGCGACAAGGTCGCGATTGAAGACTTCCCTTGCCTCTTGGAGCGACTGCCATAGAGATCGGCATCTTCCTTTTCCATCCATACATGCCACCGCATGTCCTCGTTTCTTTGCACCGGTTGAAGATGCCTTCAAGATGTACAGTACATCCATTAGGCATCCATAGCTTTCTTTGTACTCATCGGTGTATTTTCCAGCGACCATCTTAGGAGGAGCAGACGTGCGGTGGTAGGGTCGGAAGTCTACTTCGTGCTGTGGCCTTGGAAACCCACTTCCGAGTGTCCCTATCCCACTTCAGCTCTGCTCCTTTTCCTAGCTTCTTCAGCCTTTTCTTCTCCCTCCTCTCATACATTTCCTTCTCGATGCGAATTTGTCGATCTGCTCGTCGAGAGGTTGGAGTAGTTATGCTCTTTCCTTTTCTTCTCGGCCATCTCCGATTTAGCAAATGAGACCTTGGTGGCTCCTTCTCAACCGCCTTTCCTTTGCCCTTTCCCTTGGCCTCGATTGTTTTTCGACTCTCTAAGTCGGCAGCCTTTTCGGACTTCTCCTTTTCTTCCTTCTTTCTCTTCTCCTCATCCTCGCGGATGGCATCTTCAATCTGGCTCACCCTCGGTGCAAGGCGGCGAGCTCATCCGATTTTTCTTTAAGCTTCGCCTTCGCCGCCTCTAGTTCATTTGTGTCGGCTTTAGAATGTAGCACATGTCGATATCGCTGGACATCGGTGAGAGGGTGTGCACCTTTCCTTGCCCAGCTCCTTCCCCCTTTTTAACTTTATCTTTGAGGGCTCGGAGCTGGTCTTCCAAAGCAAGACAACGAATTACGAAATCGGATTTGTCGATGTTAGTGCTTCCACGGAATGTCGCCGTCTGCGGCTACCTTTTCTTTCAGCTTAACCTTCTCCTCTAAGCCGCCAGACGACCAGCTAGTGCGGAGCCGAGTTTATCGAGATAGATTCCGAGAGATGTTTACCTCGACTATCCGCATATTGGCTAGCATGGTCTCTGTGAATCGCCCTTACCACCGCTTCGTCTTCTTCTCCATCATCCTCTCTACCTTGCCGATGATCTTCCGATGCAAGTCTTGGAAGGCAGAGGAGATGGCGAGATAGGGGCTGGTGTCTTCCTCGAATGACTCGATGATGAGGAAGAGGAGGGATTTTTGGACTAGGGGAGCTCATCTGGATATCCCCAAAGATATTGTGGGACATATCCGGTTCTTGGGCTTGAGGTTGGGTTGAGGAGAGGAAGGGATATCGGATGGTGGTGGTGGAGGAATTTCTGGGGTGGAGAAGATGGAGGGGATGGGATTTGAAGTGGGTGGTGGAGAAGGTGTTGGTTGAGGAGTGGAGGGTGTAGGATCGGCTGTTGGTTGAGGGAGATGAGGTTGAGAGTAATAAGGCGGGAGGAGATGGTGGTTATTGGTGTGGGTGAGTAGAAGGGTCCGGTTAGGAAAGAAAGGAAATCGAGATGGAGATTGTGGTGGGGAAGTGGCTTGTGTGCAGGGTAGGGGGAAGATGAGGTACCGACTTGGACTTCTATGGGAGTAGGCTGTTTTAGAGGCTCGGAGGTGCCGGCTGGGACATCTCTTCATCGCTAGAGTGGGCGGGGAGAGGGGATGGGGAGGGAGATAAGCTTGCAGAGGCTCAGAAGGAGAGTACCTTTTTGGGAGAGGGGGAGGGAGTCCTCTCGTGAGCCGATCTCCCGGATGTCTTGGGGCTGGACAACGGCCTCACGCCGCCACCTCCAAGGTTTGGGCTTCCTCGATCGGTAGACTAGGCGTGTAGCGAGATGTTGCCCCTTTCTCCGAGGCCTTCACCAGCCTCCTCCTCTTCGCCTTCTCCTTCAGCCTTCATCGGGTGTGAAGCCTCACCGAGCTCACCGTCGGCTCGGTCGGTTGGTCCTCCTCCTTCTCCTCGCCCGAGGGCCTCGTGCACCCTTACCTCACTCGCCTCCACGTCCGAATCACCGCCCGGCCGATCACCTCATTCTTGGTGAGAAGTCCCTTACGCTTTGTATAGGACCTCACCCCATCTGTCCCAGCTTTATATACGTGGTCGCAGGGTTTTCTGCAACACGGTTATTTTGTTGAATAAGCTGGTGATGGACTTGGTTATCCACCGCCCATTCACCACTCAGTCTCTTCTTCTCAATCTCGAACCTATTCAAAGAACATTTCTTCCCGGTTTACTTGAACCCCATCAAGTATGGCTCTCAAGCAATTCGGCCAGTGGTCCGGTCACCCCATCATGGGAGTTCTGCTCCCCAAAAATAGATTTAGTTAGTATCGTCATTAATGACGATACTTCCTACGAAGCATATTCTTCTTGCCTCCGATCTCCGCTCCTTCATAGATGTACGGGCAATCATCTCGAATGATTCTACCCAATCACTGTTCTTGTAAGTAAGAGGATTTACACCCTCATTACTTGTCTCAAAAATTCTAGCAACTTCCGTTGTCGTGATCACCGATTCTCACCATAAACCTTTGTTTTATACACCCCATTCTCATATTCGCCATTGATATAAAACTCAACTCCTCGCATATCCAGAGTTTTGTTCAATTGGATTTCTTTGAACAAAATGTCTTCAGCCTTGATCTCTCCAATAGTCTCAGGATTTGTCGCGACTCTTCTTCGGTGGTGGTGTCAAAGTCGACATACATCTCCGATTTTATCTTCTTATTGAATGTATTCTTGTTTATGTCCACCATTGTTGATGTGAATCCAATCACTTTTTGAGTATGACTCATATAAGATTTAGAGAGGGTTTTGGGAGTTAGAAAAATTTTGCAGAGAAGGAATGGTTTTTCCGAAAGTGAAAGTGTTTAAACGTAGAAGATGTATTTATAGGAGGGAAAATTGGAAAGAGAAATTACTTGGAAAGCGGTTTTAAATCTGAGTCATTTATTTGAAATAATTCTTGTCTTTGAATCAACGGTTAAAAACAAGATAAACGATTGGGATTCAATGCGTGTTTATAACGTGACTTAGAAATGCGTAAAAAGTAACTATATAGACTGTTGATTTGACCGGAATAGGGTTACTTTATGCGAGAGAAGTAAGTATACTGACGTTAGCCTAGTTTTACCTTTCTTTGCACAAGGGTTTCCTAAAACGGACAAGGTTTCAAAATCGTCGAGAAAAGACCTCGTCTGGGTTTTTCAAAAATAACCTAATTTTATTTTCTTTTTAGCAAAATTTAAGACAAGTTAAACAACACTTTTTATTTTAAACAAAGCAGACTCAATTTGGGTTTTTAAAGAACAACTCATCCGAAAGGTTTTAACATAGATGAACTTGTGAGAATAAGTTTGAAAACAAGCTTTTTGAAGAAACCAAGAAAGGGGTGAGCAGATGAGATGAGGAGGTTTTAGCAGATTAGTAGATCTAAGCCGATCTCGTTACCTGTTCTTGCAGATACACAAACTTCAAGAAACCATTAGTAACCAAGGTAAGTCGGATAAGATGCAATAGTCATCTTGTTTGAAGAAATCGGTGACTATTGTGTCCTTGTCTGATTTACCTAATGTCGATAAGCAATCATTAAGTCGATAAGGTCAATATAACTAATCCTTGATTCTTGATTCCTAAGAAGGAGATCAATGATATTAGCTACCTGATTGTCCTTTGACACATATCTAGTCCGATGATTCTTTCTAGACATAGTAAAGTAATCGCGAGACACGAGAATGAAAAGATGAGATTATAGATTAACTAAAGAAGCATCTAATAATCCTAACTCTACGAGATAATTCTTTAAACCTTGTCTCTGCTAATAGTTTTGTCAAGATATCGGCTCTTTGAAAGTCGGTCAGAATCTTTTTCAAGTCGATGTCACCTTTCTCAACGTGATCTCGGATGAAGTGATGTCTAATGTCAACATGCTTGCACAGTATGTAAGACTGGATTAAGGTAATAGCTATGGCACTATTACTATCACAAAAAGATTGGTACATCTTTGGTGATAATGTTATAGTCCCTTAGTTGTTGACTAATCCAGATAAGTGTGAACAACAACTTCCGGTGCCATATACTCGGCTTGATTGTGGAAGTAGCTACGTAAGTTTGTTTCTTAGACAACCATGGAATCGGCTTTCTTCCCGAGAAATTGGCAAGTTCAGGATGTAGATTTCCTATCTATTTTACACCCACCAAAGACTGAATCGAGTATCTAGACAACTCGAAATCGTCATCAATTTGGATACCACAGTCCAACATTCTTGTACCTTTTAAGTATTTAAGAATTTTCTTTCTTTGCTTGTTGGTCCTACTTAGTTGAGTATATTAAAGAAAACTTGAATAAACCTTCTAGGAAAAATCTAGAAAGGGAGGGTTGAATAGATTTTTTGATTTTACAAATCTTTGAAAACTTATTCAAAACACAAAAGTTACACAACGGAATTTATTTTGAAACTCAACTTTATTCGGATCAAAAGCACACCGATAATTTGTCTAACATGAATTCAAATTAAACTTTGATTATAAACTGAAATTGATATGAGCAGATAAGTAAATGAAAGCAATAAAGAACACACGATTTATAGTGGTTCGGATGTAAGTACGATCCTACATCCACTCTCCTTCTTCAACTTGAAGAAGGGTCTCTTCTTACCACTTACTTACTTACTATCCAACTTACGGTTTACAACTTACAAAGATCTTCAAATCTTCAAACTCCTAGACTCTTCCTCTAAGATCTAACTTTATAAGTGATAGATGAGCTTTGAAGATGTACAATAAAGTGTTCTACAAACACTTAGAACTTTCTGAAAACTTTCTTTGAAAAACTTTGTGAACTAATGTGAGAGTAGAATTCAAGTATTGTGAATAATGTGTTGTGTTAATGTGTTATTCGTATGTATAAAGTGAAAACCTAGACCTATTTATAAGTCTAAAGACCGTTAGTTTGTTAGTCGGTTCTAACAAACTAAAAGCTGCTTAACAAACTTAATCTTGATAATCGCTCTTATCCTCGGTGATCTTCCTCTAATAAATCTGCGGTGACTTGGTGAAGTCTTGCTTTTCTTATTCTACTCGGCTTATCTTGACCTCGTTTGAGCTCTTCATAATCATCTCCTGCAGATGACTTGACTTGACTTGAGCTTGTCTCGGATGACTTCGACTTTCCAAACTTGGTGACTTTCCAGTCTTCCTAGTCGATCGGCTTAATCTTGGAACTTGACCTTAAATTTGTTCTTCAATGTCATCTCGATCATCGAATTGATCTTTTTAACTCATCAAAACCTTTCTTGATCTAACAATTTCCCCCTTTTTGATGAAGTTAAAACTATAAGAAAGAGACACACTCACAGTGAAGTTAGTCAAAGTTAATCAAGATAATCGAGATAGGCATAACGAGAACACATTCACACTTTAACTCAGTTTATTCAAGTTAGAGCACTTAATTCACACTTAGAAAAATTTAAGAAAGAATTTTTAAGTCTTAAGACTTTTCAAAAAGATTTAGACTTAGTAAAAGAAATTTAAGTCTTAGGACTTAGAAAATTTTTAAAGGCTTAGAAAATTTTTAAAGACATAAACAAAAATTTAAGTACTGAGATGAGAATTTTCTCGAGATGATTAATACTTAGAAAAATTTTTAAGTTTTCTTAAAACAAGTAAAGAAAGCTTTAAAAATAAGACAAGTAAATCGAGACAAGATTGAGTAAATTCATTCATACACATACAAATTACAAATATAGAGAATCGAGAGAAAGATAAGATAAGGAAAAGAAAATCCTAATCTATCGATTCCCATCGACTTGATTCGGGATATTCACCAATTGAAGACCCTAGCTACGAGTGTTTGAGTTCATTCTCATACGTGAGCTGGGATTCCCTTTCGGCTTTAGCGATAATTGTCTGACCCAAGCCGAGTCGGGAGTCCTCTTCATTCATCTTGGGTTTAGCATGCTCGAAGGCTGGTGCAATCGGATCACGGTTGAATACTTGGTTGGCCTCATCAAGCGGCTTCCCATACATCTCGGCATCCTCTTTCTCTATCCGGGCATGCCACCGAAGGTCTTCATCACTGTTCCAGTAGGAGAGTTCTTTAAGATGTACTAGTGGTACATCCACTTGTCATCTAGAGCTTTCTTCTTGTACTTCTCTGTATGCTTCCCGGCCACCATCTTGGGAGGAGCCGAGGTGTGGTGGTAGGTTCGGAAGTCGGCTTCATCTGCAGTCTTGGATACCCACTTCCTTGACTCCCGATCCCACTTGGCTCGGCTCCCTTGCCCGGCTTTTCAACCTTTTCTTCTTACGCTTCTCGTACTTCTCCTTCTCGGCATGTATCCGTCTGATCTGCTCGGTGAGAGGTTGGAGAAGTCAGGTTCTTTTCTTTTGCGCTCGGCTGATGCAATGGTCAATTGTTCGGTGATGACTCCTTCTCTCTTGCCTTGCTTTCGCTTTACCCTTGCCCTTGGCCTCGGGTTTTCGGCTTCCTTCAATCGGACTAGCGATTTCTCGAGTTTTCTCCTCGTCCTCCTTCCTCCACTTCTCTTCATCCTCTCGGATGGCCTCTTCAATCTGGGTTACCCTCGGTTGCAAAGCGGCCAACTTATGCGATTTAACTTTGATTTGTCTTGCTGCTTCCAACTCGGTGAGTCTGCTTTAGTGTCGAGCTTATGCGTGATGGCCATGACTCCAACCTGTGAGGGTGTCCAATCTTCCTTCAGCTCCTTCCCCCTTTTTAACTTCATCTTTCGGGGTTTGGAGTGATCTTCCGTGAGCAAAGACAACGAGCCGGAAGTCTGATTTGTCTGCATGGTTAGAGTATCAACCAAGACTTTGTTGTTTGCGGCCACCTTTTGCTTGAGCAACTTTACCTCCTCCTCTAGGTTGCCCGAGTACCAATAGCGGTGCCGAGATTGGGCGATAAGTTGCGAGAGATGTTTATCTCGGCAATCCGTATATTGGCGAGCATTGTGTCTGTGTTGCTCGAATCACCTTTCTTGTCTTCCTCTCCATCATCTTACGGACCTTAGTGATGATTTTTTTGTGTAGGTCTTCAAAGGCCGAAGAGATGGCGAGAGATTGAGGCGGGTTCTTCCTCGAGATGATTCGAGATGAGGAGGAGGAAGGGTAGTTGGGTGGGGAGTGCATTTGGATATCCCCAAAGATGTTGGAGATATCCGAGGCTTGGGTGGAAGGGGAATGATGGGAAGATGTTGGTACGTCTAATGTTGGGGAGGGATTTCGGGGGTGGAGAAGATAGAAGGGGTGGAATATCGGATGAGGTGGGTGGAGGAGATGAGGTTGGGCTGTGGGGTGGTAGGTTGAGGTGAAGGTGATGTGATTATAGGCTGTGGGTTGAGGTGGGGGTGGGATTGAGGGTAGTAAGGCTGGGGAGGAGATGACGGATATTGGAGTGGGTGAGTAGACGGGTCCGGCAAGAAATGATAGGAATTCGGATGGAGATTGGGGTGGAGATGAGATTTGGGTTTGAGGGAGAGAAGATGATGAGGTTCTGCTTGGGTGTGGTGGGATTAGGTGTTTAAGAGGCTCCGAGGTGCCGGCTGGTCACCTCTTCACCGCCAGAGTGGGTTGGAGAGGGGAGGGGGAGAGGGTAGGCGATGTTCCGAAAAATTGTACCTTTTTGGGAGAGGGGAGGGAGTCCTCTCCGAGCTTATCTCTTGCACCTCCTCTGTCTGCAGGCTACCTCTGCTGCTATCTCCGGTGTTAGTGCCTCCTCGGCCGGCGAGGCTAGGGCGATCGGCGAGAGGATGCTCCCTTCTCAGAGGTTTTCACCAACCTCCTCCTCTTCCTTGCCTTCTCCTTCACTTCATTGGCTGCGAAGCCTCGGTGAGCTTCACTGTCGGCTCCTCTGCTCGCTCTTCCTCCTCTTCCTCCTCCGGAGGGTCTTGAACCACGACCTCGGCTCCCTCAACATCCGAGTCGGTGGCCCGCCGATCACCTCATCTTTGGTGAGGAGCCCCTTGTTTTGTGTAGGCTCTAACACCATCCTTCCGGTTGATCTGGGTGGTCGGCAAGGTCTCGAGAATGACCGTGATCTTGTTGAAGAGGTCAGTGATGGACTTGGCTGTCCATTTTCCATCTTTCATCTCCAGCCCGCTTCCTCTCCGTATCAAATCGGCTCAGTAACATCTCGGCCCGATTAACTTGGACCCCATCCAAGATGGCTCTTAGCGGCCTGATCGGGAGTCGAGTCGGCCCATCGTGGGAGTTACGCTATCGTCATTAGGAGACGATACTATCGTCGGAGCATATTCTTCTTTAACTTCGATCGACGATTCTTCATAGAAGTCCGGACAATCATCTCGAATGATTCTACCCAATCAGCCATTTTGTAAGTGAAGGGATTCACGCCTTCATTGCTCACTTCAAAAATTTGGGCAATCTCCGCCGTCGTTACCACCAAATCTTCCCGTAGACTTTGGTTGAAACACCCCATTTTCATATGTCCCATTGACATAGAATTCCACTCCTCGCATATCCAGGGTTTTATTTGAATCGACTTCCTTGAACAAAAGGTCTTTAGCCACGACCTCTCCAATAGTCGAAGAACTTGCCTTGATTCTTCATCATTGGTGGTTTCAAAATCAACATACATTTCGACTTTATCTTCTTGTTGAAAGTTTCAGATTGATCTCCACCATTGTAGAAGTCATTCCGATGGTTTTCTCGAGTATGGCTCATAAAGGTTTACAAAGGGTTTTAAGAAAAATGAAATTTTGCAAAGGTTAAGAAGTTTTTCTCGAAAGTGAAGCCGTTTAAACGAAGAAGAAGATGTATTTATAGGAGGGAAAATTGGAAAGAGAAACTGTTTTAGAAAAGCGGGTTTTAATCTAAGCCGTTTATTTGAAATGATTCTTGTCTTGAATCAACGGTTAAAACTTAGATAAACGATTGGGATTCAGCGCGTGTGAATAACTTGATTTTGAAATGCGTAAAAAGTAACTTTATAGACTGTTGATTTGACCAGAAGTAGGGTTACTTTATGCAGAAGTAAGTATACCTGACGCCACCCTAAGGTTACCTTACTTTGCACAAAGGTTTTTTCCAATGCATAAGGTTGTGAAGTCGTCTCGATAAAAGACCTCTTCTGGATTTTAAAACAGTCTAGTTTTATCTTACTTTTAATAAGTTTTGAGACAGGTTAACAACCAATTTTTATTTCAAACAAACAGACTCGATTAGGTTTTTCAAGATTAGTTTTTCCAACCAATTTTAATGAAAACAATTTAAGAGTTTATTTTTGAAAACAAAATTTATGAGGACACTAAGAAACAGAGGTGGTCGATGAAGAGGTTTGTAACAAATGAATTGAATCTATCTCGATCTAACAACTGATCCGTGATCTATTCCCGCAAAGACACAACCTTAGATAAACCATTAGTAACCGTGGTAAGTCGGATAGGATGCAATGGTCATCGATTTTAAAAAATCAGCCGACTATTGTGTCCTTGTCTAATTTACCGAATGTCGGATAAGTAATCATCCAAGTCGAGATAAGGTCAATATGAATAATCCTTGATTCTTGATTCCTAAAAGGAAATCAATGATATCAGCTACACTGATTGTCCTTTGACTCATATCTAGTCCGATAATTCTTTCTAGACATTTATTTAAAGAAAGGAAATAAAGAAATAAGGAAAACAAATAACGAGATGCAAACAATGAAAATTAAAAATCAGCCAATGATGCATAAAGTAATCATATTTCTAAACACAATTCTTTAAATCTAGATTCGGCTAATGGTTTTGTAAGGATATCTGCTCTTTGTAATTCAAATGGCTATGTTTTCTATTCTAATATCATTCTTTTCTACATGGTCTCTAATAAAATGATGTCGATGTCTATATGCTTACACCTAGAATGCGTAATGTGATTGTATGTCATGGTTATTGCACTATTACTATCACAAGAAATAGGAAGGATGATGTTTGAATGTTATAATCTCTAAGTCACGACTAATCCAGGAGTTGAGTGCAATAACTTCCACCGCCATGTATTCAAATTTCGGTTGTGGGGGTGGCAACAGATGTCTGTTTCTTAGATAACCAAGAAATTAATTTGTTGCCTAAGAATTGACAAGTTCTGAAGTGGATTTTCTATCAATCTTACATCCCCCAAAATCGAGAATCTGAATATCTGTCACCAAAGTTGTCATCACCGGGTACCATAACCCAACTTGCAAAGTCCCTTTGAGATATTTGAGGATTTTATTAGCGGTCTCTAGATGAGTTTTCTTGGGATTAGATTGGAATCTTGCACATACCCCAACCGCAAAGGCTATGTCGGGCCTACTTGCAGTGAGATAGAGAAGGGATCCAATCACCCATGATACTCCGTTGCATCTCGTAGGTATCCCTTGCTCATCTCGAGTCCATAGAGAAGTTAGTTGCCATAGGTATTTTAACTTCCCTACTAGTAGTCATCCCAAATTTCTCTATCGGTCCTTAGCATATTTAGTCGATGTATGAAAATACCCTTACTCATCTCGCTTAATCTGCAAAACCTAGAAAATATGTTAATTCACCCATCATTGACATTTCAAACCTATTTTCATGAGAGCACTTAATTCTTCACATAAATTCAGATTAGGTGAACCAAAAATAATGTCATCTACATAAACTGTTCCTATTTACCGTGATAGTAATAGTGCAATAGCCATGACATACAATCGTTTCTGCATTCTAGGTTTAAGCATATAGACATCGACATCATTTCATTAGAGATCATGTAGAAAAGAATGATATTAGGATACAAAAGATAGCCACGAATCACAGAGAGCAGATATTCTTACAAAACCATTAATTAATCTGGATTTAAAGAATTGTGTTTAGAATTAGGATTACTTGATGCATATTTGGCTGATTTTTAGATTGCTTTTGTTTGCATCTATTATTTGTTTTCCTTCTTTCTTTCCTTTCTTTAAATAATTGTCTAGAAAGAATTGTCGGACTAGATACGTGTCAAAGGGCAATCGATAGTGATATCATTGATCTCCTTTTAGGAATCAAGAATCAATTATTAGTCATATTAACCTTATCCGACTTGATGATTACTTATCTAACATTCGGTAAATCAGACAAGGACACAATAGTCACTGATTTTCTTAAAAAGATGACTATCTCGCATCCTATCCGACTTACCTCGGCTACTAATAGTTTTGTTGAGTTTATTTGCAGGAACAGGTATATTAACATTGTTAGATCAATTTAAAACCCCTAACTGAAAATCACCTCTCCTTTGTTTATTCATTCTTTGAAAAATATATTTCCAAAATATCTTTCTCAAGCCTATTAGTTTTCAAATACTTCGATGGATTTGATTTGAAAATGTTGTGTTCAAAAGAATGGCATTAAATTTTTTTGTATTTTTCAAAATCAGACTCGGAGGAATTTCTTCAAAATATAAGACAAGGTCACTTTTGACGATCGACAAAACCGATCTGAAATAGGAAACCTTTATGCAAAGAAAGGTATATTTTGGGTTACTTCGTATACTAGTTACCTTCGCATAAAGTAAACCTATTAGCCGTCTAATCCGTAGGATAAACGGTTACTTTTACCCAATTCAAGACGCGTTAATGCCATGCGCCTGAATGCGAAGCGGTTTTATCATTGAGCCGTTGATATTTTTCACGCGCCTTTAACAATCAACGGTAAAAATAATTCCCGAAAATTGCCACGTATCATCTTCCAAAATTTTCCCTCTCTTTCCTCTAGATTTAAAAACTTACGTTCGTCATTTCAAAATTCACTTTTACAAATTCCAACATCTTTTCTCTGTAAAATTTCTCAAATTTTCAATCCGATTACCATGGCTTCTTCTTCAAAAACTACCAAAACCCACGTATATTTCTTTGAAAACATCTCGGTTTTAAAATGAATGAAGAAACATTCAAAAGCAAGTTGAAAGCAGAGATGTATGTGAATTTCAAAACCACTCGAGATAGAGAATCTGCAGAAATCCTTCGATTGTTGGAAGCATCGAGATTAAGGGGATTCTTGTCGATGAAATCTCCTCGAGAATAGAAGCTGGCAGTTTGCTTGGGCGAGAATTTTTAGCCAATATGAGGGATACCTGGAGGGTTTGATACAATAGCCGACGTTAATCGTTCTCTCCTACTCCAGAGAAAACATTGCAAGAATTACGAACACATCAATGGAGAGAGTTAATCCATTGACGTACAAGGAGGACGATTGAGAGGAATCGTTTGATTTGATGGCTAGGGTTACCTCTGAGGGGACCAAGAGATTTGAAGAAAAATCTACCGAGAAGGAGGTTTCACATCGATGACAAGCAGACAAAGTCTATCCCGGGAGAACAGAGTTCACATGATGGGTTAACCAAGCCCGCATTGTGTGTGATGAGGGCAATCTTGGATGGAATCCAAGTAAATTGGGTGGAGTTGTTGATTCATAAATTGAAGGAAGAGAAAAAGAGGCTTAGCTTTAAATCACCGAAGAGGGATGGGTGGCAAGCTCTACGGTCAGCTTGTTCAACAAAATCACTGTGTTGATCGAAGGATCGAATCGACCACCGATCGGAGAGTTGGATCGAAGAAGTATTCCAAACAAAAGGGAATACTTACGAAAAAGAGAGACTGGGAGGAATGCCCGATTCGACGATGAATCGATGCTACAAGGGATCAAAGGACAGGAGGCCGTGAGGCAAGCTACGTAACCGGTGGCCGAGACCGGGAGAAAATGTTCAAGCCGAGGATCCACTGTGGTCGAAGTGACAATGAGGAGGCAGAGGCCGAGGCAAGGTCTCCTCGAGAGGAGAACAAGGAGGAGATTAGTCAAAGCTTGAAAAGAAAGCTTCGTAAGAGTCATCTCGCCGCCACCGCTACCAACCTTCTGACGAGGACTCGATGAGGATAACCAATTTATCCTTCGAGGAGGACTCGGACGAAGTCTCAAGCATCCGAATCCTCCAGCAGCAGAGTCTGCAAACGGTGTCTTCAACCCTACTTCCAGAGGAGATACCTGTCCTCAAAATTGCAGCAGAGGTCGGACAAACTGAAGTTCCTCCATCTCCAGCCAAGGAAGCCGCACTCTCCCCAATCCAGGAGGAAGGTACCAATTCTTCTCTCTCTCTGTCCCAATCTCCTCTGGCAATTGATTGGAGTGTATAGGGCAAGAGCTTTTAAGACCAATCGCAAAATATCGAACCCAAGGGAAAAAGTATGCACGTGAGGCCTTAGACATACAAGTTCTTAGTGACTAGAGTTGCAACAATGGTTTGGAACAAAAACAACAAAATATTTGCAAAAATACAAAACAATAACAAGCAAGCAAATGATCGAACACTTAAGATGCGAGAACAAAAACAACAATAAATGGTGGGATAGGGGTGCTAGGATTAACATCCATCAATGAATGATCAATCAACAAGCTATAATTGCATCAAATTGCAAATCAACTAAGATAGAAAGCATAAAACCATCATGAAATTAATCACTCCATTAAAATCACAATGCCTAATGTGAGTATCCTAAGTGTTTCCCATTTCTCAATGTAGAAATCCCCAATTCATACAATCATGCAAAATTGAAACCCAATTAACACCTAATCACGTTAGCTCAACTCTCGCCTATTGCTAGGGTGATCAACCATTAATCAAAAGAGACAATTTCACATGAAGCACAATGAAAATCACAATTAGGTAGAAAACTAATGTGAGTATCCTTAGTGCAACTAATCTCTCGATTCCGAAGCACCCAATCTATACATTCATAAACAATTATAACCCGATTAATCCCGGATCACGTTAGCACAGCTCTCGCCTATAGCTAGGGTGATCAAACACTAATCTAAAGAGATAATTATGCATGAAGCACAATTGCGAATCACAATTAGTAAGCAATCTACTCAATTGATCTCCAATCATAGCATCATCAATCAAATCATCATCAATTTCAATTAACCCAAGCACAAGAGAGTTAGCCCATGGTACCACAAACAATACCCATGGGAAGAAGATAGAATTGATCAAACAAAACACAAATCACATCAATTAAGAATTTAAAGAGAGAAGAGAGGAAAAACATCACCAATAGATCTTCAATAAACAAAAATAGGAATGCTTGAGTCTTCAATACAAATCTCCAAATGAAATACAAGCTTGAATTGAAGGAATTACAATGCTCAAATGCTAATCTAATGCTAATCTACCAACAATCAATTGAAATCTAATCCTAATTCTACCAATCTACTCTACCTAAGGAAGAAATTGGCTTGGGGCCTGAGAAATCGCCCCAAAATCGCTCTTAACCGCAATTATCCATTCCCCTCAATTGCTGCGTCAGCTCCTTTAAATACGAAATTCTGAAAACCACCCTCGAGTCGAGGTCAGGCCTCGACTCGAGGCTGCCACCTTTTCACCTCCCTCAACTCGAGGGTCAGCCTCGAGTACCCTCGAGTCGAGGCTCCCGCCTTTCTTCGAATTTTGTCCTTTTAAGCACAGTCCTCGACTCGAGGCTCATGGTCCTCACTGCAGCTCGAGTCCAGTGGCACTTTTCTCGAGCGGGGCTTCGCCCGACCCCCTTTTCGTCCAATATGATCGCCTCTTCATTTTAAGTCCAACGGTACTCTTGGATTGGCAAAATTCCACCGAATTACCTGCAAAATGGACGAAAAACATCAAAATCTCACAAATAATACTTTTAAGCAAAATAGTGATACTTTACACTTTTAAGCACAAAAACTAACACTCTAGCTCACTTTTGCACTAAAATAAGCCCTAAAAACATGCATCAATTCACTCCAATCATACCCCCAAACTTGAAATGTTGCTCGTCCTCGAGCAACGTAGAAACTAAGAACAAAGGAGTGAATTGATTGCAATTATGTCACATGGCACTATAGATGAAATATAAGACAATCGAACTTATCAATGAACATAAGTATCAATACAACTTTCTACTAGCAACCAAGATGAATCATGCTCAAACAAATGCTCAATCAAATACTCAACTCATTGCTCCTTACATGCAGTGTTTCACTCTTCACTCATGTGTATAAAGGTATAATACGCTTAATCATCGAATTCACAAACTTGCACACCATATGCTTGCCAATAGACTTAATCTCAATCAAAATCAATTGTGATCAATCAAGAATCAAAGAGGTCTTTCTTTTAGGTTGTAATGTAGGCTCTTTGGAAAGGTGGGATGTATATGGATAAGAGTGACTAGGTAGTAGAGACTTGAATGTAAGCTAATCAATACAATTCACATCTCTTCACTTTTCATCAAGTAACACTCTTTCTTTTGAACTTCAATGATCAATCCACCATTCACTTGAACTTTCTTTTCACTTAAGCTCACAATTTGAATTTTTCATCTTTTCATTCACTACATATTTTTCTTTACAATTCAATTCTTCCTTTCACAACCTTTCTTTCTTCTTTCAACATTCATCACTTAGCTCACCACCACACTTAGCAATCAAATCACCATCTTTAGCCCACAATCAAGCTCTATTAAGCATAGGACGAAAAGGCTCATAATAATAGGCAAATGGTTTCAATTTCACTTGGCTTGCCAAAGAATATGAAAATAAGGCTCAACATGGCTCACTAAGGAAATCAAATGTATTTGGTGGGGAAACTTTGGCAAAGTGACTCATCATTCCAAACATGGCCTCTTATCACTTTCAAGACATCACACAAAGATTAATATCAACAAGTCCAATGGCAAGTTCTAGCATACAAATCATGAATGATGCACTCACAAAGGATTAAATCAACCCTATAAAATGTACGATTATTAAGGCACAAAAGCTCACGGGCTACAATCGGGCAATGGATCAAGCATTATCAATCACATTCATTTTCACATAATTAATCAAGAATGCTAGCATCTAGCTACAATTCAACTAATGATCAAATCAAAATTCAATATATCTTGTAAATCAAACACAAGTGCTCATGTACATAAATCCAAACATACTCACTACCACATGAATCCAATATGATGCTCAAAATCATAAAATAAGGAACCCAAAGGATCATCAATACTTAATCATCAATAGCCAATAAGCTCAAATAGATCAAGATAATAAAATCATCAAACCATCAAAATCCAAATCATCACATCAAATTCATCAAGAGTACAATCAACATCAAGAGTACACATCATCAAGAAGATAAGAATCTAAAGACTAAGGAGAAGGAATAAGGAATAGGGGATAGCCCTAAGAGTCGGACGGCGGTGGAGGAGGATAGTGGCCCGGCCCAAAGTTCCAAGAACTGAATCTGGCTGTAAGAGGGCATACATGTCTTGTTAAGTCTGTCGCGTCTCCTCTATCATCCGATACATCTCGTCTGGCGAGTCGACTCTCGATATGCATCCTACGGCTCTCCGCCCACATCTCCTCGGGCCAACACCCACGGCCTCTGTGGATGAGCTCCCAGGCTTCATACTCACGACTCCTCATCTCATCCTGCCCGGTACATATTAATCTCCTACTGGTAATCCTCGTCCATCTCACTTGGCAGCTCCTCCTGCTCCGACTTCTCGTACTCATCCTCCTCATCGTCTCTTTCCACCGCCTCTGCTCCCTCTCGCCTAATCATCCCGATCCGATGCTGGCCCTCATCATCATCATCCTCATTTAGGAGAACATCTCCATGCTCTCTAGTGTAGGCGTCGATCACCTCGGTATAACGCCGTGACCACATACGGAGATTAATGGTCACAAAGGCGGTAGAACCAAACACCGTCGTCAACCTCTTATTCGAAAGAGGGAATCGGCCACCGTGGTGCTGCTTGGAGACACCAAGTCCTACCAATGCGGTCGAGTGTCCTCATGCGCCGCATGGTATCGATAGTAAGATCGGGCCCTCTAATGTTCCGAGGTTGTGAGTGGGGATGCCGAGATGCTCGGCTATCAGTGTGATCATGCCTCCAAAGTTAATCTTCTTGAACTTCGTACTAGTAGCTCTCTCAAACAAGTAATTGAGAGGTATGCGGCAGCGTTGAATCGAATCCCATGCAAGAAACACCATATAACATACAACTCCTCGACACCCGAGCTCCGCCTCCGATCTCGTGAAGATCGTACTCGCAAGAATCTTCTCCAAGTATCTAATCACCAGATTTCGAATGTGAGTGCTCTTTGATTTTCCCGGGATAAACCGAGGTTGATTCGGGGCACACCGAGTCCGAGATTCTTCTCCGTAACTTCTTAGCATTATACTCTTTCCTCATGTTCGAAGTGACCGGTGCGGGTCTCAGAGGTGCTCCAATGATTTCGTTGACCTCGTCCACGGTCAACGAATACTCCCGCCCCATAAGCTCGAAAGTAATACTCCCGGGAAATTTGGCCCTCCTGGCCTTATCAATCTTGACCATTGTAGAGGAACTCTAAGGTAAGTCCAATATACGTCCTAGGCCTCTTCGCCAAGAAGCCCCCATCCCGACTTGCTCAAATAGGCGAGGAATATCCTCCTCGATCCCCATGGATAACATGCAATCGTGATCAACGAGTCAGGTCTTGACCACCCTATTATATAGCTCAGAGTAGAGATCAATATGTGTCCTCCATTGATGGTCATCCCACCGAATTCCAAGTTCGGCGGGCATACGGTGAGCAAATCTGATGGCACTCTCTCGTCTCGAACCTCTTCCTCCGAGAGGTTGTGTCCGTCGACTCCCTAAACATTGTTCCTGCAAAAATAATCCCAAGAGCAAAATCAATTTTCACGAGATAAAATACGAGCTCAAAATAATCAATCACACCATAGACGTGTCAACAAGCAACAATAACTCCAATCACAACAATAACCCTTAGTGACTAAGCAATAAACCCAACAATTGTCAATGAGTCATCTAAGCAAATATAGTCAATATAAGTGTTCAATTAATCATCAAACATAGGTAAACTTACTAGAATTGCCCCACAATTAATTAACACCAAATAAGCTCATCAAATATCATGCAAATTAGCTCAACAAAATTCCAAAAAATAATAGTCATCTAGCACGTAATTAGACAAATATCCATCAACAAATAATTCACTTCTATCAACACCATAATTCCTTGACCAATTATTCCAACAATTGCACTAGGAATATCTATCAATGTGCCAAAATCAAATTTCCAAGCCAAAGCCACAAATAAACGAGCAAGGTATCATATACAACCCTAAGCATGCTCCTAAACTCATCAATTAATACAAACAATCCAACAAAAACTCCCAATTCGTTCAATACAAAATGTACACAAGGTGTTCGAATAAATACCCACAAGAGAATTCAAACTCAATGATAACTCATGCAAAATCCAAACACCTATGCAACAATTAACTATAATAACAAGATTAGGAGTCAATAGAGGAGAAATTGTGTACCTTGCTTGATTAATTCGGCCTAGGAACGAGAAATTTAGACACCCACACACAAATCCTCAAAATCCCCAAAATGAATGCACAAAACCCTAAAAATCAATCTTGATTCAATGTATGTTAACAATATGGTGAAATGATGGAATACACACGGTGAAGTCGGTGCAATTTAGCCGGAAATAGGGTGGAAGGACGAAAGGAATTGGGAACTAGGTTAACCCTCGAGTCGTGATTTCTGAAACTAAACTGCGATTTTTATAAAAAACACCAGCCTCGAGTCGAGGAACAGGCCTCACTCGAGGGATCCGAATTTTAATCGCCTCGACTCGAGGTCTCACGCACGACTCGGGGATATGAAAAAACAAACTCCTCGACTCGAGGTACCACCTCGACTCGAGGGATGTGTAATTTTTAAATTTTGCCTAAGTGTAAATCCCTCGACCGAGTGCATGCAACCTCGACCACGGGTCGAGTCCAGGAATTTTGACGATTTCGGGACCGACCCGACCCCGAAACTCCTAAAAATGACCTCTACACCCCTAACGAACCCAAATATGCAAGAAATTACAGTTTTGGTCCCTCGATTTAAGCTCGGTCGCTCATTCGATCGAGGAGACCGGGTTCTCTTCCTTTTTGATCATTTTCATCAACTTTTAAGCTCTCCTTTCTTTTCGATTCCTTGATTCCTTTGCAAATTCAATCCTTTTTCAATCCAAGTAGTGAGTAGCCTACAAACGGCAAACAACTTCATCAAAATAATCATCACCAAGAGATGCAATTATACCATAAATGACACACACCCCCAAACTTGAATAAAGATATGAATTTAAGTTTGGAATGAGAGTGAGAAAAATATGCAACTCTAAATGATATCAACAAGTAAGCTCAAGACTATATGAATCCCAAAGCATAGAGCACACTCCTAAGCATGAGCAATTAAGTAGCTAGCCAAATCTCCCAAAAATAAAACAAAAACACTAATCTAACAACAAGCACACAAGAGAAAATAAAAAGGATGGGTTGCCTCCCATCAAGCGCTATTTTTATTGTCCTTTGCCGGACTTATTCCTTCACGTCCAACGTCTTTCATCGGAATGGCCAAGGGTAGCGATCCTCCTTGCCATTATATCTCAATCATTGTGCTTCAAAATCTAGGAAGTTCACCGAAGAGATAGGACAACCACATATAGAAATGCAAAGTGTCCATGGTTGTCCCCTTTTTTCTCTTGTCATCCTTCTCGATTCTTCCTTCCTTTCAAGGATACCCAAGCGCTTCTTCAATTCTTCCCTATAGTCAAAATTCACACGAGGCAAAAATTAAATCATTAGAAGCATCGTTTTCAATTAAATCACAAATTGAAGAGTTAAAGGGTATAGAAATGCTCATTTCAATCTTCAAAGCTTCATTGGTTGCTTCTAGATTTCCCTTCTCATTATAGCTCATGTTCATCAATGGACATTCTTCTTCCTCATTTTTGACAAGGAAATTTTGTACTTCATCCTCATTGCTTGTACCCTTTTCTACATCATGTCTTTCACTTTCTTCCTCCCCTTCTTCTTCTTGATTCTCGATGATAGTCAAGTTCTTTACTTGGAGTAGGAAATTTTTGTGTTGACAATTAATAAACGTGAAATGAACTTCAGCGATCTCCATGTTCCCCTCTATCCATGAATTAACCTTTTCTTTGGTCTCATACATTTCTTCATACAAGGGAAGCATTTGATCATATCTAACATTATCTTCCTCAAAGTTTTCCAACAAAAATCCGAGCATCTCTAACAATATGGCTCTCATATCATGGAGTCCCCATTCTTAAAATTTAGGAGAAGATGTGGCATTTGGTAGTCATTCTCATAGCTCCTCCAATCATCATAGTAAGCTTCCTCCGATGCTCCTTGAAATTCGAATCCACAATATTGATTGAATGTTTGATCATAAGGCTCATAGTATGTAATGCGGATAAAAATGCCGGGCCCAATTGCACGTAGGGCCCAAATACACCCAGCCAAGTAGGGCTCGATGATGTAACTAAACACCATAGATAAAGGGAGGAAAATGGGCCGAGCCCAGATCGGCCGAAACCAGGCTACAAAGCCCTAAACCTACCTACAGGTGGGCCGCGAGGCCAAGACTGTATGGAGAGGGCCACGAGGCCCAAGCCCAACCACAGTATATGCCACGAGTCCTAAACCCAGCTGCGGGTCACGAGGCCCTAAACCCGATTGTAGGTGGGCCGCGAGGCCCAAACCTAGCCGCAGTGGGCCGAGAGGCCGGCAGATTTGAAGAGTACGTGAGTGTTTGACCGAGCCCATAGCGGTTATTTATCCGATAAGATCAAGAAACGTCGGAGGGAACAGTAGTTGAGATAATTGAGGCCCAAGTTAAGGAATGTCTCCTATATTCCTTCATTCGATCGGGTCTCGACCTCCGTCCAAGGGGGAATTCGTAGGGCACAATCAGATTTCTTGAGAGAAAAGATATCCACACACGACATCATGGCGTAACATGTGGGATAATGCCTTGAAGCCGTAATGACGGTTATTACTCCTAACTTACGTATAAAAGACACACCCGGCAGGAGGTAACGGTATCGAATCACTATCACTCTCACTTAGCTACCTTATATGTATTTTCTTGAGTGTTTTCCGATAATTTGACTTGAGCGTCGGAGTGCCTACGCTGGAGAACCCTCCGGCGTGTTTTGCAGGTACGTTTGTACGAGGAAGCTAAGGATCCTATTGCGTAAAGACTTTACCCACGTGAATCCAGGTGGGGAAACGGACTCAGTCGGTTTTACGCATTAATTGGCACCGTCTGTGGGAAAGAAAGAGCTGAGACGTGAGTTTTAACTTCTTTTCCTTTCGATTATCTCGAAAGAAGGACATCATGACCGGTGAACGTACACCCATGAGACCAATTTCACTAGTACCGGCTCGAGGAAGGACAACCCCGCAAACCCAATGCGGGCGAAGGCTGTGTCCAACCTCGTGCCTCCCGTTGCCGTGCCTAACAACGAAGGACCACCACTTGTTACAGTGGTGCGAGACGAGAGCTCGACTCTAGGCCAACGCCATTCGGGAGTGGGAGGCTGCTGCTAGAGAGGGGGAGAACCCACTGTCTCTTCCTTTGCGATTCCGTAAGGAATCCCTATAGCGGGATCCCGGGCCGCCAATGCTCCAGCCAGGGGATACCTCGAGAGAATGCTGCAACCAGCTGCCTCCGTCGCTCCGACTCGGGAGCAGCTGGACGATATGATAGCTTGAGCTATGGCTAGAGCAATCGCGGAGGGGGAGGACCCCACCTACAGGAAGGACTGGAGAACCAGACCGGGGAACCTACTGCTCGGTCCTAACTCGGGGAGAGTAGGCGGGACGAACATCAAGAAGAACGAAGGAGAGAGATGGAGTCTAGGAACCAGGAGGAAACCCCGGGAGGCTGAAGGAGTTCAAGAAAGAAGGCCAGCGGTTCCTCGACCGAGGAGGCTGGTCCGGAGGAGGCTGCACGGGGAAGGAGACAGCCCCTCTGCAGCGAGGAAGCAAGATCGAGGGCCAAGAAGAGGGCAGAGACACCCAATCGAGGTCATGAAAGATCGAGATCAGGTCCTTGAGGAAACAAATGGACAACATGAATCATCGAGATGGAAAATCGGGTCGGTATGCCTCGTCCCGTTACAGGTTGCCAATTTAACGAGAATATCTTACAAGACGAGTTGCCTAACAATTTTAAACCTCTTAATTATGAATATGATGGTACGACCGACCCCTATGACCATTTGGTGAGATTTGAAAATTCGGCCCTCCTCCATCGATATGGGGAGGGTGTGAAGTGCGAGGTCTTTCCGACTACTCTATCCAAGGCGGCCCAGCGGTGGTTTAGCGATTGGAGCCCAATTCCATCAACTCCTTTGAGCACTTTGGAGATCTCTTCTTGCATCGATTCGCAAGTGCAAGGAGGCAACCTAGAGCTACGCTGACATTGTTCAACATGAAGTAAGGTGAGAATGAAAGCTTACGGGCCTTCATGAAAAGGTTCAATCAGGCGGCATTGGAAGTCTAATTGGAGTGAATTGATGCATGTTTTTAGGGCCTATTTTAGTGCAAAAAGTGAGCTAAAGTGTGATTTTTGTGCATAAATGTGAAAAGTATCACTCTTTTGCCTAAAAAGTATTACTTTGTGAGTTTTGATGTTTTTCGTCCGTTTTGCAGGTAAATCGGTGGAATTTTACCAAATCGAGAGTACCGTTATTCTTAGAATGAAGAGACGAACATACCGGACGAAAACGGGGGTCGGGCTCAAGCCAATCTCGAGAAGAATTCCTGTCTCGAGCACAAGTCGAGGGAGCGTGGACCTCGACTCGAGGGTTAGGCTGGGGGAAAGGAATTTCAAAAATGCAGCGGTCTCCTCGAGTCGAGGGTGAGCCTCGACTCGAGGCAGAGAAAAATTGAAGAAGCGTGGATGCGACTCTTAGGCCTCGACTCGAGGGCCTCGAAGCTCGAGTCGAGGATTGTCAAAAACCAAATTTTGCAGTTTTAAAGCCCATTGAAGCCAAAACAGAGCATAACTTGATTCTAGCAGTTTAGAGCGGTTTCAGGGAGGTTCCATAGGCGAATTCACTTTGTAGCTTGATTTCCATTGTAATTGCTATAGATTGTTAGAATTAGATTAGATTCTACTTTTAGTCCATTAGATTAGCATTTTGATTCATTGTAATTGAAGATTTCATTTGTGATTTGGGAGAAGAGAAGTTGAATTCAAGCATTGTAGAAGACTAATCATTCCTATTTTTGTATATTGAAGCTCAATTGGTGATGTTCTTACCCTTTGCTCTCTTTAATTCATTACTTGTGTTGATTAGATTGTTAATTGCTTTCTTAGATTTTCTACCCATGGCTTTTGCTTGTAGCACCATGGGCTAATAGTTTTGTGCTTGGGATAATTGAAATTAGGGATGAAGTGATTGCCTCATGCTATGATTGTTGATAATTGTGATCAATTGAATTAGCTTGCTTCCTAATTGTGAATCTTAATTGTGCTTCATGAAAAATTGTCTCTTTTGATTAATGGTTGATCACCCTAGCAATAGGCGAGAGTTGAGCTAACGTGATTAGGTGTTAATCGGGTTTCAATTTTGCATGAATGTATGAATTGGGGACTTCTACATTGAGAGATGGGAAGAACTAAGGATACTCACATTAGGCATTGTGATATTAATGGAGTGATTAATTTCATGATGGTTTATGCTTCTAATTTGATTGATTTGCATTTGATACAATCATAGCTTGTTAATCATGGATTCCTTGATGGAGATTATCCCTTGCACCCAATTCCCCATAGATTTTAGTATATTTGATCTTGCATTCTAGGTGTTTGATAGATTGTTTGCATAATCTTGTCATTTAATTTCTTGCAATTTGTAGAGATTTAGTCCAAAAACTTGTTTCAACTTTAGCCATTTAGAACTCTTATCCTTGAAATTCGTTTGCATACTTTCTCCCTTGGGTTCGATATTTTGTTGATTGGTCTTAATAACTCTTACCCTATACACTCCAATCAATCATCCTTCTTATTTCTATCAAAACCCAATCCTGTCTTATCACTAGACTTTTGAGAAGTACTGAAAATTTTATCTATTGTAGATTGAGTGTTACTAAGAAGTCCAAACTTGAGATTTAGCTTTCTGTTAGTCCTCTTAAAACTCTCATTCTCTGAATATATATACTTGAGAATTTAATTTTTACAACATTCAACTCTTTTTCTATCTCATCAGTCTTTTCAGATGATTAATTTCATGATGGTTTATGCTTTCTAATTTGATTGATTTGCATTTTGATACAATCATAGCTTGTTAATCATGAATTCCTTGATGGAGATTATTCCTTGCACCCAAATCCCCATTGATTTTAGTATATTTGTTATTGCATTCTAGGTGTTTGATATATTGTTTGCATAATCTTGCCATTTAATTTCTTGCATTCTTATAGAGATTTTAGTCCTATATCTTATTGCAACTTTAGCCATCTAGAACTCTTATCCTTGAATTTCGTTTGCATACTTTCTCCCTTGGGTTCGATATTTTGCGATTGGTCTTAAAAGCTCTTGCCCTATACACTCCAATCAAATGGCGCCGTTGCGGGAGTTAGTTTTGCGTCTATAAGTGAGATTTGAGGATTATTTGAAGTGGCTATTTGTTGCTTTTGCTTTTGTTTTTGTTTTTGTTTTTGTTGATTTTGTTTGGTTTGAAGTTGATACTTGGATTTGTGGCATTGTAGGTGCATGCTAACAAGGTCAAGTGGTGTTCCACCCTTGCCACTAAACTGGAAATTGAGGCTACTTTGAGAAGGAATCGTGTGAGAAGAAGAAGGGAAGCTATGGAAGGGGAAGATCAAAGAAATGAGGAGAGAATAGTGGGTGAACCTCAAGTTGAGGAGGTACATGGACAAGGAGAAGGAGGAGTAGAACATAGAGGTAATGAGAACCATTTCCATGCTCAAGTTGGCCCTTTCCCTCAAGGGATGCCACCACAAAACTATCCCTACCAAAATCCATATCCTTATCCTCCACAAGCTCATCAATATCCCTACTATCCACCTCATCCACAACAATTTCCACCATATTATCCTCATATGCCGTATAACCAAGAGCCACGATATCATGAGCCGCCTCACATACCAAATGTCCAACCACAACCCGTAAATGAGCCACCACCTCAAGGAAGGCCTTTGAGAGAATTCTTTGAACCACAACTTAGAGAGCATTATGATGGGATAGCAAGGCCGAGGATAAATGCTAATAACTTTGAGATAAGTCCCGCTTTAGTGAGAATGCTTAGGGAGAAAAAAATTTGAAGGAAGAGATGAAAATGAGTGCCCACATCAACATATGGCACAATTTCTTGAGATTGCCGACACTACAAAATACCACGGGGTACCCGAAGATGCGAAGAAGTTGAGGCTCTTTGCCTTTACATTGAAAGGAAGAGCAAAAGCATGACTTAATTCATTACCGCCCGGGACCGTACGTACATGGGAGGAGTTGTCCAAGAAATTTTTGATGAAGTTCTACCCACCGTCAAAGACCGTGCAAGCTAAGGAGGCTATTTTCCACTTCCGCCAAAAGAATGGGGAGACCATACCGGAGGCATGGGAGAGGTATGGCATGTTACTTATCAATTGTCCTCAACACGGTTTTCCGGAGGAGCAAACCATTATGTATTTTTGCAATGGTTTGACGGATGGGGATAGGTCATTTTGAATGCTTGTGCTAATGGATCGATTAAAACCGTTGGGCAAATGAATGAAATAATGGAGAACATAGCTCAAGATTCATTCCAAGTGTCGGTTAATCGGGAGCACACCACGAGGTGTCACAAGTGGATGAAATCGAGTCTATGAAGAGTATGATGATGACTATGATGGACCGATTGGGAGCTCTTACTACTTCACAAGGCCAAGCAAGTGTGAGTTCATCCGTTCCTCATGTTGAGATTTGTCCAAGTCCATTGCCGGTTGAAGAAGTTAGCTACATGGGTAGGCCTCCATTCCAAAGAGGCTATCAAGGAGGAAATTTTCAAGGGAATTATCAAGGAGGAAGGCCTTACCAAATGCCTTATCAAAATAGGCCACAAGGAAGCTACCAACCTCAACCGCAAGCTCAATTTAATGGGAATACATGGAGGAGACACGAAAATTTTTCATATGCCAATCCAAGAGCCGCCGTTCAATTTTCTCCCGGGTTTGATCCGGGTGCAAAGGCTCCTAACAATGAAGGAAAGGCTACCACGGAGGAGATTTTGGGGTTGATTGTGAAGAAATTGGAAGCTAATGACTCAAGGCTTGATGATATAGGGAAGCAAATGGACACTCATTTCAAGACGATCGAGCATCAAGTAGGGCAACTTGCTACTACGGTTGGGAAGTTCTCATCCACGGTGGACCATCTCCAAAACAAAGGAAAGTATCCATCCACTACCGAGCCGAACCCTAAAGAGTTTTGTAGTGCAATCAAGTTAAGGAGTGGAACTAGCTATGAAGGTCCTAAAATGTCCAAAGAAGGGAAGTTTGAAGAAGAGGTGGTGAATGAGGAAGAAGAAAGACAAGAAAGAGTGATTGTGGAAGAGAAGAAAAGTGAAGAAGAGGTGAAAGCGAGGGGAGATGCAAAGAAGGAAGAAAAGTCAAAGAATGAATGGGAGTTCTAATGAAGGCTAATCCGGTTCCGTTTCCTAAGAGATTAGAGAGGAAGAAACTTGATGAAGAGTTTGGTAAGTTTTTAGAAAATTTCAAGAATTTGCATGTCGATATTCCACTCTTGGAGGCCCTTGAACAAGTTCCACACTATAAGAAGTTCTTGAGAGAAATTATGTCCAAGAAAAGGAGTTGGGATGAGAAGGGAATGCTCAAGCTAGTGGAAGAATGCAAAGAAATCTTGGAGAGACACTTGCCACAAAAGAAAAAGGATCCGGAAGCTTCATTATCCCATGTGAGATTGGAGAAAAGGTAAACATTCAAGGCTTGTGTGACCTAGGAGCAAGTATTAATGTGATGCCATTGTCCGTGTTCAAGAAATTGGATCTAGGGGAGGTGATTCCTACAAACATCAATCTTCAATTAGCGGATCAATCATATGCTCAACCATTTGGGATTATTGAAGATGTGTTAGTAGGGGTTGTCAAACTCATATTCCCGGTGGATTTCATTGTATTAGACATGAAGGAGGAACTTGAGGCACCGATCATCCTTGGTCGACCTTTCCTTGCAACGGGTAGAGCTATGATTAATGTGGAGAAAGGAGAGCTTAAGTTGAGCTCCAATGGTGATGAAGTGACATTTACAAGAGTTCATGTGGAAGAGGTTGCTCAAAGCAAGGTAGAGAAGAAGACGTGTGGATACATAGAGATTGTTGATGAATGCCCTTCCATGGAAAGGGAAGTTTCTACACCTATTACTTCTACTAATACTTTAGTTAATGAGCATTTCCTTCCCTCTTGTAAGATCATTTCTAACAAGTCTTGTGTTTCCCTTGATGATTATAGGAAGGAGAAAGCTATAAAGGACCCTTTGCTTGACCCGGTGAAAAGAGAAGGAAGTAGGTGAGAAAGATTTGACCAAACTTGAGCATGGCTCAAGTTTGGGGGAATTGGTTGAGAAAAAGGCACCACTTGAGAAAATGAAGGAAAGTTTTGAAGTAGAAGATCAAGTGGTGTGGTGTGAATCAAATTGGAGTCGGCTACTTGGAGTTGAAAGACCCAAGGAGGTGCTTACGGTAAAAGAAATCAAAGAAGGAGGAAAGCTACTCCTAGAGGACAAGTGGGGGTGTTGCCTTTTTGCAAATGAACATCTAGTGAGGCACAAGTTCGATCCTCACATTGACAAAGAAAGGGAAGTATGAACTCTTAGAGTTCCGTCCGGCAAAGGACGTTAAACCTAGCGCTAGATGGGAGGCAACCCATCATTTCTTTGCTTTGGTGTGTTTGTTTTGTGTTTTTGTGTTTTGTCCTTTTGGTGGAATTCTTGCTTTGGATTGTTGGGAATTGCTCATGCTTAGGAGAATATGTTAGTTGATGGATGAAGTATATGTGGGATATTGAGCTTATTTGTTGATATCATTATGAGTTGCATAACTTGAATGCATATCTTCATTCAAGTTTGGGGTTGTGTGTCATTTAGGGTAGAAATGCATCTCTTAGTGATGATTATTTGATGACTATTTTTGCCTGTTTGTAGGTATACTCACTACGAGAATGGAAAAAGGATCGTAATTGCAAAGGAATCAAGGAATCGAGAAGGAAAGGAGAGCTTAAAAGTTGGTGAAAATGAACATAAAGGAAGAGAACCCGGTCTCCTCGATTGAATGAGCGACCGGGCTTAAATTGAGGGACCAAAACGGTAATTTCTTATATATTTGGGTTCGTTAGGGGTGTAGAGGTCATTTTAGGAGTTTCGGGGTCGGGTCGGGCCGGGAAATCGTAAAAATTCCTGGACTCGACCCAAGGTCGAGGTTGCATAGCCCCAGTCGAGGCATTGACACTTAGAAAAATTTTGAAATTGGCACATCCCTCGCCTCGAGGGAGGAACCTCGAGTCGAGGCTTTTGAAAAATGGGGTTCCTCGAGTCGAGGCCTGACCCTCGACTCGAGGTCGGTGTCCGATATAAATGTCGCGTTTCAATCATAGCGAGTACGACTCGAGGAGTTAGCCCTAGTTCACGATCCCCTTTGCCTCTCTACCATATTTTGGCGATTTCACGCCATTTTCACCAATCAATCACCATTGTTTCATCATATTGTTATCATATTGGCATCAAGAGTAGATTTTGAGGGTTTTTGACATTCAAATTGGGGATTTTGAGGAGTAGTGAGTGGGTCTTTGCATTTGAACGTTTTTCGGCAAATTTCTCAAATAAGGTACGTAATTCATCATCTCATGGTCTTCAATTTCGTGGTTGAAGTGTGATTATTGCATAGGTGTTGATAAGAATTGCATGAATTCATTGAATTGGAATTTCATTTGGGCATTTTGTCAAGCACTTGGTATGCATGATTGATTGTGATAAATTGAAGCCATTGTTGAGAATATTTGAATTAATTGAGGATTTTAGGAGCATGCTTAGGGTTGTATATGAGATGTTGCTTGTTTATTTGTGGAATTTGGCTTGAATTGTGATTTTGGTATAATTTTTAGGAATTCCTAGTGCAATTGTTGGTACAAGTGGTTAAGTTGAGTTGAGTATTGATGATGGAAGTGCAATTTTTGTGATGCTATGTGTTGAATTACTTGCTAGTTGGCTTGTTCTTATTTGATATATTTGTGGAGCATATTTGTATGATTTTGGTGAGCTTACATGGTGATCTTCATTGTTTAAAGCCATTCTAGTCAAGTATGTATACTTTGAGGAGTATTTGAGCACTTCTATTGATGGTATTTGTTTGAGTTGACTCTTTGACCAATTGTAGGGGTTTATTGCCTAGTCACTAGGAATTTTGTTGAGATTGGATATATTACTGTTGACTTGTCCATGGTTTAGAGTGATATTTTGAGCTTGCATTTTAATTGGAGGACTAATTTGTGCTTTTGGGATTATTTGTGCAGGAACAATGTTTAGGGACTTGACGACCATAATTTTTCGGATGCGTAAATCCGGGAGAGAGAGGAGGCTATCCGATTTGCACATAGGATGCCCGCTGAACTTGGAATTCAAGTGGAACGATTACAAATGGAGAAAGCATATCATCCTCTATGCCGAGCTTTAAAAGAAAGTGGTCAAGACCAGATTAGTAGATCATAGCGCATGTTATCCATGGGGATCGAGGATGATATTCCTCGACTTTTTGAGCAAGTAGGCATGGGAGGTTTCTTAGCTTCTCGGACTCACCTTAGAGTTCCTTTGCACGGTTAAGGTTCATAAGGCTAGGAGGGCTAAGTTCGCGAGGAAAATTACTTTGAGCTCATGGGGAATGAGTATGAGTTGACTTTGGATGAGGTCAATGAGATCCTTGGCACACCTACCGACCCCGACAGATTATTGCTTAACATAAGGAAAGAGTACAACGCCAAGAAGTTTTGGAGGCGTATTTCGTATCTGGGGCACCGAGCCAGCTGAGTTCGTTCTGGAAAGTCGAAGAGCACGCACATCCGAACCCGGTAATCCGATACTTGGAGAAGATTCTCGCGAGCACTATATTCGCGAGATCCGAGGGAGGAGCCGTGGTTTCCGAGGAGTTGTATGTTTTGTGGTACTTTCTCCATGGAGTTAGATTCAATGCTACCGCGTATCTCTGCTACCTATTTGAGAGAGCTACAAGTACGAATTTCAAGAAGATTAACTTTGGAGGTATGATTACCTTGATAGCTGAGCACCTCGGGATCCCCACTCACAACCTCGCGGCATTAGATGGTCCCGATCTTACTATCGATACCATGCGACGCATGAGGACACTTGATTGCATTGGTAGGACGTGGTGTTTCCCAGCAGCACCACGGTGGCGATTCCCTCTTACGAATAAGAGGTTGACTACGGTGTTTGGTGATTGGAGTGAATTGATGCATGTTTTTAGGGCTTATTTTAGTGCAAAAAGTGAGCTAAAGTGTTAGTTTTTATGCCTAAATGTGAAAAGTATCACTCTTTTGCTTGAAAAGTACTATTTGTGAGATTTTGATGTTTTTCGTCCATTTTGTAGGTAATTCGGTGGAATTTTGCCAAACCGAGAGTACCATTGGGCTTAGAATGAAGAGACGGACATCTTGGATGAAAACGGGGTCGGGGCCGAAGCCCCACGCGAGAAAAAGTTCCACTGGACTCGAGCTCGATCGAGAACCATGAGCCTCGAGTCTAGGGATATGTAGAAAGGACCAAAATTAGAAGAAAAACAGGCGCCTCGAGTCAAGGCATGACCCTCGAGTCGAGGGAGGAGGAAAATGCGCGAGCCTCGAGTCGAGGCCTGACCCTCGACTCGAGGGGGTGGTTTTTCCAAAAATTCGGTATTTAAAGAGCTGAGCAGAGCATACAAAAACAAGAGTTCATAATAGCAGTTAGTAGCGGTTTTGGGGCGATTTCTCAGGCCCCAAGCCAATTTCCATCTTAGGTAGAGTAGATTGGTAGAATTAGCCTTAGATTTCATTTATGTTGCTAGATTAGCATTAGATTAGCATTTGATCATTGTAATTCTTTCAATTCAAGCTTGTAATTCAATTGGAGATTGGTGTTGAAGACTCAAGCATTCCTCTTTTTGTTGATTGAAGATCAATTGGTGATGTTTTTCCTCTTTTGTCTCTTTAATTCCTTAATTGTTGTGATTTGCTTTGTGTTTGATCAATTCTATCTTCTTCCCATGGATTTCACCATGGGCTAACTCTCTTGTGCTTGGGTTAATTGAAATTGATGATGAATTGATTGATGATGCTATAATTGTTGATGATTGGAGATCAATTGAGTAGATTGCTTACTAATTGTGATTCTCATTTGTGCTTCATGCATAATTATCTCTTTAGATTAGTGTTTGATCACCCTAGCTATAGGCGAGAGTTGCGCTAACGTGATCCGGGATTAATCGGGTGATAATTGTGTATGAATGCGTGGATTGGGTGCTTTATAATCGAGAGATTAGTTGCACTAAGGATACTCACATTAGTTTGTTACCTAATTGTGATTCTTCATTGTGCTTTGTGTAAAATTGTCTCTTTAGATTAATAGTTGATCACCCTAGCAATAGGCGAGAGTTGAGCTAATGTGATTAGGTGTTGATCGAGTTTCAATTTTGCATGATTGTATGAATTGGGGATTTCTACATTGAGAGATGGGAAAGACTAAGGATACTCACATTAGGCATTGTGATTTTAATGGAGTGGTTAATTTCATGATGGTTTATGCTTTCTATCTTAGTTGATTTGCAATTTGATTCTATTATAGCTTGTTGATTGATGATTCATTGATGGAAGTTAATCCTAGCACCTCTATCTCACCATTTATTGTTGTTTTTGTTATCGCATTCTAAGTGCTCGATCATTTGTTTGCTTGTTTTTGTTTGTATTTGGCAAGTGTTTTTGTTTTTGTTCCAAACCATTGTTGCAACTCTAGTCACTAAGAACTCGTATTTCTAGGGCCTCATGTGCATACTTTTTCCCTTGGGTTCGATATTTTGTTGATTGGTGTTAATAACACTTACCCGAAAAACTACTCCAATCAAATGGCGCCGTTGTCGGAAATTTGTTTTTGCGCCTTAAGTGAGACCTAGGGATTGTTTGAAGTGACTACTTGTTGCCTTTGTGTTTTTGTTTGTTTTGTTATTTTTATTGGAATTTTATACTTGCTTATCTTGTCTAGATGGAAGGATACAACTCATACATGTGGAATCGGGAGCATTATCAAGATAGTAGGGTGTATCCTCCACATTTTGAAGAATTCGGATACAATGATTGGAGGAACTATGAAGATAATTTTCAATTGCAACAAGTTCCATCCAATTATGAAGATTGGATATGTGATGAAATTCCTCCCCAACCTCAAGAGATGTTTCCATACTATGAGCCTTATGATCAAACATTTGATCCATGTCTTGGATTTGAGTGTCAAGGAGCATCGGGAGGTGATTTTTATGTTGATAGGAGAAGCCATAAGAACGATTATCCAATGCCACAAGCTTTTCCTCAATTTGAAGAATGGGGACTCCATGATATGAGAGCCATATTGCAAGAGATGCTTGGATTTTTGTTGGAAAAATTTGAGGACGATGATGCTAGATGTGATAAAATGCTTCCCTTGTATGAAGAAATGTATGAGACCAAAGCAAAGGTCAATTCATGGATAGAGGGGAACATGGAGATCACCGGAGTGCATTTCATGTTTATCAAGAGTCAACTCAAAGATTTCCTACGCCAAGTAAAAACATGACTATCATGGAGAGTCAAGAAGAAGAAGGGGAGGAAGAAAATACAAGAGAAGAAGATGTAGAAAAGGGTCCAAGCAATGAGGAAGAAAGGAAGAATTTCCTTGTCAAAAATGAGGAAGAGGAGTGTCCATTAATGGACATGAGCTATAATGAGAAAGAAAATTTAGAAGCACCTAAGGAGGCATTGAAGATTGAAATGAGCATTTCTATACCCTCTAACTCTTCAATTTGTGATTTAATTGAAATTGATGTTTCTAATGATTTAATTTTGCCTCTTGTGAATTTTGACTATAGGGAAGAATTAAAGAAACGCTTGGGCATCCTTGAAGAAAAAGAATGGAATAGGAGGATGGCAAGAGAGAAAGGGGACAACCATGGACACTTTGCATATCTATAGGTGGTTGTCCTATCTATTCGGTGAACCTCCTAGACCTTGAAGTACAAAGATCGAGATACAATGGGAAGGAGGATCGCTACCCTTGGCCATTCCGATGAAGAATGTTGGACGTGAACAAATAAGTCCGGCAAAGGACAATAAAAATAGCGCTTGATAGGAGGAAACCCATCTTTTTATTTCTTTTCTTGTGTTCTTTGGTAGATTAGTGTTTTTGTTTGATTTTGGGGATTTGGCTTGCTACTTAATTGCTCGTTTCTAGGAAATTATGCTCTTTGCTTTGGGTATAGATGATAGTGATGAGCTTACTTGTTGATATCATTATGAGTTGCATGTATTTTGAGCCAAACTTAAATGCATGTCTTCATTCAAGTTTGGGGGTGTGTGTCATTTAGGGTAGAAATGCATCTCTTAGTGATGATTATTTGATGAATTGTTTTGCCGTGTGTAGGAATACTCACTACGAGGATAGAAAAAGAATCGAAAATTGCAAAGGAATTAAGGAATCGAGAAGGAAAGGAGAGCTTAAAAGTTGGTGAAAATGAGCATAAAGGAAGAGAACCCGGTCTCCTCGATCGAATGAGCGACCGGGCTTAAATCGAGGGACCAAAACGGTAATTTCTTGCATATTTGGGTTCGTTAGGGGCGTAGAGGTCATTTTTAGGAGTTTCGGGGTCAGGTCGGGCCCGAGAATCGTAAGAAATTCCCTGGACTCGACCTGTGGTCGAGATTGCATGGCCCCGGGTCGAGGGAGTCACACATAGCCAAAATTCAGATTTTTTTCATTTTCCTCGAGTCGAGGTGGTACCTCGAGTCGAGGGGTCATTTTGTCGCATACCTCGAGTCATGCGTGAGACCTCGAGTCGAGGCATTTAAAATTTTGGATCCCTCGAGTTGAGGCCTGGCCCTCGACTCGAGGCTGGTGTCTTTATAAATATGCGAGTTCGGTTTGTAATCCCGACTCGAGGGTTGTTTCAGCGATCCACGATTTATTCTCCGTTCCCACCCTATTTCCGGTGAAGTTTGAGTCGTTTTCACCATTCATTCTTCATCATTTCATTATATTATCATCACATTGCATCAAGATTGAGTTTTGAGGGTTTGTAAAACCAATTTGGGGCTTTTGTGCGAAAAGAGTGTGGGATTCCAATTGCATCTTTCTAGGCCGAATTAATCGAACAAGGTACGTAATTTCCACTCTCTTGACTCTTAAATTCGTAATTTTGGTTGATTGATTGAATGGGTGTTTGGATTTTGCAAGAATTATTATTGAATTTGAATTTCATTTGGGCATTTATTCGAGCACCTTATGAGCATGA
Source organism: Paraleonurus japonicus (assembly GCA_030762865.1). NCBI lineage: Eukaryota > Viridiplantae > Streptophyta > Magnoliopsida > Lamiales > Lamiaceae > Paraleonurus > Paraleonurus japonicus. Next base: position 30,908,666 of record CM061054.1, read on the forward strand.
TTATTGTGATGAATTTGGAATCTTGTTGAGATCATTTGGGTGGTTTGATGATGTTAGAAGTATGCTTAAGTATAATTGTGATGAGTTTCCTACATGTTTGTGATATTTTGACTTAGGATTAATTTTGGCTTTGAATTGGATTTTTGGCATGATTGGAAATTCTTAGTGAATTGTTGGGATTATTTGGTCAAGATTGAGTTATTGTTATGATAGAAGTGTATGAATTGATTGATGCTTAATTGTCGAATTACTTGCTAGATGGATCTTGATTTTTTTGTAATTTAGTCAAGCTAATTTGCATGATTTTTTTGAGCTTACTTGTGAGTTAATTGTTGGGGCCATTCTAGTAAGTATACACATGTTTGAGGATTAATTGAACACTTCTATTGGATTATATTTGCTTGATTGGCTCTTTGACCATTTGTTGAGGATTTGTTGACTAGACACTAGGGGTTATGGTTTAATGGAGATATTATTTGCTTGATTGACTCGTTCATGGTTAGATGAAACTATTTGAGCTCGTTTTGTATTCTTGGACATTGATTTTTGCTCTTGGGAATGTTTTGCAGGAACAATGTTTAGGGGGCCGACGAAACAACCTCTCGATGCGGAGATCCGCGAGAGAGAAGATGCCATCTAATTTGCACACGAGGATGCCCGCTGAGCTCGGAATTCAGTGGGATGATCATCAATGGCGGACACATATTGATCTCTACTCCGAGCTCTATAACAGGGTAGTCAAGACCCGCCTCGTTGATCACGATTGAATGTTATCCATGGGGATCGAGGAGGATATTCCTCGTCTGTTTGAGCAAGTTGGGATGGGGGCTTCTTGGCGAAGAGGCCTAGGACGTATATTGGACTTACCTTGGAGTTCCTTTGCACGATCAAAGTTCCAGGAGGGCCAAATTCCCGAGGGGTATTACTTTGAGCTCATGGGACACGAGTATTCGTTGACCTTGACGAGGTCAACGAGATTATTGGAGTACCTACAGACCCAGATCGATCACTTTTGAACATAAGGAAAGAGTACAATGCTAAAAAATTTGGAGAAGGATTTGATTCGGGCGCCGGTCCGGCTGAGTTTGTTTCGGGAAGTCGAAGAGCACGCACATTCGGAACCCGGTAGTCCGATACTTGGAGAAGATCCTCTCGAGCACTATATTTGCGAGATCGGAGGGAGGAGCCGTGGTTTCCGAGGAGTTGTACGTCATTTGGTGCTTCTTGCATGGAGTTAGATTCAATCTGCGGCGTACCTCATTATCTATTTGAGAGAGCCACGAGCACGAAGTTTAAAAATATTAATTTTGGAGGGATGATCACTTTGATAGCCGAGCACTCGGGATCCCCATGCACAACCTCGAGCATTAGATGGTCCCGATCTTACTACCGATACCATGCGGCGTATGAGGACACTTGACCGCATCGGTAGGACGTGGTGCCTCCAGCGGCACCATGGTGGTCGATTCCCTCTTCCTAATAAGAGGTTGACTACGATGTTTGGATCTCGAGCCTTTGTGACCATCAATCTGCGCATGTGGTCACAGCGCCATGCGAGGCGATAGACGCCTATACGAGAGAGCATGGAGTTAACCTCCGAGATGAGGATGATGATGATGATGAGGGACAGTCGAGATCTCGATGATGATGAAGATGAGGGTGCTGCGAGAGGGAGCAGAGGTAGATATAGGAGATGATGATGATGAGGACGAGGATGATGAGGAGCCAGGCGGGGAGGAGCCGCAGTACGAGATGGATGAGGATTACAGTGGAGATCAACATGTATTGGCGAAACGAGTTGAGGAGTCGTGAGTATGAGGCGGGTAGTTCATCGCAGAGGCCGTGTGTTGGTCCCCGAATGTTGAGTTGATTAAAATCTTGAGATAGCCTTCTAGAACAAAATCGAGAAAAGGGGGTTTGAATAGATTTTGTAGATTTTTCCTGAATCTTTCCAAAATTAATTCAAAGTATCGATTAAGCACAGCGGAAATCAATTTTAAACTCAACTTTTAACAAGATCAAAAGCAATGATGATATTGATTTTAGATAAAATTCTGAAATTTAATCTTGAATTAACAAATTGTAACTTGAACAAAAATAAAAGAAAGCGATAAATAACACCAGGATTTATAGTGGTTCGGATTATAACAATCCTACATCCACTCTCCTTCTCCAAACTTTGAAGAAGGATCTTCACTAGCCGCTTACTTAATTACAATCTTTACAACTTACAACTTGATCTTCAACTCTTCAACAATGCTAACCAACCTTCTAAAATCTAACTCTAGAATAAGAAGTGTTTTTGAAGATGTGAAGTGAAGTGTTCTATAAACACTTAGAAAATATTTGAAACCTCTTTTGAAAATACTTTGTGAATTCAATAGTGAATAGTGTAAAAAATCAGATTTGCATAAGTGTCTAGAAAAATAAAATCTAGTCCTATTTATAAGTGCGAAAAAGGCAGGTTAGTTTGTTAGTCGATTCTAACAAGCTGAAAGCTACTCAACAAACTTAATCTTGGAAAGCTGCTCTTGACCTCGGCTGATTTCTTCTACTAAATGCCGGTGACTTGGTGAAGACTCGCCTTTCTTATTCTACTCGGCTTGTCTTGACCTCGTGAGCTCTTTATGATTGTCTCCTGCAGATGACTAGATTTGAGCTTGTCTCAGATGACTTGTAAACTTTGATCTCCACTAACTTAATCGGCTCTTGACCTAGTCGATCAGCTTAGCACCGAACTACGATCTCGAGCTGTTTATCAACGTTGTCCGCTCATCTGGATTGTTCCTTTTAACTCATCAAAACTCTACTTGATCTAACACTTGTGGTATTGGAGCAGATGTGGGGCGGATAGTCGAGGATGCATATTGAGAGCTTGACCCGCCGAGGATGAGATATACCGCATGATTGAGGAGTCCCGAAGATTCAATGAAGAGACGAGGATGATGCAGGAAGAGTCTCACGAAGACTCAAAATGACATGTACGCCCTCCTACGGCAGATGAGCTCGTGGAACTTCGGGCCGGGACATTACCCTCCTCCACCGCCGCCGTCCGACTATTAGGGCTATCCCCTATTCCTTATTCCCTCTCCTTAGTTTTTAGATGCTTATCTTCTTGGTGATTGTACTCTTTATTGTGGTGATTGTACTCTTGATTAACTTGATGATGTGATGATTTGGATTTTGATGGTTTGATGATTTTAGTGACGCTATGATTCTCTTGATTATATTGGAGCTTATTGTCTAGTGATGATTATGCCTTGATGATCCTTTGGATTCTTTATTCCTATGATTCCTTATTTTATGATTTTGAGTTTCATTGTGGATTTCTTGTCATATCTTTAAGTATTATTTTTGATGTAGTGAGTATGCTTGGATTTATGTACATGAGCACTTGTGCTTGATTTGCAAGACTTATTGGATTTTGACTTGATCATGAGTAGATTTGTAGCTTGAAGCTAGCTTTCTTGATTTATTGTGTGAAGATGAATGTGATTGATGATGCTTGATTCATTGCTCTATTTAAGCCCGTGAGTTTTTGTGCCTTAATAATCGTACATCTTATACGGTTGATTGATTCATTTGTGAGTGCATCATTCATGATTTGTATGCTAGAACTTGACACTAGACTTGTTGATATTGATCTTTGTGTGATGTCTTGAAAGTGATAAGAGGCCATGTTTGATATGTTTAGTCACTTTGCCAAATTTTCCCCACCAAATACATTTGATTTCCTTAGTAAGCCATGTTGAGCCTTATGATCCTTATTCTTTGGCAAGCCAAGTGAAATTGAAACCATTTTAGCCTATTTTTATGAGCCTTTCTTGTCCTATATTTAGTTGAGCTTGATTGTTGGCTAATGATGGTGATTTGATTGCTAAGTGTGGGAAGATGATGAGCTAAGTGATGAATGAAGCATAAAAGAAGAAAGGTTGTGAAAAAAATTGAATTGTGAAGGAAAATGTGAACATGAAATGAAAGAAAAATTCAATTTGTGAGCATAAGAGAAGAGAAAGCTCAAGTGAATGGTGGATGGATCATTGAAGTAAAAAGAAAGAGTGTACTTGATGAAAAGTGAAGAGATTGTGCATTTGAATTGATTAGCTTACATTCAAGTCTCTACTACTTAGTCACTCTTATCCATATATATCACACCTTTCCAAAGAGCTTACATTACAACCTAGGAGAAAGACCTCTTTGATTCTTGATTGATCAAAAGTGATTTTGATTGAGATTAAGTCTTTTGGCAAGCATATGGTGTGCAAGTTCATGAATTTGATGATTGAGTGCTTTATACCTTGATACACTTGAGTGAAGAGTGAAACACTCCATGGAAGGAGCAATGTGTTAAGTGTTTGATTGAGCATTTATTTGAGCATGATTCATCTTGATGGCTAGTGGATAGTTGCATTGATACTTGATGCGGATAAAAATGTCGGGCCCAACTGCCGGTAGGGCCCAAATATGACCAGCCCAATAGGGCCCAGTGATGTAACGAAATACCCTAGATAAAGGGAGGAAAACCCGAGATGGGCCCGAGCCCGAATCTGCCGAGACTAGGCTATGAAGCCCTAAACCCACCTACAGATAGGCCATGAGGCCCGGACACATATGGAGAGGGGCCACGAGGCCCAACCCTAGTTACGAATAAGCCACGAGGCCTAAAAGCCGAATGCGAGGCGCGAGGCTAAATCCAGCTGCGAGTGGGCCGTGAGGCTAAACCTAGCTGCGAGTGGGCGCGAGGCCAAGCGAGATTTGGAGAAGGCGCGAGTATTTGACCAAGCCCATAGTGGTTATCTATCCGATAAGATCGAGAATCGACGAGTAGTTGAGATAATTGAGGCCCAAGTCAAGGAATATTCCCTATATTCCACATTGATCGGGTCCAACCTCCGTCCGTGGGGAATTCGTAGGTATAATACCGATTTCTTGAGAATAAGTTTTCCACGCACGACATCATGGCGTAACGTGCGGGGTAATGCACGGAGACCGTGGTGACGGTTATTGCTCCTAACTTACGTATAAGTAACACACTCGGCGAGGAGGTAACGGTATCGAATCACTATCACTCTCACTTAGCTACTCTATACGTACTTTCTTGAGTGTTTTCCGGTAATCCGACTTGAGCGTCGGAGTGCCTACGCGGAGAACCCTCCAGCGTGTTTTGCGAGTACGTTTGTTCGAGGAAGCTAAGGATCTTTGTGCGTAAAGGCTTTACCCACGTGAACCCAGTGGGGAAACGGGTCCATGTCAGTTTTACGCATCAATTGGCGCCGTCTGTGGGAAAAAAGAGCTGAGGCGTGAGTTTCAACTTCTTTTCTTTTACGATTATACGAAAGAAGGACATCATGACCGGTGAACGTACACCCATGAGGCCGATTGCACTAGTACCGGCTCGGGAAGGACAACCCCGCAAACCCAATGCGAGGTGAAGGCGTATCCAACCCGTGCCTCCGGTGGCTATGCCCAACACCGAAGGACCTCCACCGGTTCTGATCGCCGCAGGGCGAGCTCGACTCGAGGCCAACGCCATCCAGGAGTAGGAGCTGCTTTGTTAGAGAGGAGGGGAACATGCCTTCCTCTTCCGCAATACCAGAAGGAATACCTATGATGGGGATCCTCGGAGGCGGCCAATGCTCCAGCCCAGGGGATACCTCGAGAGAATCCCAGAACCAGTGCCTTTGTCGCTCGGACTCGGGAGTAGGCTGGATGATATGATAGCTCGAGCTGTGGCCGAGGGCAATGGCCGAGGGGAGGACCTCCACTGCGGGAAGGAGGCTGGAGAACCGGGACCGGGGAATCTGCACTGCTCGATCCCAACCGGGGAGTAGGAAGGACGAGCATCAAGAAGAACGGAGGAGAGAGGTGGAGTCCGGAACCCGGGAGGAGACCACAGGAGGCTGAAGGAGCCCGGAGAGAAGGTCGATCCCTCGACCGAGGAGGAGGCTAGTCTGAGGAAGCCTGCACGGGGAAGCGGCCCTCTGCGGCGAGGAAGTAAGATCGAGGACCAAGAAGAGGGTAGAGGACACACCCAATGAGGCCATGAAGGACCAAATCAGATACTTGAGGAAACAAATAGACAACATGAAGCATCGATGGAAAATCGGGTTAGTATGCCTCGACCCGTTCTGAGGTTGCCAATTTCTTGAGAATATCTTACAAGATGAGTTGCCTAGCAATTTTAAACGTCTTAATTATGAATATGATGGTACGTGACCCCTATGACCATTTGGTGAGATTTGAAAATTCGGCCCTCCTCCATCGATATGGGGAGGGTGTGAAGTGCTTGATGTCTTTCTTACTACTCTATCTAAGGCAGCCCAGCGATGGTTTAGCCAATTGGAACCCAATTCCATTAACTCCTTTGGCAGTTTGGGGAGCTCTTCTTGCATCGATTCGCTAGTGCAAGGAGGCAACCCGAGCTACGCTAACATTGTTCAACATGAAGCAAGAGTGAGAATGAAAGCCTACGGGCCTTCATAAAGGGGTTCAATCAGGCGGCACTGGAAGTTCGACCGCCACCGGAGATAAAAATTAATGCTTTTACTAGTAACCTCCAAGATGGAAACTTGTTTTCCTCCACAGCTAAGAAGCTTGATCCAGACGTTCGATGAAGCTGCTAAGGAGGGCGGAGAAATACGTCACACTGGAGGAGGTGAGAAAGGCAAAGAGAGCCGAGGTCAAACTAAGTGGACTGAAAAGAAGAAGGAATCATCGAAGAAAAGCTCAACAACGAGAACACGAGAAAGTGCCAAATGGACCTCGCTCCAGGTTTGACAAGTATACCCCTCACGAAGCTTGAGCCAGGCAGATTCTTGGAAGTGGCATCCGACCATCCCGAAATGAAGTTTCCATGGACACGGTCTAGAGGGCCTCAAAAGCCCAAGTCGAGATAAGTTTTGTCGCTTCCACAATGAATACGGCCATGATACTAACAATTGTTTTCACTTACGTGATGAGATTGAAAGGATGATCCAAGTGGACATCTTAAAGAGTTTGTTTACAGAGATCGAGTTAGCTCGAGGGCCAAAAAGAAAGGAAGCCGATGACAAAGGCGAGGAAAAAGGAAGGATGATCGAAGGGAGGCGGAGGAGAGACCCTCCCGAGAAGAGAGGACTTATCCAGATGATAGTCGGAGGTCCAGCAGAGGGGGACTCCTTCCGCGCTAGAAAAGTGGAGAGAGGACCCTCGGGGAGAGAGGTAGGAGAGATGTCGAGAGGCGTGGATCGAAGGAAGGCTGTCCATACACCTCGGATTCATTTTAGTCTAGAGGATGGAAGCCTAAGGAAGGAGGACCAAGTGATGCACTAGTCATCACGGCAGGATGTGGCGGGATATACGGTAGCACGGATCTTCTTAGATACGGGGAGTTCATGAGACATCATCTTCTTGGAATGCTTCAAGAAGATGAATTTGAATATAGAGATGCAACCGGTAGATACGGCATTATGCGGATTCACGGGAGAGGCGAGTACACCCTGCAGGCCAGAGTAACCCTCCCGAGGTGGGGCTGGCGAAGCTCCACGGAGTTGGGTGGTTATGGCAAATTTTTGATTGTTGATATACCCTCATCCTACAACATGATTTTGGTAGGCAGTGTTGAACCTATTTCAGGTGGTTATATCAACTTATCACATGAAACTAAAGTTTCAGTGAATGATGAGGTGGGTGAAGTAGGCGATGACGATTGTAATCGAGAAAATGCTACGTGGAGGCTGATAAAGATAGCCGATAAAGAGCTGCATCGCAGCACGAGAGGAGACAAGGAGGTGGACCGAGAATCCAAGAGGTGCAAGATTTACGAAGAAATCGATCCTCCAAAGATGGAAGCCGACGAAGAGGCGATGATGGTGGAGTTGTATCCAGAGAAGAGAGGATACACAACAAGGATCGGAGCCAGTGAGGCAGATCTAGAAAGAGACACAGTGCAGCTCTACGAAGAAATGCGAGGCGTTTTTGTTTTCTTCCTCCGATATGACAGTATCCCGAGGAGGTGGCGATGCATCACTTGAGCGTGGACCCTAAGGCCAAACCGGTAAAGCGAAACTAAGGGTCTTTGGGCGAGAAAAGGATGCCATTACGAAGGTAGAAGCGAAAAGCTACTGGAGGCGGGACATGTCAAGCGAATTCGGTTCCCACAGGCTTTGTCAATGCGGTGTTGGTGGCAAAACCGGGGAAATGGAGAATGTGCATAGATTTTCGAGATCCGAACAAGGCTTGCCCTAAAGATCATTACCCCTTGCCTAGGATTGACGGATAGTCGACTCTACATCGGGATTTGAGCTGCTAAGCATGATGGATGCCTATCAAGGCTACCATCAAATACAAATTTTCCTCCGAGATATCCCAAAGGTTAGTTTCATTATTGCAAGTGGAACTTTCTGTTATATTAGAATGCCGTTTGGATTGAAGAATGCAGAAGCAACCTATCGAGAGAATGGTTGATAAAATGTTACGAGATCGGCTAGGGAGGAACATGGAAGTCTACGTTGATGATATGCTTGTGAAAAGCGTGAAAGGCCGAAAGACACGTGGCGGACACTGGAGGAAGCTTTCTCGGTGCTCGGGAGGAATGGCATGAAGCTGAACCCAGCCAAGTGTTCTTTTGAGTGAGATCCGGGAAGTTCCTCGGATATATGGTGACCCAGTGGGAATTGAGGTTAACCTGCTAAGGTGAAAGGCGTGCTTGATATGCGACCTCCCACTAATATCAAGGAGCTGCAGAGGCTGAATGGGAGAATCACGGCGTTGAGCGATTCATAGCAGTCTGCGAGAGAGGAGCCATCCCTTTTTCAAAATTTTGAGGAAGGGATCCAAGTTTGAAGTGGGGCGAGCAATGCAGCGGCGTTCGAGGAGCTTAAACAACTGGCCCGATTACCTACGTTAACGAAGCCTATTCTAGGAGACACTCTACCTCTACCTCTCTGTAGAGTGGGGTCTCACTTAGCTCCGTCTTTGGTGAGGGAGGAAGGGTCGACCCGAAACCCTGTTTACTACATTAGCAAGCTCATACAAGGAGTGAAGTGAGATACTCGGAGATAGAGAAGGCAGCCACGACTATAATGGTCACGGCACGGAGGTTACGACCTTATTTTTTATCACATAAGGTCATTGTTCGGACTAACTACCTTTTGAAAGCAGGTGATAGGGAGAGCTGATCTTTCGGTGAGGATGGTCAAGTGGCTGCCGAACCGGGAGAATATGATGTGGATTTCGAGCCACGGAGGACCATTAAAGCACAAGCCCTCTCGACTTCATCCAGGAGGGTACACGTGCGTGAAGGAAGGAAAATAGAAAGTATATGTTGACGGCTGCGTGTCTATGCGGGGTTGTGAAGGCTGGGATCGTGATCATTGATCCAGAGGGCCAAGAAACGCAGTGGCGGTGAGGTTTGAATTCATCACCTCCAACAACGGAGCTGAGTATGAGGCCCCGATTCGAGGAATGGAGATGGCCGTAGAGCCGGGAGCAGGTCGGGTGGTCATATATTCAGATTCCCAACTTGTAACCCAAAGAGTTACAGGGGGTACGAGGCCAAAGATGAGAAGATGGTAGCCTACCTTGGCCGAGTAGCCGAGCTGCGAGGAAGGTTCGATTCCTTAGAGGTCGAGGCGAGATACCTCGAGTGGAAAACTCGAGTGGATAGCCTTTCAAAGTCTGGCGAGTTCCAACACCGCGAGGGAGGAAGATCACCCTCGTGACCGCAGGCCAAGCAACGGTTCCCTCGGTAGGGGTCATCGGAGTGAAGATGATTGGAGAACCAGCATATACCGAGTGTTGCAGAACCCGGAGAGCTGCCCGATAAAAGGAAAGCTTCGGGTGGAGAATCCGATACACGATGATCGAGGACAAGATGTACCGCGGTCCTTCACGCAGCCTTACTTGAGGTGTTTATCCCCTCAAGAAGGGAGGTACGTAATTAAAGACATACATAATGGTTGTTGTGCTGACCATGCGGGAGCTCGGGCAATAGTCAGGAAAGCCTTTAGAAATTTCGGATACTTCTGGCCTACCATGACTCGACGCCAAAGACTCGGGTGAAGAAGTGCGAGAAATGCCAAAAGCATGGCTGCCTCAGCCACCTCCTGCTTGAGGAGATGGGGACCATGCACTCTCCATGTCCCTTCGCGAAGAGGGGATGGACTTAGTGGGCCCATTCCCGATTGCGGTGGGCAGCGGAAGTTTCTATTGGTGGCGGTGGACTACTTCAACAAGTGGGTGTTTGTACCTCTAGCGAGGATAGAACAAGGTAACATAATCAAATTCTTATGTAGATATATTTGCTGCGAGGTTTGGTATACCTAGAATCACAGGTATCGGATAATGGGACCCGGTTTATGGGGAACATGGTACGGGAATGGTGTGATAACACGAAGATTATCTAGAGATTCACATCGGTGGCACACCCCAGGCCAACGGCCAGTGGAGGTCACCAACGAACTATTGTGAAGCGGAATATGTGCCCGGCTCGACAAAGCTGGAGGAAGGTGGGTCGATGAGCTGGAGTCGATTTTGTGGGCTTATCGGACAACCCCGAGGAACCAACAGAGGAGTCCCCCTTCCACTTAGTATATGGGGCAGTGCGGTCATACCTTGAAGTGGGGATGGAGACACATCGCTTGACCCACTTCCGGGAGGGAAGAAATGAAGAACTAATAAGGGAGAACCTAGACATGCTAGAGGAGGAGCGCGAAATCGCCCACCCGAAAGCCGAGAAATATAAAAGCCGCATAAAGGCTGCTTACGAGAAGGTCATAAGCCGGAGATTCAAAGAAGGAGATCTAGTCTTGAGACAAGGCGATGCGTTGAAAAACATTGGAAAGCTCGATCCTAAGTGGGAGGGACCGTACAAGGTGACCAAGGTCCTCCGAGGAGGAGCTTATGAGCTACAAGACATGGAGGAAATCAGTGGCAAGACCTTGGAATGTCTGCCATTTGAAGAGGTTTTATACCTAACGAAAGTACCCACCTCGCCGCAAGTAGGTGGTTCCTTTTATGCAAGAGTAGTTTTATTCATGTTATTTAATTTCTGGATAAAGTGTAATTTCGCTGCACCGGTACTCTTTTTTCCCCTCCTGGGTTTCCCACCGGGTTTTACCGTAGGGAGGTTTTTAAAGAGGCCGGACAAGTTTATCCTTAACTTGCGTTGATCGATTATGGTCAATGGGGCAAAGTTGTTTATTAATTAATGAAAGCGATTTTCATTATCTATGAGTTTATGAGTTCATTCTTTCGTTAAAATACGATTGAAATAATTTGATTGCATACAATTGCATCACAACACACGATTGATTACATGAGAATTAATAACTTGCGAGAAAGTTAAACAACAAATAAAATGCACGCGAAGCATTCCATGAGAAATACGATGAGCATTCACGAAATGAATTCACATCAAGCAAAAAGAAGCTAAGAGATAGCTTGAAACACTAAAGTTAAACCTACGAGAGAGGGTTTAACCCACCTAAACCAGAGAGAGGTTACGAGAAAAGAAGCTAAGAGATAGCTTGAAATACTAAAGTTAAACCTACGAAAGGGTTTAACCCACCTAAACCCAGAGAGGGGTTACGAGAAAAGAAGCTAAGAGATAGCTTGAAATACTAAAGTTAAACCTACGAAAGGGTTTAACCCACCTAAACCGAGAGAGGGGTTACGAGAAAAGAAGCTAAGAGATGGCTTGAAACACTAAAGTTAAACCTATAGAAAGGGTTTAACCCACCTAAACCCAGAGAGGGTTACGAGAAAAGAAGCTAAGATATAGCTTGAAATACTAAAGTTAAACCTACGAGAGAGATTAACCCACCTAAACCCGAGAGAGGGTTACGAGAAAAGAAGCTAAGAGATAACTTCGAAATACTAAAGTTAAACCTACGAAAGGGTTTAACCCACCTAAACCTAGAGAGAGGGTTACGAGAAAATAAGCTAAGAGATAGCTTCAAAATACTAAAGTTAAACCTACGAAAGGGTTTAACCCACCTAAACCCAGAGAGGGGTTACGAGAAAAGAAGCTAAGAGATAGCTTGAAACACTAAAGTTAAACCTACGAAGGGTTTAACCCACCTAAACCCCGAGAGGGGTTACGAGAAAAGAAGCTAAGAGATAGCTTGAAATACCAAAGTTAAACCTACGAGAGGGTTTAACCCACCTAAACCCAGAGAGGGGTTACGAGAAAAGAAGCTAAGAGATAGCTTGAAATACTAAAGTTAAACCTACGAAAGGGTTTAACCCACCTAAACCCCGAGAGGGGTTACGAGAAAAGAAGCTAAGAGATAGCTTGAAATACTAAAGTTAAACCTACGAGAGGGTTTAACCCACCTAAACCCCGAGAGGGGTTACGAGAAAAGAAGCTAAGAGATAGCTTGAAATACTAAAGTTAAACCTACGAGAGGGTTTAACCCACCTAAACCCGAGAGAGGGTTACGAGAAAAGAAGCTAAGAGATAGCTTGAAATACTAAAGTTAAACCTACGAAAGGGTTTAACCCACCTAAACCCAGAGAGGGGTTACGAGAAAAGAACCTAAGAGATAGCTTGAAATACTAATGTTAAACCTACAGAGAGGGTTTAACACACCTAAACTTAGAGAGGGGTTATGAGAAAAGAAGCTAAGAGATAGCTTGAAATACTAAAGTTAAACCTACGAAAGGGTTTAACCCACCTAAACCCGAGAGAGAGGGGTTACGAGAAAAGAAGCTAAGAGATAGCTTGAAATACTAAAGTTAAACCTACAGAAAGGATTTAACCCACCTAAACCTAGAGAGGGTTACGAGAAAAGAAGTTAAGAGATAGCTTGAAATACTAAAGTTAAACCTACGAAAGGGTTTAACCCACCTAAACCCAGAGAGGGTTACGAGAAAAGAAGCTAAGAGATAGTTTGAAACACTAAAGTTAAACCTACGAAAGGGTTTAACCCACCTAAACCCAGAGAGGGGTTACGAGAAAAGAAGCTAAGGGATAGCTTGAAATACTAAAGTTAAACCTACGAAAGGGTTTAACCCACCTAATCCCGAGAGAGGAGTTACGAGAAAAGAAACTAAGAGATAGCTTGAAATACTAAAGTTAAACCTACGAGATGGTTTAACCCACCTAAACCAGAGAGGGGTTACGAGAAAAGAAGCTAAGAGATAGCTTGAAACACTAAAGTTAAACCTATAGAAAGGGTTTAACCCACCTAAACCCAGAGAGGGGTTACGAGAAAAGAAGCTAAGAGATAGCTTGAAATACTAAAGTTAAACCTACAGAATGGCTTTAACCCACCTAAACCCAGAGAGGGGTTACGAGAAAAGAAGCTAAGAGATAGCTTGAAATACTAAAGTTAAACCTACAGAGAGGGTTTAACCCACATAAACCCAGAGAGGGGTTACGAGAAATGAAGCTAAGAGATAGCTTGAAATACTAAAGTTAAACCTACGAAAGGGTTTAACCCACCTAAACCTAGAGAGGGGTTACGAGAAAAGAAGCTAAGAGATAGCTTGAAATACTAAAGTTAAAGCTACGAAAGGGTTTAACCCACCTAAACCCGAGAGAGGGGTTACGAGAAAAGAAGCTAAGAGATAGCTTGAAACACTAAAGTTAAAGCTACGAAAGGGTTTAACCCACCTAAACCTAGAGAGGGTTACGAGAAAAGAAGCTAAGAGATAGCTTGAAATACTAAAGTTAAACCTACGAAAGGGTTTAACCCACCTAAACCCAGAGAGGGGTTACGAGAAAAGAAGCTAAGAGATAGCTTGAAATACTAAAGTTAAACCCACGAGAGAGGGTTTAACCCACCTAAACCCAGAGAGGGTTACGAGAAAAGAAGCTAAGAGATGGCTTGAAAACACTAAAGTTAAACCTACGAAAGGGTTTAACCCACCTAAACCCAGAGAGGGGTTACGAGAAAAGAAGCTAAGATATAGCTTGAAATACTAAAGTTAAACCTACAGAGAGAGATTAACCCACCTAAACCCGAGAGAGGGTTACGAGAAAAGAAGCTAAGAGATAACTTGAAATACTAAAGTTAAACCTACAGAGAAAGGGTTTAACCCACCTAAACCTAGAGAGGGGTTACGAGAAAATAAGCTAAGAGATAGCTTCAAAATACTAAAGTTAAACCTACGAAAGGGTTTAACCCACCTAAACCAGAGAGGGGTTACGAGAAAAGAAGCTAAGAGATAGCTTGAAACACTAAAGTTAAACCTACGAAAGGGTTTAACCCACCTAAACCCCGAGAGGGGTTACGAGAAAAGAAGCTAAGAGATAGCTTGAAATACCAAAGTTAAACCTACAGAGAGGGTTTAACCCACCTAAACCCAGAGAGGGGTTACGAGAAAAGAAGCTAAGAGATAGCTTGAAAATACTAAAGTTAAACCTACAGAAAGGGTTTAACCCACCTAAACCCCGAGAGGGGTTACGAGAAAAGAAGCTAAGAGAAAGCTTGAAATACTAAAGTTAAACCTACAGAGAGGGTTTAACCCACCTAAACCCCGAGAGGGGTTACGAGAAAAGAAGCTAAGAGATAGCTTGAAATACTAAAGTTAAACCTACGAGAGAGGGTTTAACCCACCTAAACCCAGAGAGGGGTTACGAGAAAAGAAGCTAAGAGATAGCTTGAAATACTAAAGTTAAACCTACAGAAAGGGTTTAACCCACCTAAACCGAGAGAGGGGTTACGAGAAAAGAACCTAAGAGATAGCTTGAAATACTAATGTTAAACCTACAGAGAGGGTTTAACACACCTAAACTTAGAGAGGGGTTATGAGAAAAGAAGCTAAGAGATAGCTTCAAAATACTAAAGTTAAACCTACGAAAGGGTTTAACCCACCTAAACCCAGAGAGGGGTTACGAGAAAAGAAGCTAAGAGATAGCTTGAAATACTAAAGTTAAACCTACAAAGGGTTTAACCCACCTAAACCTAGAGAGGGGTTACGAGAAAAGAAGTTAAGAGATAGCTTGAAATACTAAAGTTAAACCTACGTAAAGGGTTTAACCCACCTAAACCGAGAGAGGGGTTACGAGAAAAGAAGCTAAGAGATAGTTTGAAAACACTAAAGTTAAACCTACGAAAGGGTTTAACCCACCTAAACCCAGAGAGGGGTTACGAGAAAAGAAGCTAAGGGATAGTTTGAAATACTAAAGTTAAACCTACGTAAAGGGTTTAACCCACCTAATCCCGAGAGAGGAGTTACGAGAAAAGAAACTAAGAGATAGCTTGAAATACTAAAGTTAAACCTACAGAGATGGTTTAACCCACCTAAACCAGAGAGGGTTACGAGAAAAGAAGCTAAGAGATAGCTTGAAACACTAAAGTTAAACCTATAGAAAGGGTTTAACCCACCTAAACCAGAGAGGTTACGAGAAAAGAAGCTAAGAGATAGCTTGAAATACTAAAGTTAAACCTACGTAATGGCTTTAACCCACCTAAACCCAGAGAGGGGTTACGAGAAAAGAAGCTAAGAGATAGCTTGAAATACTAAAGTTAAACCTACAGAGAGGGTTTAACCCACATAAACCCAGAGAGGGGTTACGAGAAATGAAGCTAAGAGATAGCTTGAAATACTAAAGTTAAACCTACAGAAGGGTTTAACCCACCTAAACCTAGAGAGGGGTTACGAGAAAAGAAGCTAAGAGATAGCTTGAAATACTAAAGTTAAAGCTACGAAAGGGTTTAACCCACCTAAACCCGAGAGAGGGTTACGAGAAAAGAAGCTAAGAGATAGCTTCAAACACTAAAGTTAAAGCTACGTAAAGGGTTTAACCCACCTAAACCTAGAGAGGGGTTACGAGAAAAGAAGCTAAGAGATAGCTTGAAATACTAAAGTTAAAGCTACAGAAAGGGTTTAACCCACCTAAACCCAGAGAGGGGTTACGAGAAAAGAAGCTAAGAGATTACTTGAAATACTAAAGTTAAAGCTACGTAAAGGGTTTAACCCACCTAAACCCAGAGAGGGGTTACGAGAAAAGAAGCTAAGAGATAGCTTGAAACACTAAAGTTAAACCTATAGAAAGGGTTTAACCCACCTAAACCCAGTGAGGGGTTACGAGAAAATAACCTAAGAGATAGCTTGAAATACTAAAGTTAAACCTACTGAGAATGGCTTTAACCCACCTAAACCCGAGAGAGGGGTTACGAGAAAAGAAGCTAAGAGATAGCTTCGAAATACTAAAGTTAAACCTACAGAGAGGGTTTAACCCACCTAAACCCAGAGAGGGTTACGAGAAAAGAAGCTAAGAGATAGCTTGAAATACTAAAGTTAAACCTACGAAGGGTTTAACCCACCTAAACCCAGAGAGGGGTTACGAGAAAATAAGCTAGGAAATAGCTTCAAAACACTAAAGTTAAACCTACGAAAGGGTTTAACCCACCTAAACCAGAGAGAGGGATTACGAGAAAAGAAGCTAGGAAATAGCTTCAAAACACTAAACTTAAACCTACAGAGATGGTTTCACTTACCTAAATCCATAAAAGATAGTGAAAGAAGTTAAAAGATAACTTCTAAAAGCCGAATTTAAACCCGAAGAAAGGATTAACCTATCTAGACCCAAGGAAGGGTGTAAGAGTCGAAGCCGAAAGATGGCTTTGAAGAACCCAGCTAAACCTACCGTAAGGATTTAGCTAACTAAGTGTTAAACATGAGATAGGGCTCTTCAGGAAAGTCTTGAGCGAGCCTACGAGAAGGGCTCAACTAAACCCACGCCTAGGAGGGGTTTCGAGATCCGAAACCGCCGAAGTTTCGAAGATATCGGGTTAAACTTATGAAGTTTAGCCTAAACCGTGTCAGTGAGGACTATTAGATTTAAGGTTATGAAAAGCCTTAAAGCTAGCAGGTTGGACGTAAAAGTGTCTAACTAGGGTGGTCCCGGAAAGAGATTACTAGGCAGAAAAACTAAGGCATACTTGGCTATGGGTAAACCGGATCTACGACAAAAGTTTAGCCTACATAAGCCTAAGGAAATCTAAGAGAAGAAACTAAAAATAGTTTGAAACATCAAGCTCAGGGAAGGTTTTTAGCGAGAAAAACCTGAGCCGAGGAGGGTGTATAGCTTACTTACTCCTCAAAAGGAGTGGCAAAGAGTTAAAGCGATGGCTGGCTTCATGTCGGCTAAGTTGAATATACGAGAGGATTCAGCCACTTTGAATCTAAGAATATTGGCAAGGATAGGAACTAATAGAAAGTTTCTTAAATCCAGCTTGACTCTACGATTAGAGTTTATTTGGCTAAGTGAGGAAAGCAAGATACGGTTGTAAGTCTATCAAAAGGGGCTCAGCTAGATGAGCACCTAGAGGGGGTGCCCAAGATCGGGACTGTGAAGAGTTTTGAAAAGGCTGATGTTAAACTTTCAAAGTTTGACTAAACCTATATCCAGAGAAGATTATGTAGGTTAGGCATACAAAAGTCTAACTAATGTATACCCAGGAGGTGGTGTACAAATTAAGGCTAAGGGAGAATTCAGGTCGAACCAGCAGAGAAGAGGGTTTTGGTCCTTCCAAACCTAGAGGAGGGTTTTTAAAGTGGAGAACCACGAAAGCCTAGAGAACACTAAGTCGGGCCCACCAGAATGGGTTGAACTTATCTAGATAAGGGGAGGATATGATTTCTAGCTAATTCCCCGAAGGAAGCTACGCTAAACTCCGGAGAAGGGATAACCTTGAGGCTTGAAAGGGCTACTTAAAGAAAATCCTAGACTATGAAGTCAAGGGAAACCCGGAAAACCTAAACCATAAAACCCTAGAGGGAAAAAAGGGGGTTTTCAAATAGCAGATGAAAAATCGACATATGAGAGAAAGGATACACTTACGGTGCAAACCAAGTATTATGTTCCTAGTGACTAAGCCATGCATGCAAGCTAACAAGCTTAGAAGCTAAAACGGTTTGTAAGCAAGCAACAAAAAGTGAATATGAGAAACACGAGATAAAAAGCATGCAACTCCCGGGAAGGGAGGACACAAGCATACATGCAAAGACAAGCTCCCTACAAGGGAGTATAAATACCAGATATGAAAAAGCAATTCCTGCAAGGGAAGATACGCGAGATAAAACGAGAATTAACTCGGCTAGGGAGGATCGCAAATATTCATACCAAAAGGCCCCGGACGAGGGGGCAATAGAGTGCAAAAACATAATGTAAACTCCTAACAGTGGGGAGAGCAGAGTTTAAAATGCCAAACCGGCATAAGAAAGAGAGAGAGAGAGCAGAATTCATTACAGGATAAAGTAAATTGTTCATTGCATCGAAAGTTAAACGGGGGATTAGAGTCTTCCTCAACCTCGGCTTCAGCAGAGCTCGAGCGGCATCCTTCTCCATGGCACGAGCCATGCACGCTTCCTTTGGGGAACCAAAAACTTCCAGGGATAAGGGGCACAAAGGGGGATCGGGGGCATCTCTGCTGCCGTAACCTCAAACTTCATCAGCTCACCGCCAACCGGTTAAGAACGGGGTCCACCACTCTTATTCAATCGAGCGGGAGGAGTCACCTTTGAAAGAAGGAGGAGTTGGCATGGCCATGAGAGGGCCAGTCTTATCAAATTCCCAGGAGAAGTTGGGATCGGCTGCTTGTTTTATGGCTGCGTTGAACCCATACTCATAAAAGAATCGAATATAGGGGCTCATGTCCCCAAGGAAGCTAGGGTGATTGAGATAATCCTTCTTCGGGTGGGCCACAAGGCATGTAAGAAGTGCTGGCCAGGTTCGGCATAGAAAAGGGTCTTTAAACAGGACCTCGCTCCCTCCACTGTGGCCTTCCGATGTACTCACAGGACTCCCGCAAAGCATGGTGGACTGCCGAGTCATTAGTTTCTTTTTCTGCAGCCTCCCATGCTGCCTTGGCTTTGCCGGCTCGGCCTCAACCTTCTTGAGGAGAAGGGAGGCGAGGAGACCTTCTTCTTCTGCAAGGAGGGCGTCCTCCGATTCTTTGAGTTGTGGCGAGGGAGAAGATTAGAAGGGCTCCACAAGCTAGATAAAGGATGCCCACTGAGACACAAGCACATAGACTGTGTTAGTATTTGCGTTAAGAATCAAATACACTGATCAAGAGGAATTAGAGAGCACGAGCAAAATGGCTCGTAGCCTCGACGCCGCTGCCGGTCCGGAGGGAGGCTGGTGAGCTTCTCATAGTCTTGCGAAAATCCATTTACTGAAAAACTTGCCGGCAGAGGTACCCGAGGAGTAGGAATCAACATCGATGGGGGCAGATGAGAGGCCCCGGCTGCGCCCGCGTCGGTTACTTACGCCTAAAGGTATCCTTCGAGGGGAGTGAGCCACGGCTGGTGGGAGCCTTACCCTTGTGGGTCTTGGACTTTTCAGGGGAGGAGCCTCGGAGGTTCGACTTCCTCGGGTTCCACGTGATGCGGGGCAGGAGAGGAAGGAGTAGCATCTGGAGCATCGGTTTGCGAGATAGATGGAGGTGGGGGTGCACCTAAAGAGCCTTCGTGGTCCTCCAAGACCTTCGACAACCACAACATATCCGGGAAATAGAAAAGCAATACAAGATCGCTTAAAATAAGCTCGTAAAGGGTATGTTTATGAGAAAAAGAGAAAACATTTACCGTCTCCCGGTTCGAGAGGGACTTTCACAGAGCAAAACTTGGGAAATGGGAAAGGAGGCGGGGATTAGAACAAAGCCCGGGCAAATAAAAATGCCCGTGGAGTGCGCACATGGGAATTCAACATCCGAATTACCCGGCGGTTAGTGGGAGAAGAGATATGGTTAGGAGGAGCTGGAGGAGAGGGGTTCTTATAAACCCGGTGTTGATGCTTGAAGGGCCAGGGTTTATCGGGGTTATGAAAACATAGTGGTTACCCCACTCCTTATTGATATTTGGGACATTACCCGAGAAAGAGCATTTCCCTTTTACCCTACTGCTTATATAGTAAAAAGGGCCGACGGTTTCTGATTATAGTGAGAAAAGAAACGATTCAGATGGTCTCCCTCCATTTCCCTTGAGAAGAATATAAAAGGAGATCATCATGCGAATGGCATTTGGAGCGAATTGGTTTAGAGGGACGCCATAGAGGTCCGATATTTGGCATAGGAACTTGGGAGGAGGAAGGCGCAGCCACCTCAAACCGGGCTTGCCAGAGCTAAAACCGGGAGTCGCCAAGTTGGGACGTACCCCGATCCGGAAGAGATAGGCTATACCCCGACGCAATGTAGTCGCCGGAGATGAGGTCATTTAGGGCTTTTTCAAAATTTTCGAGGGACCCACGAAAGAGTCCCAAAACCGAACCCTATCTACCTCCGGAGAAGAGGGGGAAACGAGAGAAGAATCTCTAGAGGGGTCGGGGATTAGATAATGGTGAGAACTACGAGATGAGTTTTGAGCGTGGAAAATGGTTCGAGAGGAACCAGACCGAGACATGGATAAAAACGTTTGTATGAACAAGCGAGAGAAAGGAGAGAAAGATTACTGGATAGTGGAAAAAAAAATTTGAAGTAAGGAGTGGAGAGGACGATCGCGGAGGACTTTGCGAAGGAGTCACGAGGAAGCGAGAATTTAGAGAAAGAGAAGGAGAAGCGAACCGATTCGAAATAAAGAGGGGAATTGATGGGACGTGCATCGGTGTACGAAGGTGAAGAGCAGATACATGCTCGACAGGCGGCCTAGGGAGCCGAAGGGTCGCTAAACTCCAACAGACTAGCGAGAGGATGTACCCATTAAGCCGAAAGGCTGCAGGGAGGACATCCCAAAGCTAAAGCTGCAGGAGGATGTCCCGAAACCAGGCTGCAGGGAGGATGTCCCAAAGCTAAATCTGCAGGAGGATCACGTAAATCTTTCTTACTCCGCAGAGCTCCGAGATCGCTCACCGGAGTAGGGGAGTGGTTGATGCGGATAAAAATGTCGGGCCCAACCGCCAAGAGGGGCCCAAATATGACCAGCCCAATACGGCCCAGTGATGTAACGAAATACCCTAGATAAAGGGAGGAAAACCCGAGATGGGCCCAAGCCCAGAATCTGCGAGACTAGGCTATGAAGCCCTAAACCCACCTACAGATGGGCCACGAGGCCCAACCCTAGTTACGTATAAGCCACGAGGCCTAAAATCGAATGCGAGGCCGCGAGGCCCAAACCCTACCGCAGGTGGGCCGTGAGGCCCAAACCTAGCTGCAGTGGGCCGCGAGGCCCAAGCAAGATTTGGAGAAGGCGCGAGTATTTGACCAAGCCCATAGCGATTATCTATCCGATAAGATCGAGAATTGACGAGTAGTTGAGATAATTGAGGCCCAAATCAAGGAATATTCCCTATATTCCACATTGACCGGGTCCAACCTCCGTCTGTGGGGAATTCGTAGGTATAATACCGATTTCTTGAGGAATAAGTTTTCCACGCACGACATAATGGTAGAACGTGCGGGGTAATGCTGAGACCGAGGTGACGGTTATTGCTCCTAACTTACGTATAAGTAACATACTCAGCAGGGAGGTAACGGTATCGAATCACTATCACTCTCACTTAGCTACTCTATACGTACTTTCTTGAGTGTTTTCCGTAATCCGACTTGAGCGTCGGAGTGCCTACGCTCGGAGAACCCTCCGGCGTGTTTTGCGAATACATTTGTTCGAGGAAGCTAAGGATCTTTGTGCGTAAAGGCTTTACCCACGTGAACCCGTGGGGAAACGGGCCTGAGTCAGTTTTTACGCATCAATACTTATGTTCATTGATGAGTTCGATTGTCTTATTTTTGTCTATAGTGCCATGTGACATAATTGCAATCAATTCACTCCTTTGTTCTTAGATTCTACGTTGCTCGAGGACGAGCAACAATTCAAGTTTGGGGGTATGATTGATGTGAATTGATGCATGTTTTTAGGGCCTATTTTAGTGCAAAAAGTGAGCTAAAGTGTTAGTTTTTGTGCCTAAATGTGAAAAGTATCACTCTTTTGCTTGAAAAGTACTATTTGTGAGATTTTGATGTTTTTCGTCCATTTTGTAGGTAATTCGGTGGAATTTTGCCAAACCGAGAGTACCATTGGGCTTAGAATCAAGAGACGGACATCTTGGATGAAAACGGGGTCGGGCCGAAGCCCCGCGCGAGAAAAGTGCCACTGGACTCGAGCTGCAGTCGAGGACCATGAGCCTCGAGTCGAGGGATATGCAGAAAGGACCAAAATTAGAAGAAAAACAGGCGCCTCGAGTCGAGGCATGACCTCGAGTCGAGGGAGGAGGAAAATGCGTGAGCCTCGATTCGAGGCACGACCCTCGACTCGAGGGGGTGGTTTTTCCAAAAATTTGGTATTTAAAGAACTCGAGCAGAGCATACAAAAACAAGAGTTCATAATAGCGGTTAGTAGCGGTTTTGGGGCGATTTCTCGGGCCCCAAGCCAATTTCCATCTTAGGTAGAGTAGATTGGTAGAATTAGCCTTAGATTTCATTTATGTTGCTAGATTAGCATTAGATTAGCATTTGATCATTGTAATTCTTTCAATAAGCTTGTAATTCAATTGGAGATTGGTGTTGAAGACTCAAGCATTCCTCTTTTGTTGATTGAAGATCAATTGGTGATGTTTTTCCTCTTTTGTCTCTTTAATTCCTTAATTGTTGTGATTTGCTTTGTGTTTGATCAATTCTATCTTCTTCCCATGGATTTCACCATGGGCTAACTCTCTTGTGCTTGGGTTAATTGAAATTGATGATGAATTGATTGATGATGCTATAATTGTTGATGATTGGAGATCAATTGAAGCAGATTGCTTACTAATTGTGATTCTCATTTGTGCTTCATGCATAATTATCTCTTTAGATTAGTGTTTGATCACCCTAGCTATAGAAGAGAGTTGCGCTAACGTGATCCGGGATTAATCGGGTGATAATTGTGTATGAATGCGTGGATTGGGTGCTTCATAATCGAGAGATTAGTTACACTAAGGATACTCACATTAGTTTGTTACCTAATTGTGATTCTTCATTGTGCTTTGTGTAAAATTGTCTCTTTAGATTAATGGTTGATCACCCTAGCAATAGGCGAGAGTTGAGCTAACGTGATTAGGTGTTGATCGAGTTTCAATTTTGCATGATTGTATGAATTGGGGATTTCTACATTGAGAGATGGGAAAGACTAAGGATACTCACATTAGGCATTGTGATTTTAATGGAGTGGTTAATTTCATGATGGTTTATGCTTTCTATCTTAGTTGATTTGCAATTTGATTCAATTATAGCTTGTTGATTGATGATTCATTGATGGAAGTTAATCCTAGCACCTCTATCTCACCATTTATTGTTGTTTTTGTTATCGCATTCTAAGTGCTCGATCATTTGTTTGCTTGTTTTTGTTTGTATTTGGCAAGTGTTTTGTTGTTTTTGTTCCAAACCATTGTTACAACTCTAGTCACTAAGAACTTCGTATTTCTAGGGCCTCATGCGCATACTTTTTCCCTTGGGTTCGATATTTTGTTGATTGGTCTTAATAACACTTACCCGAAAAACTACTCCAATCATTTGGATCTCTTGCTTTTGTGACCATCAACCTTCGCATGTGGTCACAGCGTCACACCGATGCTATAGATGCTTATACGAGAGAGCATGGGGATGTTTTTCGAGATGAGGGTGATGACGATGATGATGATGGCCAGCAATGATCTCGATTCGATGATGAGGATGAGGGTGATGCGAGAGAGAGCAGAGGCTGAGGAAGAGGATGATTCGAGGATGAGGATGATGAGGAGCCGAGCGGGAAGAGCCGCTGCATGCATGGATGAGGATTACCAGCCGAGAGATCAACATGTACTGGCGGGGGCGAGATGAGGAGTCGTGAGTATGAGGCGGGAGTTCATCTCGAGGCCGTGGGTATTAAGCGAGCAGATGTGGGCGGATAGTCGGAGGATGCATATTGAAAGCTTGACCCGCCAGGATGAGATGCACCGGATGATTGAGGAGTCAGAAGATTCAATGAAGAGACTAGGAGGATGCGGAAGAGTCTCTCGAAGACTCAAAATGACATGTACGCCCTTCTACAACGAGATGAGCTCGTGGAATTTTGGGCCGGGACACTACCCTCCTCCTCCGCCACCGTCGGACTATTAGGGCTATCCCCTATTCCTCATTCTCTATCCTTAGTTTTTAGATTCCTATCTTCTTGATGATTTGTACTTTTGATGGTGATTGTACTCTTTATGATGATTGTGCTTCTTTTGGTGAACTTGATGATGTGATGAATTAGAATATTTGATGACTTTTATGATGATTAGTATTCTCTTGATCTTATTGAGCTAGATGATCCTTTTTATTCCTTATTTTTTTGATTTGAGTTTCATTGTGGATTATTGATATATCTTTGAGTATTATTCATGTGGTAGTGAGTATGCTTGGATTTATGTACATGAGCACTTGTGTTTGACTTGCAAGACTTATTGGATTTTGATTTGATCATGAGTAGATTTGTAGCTTGAAGCTAGCTTGCTTGATTTATTATGTGAAGATGAATGTGATTGATAATGCTTGATTCATTGCTCAATTGAAGCCCGTGAACTTTTGTGCCTTAATAATCGTACATCTTATACGGTTGATACAATTTCTTTGTGAGTGCATCATTCATGATTTGTATGCTAGAACTTGCCACTAGACTTGTTGATATTGATCTTTGTGTGATATCTTGAAAATGATAAGATGTCATGTTTGATATGATGAGTTACTTTGCCAAATATTTTCCCCACCAAATACATTTGATTTCCTTAGTAAGCTATGTTGAGCCTTATGATCCTCATTCTTTGGCAAGCCAAGTGAGATAGGAACCATTTTAGCCTATTTTTATGAGTTTTCTTGTCCTATATTTAGTTGAGCTTGAATGTTGGCTAATGATGGTGATTTGATTGCTAAGTGTGGGAAGATGATGAGCTAAGTGATGAATGAAGCATAAAAAGAAAAGAAAGGTTGTGAAAAAAATTGAATTGTGAAGAAAAACGTGAATGAAAAGAAAGATTCAATTTGTGAGCTTAAAAACAGAAAGCTCAAGTGAATGGTGGATTGATCATGGAAGTTAAAAAGGAAGAGTGTACTTGATGAAAAGAGAAGAGATTGTGCATTTGTATTGATTAGCCTTACATTCAAGTCTCTACTACTTAGTCACTCTTATCCAAATTTATCCCACCTTTCCAAAGAGCCTACATTACAACCTAGAAGAAAGACCTCTTTGATTCTTGATTGATAATAAATGATTTTGATTGAGATTAAGTATTTTGGCAAGCATATGGTGTGCAAGTTTGTGAATTTGATGATTGAGTGCAATATACCTTTATACACTTGAGTGAAGAGTGAAACACTCCATGGAAGGAGCAATGTGTTGAGTATTTGATTGAGCATTTATTTGAGCATGATCTATCTAAATGGCTAGTGGATAGTTGCATTGATACTTATGTTCATTGATGAGTTCGATTGTCTTATTTTTCATCTATAGTGCTATGTGACATAATTGCAATCAATTCACTCCTTTGTTCTTAGTTTCTACGTTGCTCGAGGACGAGCAACAATTCAAGTTTGGGGGTATGATTGGAGTGAATTGATGCATGTTTTTAGGGCCTATTTTAGTGCAAAAAGTGAGCTAAAGTGTGATTTTTGTGCATAAATGTGAAAAGTATCACTCTTTTGCCTAAAAGTATTACTTTGTGAGTTTTTGATGTTTTTCGTCCGTTTTGCAGGTAAATCGGTGGAATTTTGCCAAACCGAGAGTACCGTTATTCTTAGAATGAAGAGACGAACATACCGGACGAAAACGGGGTCGGGCCCGAAGCCAATCTCGAGAAAAATTCCACTGGTCTCGAGCACAAGTCAAGGGAGCGTGGACCTCGACTCGAGGGTTAGGTTGGAGGGAAAGGAATTTCAAAATGCAGCGGTCTCGACTCGAGGGAAGAACCTCGAGTCGAGGGATGAAGAAATGGCAGGATCCTCGAGTCGAGGGTGAGCCTCGACTCGAGGCAAGAGAAAAATTGAAGAAGCGTGGATGCGACTCTTAGGCCTCGACTCGAGGGCCCGAAGCTCGAGTCGAGGAGTGTCAAAAGCCGAATTTTACAGTTTTAAAGCCCATTGAAGCCAAAACATAGCATAACTTGATTCTAGCAGTTTAGAGCGGTTTCGGGGAGGTTCCATAGGCGAATTTTTCACTTTGTAGCTTGATTTCCATTGTAATTGCTATAGATTGTTAGAATTAGATTAGATTCTACTTTTAGTCCATTAGATTAGCATTTTGATTCATTGTAATTGAAGATTTCAGTTGTGATTTGGGAGAAGAGAAGTTGAATTCAAGCATTGTAGAAGACTAATCATTCCTATTTTTGTATATTGAAGCTCAATTGGTGATGTTCTTACCCTTTGCTCTCTTCAATTCATTGCTTGTGTTGATTAGATTGTTAATTGCTTTCTTAGATTTTCTACCCATGGCTTTTGCTTGTAGCACCATGGGCTAATCACTTTGTGCTTGGGATAATTGAAATTAGGGATGAAGTGATTGCCTCATGCTATGATTGTTGAAAATTGTGATCAATTGAATTAGCTTGCTTCCTAATTGTGAATCTTAATTGTGCTTCATGAAAAATTGTCTCTTTTGATTAATGGTTGATCACCCTAGCAATAGGCGAGAGTTGAGCTAACGTGATTAGGTGTTAATCGGGTTTCAATTTTGCATGATTGTATGAATTGGGGACTTCTACATTGAGAGATATGAACAACTAAGGATACTCACATTAGGCATTGTGATATTAATGGAGTGATTAATTTCATGATGGTTTATGCTTTCTAATTTGATTGATTTGCATTTTGATACAATCATATCTTGTTAATCATGAATTCCTTGATGGAGATTATCCCTTGCACCCAAATTCCCCATTGATTTTATTATATTTGTTATTGCATTCTAGGTGTTTGATATATTGTTTGCATAATCTTGTCATTTAATTTCTTGCATTCTTATAGAGATTTTAGTCCTATATCTTATTGCAACTTTAGCCATCTAGAACTCTTATCCTTGAATTTCGTTTGCATACTTTCTCCCTTGAGTTCGATATTTTGCGATTGGTCTTAAAAGCTCTTGCCCTATACACTCCAATCAAAGTCCCAACCGCCACCCCGAGAGATAAAAATTAACGCTTTTACTAGCAATCTCCGAGATGGAGACCTATTTTCCTCCCTAGCGAAGAAGCCGGTCTGAGGCGTTCGATGAATTATTAAGGAGAGCAGAGAAGTACATCACACTTTGGAAGAAGTGAGGAAGGCAAAGAGAGCCGAGGTCAAACCTAGTGGACTGAGAAGAAGAAAGAGTCATCAAAGAAAAGCTCAACGGCGGAGCCGAGAAAACTACAAAATCTGGACCCCGCTCCAGGCTTGACAAATACACCCCACGAAGCTTGAGCCGGCAGAGCTACGGAGGTAGAGTCTGACCACCCCGAAATGAAGTTTCCATGGACACGGTCTAGAGGGCCTCAAAAGCCCAAGTCGAGATAAGTTTTGTCGCTTCCACAATGAATACGGCCATGATACTAACAATTGTTTTCACTTACGTGATGAGATTGAAAGGATGATCCAAGCTGGACATCTTAAAGAGTTTGTTTACAGAGATCGAGTTAGCTCGAGGGCAAAAAAGAAAGGAAGCCGATGACAAAGCCGAGGAAAAAGGAAGGATGATCGAAGGGAGGCGGGAGGAGAGACCCTCCCGAGAAGAGAGGACTTATCCAGATGATAGTCGGAGGTCCAGCAGAGAGGGGGACTCCTTCCGCGCTAGAAAAGTTGGAGAGAGGACCCTCGGGGAGAGAGGTAGGAGAGATGTCCAGAGACGTGGATCGGAAGGAAGGCTGTCCATACACCTCGGATTCATTTTGGTCCAGAGGATGGAAGCCTAAGGAAGGAGGACCACGGTGATGCACTAGTCATCACGGCATGATGTGGCCGGATATACGGTAGTAAGGATCTTCGTAGATACGGGGTGCTCGGCAGACATCATATTCTTGGAATGCTTCAAGAAGATGAATTTAAACATAGAAATGCAACCGGTGGATACGGCGTTGTATGGATTTGAGGAGGGCGATCCACCCTCTGGGTGATTGGAGTGTATAGGGCAAGAGCTTTTAAGACCAATCAACAAAATATCGAACCCAAGGAAAAAAGTATGCACATGAGGCCCTAGAAATACGAGTTTTTAGTGACTAGAGTTGCAACAATGGTTTGGAACAAAAACAACAAAATACTTGCAAAATACAAACTAAAACAAGCAAACAAATGATCAAACACTTAAGATGCGATAACAAAGACAACAATAAATGGTGAGATAGAGGTGCTAGGATTACCATCCATCAATGAATCATCAATCAACAAGCTACAATTGAATCAAATTGCAAATCAACTAAGATAGAAAGCATAAACCATCATGAAATTAATCACTCCATTAAAATCACAATGCCTAATGTGAGTATCCTTAGTCTTTCCCATTTCTCAATGTAGAAATCCCCAATTCATACAATCATGCAAAATTGAAACTCGATTAACACCTAATCACGTTAGCTCAACTCGCCTATTGCTAGGGTGATTAACCATTAATCTAAAGAGACAATTTTACACAAAGCACAATTAAGAATCACAATTAGGAAACAAACTAATGTGAGTATCCTTAGTGCAACTAATCTCTCGATTCCGAAGCACTCAATCCACACATTCATACACAATTATCACCCGATTAATCCCAGATCACGTTAGCGCAACTCTCGTTGTTAGACCAAGAAGAGTTTTGATGAGTTAAAAGGAGAAATCCAGATGAGCATACAACGGTGATAAACAGCTCGAGATCAGATTCGATCCTAAGCCGATCAGACCGGGTCAAGAGCCGATTAAGATTAGGCTGGAGATCAAAGTCTACAAGTCATCTCAAGACAAGCTCAAAACTAGTCATCTGCAGGAGACGATCATGAAGAGCTCGACGAGGTAAAGACAAGCCGAGTAGTATAAGAAAGGCAAGTCTTCACCAAGTCACCGCAGACGAGTAGGAAGAATCACCGAGGTCGAGAACAGTTTTCAAGATTAAGTTTGTTAAGTAGTTTTTAAGTTTGTTAGAATTAACTAACAAACTAACTGTCTCTTCCAGACTTATAAATAGGTCTAGGTTTTTCATTTTTCAGAGATAGTTATTGAACACTTATGCATATTCGATTTTACACACTATTCACTACTCGATTTCAATCACAATCTTTTCTCAAGTATTTCAAGAGAGTTTTCAAAAAGTTCTAAGTGTTTTTAGAACACTTTTCATGTAATCTTCAAAATCCAATACACACTGTAATAGTTAGATTTCTAGAAGAAGAGTTTAGGAGATTGAAGATTTGAAGATTTGTACAAGTTGTAAGTTGTAAGTCGAAAGTAAGAAAGTAGCGATGAGCAGAGTCCCTTCTTCAAATTGGAGAAGGAGAGTGGATGTAGGATTATTAAAATCCGAACCACTATAAATCCCGGTGTTATTTCTTGCTTTCTTTAGTTTTTGTTTGATTTACAATTGTGTTAATTCAAGATTAAAGTTCAGAATCTTAACTAAAATCAATATCAACCTTGCTTTTGATCTTATAAAAAGTTGAGAATCCAATTATATTCCGCCGTGTTTAATCGATATTTTGAATTGATTTTGAAAGATTTGAAAAATCTACAAAATCTATTCAAACCCCCTTTCTAGATTTTGTTCTAGGAAGCTTACTCAAGGTTTTAATCAACTCAACTTTACGGGACCAACACTCGTCTATAGCTAGGGTGATCAAACACTAATCTAAAGAGATAATTGTGCATGAAGCACAAATGAGAATCACAATTAGTAAGCAATCTACTCAATTAATCTCCAATCATCAACAATTATAGCATCATCAATCAATTCATCATCAATTTCAATTAACCCAAGCACAAGAGAGTTAGCCCATGGTGAAATCCATGGGAAGAAGATAGAATTGATCAAACACAAAGCAAATCACAACAATTAAGAAATTAAAGAGACAAAAGAGGAAAAACATCACCAATTGATCTTCAATCAACAAAAATAGGAATGCTTGAGTCTTCAACACCAATCTCCAAATGCAATACAAGCTTGAATTGAAAGAAATACAAGGATCAAATGCTAATCTATGGCTAATCTAGCAACATCAATTGAAATCTAATTCTAAATCTACCTTCTACACTACCTACAATGGAAATTGGCTTGGGGCCTAAGAATTCGCCCCAAAACCGCTACTAACCGCTATTATGAACTCTCCGAATTGCTCTGCTTCTCCACTTAAATACCGAATATTTGGAAAAACCTCCCCCTCGAGTCGAGGGTCAGGCCTCGGCTCGAGGCCTCGCTTTACAGCTCCCCGACTCGAGGGTCATACCTCGACTCGAGGTCCTTGCTTTTGTCTCATCCTCGACTCGAGGGTCATGCCTCGACTCGAGACTCCTGCTTTCTTTCGATTTTGGTCCTTTTCGCATATCCCTCGACTCGAGGCTCATGGTCCTCGACGAGAGCTCTAGTCCAGGGCATTTTTTTCACAGGGGGCTTCGGCCCGACCCCGTTTTCATCCCGTATGATCGTCTCTTCATTCTAAGCCTAATGGTACTCTCGGTTTGGCAAAATTCCACCGAATTACCTGCAAAATGGACGAAAAACATCAAAATCTCACAAATAGTACTTTTCAAGCAAAAGAGTGATACTTTTCACATTTAAGCACAAAAACTAACACTTTAGCTCACTTTTTGCACTAAAATAGGCCCTAAAAACATGCATTAATTCACTCCAATCATACCCCCAAACTTGAATTGTTGCTCGTCCTCGAGCAACGTACAAACTAAGAACCAAGGAGTGAATTGATTGCATTTATGTCACATGGCACAATAGAGCGAAATAAAAGACAATCGAACTCATCAATGAACATAAGTATCAATGCAACTATCCACTAGCCATCAAGATGAATCATGCTCAAACAAATGCTCAATCAAACACTTAACACATTGCTCCTTCCATGGAGTGTTTCACTCTTCACTCAAGTGTATAAAGGTATAAAGCACTCAATCATCAAATTCATAAATAAGTACACCATATGCTTGCCACAAGACTTAATCTCAATCCAAATCACTTATGATCAATCAAGAATCAAAGAGGTCTTCCTTCTAGGTTGTAATGTAGGCTCTTTGGAAAGGTGGGATGTATATGGATAAGAGTGACTAAGTAGTAGAGACTTGAATGTAAGCTAATCAATACAAATGCATATCTCTTCTCTTTACATCTAGTAACACTATTCCTTTTGAACTTCAATGATCAATCCACCATTCACTTCAGCTTTCTCTTTACAAATTGAATTTTCTTTTCACTTCATGTTTACATTTTTTCTTCACAATTCAATTTTTTCACAACCTTTCTTTTCTTTTATGCTTCATTCATCACTTGGCTCATCATCTTCCCACACTTAGCAATCAAATCACCATCATTAGCCAACATTCAAGCTCAACTAAAGATAGGACAAGAAAGGCTTATAAAAATAAGCTAAATGGTTTCAATTTCACTTGGCTAGCCAAAGAATAAGGATAATAGGTTCAACATGGCTCACTAAGGAAATCAAATGTATTTGGTAGGAAAAATATTTGGCAAAGTGACTCATCATATCAAACATGACCTCTTATCACTTTAATGAAATCACACAAAGATCAATATCAACAAGTCTAGTGGCAAGTTCTAGTATACAAATCATGAATGATGCACTCACAAAGGATTAATATCAACCGTATAAGATGTACGATTATTAAGGCACAAAAGCTCACGGGCTTAAATTGAGCAATGAATCAAGCATTTTCAATCACATTCATCTTCTCACAATAAATCAAGCAAGCTAGCTTCAAGCTATTTATCAACTAATGATCAAATCAAAATCCAATAAATCTTGCAAATCAAACACAAGTGCTCATGTACATAAATCCAAGCATACTCATTACCACAAAAATGATACTAAAAGATGTACAATAAGTCCACAAATAAACTCAAAACACATCTAGCCCCAAAAATATATGCAAGAAATCCAAGATACCAATATAGCTTAATCAACAATAAGCAATAAGCTCAACAAACCCCATAATCATAAAATAGCAAAAAGATAGGCAAAGTAAGAAAAACACCTCCCCCAAACTTAGACAAATCTAAGTTGAAAAGGAAGTGTTGTACCATAAAGCCATTAAGCTCCATCTTTCTTCAAACATGTAGGGCGCATCGTGCTTTTATGCATTTTCCTTCTTGATCTTGCATTTCCTTGCAATTTCAATCACTTCCCAAACAAATGTAGTGAGTGTACCTACAATTGGTCATAAGACACATCAATTAATTACCACTAAGAGATGCATTTCAACAACAAACGATCAACACCCCCAAACTTGAATGATAGCATGAATTCAAAGTTTAAATGAGAGTGATAAAAATATATGCAACTCAAAATGATATCAACAATAAGCTCAACCTCCCAAATGTATCACCAAAGCAAATAGCATAATTCCCTAAGCATTAGCAATTAAGTAGCAAGCCAAATCTCCCAAAAAATAAAACAAAAACACTAAACTACCAAAAGAACACAAGAAAAGAAATAAAAAGGATGGGTTGCCTCCCATCAAGCGCTATTTTTATTGTCCTATGCCGGACTTATTTGTTCACGTCCAAACTCCTTCATCGGAATGGCCAAGGATAGCGATCCTCCTTGCCATTGTATCTCAACATTTGTACTTCAAGGTCTAGGAGGTTCGCCGAATAGATAGGACAACCACCTATAGATATGCAAAGTGTCCATGGTTGTCCCCCTTTCTCTCTTGCCATCCTCCTCTTCCATTCTTTTTCTTCAAGGATGCCCAAGCTTTTCTTTAATTCTTCCCTATAGTCAAAATTCACAAGAGGCATAACCAAATCATGAGAAGCATCATTATCAATAAAATCACAAATTGAAGAGTTAGAGGGTATAAAAATGCTCATTTCAATCTTCAAAGCTTCATTGGTTGCTTCTAGATTTTCTTTCTCATTATAGCTCATGTCCATTAATGGACACACATCTTCCTCACTTTTGACAAGGAAGTCTTCTACTTTTACCTCATTGCTTGGACCCTTTTCTACATCATCTCTTTCACTTTCTTCCTCCCCTTCTTTTTCTTGACTCTCCATGATAGTCATGTTTTTACTTGGCGTAGGAAATCTTTGAGTTGACTCTTGATAAACATGAAATGCACTCCGGTGATATCCATGTTCCCCTCTATCCATGAATTGACCTTTTCTTTGGTCTCATACATTTCTTCATACAAGGGAAGCATTTGATCACATCTATCATCATCTTCCTCAAATTTTTCCAACAAAAATCCAAGCATCTCTTGCAATATAGCTCTCATATCATGGAGTCCCCATTCTTCAAATTGAGGAGAAGCTTGTGGCATTAGATAATCAAACTCGTGGCTTCTCCTATCATCATAGCAATCACCTCCTTCCAATGCTCCTTGACACTCAAATCCAAGACATGGATCAAATATTTGATCATAAGGCTCATAGTATGGAAACATCTCTTGAGGTTGGGGAGAAATTTCTTCATATCTCCAATTTTCATAATTGGAAGGAACTTGTTGCAATTGAGAAGTATCTTCATAGTTCCTCCAATTATTGTATCCAAATTCTTCAAAGTGTGGAGAATACACTCTACCATCTTGATAATACTCTTGATTCCACATGTATGAGTTGTATCCTTCCATCTAGACAAGATTTCAAAGTATCAAATTCCAACAAAAATAACTAAACAAACACAAACACAAACACAAACACAAAGGCAACAAATAGCCACTTCAAACAATTCCTAAGTCTCACTTAAGGCGCAATTGATGAGATAACAAAGACAACAATAAATGGTGAGATAGAGGTGCTAGGATTAACATCCATCAATGAATCATCAATCAACAAGCTACAATTGAATCAAATTGCAAATCAACTAAGATAGAAAGCATAAACCATCATGAAATTAATCACTCCATTAAAATCACAATGCCTAATGTGAGTATCCTTAGTCTTTCCCATTTCTCAATGTATAAATCCCCAATTCATACAATCATGCAAAATTGAAACTCGATTAACACCTAATCACGTTAGCTCAACTCGCCTATTGCTAGGGTGATTAACCATTAATCTAAAGAGACAATTTTACACAAAGCACAATTAAGAATCACAATTAGGAAACAAACTAATGTGAGTATCCTTAGTGCAACTAATCTCTCGATTCCGAAGCACTCAATCCACACATTCATACACAATTATCACCCGATTAATCCCGGATCACGCCAGCGCAACTCTCGTCTATAGCTAGGGTGATCAAATACTAATCTAAAGAGATAATTGTGCATGAAGCACAAATAAGAATCACAATTAGTAAGCAATCTACTCAATTAATCTCCAATCATCAACAATTATAGCATCATCAATCAATTCATCATCAATTTCAATTAACCCAAGCACAAGAGAGTTAGCCCATGGTGAAATCCATGGGAAGAAGATAGAATTGATCAAACACAAAGCAAATCACAACAATTAAGAAATTAAAGAGACAAAAGAGGAAAAACATCACCAATTGATCTTCAATCAACAAAAATAGGAATGCTTGAGTCTTCAACACCATCTCCAAATGCAATACAAGCTTGAATTGAAAGAAATACAAGGATCAAATGCTAATCTATGGCTAATCTAGCAACATCAATTGAAATCTAATTCTAAATCTACCTTCTACACTACCTACAATGGAAATTGGCTTGGGGCCTAAGAATTCGCCCCAAAACCGCTACTAACTCGCTATTATGAACTCTCCCGAATTGCTCTGCTTCTCCACTTAAATACCAAATTTTTGGAAAAACCTCCCCCTCGAGTCGAGGGTCGAGCCTCGACTCGAGGCCTCTGCTACACCTCCTCGACTCGAGCGTCATACCTCGACTCGAGGTCCTTGCATTTGTCTCATCCCTCAACTCGAGGGTCATGCCTCGAGTCGAGACTCCTGCTTTTTTTTCGATTTTGTTCCTTTCGCATATCCCTCGACTCGAGGCTCATGGTCCTCGACTGCAGCTCGAGTCCAGGATACTTTTCTCGCGGGGCTTCGGCCCCGACCCCCGCTGTCCCCGTATGATCGTCTCTTCATTCTAAGCCTAATGGTACTCTTGGTTTGACAAAATTCCACCGAATTACCTGCAAAATGGACGAAAAACATCAAAATCTCACAAATAGTACTTTTCAAGCAAAAGAGTGATACTTTTCACATTTAAGCACAAAAACTAACACTTTAGCTCACTTTTTGCACTAAAATAGGCCCTAAAAACATGCATCAATTCACTTCAATCACTGGGTTAGGTAACCCTCCGGGTGGGGCTAGGCGAAGCTCCACGGAGGAGGGTAGTTATGGCAAACTTTTGATTGTTGATGTACCCTCATCCTACAACATGATCTTTGGTAGGCGATTGAACTTATTTCAGGTGGTCATATCAACTTGTCACATGAAGCTCAAGTTTCCAAAGTGAAAGATGAGGTGGGTGAAGTAGCCGGTGATCACCGCAATCCGTAAAATGCTACGTGGAGGCGGTAAAGATGGCCGACAAAGAGCCGCATCACAGCCTTGAAAAGAGACAATGAGGTAGACCGAGAATCCAAGAGGTGTAAGATTTTCGAGGAAATTGATCCTCCAAAGATGGAAGCCGGCAAAGAGTCGATGATGGTTGAGTTGTATCCAGAGAAGAGAGGATACACAACTAGGTTCGGAGCCCACTGGAGCCAGAGTTAGAGAGAGACCAGTAATGCCTTTACGAAGAAATGCAGACATTTTTGCTTTTTCTTCCTCCGACATGACAGGTATTCCCGAAGAGGTGGCGATGCATCACCTAAACGTGGACCCTAAGGCTAAACCAAGTGAAGCGTAAACTAAGGGTCTTTGGACTAGAAAAAGATGCCATTACGAAGGTTGAAGCAGAGAACCGCCGGAGGCGTGACATGTCAAGCGAATCTAGTTTCCACCGGGCCGTCCAATGCGGTGTTGGTGGCAAAACCAGGAAATGGAGAATGTGCATAGATTTTCGAGATCTGAACAAGGCTTGCCCTAAAGATCATTATCCCTTACCTAGGATCGACGGATGGTCGACTCTACATCCGGGTTTGGTGCTAAGTATGATGGATGCCTATCAAGGCTACCATCAAATACAAATTTTCCCTCCGGATATTCAAAAGGTAAGTTTCATTATTGCAAGTGGAACTTTTGCTATATTAGAATGCCCTTTGGATTGAAGAATGCAGGAGCAACCTATCGAGAGAATGGTTGATAGAATGTTCCGAGACCAGTTAGGGAGGAATATGGAGGTCTACATTAATGATATGCTCGTGAAAAGTGTGAAAGCCGAAAAGCACGTGGCGGATACGGAGGATGATTTTCGATGCTTAGAAGGAATGGCATGAAGCTGAATCCCGCTAAGTGTTCTTTTGGGGTGAGGTCCGAGAAATTCCTCGGATATATGGTGACCCAAATGGGAATTGAGGTTAACCTGCTAAGGTGAAAGTTGTGCTTGATATGCAGCCTCCCACCAATATCAAGGAGCCGCAGAGACTAAATGGAAGAATTACAGCGTTGAGCAGATTCATAGCTAGGTCTCAGAGAGGAGCCATCCCTTCTTCAAAATTCCGAGGAAGGGATCCAAGTTCGAGTGGGTCGAACAATGCCAACGATGTGCATTCGAGGAGCTTAAACAAAGACTTGGCCCAGCTTACCTACGCTGACGAAGCCAATTCCAGGGGAGACACTCTACCTTTACCTCTCTGTAGGTGGGGTATCACTTAGCTCTGTGCTAGTGAGGGAGGAAGGGTCGACCCAAAAGCCTATTTACTACATCGCAAGCTCATTCAAGGAGCTGAAGTGAGATACTCGGAGATAGAAAAGGCCGCCCGACTATAATGGTCACGGCACGGAGGTTACGACCTTTTTTTTTGTCGCATAAGGTCATTGTTCGGACTAACTACCTTCTTAAACAGGTGATATGGAGAGCTGATCTCTCAGGGAGGATGGTCAAGTGGGCCGCCGAGCTGGGAGAATACGACGTGGATTTCGAGCCACGGAGGACCATTAAAGCACAAGCCCTCTCGACTTCATCTAGGTGGGTACACGTATGCCTAAGAAGGAGAATGGAAAGTATACGTTGATGGCTCTGTGTCTATGCAGGGTTGTGGAGCTGGGATCGTGATTATTGATCCAGAGGGCCAGGGAAATGCAGGTGGCAGTAAGGTTCGGGTTTATTACCTCTAACAACGGAGCCGAGTACGAGGCCCCGATTCGAGGAACGGAGTTAGCCGCCGAGCCGGGAGCAGGTCGGGTGGTCGTATTTTCAGATTCCCAACTTATAACCTAGCAGGTTACAAGTCGGTGCGAGACCAAAGATGAGAAGATGGTAGCCTACCTTCAGCGAGTAGCCGAGCCGCAAGGAAGGTTCAGTTCCTTTGAGGTCGACAAATACCTCGAGAGGAAAACTCCAAAGCGGATAGCCTTTCAAAGTGGGCGAGTTCCGCAACACCGCAAGGAGGGGGAAGATCACCCCGGTGACTGCAGAGCTGAAGCAATGGTTCCCTCGCAGGGGTCATTGAGTCAAGATGACTGGAGAACCTCCATATATCGAGTGTTGCGTAACCCGGAGAGCTGCTCGGATAAAAGGAAAGCTCGGAATTAGAGAATCCGATACACGATGATCGGAGACAAGATGTACCGGCGGTCCTTCACGCAGCCTTTCTTGAGGTGTTTATCCCCTCAAGAAGGGAGGTACGTAATCAAAGATATACATGAAGGTTATTGTGCCGACCATGCAGGGGCTCGGGCAATAGTCCGGAAAGCCTTGTGGGCGTGGATACACGCCTACCATGTAATAACCCAAAACCAAAACCTAGAGTTTTATATTTGATTTTCTAAGTTGATTTATTTTATTGATTGATTTAAAATTTTATGTGTAATTTTTCTCCACTGATTTAACGGTTCTTCGAACCGAAAATCTACTAATACTTCTAAAATCCATATCCATAATCCGGATTAGATTAATAATGATTAATTATCAATAGTCCTTTAAAGGTGAGAAACACTCAAGAAAATCCTAAGAAAATGTTTGTTCTTCCGTCGCGCTGCTTTTAATAAATTTTCGGAGTCGAAACTCGAACCGAAAAATACCGAAAATTCAACGTCGAGATCACAATACTATTTTTAAAAGTGGGCTACCAAAGGGACAGCCCAAAACCCCCAAAACAACCGGCCATGTGAAGGCATGTGAAAGTAGTAGGATTAGCTAGTACCTATTAACCAAAAATCGTGTCAAAATCTTAGGTTTAGCTCCTAAACTAGCCTTATAGCCTTATGTCTATTAATCACCTAGTTTGCTCCCTTTCCCCACCTCACTTGACCGGCCCCCTCCCCTCTCTTTTCCCCTATAAATATCCCTCTTCCCCTTCTTCATTTCCTACACCAACAAAGAAGGAAAGAACAAGTAGCAAGCAAGAAGTCCTTAGGAGGAAACTACAAAGGTTAGCCTCTAAGCTTATGTTTTGTTTTAAGAGCTTTAAACAATTAGTAGAAGCATGATAGGAACTCCTAAGAACCCCTTCTTACATAATATGATCCTATATGGAGTGCTTGAGTTGGAATTTTGGTGTTTGGAGTCAAAATGGTGAAGTTATGCTTAAAACATGAAGCTGCCAAAACCATGCCCTAACCACTGACCAGTTTTCGTAAAATTTATTCGGACCCTTTCCACCCGTTTAAAAATGATGGAAAAATTCCTAGATCTAGTATTTGAAGTGTAGAATAACATACTAAAATTTCGTGGTCACTGTATATTTGTAGACTGAGAATAAAATCATGAAAGATTATGTGTCGGAAGTGATCCGAAACTGGGAGCAGTGACTCATTTCTTTTATTTCTTCCCTTTCTGAAGGTTATAAAATTCTAGGAAAAATATGGGATGTTCCCCTTGATGTGTTGTAAATCATAGTCAAAAATCATGACTTTTCATTTAGTACTTTATGAGATAAAGTTCGTTTTCTGAGTACCTGGTCGATGTTCGACGCATAGGGTTATTCTGTGTTGCATGAATTTATTTTTCAGTTAGAATATTGTATAAATCATGGAAAAATTCATGAATAACCTAAAACTGTTTATAACAAAATCCTTAAATTTGGTGATTTTTAAACGAGTATCCAGTAAGTTATGAATTTTCTCGTAAGACATGTCCAGTAACCAAACCGAATGATAGATTGAATGTTCACGAATTTTCTGGGCGGAATCCGTAAGTCAAATGGCTTGGATTCCTGAATGAAAGTTGTTCATACTTGAGTAATGCATCTCCTGTTTTAATTTCATAATTTTTAGATATTTCTACAAAGAGTTATGGATTTTATAAGTTTGAGGTCACTGTTTTGCCGAAACAGAAACTTAGAGTCCTTATTTCAAAATCTGCTATAGTTTTGTAACTCAAATGAACTTGGACCCTTAAAGGAGTTTGTTCCATATTTAGAGATATATATCATACTAAAATTTCATGATTTTTGGATGAGTCTAAGTATTTTATTCTATTTATGCATATTTACATGTCATTTCTTCAATGATAGAGTATTAGGAGAAATAATTTACTTAACTTTTAGAAAACTAAGCATGCCTTATGTGATGCATGATTTATGTGATACTCCATGAATGTGGTATTTGGTTTCTTATAATAGAATAAAACCAACTAACCCAAATCCCGAACCTTGAACCGACAAGACACTAGAAATACCGTTAAACCAAAAGGTTTGAACCCATAAGACCGGTTAACGAAATAAAGTACCCTTATTAATTCAAAGCCTAGTTTTGGAAGGCACAATAAGATCGAGAACCTAAGTTTCTAATGGACAAAAGTTTGTCGAACTAAACATACGGATTGTGCTAGGTAGAGTACGGTCGGAACCCGAGACCGGAGGTTTGTACGAGAGGCCTAAGCGATCAAGAAGTTAAACTTTCTCTTAAAAGTTCTCCAGGTGGGTGACACTATCTCGTATAGCTAGTTAATGTTATATGGATCGTTGTCGCTTTTCCCGAATCAAACATAAACAAATTTTTCCTCGAAAGATGCAAATACCAAAAGCGTGTGAATGTATAACTTAAATGTGTGATCGTCCAATGATGAGCTATATTTTACTTTTATTTATTATTTTATGAAAAGAGGGCAAGCCCTATATGATGTGATGAAAATTTACGGGGTCCGGATGTGATAGGAAACTGTCATGTGCCCTCCCATTGATGAAAGTTTACGGGTCCGGATGTGATAGGAAACTATCATGTGCCCTCCCATTGATGAAAGTTTACGGGGTCCGGATGTGATAGGAAACTATCATGTGCCCTCCCATTGATGAAAGTTTACGGGTCCGGATGTGATAGGAAACTATCATGTGCCCTCCCATTGATGAAAGTTTACGGGGTCGGATGTGATAGGAAACTATCATGTGCCCTCCCATATGATTACGGGTCTCGGACGTGTAAACGTGTCATTCCACAATGTGATTACGGAGATCGGATGTGATAGGAAACTATCATGTAACATCTCATATGTGCTATATTTATGTACTAACTGTTGTAAAGAAAGATGAATCTCTTAATCGAACGGAATTTAAAGGATGAAAATCTTATAACGGAAGATTACCTAATACAAATGAACACAACGCCATAACAAGGAAGTAAATAACGGAAGATGAGAATAAAGAATAAAACATTCAACTATTTTGGGATTTCCTGTCAATCGTATAACAGCAGCATGTGTCATCCACCGAGATTTTTTCTCACGCCCTATAACTAATATTTTTCGTGTCACGAGATTGAGGCCCGGAGCTGCAATAGACGACCCGCTTCCACTCTCTTTTTATCTAAATATGTCGCTTTATATTTCCCAGATCTTTATGAAATTTGTATTTTGTTAAAGACTCGTCACTATGTTTTTCCCAAGAGTTGAACCTTAGACTCACCGGGTGGCTTTTGTCAAACGATTAATCTCTTCGTTTAGTCATGAATATGGTTCAAATATTTTTAAATAAGTGTTTGTAAAATCTTCCGCTGCAACTCAAATGAATAGCTTTGCTATCTAAAAAGAAATTTTTCAGCTCGATTTTATGGTTCACTAAGTGATGACTCGGGTTTAGGATGTCGGGACCTCAAAGGTCGACTTTCGAATTCCGGGCGTTACAGGTGGTATCGAGCTTATGTTCAAAACTTCGGACCGAATGATTTATTTTTCCTTTTATTTTAAAATTTCACTTAGAAACAAACGAATTTTATAAAAACCCCGACAAATGTTACTTGTGGGAGGTTGTCTCGTAAGCAAACCGGAAACAAGCCTCAAGGTACGTAATGTCTTATTATTCGTTGAATAACAAAACCATTACAAATTAGAACCGAGAAACAAACAAGAAAGAAAACATGAGAATAAACAACAAAGGAAATATATTTTTCAAGAAAATGAATTATGCATGCCTTAACAGATTTTGTGCGCATGTGTGTGAAATCTACTTGACTACTTGTGTATTTACTTATATGTTCGATTTTTTTGCGAGCACTTTCGTTTTTGCCCGTTATACACTACTACTATTTTCTTCTTCCTGTTTTTGGCCTTAGACCTCCGTAATCCCTTTCGTTTAGCAAACCAAATCTTTTTATAGCAGCCTCGTACGCCTCGTGTAGTTGACTTTGCGATATATATGTAGTGTTTATTTTAGTTATGTTATTTTGTTTTAAAGCCTCGCATCTTTAAATTTTCGTTGGAGCCTCTTTGACTCTCCATTTAAACTTTGAGAACTTGTCTTTCTCATGTCAATTATATATGTATGTTAGTCTCACGTAGTTTTGTGAGATATTCTATTCTATCCGTTATATTTTTATCTTAATATTTACAATATGTGTTATTACCTCTCTAACATGCATCGTCGAGCTCAACAACCGTGTCGCTGTCCGGACAAAGTATGTTCCGGTTTACCGCGTGCTCCCATGCATGATTGACTTAATACCGTGTTGTTAAATATTGGATTCTCTTGTTTTGAATTTAATCATACTTATATAATGTAATATATTTTATTTCCTTTAGACCCCGCCTCAGGATGCCGCCTAGAAGGAAAACCCGTGCTAATCAAGAACCGTCTCGAGGGTTCTCGTAGGGCGCCAAGCTCCACCTGCTGCATCGGGAGCCGAGATGGCATGAGAATTCTTCAATTCCCTACAAACTTTCGTGCAGCAACAAACACCACCGCCGCCGCCTACCCATGCACCACCCCAAGACCCCCATGCCAACTCAACTGCCGAGCAATTTTGACGATCGCGACCACCCCGATCAAGGGTAATGAAGGACCTATGGAGACGGAGGAGTGGATTTCGAGTTGGAAAGAATTTCCCGCCATATGACATTGATCGAAGCACAAAAAGTTTCGTGTGCCCAATTTCAATTGGCCGAGGATGCCGCTCGGTGGTGGGAGGCCCATGAGCGTATTATGACTATCGGTGAAAGAGAAGCTTTTACTTGGGGAGATTTCAAGTAAGCTGTTATGAGGAGGTATTTTCCTGGGCCCTACGGGATCGGAAGGAGGTTGAGTTTGTGAACCTAAAACAAGGAACCCTTTCCGTGATTGAGTACGAAAAGCGCTTTAACAAACCTGTCTCGCTATGCTCCACACTGGTGGTGGCGAGATGAGAGAAAAGCAAGGAGATTTGAGAGAGGCCTAAGACCAGAGATTGGAGGTGTCGTAGCCGGATTAAAGCCCTCAAGCTATGGTGAAGTCTTCGACCGTGCACTAATTGTGTCCATCGGTCTAGGATTGGAGTTTAGGCAAACCCCACCTGCTCGCTCGCGAACAAAAATTGGTTTCCAAATTTTAAGAACTCGAGCCGACCACAAAGGGAAAACAACTTAGTTACTCAAGATGGGCCAAGACCCCCACTACCCCGCTCTAGTTGTGGAAAATCGCATGTAGGGCCATGCCTTAAAGGGACCAACACATGTTACCGATGCCGCCAACCGGGACACAGAGTCTCCGAGTGCCCTCAACTAACCAAAGGGCCACCCCTAGAGAGATGGGATCGTGGTCGTCACTGTTTGTGAACAACTACCATCTACTGTGGCCTTCAAGTGGCGACTACCACTTGCCTCGGGCCGCCAAGAGGAGGCATTCCTGCTCAAGGACAAAGGAGACGTGCTGAGACAAATGCCATAATGGTATAAAAATGACATGGAGGATCCGACTCCCAATGAATAACTCGATAAGTACGCTGCTAGCACTTGGGTTACGTGCTCATATATTACTTGATGTTGGAGCCTCGCACTCATTTATATCTAAGGATTTAGGAAAACCTCAGATTGAAAAGTTTTAACGAAACGTTGGACGTAAGTGTTCCATTTGGGAATGCAATGAACATCCAGGATTTAGTAGAGAAAGTACTTAAGCAACCTAAGACACGGTCGAGTTCTTTTGAAGTTTAGAGATAATTCAAGGGTTGATTTACGAGGAAATATGTGCAACAATCTTAGAAGGGAAGGTTCACATCTCGAGGAGTTAAGACTTTGCCATTAGTACTAGTACAAATAAACAAGCACGGAAAGGATGGAGCTCCAGAGAGAGAGAGAGAGGATGAGTACTTAGCTAAGAACCCGCGATGTCTTCAAAATAAGTAAGTAAATTTCGGGGACGAAATTTCTTTTAAGGGGTGTAGGATGTAATAACCCAAAACCAAAACCTAGAGTTTTATATTTGATTTTCTAAGTTGATTTATTTTATTGATTGATTTAAAACTTTATGTGTAATTTTTCTCCATTGATTTAACGGTTCTTGAACCGAAAATCTACTAATACTTCTAAAACCCATATCCATAATCCGGATTAGATTAATAATGATTAATTATCAATAGTCCTTTAAAGGTGAGAAACACTCAAGAAAATCCTAAGAAAAATGTTTGTTCTTCCGTCGCGCGTTTTAATAAATTTTCGGAGTCGAAACTCGAACCGAAAAATACCAAAAATTCAACGTCGAGATCACAATACTATTTTTAAAAGTGGGCTACCAAAGGGACAGCCCAAAACCCCCAAAACAACCGGCCATGTGAAGGCATGTGAAAGTAGTAGGATTAGCTAGTACCTATTAACCAAAAATCGTGTCAAAATCTTAGGTTTAGCTCCTAAACTAGCCTTATAGCCTTATGTCTATTAATCACCTAGTTTGCTCCCTTTCCCCACCTCACTTGACCGGCCCCCTCCCCTCTCTTTTCCCCTATAAATACCCCTCTTCCCCTTCTTCATTTCCTACACCAACAAAGAAGGAAAGAACAAGTAGCAAGCAAGAAGTCCTTAGGAGGAAACTACAAAGGTTAGCCTCTAAGCTTATGTTTTGTTTTAAGAGCTTTAAACAATTAGTAGAAGCATGATAGGAACTCCTAAGAACCCCTTCTTACATAATATGATCCTATATGGAGTGCTTGAGTTGGAATTTTGGTGTTTGGAGTCAAAATGGTGAAGTTATGCTTAAAACATGAAGCTGCCAAAACCATGCCCTAACCACTGACCAGTTTTCGTAAAATTTATTCGG
Organism: Paraleonurus japonicus; assembly: GCA_030762865.1. Taxonomy (NCBI): domain Eukaryota; kingdom Viridiplantae; phylum Streptophyta; class Magnoliopsida; order Lamiales; family Lamiaceae; genus Paraleonurus; species Paraleonurus japonicus. The sequence continues at coordinate 30,953,231 of CM061054.1, forward strand.
ACCCTTTCCACCTGTTTAAAAATGATGAAAAAATTCTTAGATCTATTATTTGAAGTGTAGAATAACATACTAAAATTTCGTGGTCACTGTATATTTGTAGACTGAGAATAAAATCATGAAAGATTATGTGTCGGAAGTGATCCGAAACTGGGAGCAGTGACTCATTTCTTTTATTTCTTCCCTTTATGAAGGTTATAAAATTCTAGGAAATATTTGGGATGTTCCCCTTGATGTGTTGTAAATCATAGTAAAAATCATGACTTTTCGTTTTGTACTTTATGAGATAAAGTACATTTTCTGAGTACCTGGTCGATGTTCGACGCATAGGGTTATTCTGTGTTGCATGAATTTATTTTTCAGTTAGAATATTGTATAAATCATGGAAAAATTCATGAATAACCTAAAACTGTTTATAACAAAATCCTTAAATTTGGTGATTTTTAAACGAGTATCCAGTAAGTTATGAATTTTCTCGTAAGACATGTCCAGTAACCAAACCGAATGATAGATTGAATGTTCACGAATTTTCTGGGCAGAATCCGTAAGTCAAATGGCTTGGATTCCTGAATGAAAGTTGTTCATACTTGAGTAATGCATCTCCTGTTTTAATTTCATAATTTTTAGATATTTCTACAAAGAGTTATGGATTTTATAAGTTTGAGGTCACTGTTTTGCCGAAACAGAAACTTAGAGTCCTTATTTCAAAATCTGCTATAGTTTCGTAACTCTAATGAACTTGGACCCTTAAAGGAATTTGTTCCATATTTAGAGATATATATCATACTAAAATTTCATGATTTTTGGATGAGTCTAAGTATTTTATTCTATTTATGCATGTTTACATGTCATTTCTTCAATGATAGAGTATTAGGAGAAATAATTTACTTAACTTTTAGAAAACTAAGCATGCCTTATGTGATGCATGATTTATGTGATACTCCATGAATGTGGTATTTGGTTTCTTATAATAGAATAAAACCAACTAACCCAAATCCCGAACCTTGAACCGACAAAGACACTAGAAATACCGTTAAACCAAAAGGTTTGAACCCATAAGACCGTTAACGAAATAAAGTACCCCTTATTAATTCAAAGCCTAGTTTTGGAAGGCACAATAAGATCGAGAACCTAAGTTTCTAATGGACAAAAGTTTGTCGAACTAAACATACGGATTGTGCTAGGTAGAGTACGGTCGGAACTCGAGACCGGAGGTTTGTACGAGAGGCCTAAGCGATCAAGAAGTTAAACTTTCTCTTAAAAGTTCTCCAGTGGGTGACACTATCTCGTATAGCTAGTTAATGTTATATGGACTGTTGTCGCTTTTCTGAATCAAACATAAACAAATTTTTCCTCGAAAGATGCAAATACCAAAAGCGTGTGAATGTATAACTTAAATGTGTGATCGTCCAATGATGAGCTATATTTTACTTTTATTTATTATTTTATGAAAAGAGGGCAAGCCCTATATGATGTGATGAAAATTTACGGGGTCCTGGATGTGATAGGAAACTGTCATGTGCCCTCCCATTGATGAAAGTTTACGGGTCCGGATGTGATAGGAAACTATCATGTGCCCTCCCATTGATGAAAGTTTACGGGGTCCGGATGTGATAGGAAACTATCATGTGCCCTCCCATTGATGAAAGTTTACGGGTCCGGATGTGATAGGAAACTATCATGTGCCCTCCCATTGATGAAAGTTTACGGGTCCGGATGTGATAGGAAACTATCATGTGCCCTCCCATATGATTACGGGTCTCGGACGTGTAAACGTGTCATTCCACAATGTGATTACGGAGATCGGATGTGATAGGAAACTATCATGTAACATCTCATATGTGCTATATTTATGTACTAAGCTGTTGTAAAGAAAGATGAATCTCTTAATCGAACGGAATTTAAAGGATGAAAATCTTATAACGGAAGATTACCTAATACAAATGAACACAACGCCATAACAAGGAAGTAAATAACGGAAGATGAGAATAAAGAATAAAACATTCAACTATTTTGGGATTTCTGTCAATCTGTATAACAACAAGATGTGTCATCCATCGAGATTTTTCTCACGCCCTATAACTAATATTTTTCAGTCACGAGATTGAGGCCCGGGAGCTGCAATAGACGACCCGCTTCCACTCTCTTTTTATCTAAATATGTCGCTTTATATTTCCCAGATCTTTATGAAATTTGTATTTTGTTAAAGACTCGTCACTATGTTTTTCCCAAGAGTTGAACCTTAGACTCACCGGGTGGCTTTTGTCAAACGATTAATCTCTTCGTTTAGTCATGAATATGGTTCAAATATTTTTAAATAAGTGTTTGTAAAATCTTCCGCTGCAACTCAAATGAATAGCTTTGCTATCTAAAAAGAAATTTTTCAGCTCGATTTTATGGTTCACTAAGTGATGACTCGGGTTTAGGACATCGGGAACTCAAAGGTCGACTTTCCGAATTCCGGGCGTTACATACCATGACCCAGACGCCAAGGACTGGGTGAAGAAATGTGAGAAATGCCAAAAGCATGGCTGCCTCATCCACCTCCCTGCAGAGGAGATGGGGACCATGCACTCTCCATGTCCCTTTGCGAAGTGGGGAATGGACTTGGTGGGCCCATTCCCTATTGCGGTGGGCCGCCAGAAGTACCTATTGGTGGCGGTAGACTACTTTAGCAAGTGGGTCGAAGTTGTGCCTCTAGCGAGGATCGAAGAAGGTAACATAATAAAATTTTTATGGAGATATATTTGCTCAGAGTTTGGCATACCTAGAATCCCGGTATCGGATAATAGGATCCAGCTTTATGGGAAATATGGTACGGGTAAAGTGCGATAACCTAAAGATTGTCCAGAAATTCACATCGGTGGCACACCCCCGTGCCAACGGCCAGGTGGAGGTCACCAACATAACTATTATGAACGGAATACGTGCTCGGCTCGACAAAGCTGGAGGGAGGTGAGTCGATGAGCTAGAGTCAATTTTGTGGGCTTACGGACCACCCCTGTGGAGCCGACAGAGGAATCCCCTTCCACCTAGTGTACGGGGCAGCTGCAGTCATACCTTCAGAAGTGGGGATGGAGACACATCGCTTAGCCCACTTCCGGGAGGGAAGAAATGAAGAGGCGATGAGGGAGAACCTAGACATGCTAGAGGAGGAGCGCGAAATCGCCCACCCGAAAACCGAGAAGTATAAAAGCCGCATAAAGGCTGCTTATGACCAGAAAGTCATAAGCCGGAGATTTGAAGAAGGAGATCTAGTCTTGAGGCAAGCTGATGCGTTGAAAAACATTGGAAATCTTGATCCCAAGTGGGAGGGCCGTACAAGGTGACCAAGGTCCCCCGAGGAGGAGCTTATGAGCTACAAGACATGGAAGGAAATCAACCGGCTGCACTCGGAATGTCTCGCCGATTAAAGAGGTTTTACACCTGAAGAAAGTGCCCGCCTCACCGCAAGTAGGTGGTTCTTTTTATGAATAAATTGTAATTTCGCTCCACCGGTACTCTTTTTCCTCCCCGTGGGTTTCCCATCGGGTTTTACCGCAGGGAGGTTTTTAAAGAGGCCGGCCAAGTTAATCCTTAACTTGTGCCGATCAATTATGGTCAATGGGGGAAATTTATTTATCAATTAATGAAAGCGATTTTTCATTATCTATGAGTTTATGAGTTCATTCTTTCGTCGCAGTACGATCGAAACAATATGATTGCACACTATTCGATACAATTGCATCACAAAGACACGATTGATTACATGAGAATTAATAACTTGCAAAAGAGTTAAACGAACTAATAAAATGCATGAGAAGCATTCAATGAGAAATACGATGAGCATTCACGAAATGAATTCGCATCAAACAAAATGAAGCTAAGAGATAGCTTCAAAATATTAAAGTTAAACCTATAGAGAGGGTTTAACCATGCAAAACCCAGAGAGGGTTACGAGAAACGAAGCTAAGAGATTGCTTCAAAACATTAAAGTTAAACCTACAGTAAAGGGTTTAACCCACCTAAACCCAGAGAGGGGTTACGAGAAACGAAGCTAAGAGATAACTTCAAAACATTAAAGTTAAACCTACAGAGAGGGTTTAACCCACCTAAACCCGAGAGAGGGTTACGAGAAACGAAGCTAAGAGATAGCTTCAAAACATTAAAGTTAAACCTACGTAAAGGGTTTAACCCACCTAAACCCAGAGAGGGGTTACGAGAAACGAAGCTAAGAGATAGCTTCAAAATATTAAAGTTAAACCTATAGAGAGGGTTTAACCCACCTAAACCCAGAGAGGGTTACGAGAAATGAAGCTAAGAGATAGCTTCAAAACATTAAAGTTAAAACTACAGAGAGGGTTTAACCCACCTAAACCCAGAGAGGGGTTACGAGAAACGAAGCTAAGAGATAGCTTCAAAACATTAAAGTTAAACCTACAGAGAGGGTTTAACCCACCTAAACCCAGAGAGGGGTTACGAGAAATGAAGCTAAGAGATAGCTTCAAAACATTAAAGTTAAACCTACAGAGAGGGTTTAACCCACCTAAACCCAGAGAAGGGTTACGAGAAACGAAGCTAAGAGATAGCTTCAAAACATTAAAGTTAAACCTACAAAGAGGGTTTAACCCACCTAAACCCAGAGAGGGGTTATGAGAATCGAAGCTAAGAGATAGCTTCAAAATATTAAAGTTAAACCTACAGAGAGGGTTTAACCCACCCGAACCCGCAGAGGGGTTGCGAGAAACGAAGCTAAGAGATATCTTCAAAACATTAAAGTTAAACCTACAGAGAGGGTTTAACCCCCTAAACCGAGAGAGGGTTACGAGAAGCGAAGTTAAGAAATAACTTCTAAAACCGAATTTAAACCCGCAGAGAGGGTTAACCTATCTAGACCCAAGGAAGGGTGTAAGAGTTAAAGCTGAAAGATGGCTTTGAAGAACCTAGTTAAACCTACGGTAAGGATTTAACGACTAAGTGTAAAACATGAGATAGGGCTTTCACAAAAGCCTCGATCGTGCCTACGAGAAGGGCTCAACTAAACCCGCGCCTATGAAGGGTTTCGAGTTTTGGAATTGCTGAAACTTCAAGTCATTAAGTTAAACTTGTAAAGTTTAGCCAAGCGCATATCCAGAGAAGACTATCAGAGTTAAGGCTATGAAAGTCTTAAGGATACCAAGTTGGACTTATAAGTGTCTAACTAGAGTAGTTCTAAAGAAGAGATTACGGGATAAAAATTAAGGCGTAATAAGTTACGACGAGGGTTTAACCAACCCGAGCCTAAGTGAAATCTGCAAAAAGAAGCTAAGAGATAGCTTCAAAAACTCAAACCTGCAGATAGGGTTTAACACGCCTAAACCTCAAAGAGGGTTACGAAAAGCGAAGCTAAGAAATAGCTTCACCCAGCTAAACCTAAGGAAAGGTTGTTAGAAAGGAAGAACAAGGAGAACAAGTTAAGCCCGGAGAGGACTTGACTAATCGGGAATCCAGGAAGGTTTATGGAAATCCGAGCACATGAAGTGCGCATAACTTTGCTTACTCCCGAAAGGAGTCGCAAACGATGAAAGCCGATAGCTAAGTTGAACGCACAGAGGGGTTCAGCCCGCTGAACCCATGGATGTTGGCCAAAACGGGAAATAATAGAAAGTTTCCTAAGGCCGACTCGACGCTACGGTGAGAGCCTAATTGGCTAAGTGAGAAATAAAAGATATAGCTTCAAGTCTACAAAAAGGGGCTTAGTTAGATAAGTACCTAAGAAGGGTGACAAGGATTGAAACTCCGAAAAGTTTCAAAAATGATGAAGTTAAACATGCAAAGTTTGACTAAACCTATATCCAGGAAGGATTATGTAAGTTAGGCATACAAGAGTCTAACTAATCCAGACCTAGGAGGCAATATATGAAGTAAAGCTAAGAGATAGCTTGAAGGAATTCAGTTGGGCCAGCAGAAAAAATGGCATGGTTAACCTAATAACCTAAACCTAGAGGGAGGCTAAAGCAAAAAGCTAAGAAAGCTTTTCGAAATACTAAGCTAAACCCACCAAGCGGGGTTCTAACCTACGTAAACACGAGAGAAGTTCTGGGAAAAGGAGTTAACCGATTCTCGAGAATGTAACAATCAAGGGTAAAAGTTGCTTAAGAAAAGCTAGACTTCGACCCTAGAAGAACTATTTGGGGAAACTCTTAGGCTACGAAGTCAAGGGAAAACCTAAAGCATAAACCCTTAGAGATGAAAAAAGGGGGATTTCAAGCAGATGAGTTATCAATATATGAGAAAAAGGACACATTCACACTACAAGCTAGTATTATGTTCCTAGTGACTAAGCCACGCATGCAAGCTAAGCTTAGAAGCTAGACAGCTTTGTAAACAAGCAGCGAAAATCGAATACGAGAAGCATAGATAAAAGCATACAACTCCCGGCAAGGGAGGACACAAGTATTCATGCAATAGCAAGCTCCCTACAAGGGAGGATAAACCATAGTTATGAAAGCATACAACTCCCGGCAAGGGAGGACATAGACAGACATGCAAGGGAAAACTCCGGCAAGGGAGATAAAAGATATTTATCAAAAGCTAACTCCCAGCGAGGGAGGATGAATATCATATACGAAAATAAACTCCCAGCAAGGGAGGATCCCATCTATTCATAGCAAAAGGCCCCGGCGAGGGGGCAACAACGCTTGAAAAACAAAATAAACTCCCAATGGAGGGAGAAAAGAATTCGGTGCTAAACCAAAGACGAAGAACAAGAAAGTAAAATGTTCATTACATCATACGAGATCATTTTAAAAAAGAAGAAGAATCACCTGGGGAATTTGGGACCTTCTGCTTTCAAAGCAAGAAAGATCATCCTCGGTCCGCCTCCACCTCCATAGCCCGTTGGAGACATGCCTCTTCCCTAGAAAGAGGATCGCTTAGAGCAAGAGGGCATAAGGGCTGCGTCATGAAGGCCGGAGTGGCAGATGTCACCTCGGCCTTTCAGGAAGTCGAAACGGCCCGACTCATTATCGGGAGCCACCACTCCTCCTCGATAAGGCGGGTAACATCCCCCTTGAAGCACGGTGGTGTGGGCATGGCCTGGAGAGGTCCGGTCTTGTTGAAGTACCTAAAGTAGGGGCTCATGTCTCCGTAAAACCGGGATGCTGCAGATAGGTGTCCCTCAAGTTTGTCCACAAAGAATGTAAGAATCTTTGACCGGGTTCGAGAGGTGAAGAGATGATCACGGAAAGATTTCGCTCCCTCCACCAAAGCATTTGCATGTATCTCGGGACTCTTGCAAGGCGTGATGAACGGCCAGGTCATTAGTCTCTTTCTCCGCAGCCTCCCGTGCCGCCTCGGCCTTGCTTCGGCCTCGACCTTCTTGACGCGAAGGGAAGCGAGAGTGACCTTCTTCTTCTCTGCAACGAGGGAATCCTCCAATTCTTTAAGCTGCGAGGGAGGAGATTAGAAGGGCTCCACAAGCTGGACAAGAGGATACCTAATCGAAACACAAATACACGAGTTATATTAGTAACTAATCTGGAGAATGGGGTACTGATAATTCCCATGAAACGCGAAGTACTGGGCAAAGTGGCCCGCACTGGTGTTGTTGCCGGTCGAGAGAGACCGACGAGCCTTTCACAATCTTGGGCTGAGATTAATTACCAAGAATTTGGTCGGCGTAAGTACACGATGAGTATGAGTCGACATCAATTGGGGTGGAGGAGAGGCCCTGGCTGCGCCTAGTGGGATACTTGCGCCCGAAAGTATCCTTTGAATGTAATGAGCCTTGGCTAGCCGTAGCTTTTCCTTCGCAGCCTTCGACTTCTTTGGAGGAGGGACATCACCTCGGGATCTTCCGAGGGAGTGTGAAGGGGAGATGATGGGGGTGCATCAGGAGCATCACCGGGGGCAGGAGGAGGTAATGTCGAATCGAGGAATCGGCGGGATCCTCCAAGACCTTAGAAAGCCACAACATATACGGAAAAAGGAAACAAAAATTAGAGGCAATCCCGCTATATGTGAGACATAATAATACATTCAAAGGAAAGCCATTACCATCACTTGGCTCGAGAGGGATTCTCACCGAGCTAAATTTGAAATGAGAAAGGAGGCGAGGGTTGGAGCATAACTCGGGTAAGATAAAATACCCGTGGGCGTTTACATGGGCATTTAACACCCGAATAATCCGATGATTAGTAGCAGTAAAAATCTGAGTATAAGGAGCAGGAGGGGAGGGGTTCTTGTAAATCCACTTCGATTTTTGAAAGGCCAAGGACGATCGGGGTGATGAAAAGGTAGTGATCACTCCATTCCTTGTTGATATTTGGGACTTTCCCAAGGAACAAGCATTTTCCCTTCACCCTACTACTCACGTAGTAGAAGGGACCGGAAGTTTTGTAATTATATTGGGAGAAAAACAACTCCGTGATGGTTTCCCATTTCCTTTAAGGAGAACGTAGAAGGAAATCATCATCCGGAGGGCATTTGGGGTAAATTGATTGAGTGGAACCCCGTAAAGGTCTGAGATTTGGCAAAGAAACTTGGGAGGAGGAAGTCTCAACCCCGCTTGAATCGGGCGTGCTGTAAAGCGAGGTTGGGGGAGTAGTCGTGTTAGGACGCTCACATGGATCAGTGCATTGATAAATGGAAGCCCGAAGAAATGACGTTATCCGAGAAATAGTTACCTAAGGCTTTTCTTTGAAGTTTGGAAGAGCCCGCAAAAGAATCCCAAAAGCGACTCCTATCCACCTCCGGGGAGGAGGAGGATATCGGGAGGTATCCCCGGGCGAGATGGAATCGGAGAATGATGGAAACTTTGCGAGGAGTTCCGAGTGGGAGATGGAGTTCTTGACGACTGGAGGAAGGCATGAGTCGAAAACCTACTCTATACGAAATAAACTAGAAAAAGAAAGAAAGAGTTTACCTGGAGACAAAGAGGAGAACGGAATGTAGAGGGAAGGGTTTTTACGAGAAATTTGTAGCAAGGCGAGCAGTGGTGAACAGAATTATGAGAGGGAAGAGGAACAGTTGATGCGAATGATTTAAAATAAGAAGAGAGTTTATGGAAGCGTGCGTTAGTAACTAATGAGGAAGGACAGATGCATGCTCGACACTGCCTAGAGTAGAAGTTGAAGAGTCGCAAAGCGCCAACAGACTAGCGAGAGGATGTATCCGGAAAGCCGAAGCTATAGGGAGGGTATCCCAAAGCTAAAGGCAGGGAGGATGTCCTCAAGTGCAAGACTGCAGGGAGGGTATCCCAAAGCTAAAGGCTGCAGGGAGGATGTCCCCGTGAGCAAGACTGCAGGGAGGATATCCCAAAGCTAAATCTGTAGGGAGGATCACAGAAATCTTTCTTACTCCAGGGGAGCTCCGAGATCGCTCACCGAGTAGGGGGAGTGGTTGATGCGGATAAATGTTGGGCCCAACCGCACGTAGGGCCCAAATACCCAGCCCAAGAGGGCTCGATGATGTAACTAAACACCATAGATAAAGGGAGAAAAACCCGAGATGGGCCCGAGCCCAGATCGGTCGAAACCAAAGCTACGAAGCCCTAAACCTACCTACAGCGGGCCGCGAGGCCAAGGCCTGTATGGAGAGGGGCCACGAGGCCCAAGCCCAACCACGAGATAGGCCACGAGGCCTAAACCCAGCGGGTCACGAGGCCCTAAACTCGACCGTAGGTGGGCCGCGAGGCCCAAACCTAGCTGCAGTGGGCCGAGAGGCCCGGCGAGATTTGAAGAGCACGTGAGTGTTCGACCGAGCCCATAGCGGTTATTTATCCGATAAGATCAAGAAACGTCGAGGGAACAAGTAGTTGAGATAATTGAGGCCCAAGTCAAGGAATGTCTCCTATATTCCTTCATTTGACCGGGTCTCGACCTCCGTCTGTGGGGGAATTCGTAGGCACAATCAGATTTCTTGAGAGAAAAGATATCCACACACGACATCATGGCGTAACGTGTGAGATAATGCCTTGAAGCCGTAATGACGGTTATTACTCCTAACTTACGTATAAAGGACACACCCAGCAGGAGGTAACGGTATCGAATCACTATCACTCTCACTTAGCTACCTTATACGTATTTTCTTGAGTGTTTTCCGATAATCCGACTTGAGCGTCGGAGTGCCTACGCCGGAGAACCCTCCGGCGTGTTTTACAGTGCACGTTTGTACGAGGAAGCTAAGGATCCTAGTGCGTAAAGGCTTTACCCACGTGAACCCGAGTGGGGAAACGGGCCCAGTCAGCTTTTACGCATCAAGATGGGAACATCTCTTGAGGTGGGGGAGAAATTTCTTCACTTATCCAATCTTCATAATTGGATGGAACTTGTTGCCATTGAGAATTATCTTCATAGTTCCTCCAATCCTCATAGAAAATCCTTCAAAGTGTGGAGAATACACCCTACTATCTTGATAATACTCTTGATTCCACATGTATGAGTTGTATCCTTCCATCTAGACAAGATATCAAAGTATCAAATTCAAATAAAAACAACAAAATAAACACAAACACAAAGGCAACAAGTAGCCACTTCAAACAATTTCTAAGTCTCACTTAAGGCGCAAAACTAATTCCCGGCAACGACGCCATTTGATTGGAGTGTATAGGGCAAGAGCTTTTAAGACCAATCGCAAAATATTGAACCCAAGGGAAAAAGTATGCACGTGAGGCCTTAGAAATATATGTTCAATTAAATCATCAACAATCATAGCATCATCAATCAAATCATAGCATCATCAACAATCATAGCATCATCAATCAAATCATCATCAATTTCAATTAACCCAAGCACAAGAGAGTTAGCCAATGGTACCACAATCAATACCCATGAGAAGAAGATAGAATTGATCAAACAAAACACAAATCACATCAATTAAGAATTTAAAGAGAGAAGAGAGGATAGAAATCACCAATAGATCTTCAATCAACAAAAATAGGAATGCTTGAGTCTTCAATACAAATCTCCAAATGAAATACAAGCTTGAATTGAAGGAATTACAATGCTCAAATGCTAATCTAATGCTAATCTACCAACAATCAATTGAAATCTAATCCTAATTCTACCAATCTACTCTACCTAAGGAAGAAATTGGCTTGGGGCCTGAGAAATCGCCCAAAACCGCTCTTAATCGCAATACTCATGAGGGTTTTATGCTTTCTATCTTAGTTGATTAGCAATTTGATTCAATCATAGCTTGTTGATCATTGATTCCTTGATGGATAATATCCCTAGCACCCCAATCCCCAATTGATCTTTGTTATTTGTTCTAGCATACCAAGTGTTAGATAATTTGCTTGCTTAGTTGATTGATTTTAATTTTTGCATTTGTAGTGTAATTTTAGAGCCAAAACCGCATTTGCAACAATAGTCATCGAGAACTTGTATTTCTAGGGTCTCACTACATACTATTTCCCTTGGGTTCGATATACTTGGTTGTCTTAAAATCGCTTACCCGATACACGCAATCACCTAGCAATATACAAGAGTTGAGCTAACGTGAGTAGAGATTAATCGAGTTATAATTGTGTATGATTGTATGAATTAAATGCTTTGTAATTCAGAAATTCATTGCATTCGTAATACTCACATATAGGCATTGTGTGATGAATGTAGATATTATTGCATTATGTTCATACTTTTATCTTGATTAAATGATAATTTGAAGCAATTATAGTTGTGATCATTGATTCCTTGGTGGAGATTATCCCTAACACCCTATCCCCCATTTGATTACTTAAAAGTTTGCTTAGCTAGTTACGTTCCTTGCTATTAGCCTAATCATAGTTTAATTGTTGTTTGATTGTCCTTATTGCATTTTAGAAGTGTATTTGACACCAAAACCTTGCTTGATATAATAGTCATTGAAAACTTATGTCCTAGGGTCTCATTGCATATCGTATCTCTTGGGTTCGATAAACTTGATTTGTTCTTAATAACATTTACCCGATTATACCACAATCAAAATAGCACCGTTATTGGGGATGTGATTATTTGTTTAAGTGAGACGTAGGATTGGTTGAAAGTGACTACTTATTGCATTTTATTTTTTGTTTTGTTCATTTTTTTTTCAATTTGATACTTGGTATCTTGTGTAGATGGATGGATATGACTCATACGCGTGGAATTAATGTTATTATCAAGATAGTATGATTTATCCTCCACACTATAAGAATTTGGCTACAATAATGGGAGAAGCTATGAGTATGACTATCCAATGCCATAAGCTTTCTCTCATTATCAAGAATGGGGAATCCATGATGTGAGAGCTATCTTGAAGGAGATGTTTGGGATGTTGTTGAAGAGATTTGAGGAAAATGACTCTAGATGTGAAGAAATATTTCCCTTGTATGAGAACATCTATGAGACTAATGCAATGGTTGATGCAATGATAGATGGGAACATGGAGATCACCAAAGCTTAATTCAATATTCTAATAAGTTAACTCAACGTTTTTCTATTCCATGTCGAGAACATAACCATCATGGAGAATCATCAAGAAGAAGGGGAGGAAGAAAATGAAAATGAAGATGAAGAAGAAGAGAAATGGAAAGAGAAAGAGAAAGAAGAGGGTCCAAGCAAGAAGGATGAAATAGATAATTTCCTTGTTAAAAGCGATGAAGAGGAATGTCCATTGATGGACGTGAGCAACAATAAACAAGAAAATCTAGAAGCATTGAATGAGACATTGAAAAATGAAATGAACATTTCTAAACCTTCAAACTCTTCAATTTGTACTTTAATTAAGATTAATGCTTCTATTGATTTTATTTTACCTCTTGTGAACTTTGATTTTAGGAAGGAAGTAATGAAGTGCTTGGGCATCCTCGGAAAAAAGGAAGAACGGAGAAAGATGACTGTGAGAGAGCAATGGGGGAACAACCATTGAAAATGTGCAAGATATATATGGGTGATTGGTCTACCAATGATGAGAACCTCCATGATTTTGAAGCTCAAAGGATGAGATATAATGGCAAGGAGGACCGATATCCTTGGCCATTCTCGATGAAAAGAGTTTGAAATGAATAACGTCCGCAAATGACGTTAAACTTAGCGCTAAATGGGAGGCAACCCATCCTTTTATTGCTTTCTTTTGTTTGTTTGGTATTTTTCTTTGAATAATTGAGTCTTGTGATCTTTGTAGGAAGTGGAAATGCTAGGAGGCTTGATGAGTCCTACATGCTTGAAGGAAAGATTGATTTTGAAGACTTTATGGTACAACACTTCCTTTCAAACTTAGACTTGTCTAAGTTTGGGGGAGGTGTTCCTCTTTCCTTGCCTATCTTTTTGTGCTCTTGTATATGATTTTGGGTTGTGATTCATATTGAGCTTTAATTGTGGATTTATTGCATATATTTAGAATATATTTGTTGATGAAGTGATTATGGTTGAGGTTATGTACATGTGCACTTGTGCTTGATTGAAGGATGAATTGAATTTTGAAGTGATCATGAGTTGATATGTGGCTTGAAGCTAGCATGATTGATGGTTATGTGATGATGAATGTGATTGAAAATGCTTGATTCATTGCTCAATATAAGCTTGTGAGCTTTTGTGCCTTAAGAATCGTACATCTTATACGGTTGAATTCTTTTGTGAGTGCATCGCTCATGGATTTGTATGTTAGAACTTGACCTTGGACTTGTTGAAATTAATCTTTGTGTGATTTCATGAATACGATAAGAGGCCATGTTTGATATCATAAGTCACTTAGCCAAATTTTTTCCCACCAAAGATATTTGATTTCCTTAGTGAGCCATGTTAAGCCTAGTGTCCTTATTCTTTGGCAAGCCAAGTGAAATTGAAGCCATTTGCCTATTTTTATGAGTCTTATTGTCCTATGTTTAGTAGAACTTGATTGTTGGCTAAATGAATGGAGTATTGAAAGCAAAAATGAGGTGGAATGATGATGAGCTAAGTTGATTGTTGAGAAAAGAAAAAAGAAAGGTTGAAAGATGAAAAAAAAATTGAATTGAAAAAATAATTGGAAGTGATGAAAAGAAGAAAAATTCAATTTGTGAGCTTAAATGAAAGAAAGCTCAAAAGAATGGTGGTGAATGAACTTTGAAAAGCATGAATAAGAAAGAGAGTTAGTTGTTAAAGATTTGGAAGAGAAGTATATTGAAGTGCTTAGTTAACTATCAAGTTCTCTACTAATTTTGAGTCACTTTTGCCTAAATTCACCCACCCTATTCCAAAGAGCCATTATTAATTACAACCTTTATTAAAGACCTCTTTGATTCATGATTGAAACACAAAAGAAAAATAATGGAGATTGAGTCCTTTGTCAAGCTTATGGGATCCATGTTTGTGAATTTGATGATTGAGTATCATTTTTCCTTATACACTTGGGAGAGGAGAGAAACACTCCATGGAAGGAGCAATGATGTGAGCATTAGATTTTGCATTTATTTGTGCATGATGCATTGTGATTGCTAGTTGAGAGTTTGCATTGATACTTGAGATCATTGATGAGTTTGATTGTCCTATTTTCTTCTATGGTGCCATAAGACATAATTGCAATCAATTCACTCTTATGTGCTTATTTGTTTCGTTGCTCGAGGATGAGCAACATCTTAAGTTAGGGGGTGTTTGATGAGAGTGAATTGATGCATGATTTTGAGGTAATTAATTGCAAAAAGTGATGAAAAGTGTTAGAATTTGTGCTTTAAGGTGTAGAGTATCACTCTTTTGCATGAAAGGTATTACTATGTCGTAATTAATGGTTTTTGAAGTGTTTCGTCTCATTTTTAGGGTTTTCGGAGGAATTAGACCGAACCGAGACTACCGGGATTCATACGGCAAAGAGACGAATATATGGGGCAAAAATGAGGGTTAGGAGGTCAAGTCGAGGCCTGAAAAATCCTGGACTCGACCATTGGTCGAGCCCGGGCGCCTCGAGTTGAGCTTATAGCTTAGTGAAGAAATGTTAAAGTTTTTGGCGAGCTCAAGTTGTATACATATTACAAAAGACATGTTTGTTAACAAAACCATGGCCAGCCTAGGCGGTAAGGTGCTCCCATGCGCGTGCGCGAGACTTAGGATTAAACCTCGCTAGTAGCGTTTTCTTGATTTTTTAAAAAGAGCCCTTACGCTTACGAAGCTGAACATATACAACAAAAAGAGGGTTTGTTCCAAGAAACGTGGCTAGGCTGAGACGGCAAGGCACTTGCCCGGTCATGCTCGTCCACCCGAGTTCGAACCCCGAAGCGAAATTTTTCATTTTTTTAAAATGCTCCAAGCTCGAGTCGAGGCCCCCAAGCTCGACTCGAGGCACCTAAAATCCATATTTCTCTCTTTTTAAATCCCCTTGGACGAAAAACAGAGCATAAGTTAATTTAGGAAAGTTACCACTCGTATTTAGGGCGATTTTTGCATTTCCAAGCCAATTTTCTCCTTCCTAGATCATTAGATTCACAGTTCTAGTTCCATTTAATTATTGTTTAGATTAACATTTTCTCCATTAGATTAGATATTTGAGATTATAATTCAATTGAAGAGAAGTTTACATTTGTGGAGATCAAACATTCAATTCCTATTCAATTGGCCAAAAATTGGTGATGTTCATTCTATCTCTTGATTTCTATTTCTTAATTGCTTTGTTGATTGCTATATTGATCATGCTCTTTGATTTTTCACCCATGGATTTTGCACTTTGCTCCATGGGTTAATTCTCTTGTGCTTGGGATAATTGAAATTGAGGATGATTTGATTGCTCTTGCTATAATTATTGATAATTGTTGTTTAATTGAGATAGATAGTTTCCTAATTGTGATGCTTATTGTGCTTCTTACATTTTTATCTCCTTTGATTAGTGTTTGATCACCCTAGCAACATACGAGAGTTGAACTAACGTGATTAGAGATTAATCGAAAGTGATAATTGTGTATGATTTTATGAATTAAATGTTAAGAAATTTATTGCATTAAGAATACTCACATTTAGACATTGTGTGATGAATGGAGACATTATTGTATGATGCTCATACTTTCTATCTTGATTAAATGATAATTTGAAGCAATTATAGTTGTGATCATTGATTCATTGGTGGAGATTATCCCTAGCACCCTATCCCCCATTTGATTACTTGAAAGTTTGCTTAGCTAGTTTCATTCCTTGCTATTAGCCTAATCATAGTTTAATTGTTGTTTGATTGTCCTTATTTCATTTTAGAAGTGTATTTGGCACCAAAACCTTACTTACAACAATAGTCATTGAAAACTCATGTCCTAGGGCCTCATTGCATATCTTATCTCTTGGGTTAGATAAACTTGATTTGGTCTTAATAACACTTGCCCGATTATACCACAATCAAGGAGTTAAGGCGACTAGGCAGATCCGGCGTATGCTTGATTGGAGTGAATTGATGCATGTTTTTAGGGGGTATTTTAGTGCAAAATGTGATCAAAGTGTTAGTTTTTGTGCATAAATGTGTAGAGTATCACTTATTTGCCTAAAAGTATTACTTGATGAGTATTTGATGTTTTTCGTCTGTTTTTCAGGTAAAATGGTGGAATTTTGCCAAACCGAGAGTACCGGCATACTTAGAATGAAGAGACGGACAGGACGGGCGAAAACGGGGGTCGGAGGCGGAGTCTCGCCCGAAAAAATGCCACTGGACTCGACCGGTCGAGGGCCGAGGGCCTCGAGTCGAGGGATTTGATGGAGGGAAGAAATTTCAAAAATGAAGCTGCCTCGACTCGAGGGAGGAGCCTCGAGTCGAGGGATCGTGAAATTGGGCATCCCTCGAGTCGAGGGTTGAGCCTCGACTCGAGGCAGGAGGATTTTCGGCAAAAATGTTATAGCGACTCTTGGGCCTCGACTCGAGGGCCCCAAGCTCGAGTCGAGGGACCCCAAAACCCAATTTTGCAGATTATAAGCCAATTGAAGCCAAAACAGAGCATAACTTATCCATATCGGTTTAGAGCAGTTTCTAGTGTTGGAACCACCGGATCGCCGACTCTAATTGATTATCTAATTCGAAATCACATGCAAAAACGCAGCGGAAATAAAACATACCTTTTCACCTTGATAGGTGAATTCTAACCATTCTAAGGTCAGAATCATGGATCAAGGATGAGCCACGAACCTCACGATCTTCCGCCGTATCCCTTTCCCTTGGACGCCGAGCGGTCGACGGTCTTCCAAGGAATCGAATCCGCCACTCTCTCGATCTCACGTTTTTTCACCCCCTAGAAGGCTCTGATATAGGGTTTATTTATAGGCTACAACAGGGGACCCTAAGGAGGAATTAGGGTTGGGCCTCCCGATGGGCCTAAACATCCCGTGTTCAATCCGAACACTCAACTTAAGCCCATCAATTATAACTCGGTCCACTAAAGTGTTATAATTGAATTACCGTCCTAATCCCATATTATAATATGGGCTCCTTTATTATGTGTACGTTTATTTTCCTGTGTTTAAGATATCGAATGTCCATAAATTAATTAAATTATCGACAACTTAATTAATTTATACTCCCTCTGTCCAAAAATGTTCTTCATGATTGACTTTTCAACCATTTTTGTGTGAGAGTTATATCATAGTATTATGTGTACAAAATTTATTTTATATGAATGATATGTTAGTTCATAAGGTTAACTAGCATATCATTCATATAAAATAAATTTTATACACATAATACTATGATATAACTCTCACACAAAAATGATTGAAAAGTCAACCGTGAAGAACATTGTGGGACGGAGGGAGTATATAATTCCAAGAGTAGTACCACTCATCTTTATTATTATGTCGAATTAAATCCACCTTCGGGGGTTACATAATAATCTTTATGAGCTCCTCAAGGGGACATCATCATCCTAAATAATTAGGACACGGATTCTTTTTATAATCAACAAAGACACTATATAAACAGTGTTATCTCCCAATTCACCGAGCCTATTGATTTAATAAATCTCACCCATTGGCAAATTAAAGAAACAAACGCTGAGTACACGTGCATGTTATTATATAGGGATTAAGAAGACGTACATCCATAATAACAGAGGTCTTGTTCTTTTATATAGTCGTACAAATTGAACAACCTTATATGGTTCCGCTCAATACATACAAAATGTACTAGTGTAATTTTATAGTCAAGATAGACTAATACCAAATTACACCACAACCTGCTCCAATGGTTTGTCCAAATCCATCTTGGTTGTGAGCTATTATTTATAATCTATAAGGAAATGATAGCATGATCTTCTCGTGTGACAACACACACCATGTTATCTACAATATAGATGCTGACAAAAACAATGATATATGTAACAAACATATAAAGCAAGTATTTTGATCATAAAGAATCTCATATCAAAAAGATGTTCATACAAAAGCTAGGCTTATAGTATATATCCTAACATCTAGGTGGTTTCTTAGGCGAATTTCTCACTTCCTAGCTTAAATCTACTCGTAATTGCACTAGATCGATTGATTTAGATTAGATTGAAGCTTGTAATCATTAGATTAGCATTTTGATCCATAAGTTTTGAAGATTCAAGTTGTAATTGAAGAATAGAGAATTGATTTCCAAGCATTGTGGAGGATTGAAGCATTCTTGTTTTTGTTAATTGAAGACCAATTGTGATGTTCTTATACTTTTCTCTCTTTAATTCATTGTTTGTGTTGATTAGCTTGTTAATTGCTTTCCTAGATTTTTACCCATGGCTTTTGCACTTAGCACCATGGGCTAATAGCTTTGTGCTTGGGATAATTGAAATTAGGGATGATGTGATTGCCTCATGCTATAATTGTTGATAATTGTGATTAATTGAGTTAGATTGCTTCCTAATTGTGATTCATGTAAAATTGTCTCTTTGGATTAATGGTTGATAACCCTAACAATAGGCGAGAGTTGAGCTAACGTGATTAGGTGTTAATCGGGTTACAATTTTGCATGATTGTATGAATTGGGAACTTCTACATTGAGAGATGAGAATGACTAAGAATACTCACATTAGACATTGTGATTTTAATGGAGTGATTAATTTCATGATGGTTTATGCTTTCTAATTTGATTGATTTGCACTTGGATACAATTATAGCTTGTTAATCATGAATTCCTTGATGGAGATTATCCCTTGCACCCCATTCCCTATTTGAATTAGCTTGTTTGTTATTGCCTTTAAAGTGTTTGATCAATTGCTTGCATTAGTGTTAGAATTTTATTCTTGTCATATTTTTGTAGAATTTAGTCTTAAACCATGCTTGCAACAATAGTCACTTAGAACTTGTATCCTTAGGGCCTCACTTGCATACTTTCTCCCTTAGGTTCGATATTTGCGATTGGTCTTAATACTGCTTGCCCGAAAATACTACTCCAATCAAATGGCGCCGTTATCGGGGATTTAGTTTTTGCGCCTATAAGTGAGACTTAGGGATTGTTTGACGTGGCTACTTGTTATTTTTATTTTTGTGTGTTTTATTTTTGTTGGAATTTGATACTTGGATTGGTGGTATTGTAGGTGTATGATAACAAGGTCAAGTGTTATACCACCCTTGCCACTCAATCCGGAGATAGAAGCGACTTTGAGAAGAAATCGTGGTAGACGAAGAAGGGAAGCTATGGAAGGAGAAGATACAAGGAATGAGGAGAGAGTGGTTGGTGAACCACAAGTTGAGGAGTTACATGGTAATGGAGAGGGAAGAGTATAAAATGGAGGTCAAGGGATTAATTTCAATGCTCAAGTTGGCCCTTTCCCTCAAGGGATGCTACCACAACACTTTTGTTGGTCCCGATTAGTTGAGTAGATTAGATGAGAAGTGTATCAGCCTTCTAGCAAAAATCTAGAAGGGGGTTGAATAGATTTTTGAGATTTTTCAAATCTATCAAAAATTTATTCAAAGTACCAAAGTACACAAATGAATTCAAGATTAATCTCAACTTTTAATAAGATCAAAAGCAACACCGATATTCAGTATCTTAACTTTAATTCGAAATTAAACTTTGAACAACAAATTGTAACTTGAACAGAAATATAAATGAAAGCAAGAAAGAACACCAGATTTTATAGTGGTTCGGATTATAACAATCCTACATCCACTCTCGTTCTCCAAACTTTGAAGAAGGGTCTCCACTAGCCGCTTACTTACTTACTTTCTTTACAATGTACAACTTACAACTTACAAGAATCTTCAAATCTTCAAACTCCTAATCAACACCGAGAAATCTAACTCTAAAATAATAGAAGTGTTTTTGAAGATGTATGAGAAAGTGTTCTATAAACACTCGTAAAACGTTATGAGGAAATCTTGAAAAAGCTGTTTTGTGCTTTTGAGAACTTGTGATTTTAGAAAATAACTTGCTAAGAAACTTTGTGTTGAATGTATTCTCTATTCGTAATGAAGTGCCTAGACCTATTTATAAGTCCGAAAAGACAGTTAGTTTGTTAACTAACTAAAAATTGTTTTAACAAACTTAATCTTGAAAACCGCTTGCTCCTCGGCTGATTTTAATCTACTCATCTGCTGACTTGGTGAAGACTCGCCTTTCTTATTCTACTCGGCTTGTCTTGACCTCGTCTCGAGCTCTTCATAATTGTCTCCTGCAGACGACTAAACTCGAGCTTGTCTCCGGATGAGCTGTGATTCCTAGTCTTGGTGACTTGAACTATTCTTGACCTAGTCCGATCGGCTTAGTACTAGAATTCAGTCTCCACTGTTCTACAATGTCATGTGCTCGTCTGAATTAATCTTTTAACTCATCAAAACAATCATGATCTAACAATTTCCCTTTTTGATGAAGTTAAAACCTACAAGAAAGAGACACACTCACAGTGAAGTTAGTTTAGAGTTAATCAAGATTATTAGATAGGTATATCGAGCACATTCTTTACATTACAAATGCATTCATTCACATTAAAAGCACTTAAAGAAAAAAATTAAGTCTTTTAGACTCTTTTAGAAATACTTAGAAAAGGAAAAAAATTGAGTCTTAAGACTTAGATAAATTTTTAGAAAAAAAAAAAAATTCAAGTCCGAGAGATAAAATTCTTAGATGATTTATACTTAGAAAAATTTTAAGTTTTTCTTAAAGAAGAAGAAAAAAACTTTAAGAAAATAAAACAAGTAAGACGAATCAACCAAAGTATATTCATATTGGATTTACAATGATTTACACAAGAAAGATAATATAAAAGAAAGATAAGGAAAAGTAAAGTCCTCGTTTCTATTAATCTTCCCACCGATCTTCATCCGGGATCATCGGCCGATTGAATACACGCTTCCTAAGCCGCTTCAGATCTTCTCCTTGGGCAAGTCCAGATTCAGCCTCTGCCTTTTTAAGATTCCCTTAACCCAGTCTAGGTCCAAGGATCCATCTGGTTTCTTGGCAGGGATGGCATACTCAAAAGCCGGAGAGATCAGGTTGACGTTGAACTCTACATCCGCTTCTTCCAGCAGATCAATGATAGAACTCCGCATCTACCTTCTCCATCCACTCATGCCAAGCTAAGTCTGGATCTTCCGAGTTGCTCAGTGGCCTTTGAGAATATACCAGAAGTATATTCACATCCCTTCCAGTTTTTCTCTCTGTACTCGGTTGCATATTTTCCAAAGCAGCCTACTTAGGAGGAGCAGAGATATATTGTGGAATGGCCTGAATTTCCCGCCTTGATCTTTGATAAGCCATTTTCGCTCAGCAGCGCTCCGTAAGACGTTGGAGTCTTTCTTCTTTCTCTGCCTCTTCTTCTCTTTCTTGCCATAGAATTCCATCTCTCTTTTAATTCTTTTGATCTCGCTCATCCGAGAGATTAGAATAATCGGCTTCCCTCTTTCCTTTTCCCTTAGCGGCAGCCTCCGGTAAAGATATCGGTTGATCTTGGCTCGCCCGCCGCTACCTCCTTTCCCTTCCCCTTGACTCCTACCGATTCAGATTCTTTGAGCTGAGCCAAGAGTTTTTCTATTCTCTCCTCCTCCTCTAACCTCCTCTTCTCTTCATCCTCCTTCACAGCCTTCTTCAAGTTGACTTACCCTCAGTGGAGTGCAGCCAGATTCATCGAGATTTGATTCGAGCTTCTTCCCTGGCTGCCTCCAGATCACCCGTGTTGGCCTTCATGCCTACATCTTTCCTGGTCTCCTCGACCACACTGTGAGGGCTTGTCTCTTTTCGGCCTTCAGCTTTTTCCCCTTTTTAACTTCAAACCGCCAAGTTTGTAAGTTTTGCATCCAGTGAGTTGCATTTGGCTCACGAAGTCGGAGTGATCTACCGCCAGCTCATTCACCACCAGCTGATTGTAACCTTTAACTTCTTCTTTTAAAGCTTTCGGCTCCTCCATTTCTTTTACTTTGCCACCAAAGACCTAGTTAGTAACATTTAAGATTTTATCGAGACAAAGTTACCTCTACTTCCTTCATGTTGGCTACGATTTCGACCAATTTCTTTATCCTCCTTTTCATCTTTCTTCGAAGGTAGAATTTATCTTTTTCTCTACAAGGGAGAGAATGGAGGAGATGGCAGAGATGGGGCTTAGATCGGTGTCATCATCCTCGGTTGAGGAATCGGACGAAGATGGGATTGGTTCTATTTGTGTAGATGGAAGAGGGATAGATTGAGTTTGAATAATTTGGAAGGGAGGAGTAGGAAATAATGGGAATCGGTGAGGTTTGGACTGTAGGGAGAGTTATTTGCTCGAGATGAAGGTAGAGGAGATGGTTCTGTTGGTGTTGGTGGTGGAGATGAGGTATGTTTAGGTTACGTGGGTAAGGTTTGTGTTTGGACCGTGGGGAGATAGAGGCATTGGAGAGGCTCGAGGTACCGGCACAGGATACCCTTTCATCGCCTATTTGGACAGGTGGGATTTCAGGCTGAGTTTGAGGCTCAAAAATGCCAGCACTGGGCATTTCTTCATTGCCGGGTGCAGGTGATAATTGAGGAGATGGGGAAAGACTTGTACCCGCCTGCAGGATAGGGGAGAGAGCAGCTTCCTTGGTTGGGGAGGGGAACCTCCGGTGACCAACCTCGGCTGCTATCTGAAGGACTGGACCTCCTCTGCAGTAGCAGAGTTGACAACTCCATCTGCTGCTCGGAGCCACCAGATTTGGTTGATCCTTCCGAGCTCCGAGTTATTCGTCCAGGCCGCCTCACCGAGGGATTTCAGCTTCCTCTTTCTCTTCTCCTTCCGAGGCGGCTTTGGCCAAGCGGCGAGATGAGCTTTCCCTTCTTCTTCTCCACGCCTTTCAACAGCCTCCTCTTCTTTCTCCTCCGAGAAACCCCGGGACTGCAGCACTGTTTGATTGATTCTTCTTGAGGGGCGACCTCACCGCTACCTCCTCATGTCCCTCTGTTTCAATCTCACCTGAGGGACCTCTGCTCGGTGGTTCACCGCTTGTATCTTGCTTCGCAGCCACCGCCTCCGGCCTCCGGACCCTAGCCGCATCGAGACTCATCATCCGAGTCTGGATTTCCTCCAAGCTTATCATCCTTGGTGAGGATTCCTTTACGCTTGGAGTACTTTTTCGTACTCCACTCTCCAATCGGCCTCTCTATTCAGCCCTTCAATCAAAACAGCTTATCTTGTTGAAGAGGCTGACTATTGAGGTTGGTATCCAACCCTCTGCAGATGACTTGTAGATAAGCCGCTTCTTCTCCTCCTTCAATTTGTAGATCAAGTAAATCTACCCGGTTAACTTGCACACCATCAACAATTGCTCGCATCACACACAATCTGGGTTTGGTTAACCCATCATGTGAGCTTTGCTCACCCAAAACCGCCTTCGTCACCACTGTCATCAACAATCTATATTTCCTTCTTAACAAGTTCTTCTTTAAATCCCTTCTCGTTTCCCTATATTTAACCTCGCCATCATATCGAAGGATTCTTCCCACTCATCCTCCTTGTACGTCGGTGGATTAACTCCTTCCATTGACGTATCAAAAATCCTGGAGATATTCTCCCTAGAATAGCTCGTAGTTGTACCATCATGATGTATCAAACCCATCTTGGGTATCATTCATCTGGCTAGAAACTCTGCTCCCAACAAATCTGCTATTCTGTTTTGGGGTGATTTCATTGAGAGAAATCCACTTAGCCTTGATGCTTCTAGTAGGCGTAGGATTTACTGCAGATTCGGGTCTTGGGTTGTTTCGAAATCTACGTACATTTCTCGCTTTTAATCGGTTTTTGTAAAATTCCTCATTCATTTTGAAATGAGAGATATTTGTGGAAATGTATTTGGGTTTGTGGGTTTTGGTGGTTTTGGAAGAAGACGCCATTGAAATTTTGTGGGTTTGAAAATTTTTTTGAGAATATGTGAGTTTTTCAAAAAATGGAAAAGGGAATGATTGAGGAAGATGATGAATTTATAGGAGGGAAAGTTTGGAAAGATAAACCGCTTAAAAAAATTTTTAATCTAAGCCGTTTATTTGAAATGAATTCTTGTCTTTGAATCAACGGTTAAAACTTGGATAAACGATTGGGATTCGGCGCGTGTAGTTCACTAATCTTTGAAATGCGTAAAAAGTTACTTTATAGACTGTTGATTTGACAGATATAGGTTACTTTATGCAGGAAGTAAGTATCACGACGTCGGCTCGGGGTTATCTTACTTCGTATAAGGGTTTTCAAAGCAGATGAGTTTATAAAGTCATCGATAAAGTAACTCGTCGATTTAAAAAAGCAGTTTAGTTTTAACTATTTAGTAAGTTTAAAAAATATTTAAATAAACAGGCTCAGATTAAATTTTCTAAAGTTAGGTTTTTCCATCCAATCAATCCAAAAATATTTTTATAAAGAAAAAAATTATGAAGTTTATTTAGGAACAAGGGTGTCGAATAAAAGATTTGAGAACAGATGAGGTGAAACAAGTATGATACTGTGACCTATTCCTGCAAAGACATACACTTAAGAAAAACCATCGGTAGCTCGAGGTAGATCGAGATAGGGTGCGAGATAGTCATCTGTTTCTTCGGGAGATCGGTGACTATTGTGCCCTCATCCGATTTACCTAATGTCGGATAAGTAATCATCAAGTCGAGATAAGGTCAATATGACTAATCCTTGATTCTTGATTCCTAAAAAGGAGATCAATGATATTAGCTACTGATTGTCCTTTGACACATATCTAGTCCGATAATTCTTTCTAGATATTAATTTAAAGAAAAGAAAAGACCGAGAAATAAGGAATACATTCAACAGATGCAAACAAATTAGAAACCAGCTAAAGATGCATCAAGTAATCCTAATTCTAAGCACAGTTCTTTAAACCTAGATTCAGCTAATGGTTTTGTAAGAATGTCTGCTCTTTGTAACTCAGTGGCTATTTTCTCAATCCTAATGTCATTTTTCTCAACATGATCTCTAATGAAATGATGTCTAATATCTATATGCTTACATCTAGAATGCAGAACAGGATTGTAAGTCATTGCTATTGCACTATTACTATCACAGTAAATAGGAGCAGTGATGTTTGAATATTATAATCTCTAAGTCATTGACTAATCCAGAGGAGTTGTGAGCAACAACTTCCAGCTGCCATGTATTCACTTGATTGTGGAGGTGGCAACGGATGTCTGTTTCTTAGATAACCAAGAAATTAATTTGTTGCCTAAGAATTGACAAGTCCTAAGTGGATTTCCTATCAATCTTACATCCTCCAAAATCAATCAATAACTGTCACCAAGGTTGTCATCACCGGGTACCATAACCCTACTTGCGAGGTTCCTTTGAGATATTTAAGAATTTTCTTAGCCGTCTCCAGATGATTTTTCTTGGGATTAGGCTGGAATCTTGCACATACCCCAACCGCAAAAGCTATGTCCGGCCTACTTGCGGTGAGATAGAGAAGAGATCCAATCAGTCCACGATACTACGTGGCATCGGTGGGTATCCCCGCTCATCCGAATCCATAGAGAAGTTAGTTGACATAGGTATTTTAACTTCTTTGCTAGTAGTCATTCCAAATCTCTCAATCAGATCCTTAGCATATTTAGACGATGTATAAATATACCCTTACTCATCTGTTTAATCTGTAAGCCTAGAAAGTATGTTAATTCGCCCATCATTGACATTTCAAACCTGTTTTCATGAGAATGCTAAACTCTTCACATAATTTTAGATTAGGTGAACCAAAGATTATGTCATCTACATAAATTTGAACTAATAAGATGTTTCCATCTACTTCCTTTCTAAACAAAGTTTTATCAATCTTGCCTTTTGAAAATCCATTTGATATCAAGAAATCGAGATAAGGTATCATACCAAGCTACGGGAGCTTGTTTCAGTCCATATAGAGCTTTGTTGAGTTTATAGACCTTGTTATTGATCTTAAACCCAGGAGGCTGCTCCACATAGACTTCCTCAAGCAACACACCATTAAGGAAGGCAGACTTAACATCCATTTGAAAGACTTTGAAAGATTTGTATGCAAGAAATGCTAAGAACAACCTTATTGCCTCTAATCGCAATCTGGAGCATAGGTTTCATCATAGTCTATCCCCTCTTTGTGAGTAACCTTGTGCAACCAATCTTGCCTTATTTCGAACAATAATGTTGTTCTCATCTGCTTTGTTTTTAAACACCCATTTGGTGCCTATAATCTTTCTGTGTAAGGGTCTTTCCACTAGTTCCCATACACTTTGCCTTTCAAACCGATGCGATTCCTCTGCATGGTAGTTATCCATTTGGAGTCCGATAGAGCTTCCTCAATGGACTTGGGTTCAAGAAGCGACACATAACAGTGAAATGACTTTCGAGTCCAAAGCATCATTCGTGTCTGCACACTACTAGATGGGTCTCCTATAATCGATCGGATAGATGGTAGCTCCTCATCCTTTTGCCTATATGAGGAGAAGGATCCTCATCTTGAGTCTCGGTAGGCAACTCCTCCGACTCAACCTCGGTGACGTTCCCCCTTCATCACCGACCCCGCCGATCACCGACGCCAAGGGTGTCCGATCGATGGAGTCTCGATCAAGTCGACTTGATTATCGGATGGGGATTCTTCTTCATCGATTACGAATCAAGACTAGGTAGATAGACAGTTCTATGTTTAGTCTTGGGCCAGTTCAATTTTATCTAGACTTTTAGAAATTTGATTCACTTTATACCGAGAAAGAATACAACTCATCAAAAACAACATGAGGGGTTTCCTCCACAAAAGGGTGGTCTTGTTAAAAACTCTAAATGCCTTGGAAGTGTTAGAATATCCCAAGAATATTCCATCGGTGTCTTAGCATCAAAAGTTCTTAACTTAGATTTCCCATTGTTATGGATAAAACACTTACAACCAAAAGCTTTGAAATATGAGATTCTTGGAATCTTACCCTTCCAAATCTCATATGGAGTCTTACCCTTGTCTTTGACAACTAAGCACTGTTCGGGTATAGCAAGTCGTGTTGATGGCTTCACCCAGAACTCGTGTGGGGTTTCATACTCGGCTAACATGCTCTGGCTGCTTCCTTCAAAGTTCTATTCCTTCTTTCAACCACTCCATTTTGTTGAGGAGTTCTTGCTAAAGATGTCTCATGAATAATTCCACACTCATTGAAAAAGTTAGATAAACAAGAATTCAAAAATTATGTGCCCTTATCACTCCTTATTTTAATAATATTAACACCCTTTTCATTCCGAATCTATCCGAGCAGATCAGAAATCTTGTTCATAGTCTCATTTTTCTTGAAAAGAAATATAACCCAAGTGTATCTAGAAAAGTCATCTACTACAACAAGAGTATATTTCCTTCCACCGAAATCGAGAGGAGAAACAGGTCCAAACAGATCCAGATGAAGTAGTTGCAACACTCTTTCGAGATGAAGAGGAGTTAATACTCTTAAATGAGTGTCTAGGCTGTTTACCTTTCGACAAACATCACATGTAAGATCGGTGGATAAAAGTTTTCAGGTAATCCCTTGACAAGGTTCTTTTTAGCCACTTACTAAGGGTCTTGAAATTTAGATGACTAAGCCTCTTGTGCCATAGCCAGTGAGATCTTCTCCACCCTTAGCTATCGGACGAGGTATCTTTGGGACAACTATTAAAGTTGGCCTCATAGACATTACCATGTCGAAGCCGATTAAAAGTACCTTATACCGAGGAATTATCTAGAATATCACATTTATCCCTTGAAAATTTGACAAGAAAACCTTTATCACAAAGTGGGAAAGCAGACACAGATTATGTTTCAAACCTTCAACAAAATATACCTCGAGATACCGAATATCCTTGATAATCAGTACCTACACCTTTAGTCGACCACAATTATTGTCACCAAATAAGACTCTTGGACCATCAATGCTTTGGAAATTTGACAATGACCTCTTGTTATGGGTCATGTGTTGTGAATACCACTATCAATGTACCATATTGAAGCTAAGATCTCTTTCTTGAGTGATGATCCTGTGTATCACGAAAAACAGATCGGTTGTAAGGTACCCTAGTGATCTTGGGTCCTTGAAGGTCAAGTATCACTTTAGGTAATCAAATAAACATCTCATTTCCAATCAATAAATCGACTTGGTCTTTCTACCAAATATGTCCACAATTGTATCACTTTTGAATGATAACTTGTTGTATTCAGATTGAGTAATTTTCCTAAACTTAGGAAATGTGGGATAGCATCTGCTCCTTCCATCAAAAGAATTATAATAAGAATTTCTTCTTATTTTGGTTCTTGGGTTTCTCCTAGTTGATAAGGAGTCCGCACTGAATGTTTTCAGCCGGGAGATGCGATCCTTATCCGATTAGTTGGTTTCAAGGACCAATTTTAACCTCTTTTGATTGATCGGATGCTTTCACAAATTTCCTAGGTTTTTGTACATCGATTTATTATTCCTATCATAACCAAGACCTGTTTTGTCATGGGATTTACGAGAGGTATTAAAGATATGGTCTATTCATTGTGAATTATTAAGTTGACTAATTTTGAAGACAAGCTTCTCATTGTCTTTCTTAATTGATTCATTTTCAGCACAGACTACTTCAAATTTGTCTTTTAAAGTTTTCAACTCATTTTCTAACCTTTCGGGTAAGCCGGTGATGTACTAGCCTCGGCTGGGAAAACATTCCCCCTTGAATGTTTCCTCGGTTCGAAACGATTCATCACCGCTTGCCTTTAATTAGAATTTGAATTTGATCCTTTAAAGCCAAATTTTCTGTCTCTAGCTGTTTATAAGCAGCCGAGATATGTCTTTAAATCTCTCAATAACTCATGGATAACTTGATTTGATCATGATCGGATGCAGATCGACATGATTCATTATCTCAAGATGAATAGTAGATTACCTCTTTAGCCATGAGGCAGATTTCATCATCCGATCCGAAATCGAGATGATGATGATGATTTCTTTGGCTCCTTTTCTTACGCCAACAAAGCCCTTTGATCTCGCAAACCTCCTGTCTCTCTTCTTCCTCTTTTCTTCCCTTTCCTTAGGAGTCGGTTGAGGACAATCATAGCTAAAATGTCTGGCTTGTTGCATGTGTAACAAGTATCACTCCCGTCTCGATCTAGGGCTGGAAGGATTTCTTCGACAGTGATCTGTATCTTCTTGTCCGGCTTCGTTTTTATCATCATCCGTAGACTCATCTTCCTTTCTACGATCTGAATCTTGATTTATCCTTACCTGCAAATCTCAATTTATTTCTTTTATACTTCATTCTCAATTTATCATACCTTTTAGTGAGTAGAGCCATCTGCTCCTTTAAAGATAGATCAGCTCCCTACAGACTCTGTTGACACCTTGTCTTCTTTGCCGACAAAGGCAACATCTTGGATGAGGTGCTTGACTCCATCTCATCCTCCTCGTCTTCTATTTGAA
The DNA here is from genome assembly GCA_030762865.1 of Paraleonurus japonicus. NCBI lineage: Eukaryota > Viridiplantae > Streptophyta > Magnoliopsida > Lamiales > Lamiaceae > Paraleonurus > Paraleonurus japonicus. Next base: position 30,982,943 of record CM061054.1, read on the forward strand.
TATCATATTCTAGAGCTTTAAGATGTGAAAACAAAGTATGGTGAGTAATAGAAGATAAATCTTGAGTAGCCTTAAGGATATTGGATTTCTCCCTCCATCTCTTGGTTAATGATCTCGTAATCTTATTATTAATCTCTTTTTCTGTATATTTCTTCCCAAGGTCACCTGCTTTGTTGAGAAGATTGGTCAACCTTACATCTAATCGATCCACGGACTCATTTTCCTTCATTTTGAATGTCTCAAATGCATGCAAAATCGACTGCAGCTCTTTGTTTTCTTTGACTTATTCAGACCCTTCACAAACATTGGCTAGAGTCTGCCACATTTTTGGCACTCATACCCTCCACAAGCTCACCAATTCCCGTATTATCCACCTCATCAACAACAATACCCACCATACTACCCTCAAATGCCATACAATCAAGAGCAACGATACCATGAGCCACCACACATTCTAAATCCTCAACCACAACCCATGAATGAGCCACCACCACAAGGGAGGCGATTGAGAGAATTTTTGAGCCACAACTTAGAGAGCACTATGACGGGATAGCAAGGCCGAGGATAGAAGCCAATAATTTTGAGATAAGTCCCACTCTAGTGAGAATGCTTAGGGAGAAGAAATACGAAGGCAAGGATGAAGATGAGTGCCCACATCAACATATGGCACAATTTCTTGAGATTTTCGACACAACCAAGTATAAAGGGGTACCCGAAGATGCAAAGAAGTTGAGGCTTTTGCCTTTACACTTAAGGGGAGAGCTAAAGCATGGTTTAATTCATTACCTCCCGGACCGTGCGTACATGGGAGGATTTGTCCAAGAGATTCCTAATGAAGTTCTATCCCCGTCCAAAACCGTGCAACCTAAGGTGGCTATCTCCCACTTCCGCCAAAAGAATGGAGAAATAATACCGAAGGCTTGGGAGAGGTATGGAATGCTACTTGTGAATTGTCCTCAACACGGTTTTCCGGAGGAACAAACCATTATGTATTTTTGCAATGGTTTGACGGATGGGGATAGGTCGTTTTTGAATGCTTGTGCTAATGGATCTATTTGGTCGAAAATGGTTGGGCAAATGAATGAGATAATGGAGAACATAGCCCAATATTTGTTCCAAGTGTCGGTTAATCGGGAGTACATCATAGGGTGTCATATGTTGAGGAGATAGAGTCTATGAAGAGTATGATGATGACTATGATGGACCGATTGGGAGCTCTTACTACTTCACGAAGCCAAGCAAGTGTGAGTCCATCCGTTCCTCATGTTGATATGTGTGCAAGTCCTATGCCGGTGAGGAAAGTTAGCTACATGGGTAGGCCTCCATTCCAAGGAGGCTATCAAGGAGGTAATTACCAAGGGAGTTATCAAGGAAGAAGGCCCTACCAAATGCCTTACCAAAATAGGCCACAAGGAAGCTATCAACCTCAAGCTCAATTCAATGGCAATACATGGAGGAGACATGAGAACTTTTCATAGGCCAACCCTAGAGCCGCCGTCCAATTCCCTCCCGGATTTGATCCGGGTGCCAAAGCACCAAACAATGAAGGAAAGGCCACTACGGAGGAGCTCTTGGGGATGATAGTAAAGAGGTTGGAGGCGAACGATTCAAGGCTTGATGAGATTGGAAAGCAAATGGATACCTGTTGTAAGACTATAGAGCATCAAGTGGGGCAACTAGCTACTACGGTTGGTAAACTTTCTTCCACGGTGGATCACTTACAAAACAAAGGGAAGTATCCATCTACTACCGAGCCAAATCCTAAAAATTTTGTAGTGCTATCCAACTTAGAAGTGGTTCTAGCTATGAAGGCCCAAAAATGCCTAAGGAAGTGGATCATAAGAAAGAGGTGGTGAAAGAGGACAAAGCTAGTGGAGAGAGTGTGGATGTGGAAAAGAAAGAAAGTGAAGAGGTGAAAGCAAAATAAGGTTCCAAGAAAGATGCATGGGGAGTTCCTATGAAGGCTAATCCAGTTCCATTTCCTCAAAGACTTGGGAGGAAAAAGCTTGATGAAGAATTTGGTAAGTTTTTAGAAGTTTTCAAGAGTTTGCATGTTGATATCCCACTCTTAGATGCCCTTGAACAAATTCTTCACTACAAGAAGTTCTTGAGAGAGATCATGTCTAAGAAGAGGAGTTGGGATGAAAAGGGTATGCTTAAGCTAGTGGAGGAGTGCAAGGAGATCTTGGAGAGACACTTACCACAAAAGAGAAAGGATCTGGGGAGCTTCATTATCCCATGTGAGATAGGAGAGAATGTGAATATTCAAGGCTTGTGTAACTTAGGAGCAAGTATAAATGTCATGCCTTTGTCCGTGTTTGAGAAATTGGAGCTAGGAGAGGTGATTCCTACAAACATCAATCTTCAATTAGCGGATCAATCATATGCTCATCCTTATGGGATCATTGAAGATGTATTGTTAGGGGTTGGCAAGCTTATATTCCCGGTTGATTTCATTGTTCTTGACATGAAGGAGGAGCTTGAGGCACCGATCATACTTGGTCGACCTTTCCTTGCGGCGGGCAAAGCGATGATCAATGTTGAGAAAGGGGAGCTTAAGTTGAGCTCTAATGGAGAGGAAGTGACATTTACAAGAGTCCATGAGGAAGAGGTTGCTCAAAGCAAAGTGGAGAAGAAGACTTGTGGATACATAGAGATTATCGACTTATGCCCTTCCATTGAAAGGGAAGTTTCCACACCTACTACTTCTTCTATTCCTTTAGTTAATGAACATTTACTTCCCTCTTGTAAAATCATTTCTAATAAGTCTTGTGTTTCTTTGGATGCTTTTAGGAAGGAGAAAGCAATTTTGGAGCCCTTGCTTGACCCCGGTGATAAAGAGAAGGAAGAAGTTGAGAAGAATGTGATCAAACTTGAGCATAGCTCAAGTTTGGGGATGTTAGTTGAGAAAAGGACACCACTTGGGAAGAAGGAAGCAAGCTTTGAAGCAGGAGATCAAGTGGTGTGGAGTGAGTCCGATTGGAGCCGTCTCCTTGGTGTTGAAAGGCTTAAGGAGGTGTTAACCGTGAAGAAAATCAAGGAGGGAGGAAAGTTACTCCTAGAAGACAAGTGGGGATGTCTCTTTGCAAAAGATCACTTAGTGAGGCACAAGGATGATCTCCATTTTGTCGATGAAAGGAAAGTATGAACTCTTTGAGTTCCGTCCGCAAAGGACGTTAAACCTAGCGCTAGATGGGAGGCAACCCATCCTTTTATTGCTTTGGTGTGTTTGTTTTTGGTCATTGCTTGAGGAATATTGCTATGGATTGGTATTGCTCATGCTTAGGAAATTATGCTCTTTACTTTGGGAATAGATGATTGTGTTGAGCTTATTTGTGATATCATGTGGAGTTGCATATTTGTATCACTCTCATTCCAAACTTTGAATTCATATTTTCATTCAAGTTTGGGGGTGTTGATCATTGATGGTATAAATGCATCTCTTAGTGATGATTATTTTGATGATTTGTTTTGACCATTTGTAGGTATAATCACTACGTTGATTGAATCGAGGGACCAAAACGGTAATTTCTTACATATTTGGGTTCGTTAGGGCGTAGAGGTCATTTTTAGGAGTTTCGTGGGTCGGGTCGGGCCCGGAATTACCAAAATTTCCTGATCTCGACCTGTGGTCGAGGTTGCTTATTCCCAGCCGAGGGGTCAACACTTAATAAAATTGTCAAACTCTGCATATCCCTCGAGTCGAGGGTGAGAACTCGAGTTAAGGAGGCCAAATTTTCTCATCCCTCGAGTCGAGGCAGGCATAATTTCAAGAACCCTCGAGTCGAGGGCTGAGCCCCGACTTGAGGCTGGCGCTTTTCTTAAATACGCAGAACCGGTTTTCAAACAGCCCACGAGTCGAGGGTTTTTCAGTGATCCCCTTCATTCCCAAACAGTATTTCCGACCACCATAGCATCTTTTTACCGATCATATCTCATTTCATTCACATCATTCCACATACATTGCATCAAGTCTTGATTTTGAGGGTTTTGAGAGTGAAATTTGGGGATTTTGGTGAAATTGCTTTGGTGTCTTCCATTTCATTTCTAGGCCATAATTCTCAATCAAGGTATGTATTTCTTACTCCTTAAGTCTTGAGTTTCGTGTTTATTATTGATTATTTCATGGGTGTTAAGGATTTTGATAGATGTTTATTGAATTTGAATTCTCATTTGGGCATTTTATCGAACACTTTATATGCATTATTGGTATAAACGAATTGGAGACTTTTATGAGAGTATTTGGATTGATTGACGAGTTTAGGAGTATGCCTAGGAATGAATGTGATATATTGCTCATTTATTTGTGGAGTTTGGCTTGGAAAATTGATTTTTGGCATAATTGGGAAATTCCTAGTGATATTGTTGTGCTTATGTGGTCAAGTTGAGTATTGTGATGATAGAAGTGCATTATTGTTGATGGTTATTTATCAAAATACTTGCTACTTGGCTCATGATTTTTAGATATAATTTTTGAGCTTATTTGCATGATCTTTGGTGAGCATATTGTCTTAGTTAATTGTTGAGGCTATGCTAGTTAAGTATGCATATTGTTGAGATTGATTGGAGCACTTCGTTGATTTCATTATTTCATTGGCTATTTGACTATTTAACCATTTGATGAGGATTATTGCTTAGTCATTGGGGATTGTTGTTGTTGATTTGAGATTTTGATGATGGTTGTCTTGTTCATGGTTAGTTGGATATTCATCTTTGCCTCGCTTTTTTTATTTGTGGTGATTAATGGATGCCTTTGGGAATTTTTACATGAAAAATGTTTAGGGGAGTTGATGGCCATAACTATTTGGATGAGGAGATCCGAGAGGCGAGAGAGGGATATTCGGTTTGCTCATAAGGTGCCTTTGGATTTTGGGATTCCATGGGATGATGAGAAGTGGAGAAAGCATATTATTTTGTACGCTGAGCTCTATAACAAGGTAGTTAAGACCCGCCTTGTTGATATGGACTGCATGACATCCATGGGGATAGAGGAGGACATCCTCGTCTATTTGAGCAGATTGGCATGGGGGTTTCTTGATGCATAGGCCGAGGACTTATCCCGGACTTACTTTGGAGTTTCTCTGCACGGTCAGATTTGATAAGGCCAAGAAGGCCAAATTCCCTTGGGCCATCACTTTCGAGCTCATGGGTCATGAGTACACGTTGACCGTGGACGACGTCAACCAGATTATTGGAGCACCCATCGACCACGATCGATCACTCCTCAACATCCGAAAGGAGTATGATGCAAAGAAGTTTTGGAGGAGGATCTCGAGACTCCGGGCACCGAATCAGCCCCGGTTTATTCCGGGTAAATCAAAGAGCACCCACATCGGGAACACGTAGTTCGATACTTGGAGAAGATCTTAGCTAGCACTCTCTTCGCGAGATCGAGAAGGTGGAGCCGTGGTTTCGGGAGGAGCTATATGTGATCTGGTGCTTCCTACACGGGGTTAGATTCAACGCTACCGCCTACCTATGCTACTTGTTCGAGCTGGTCACGAGTACTAAGTTTAAGAAGATTCACTTTGGAGGCATGATTACGATGATCGCCGAGCACCTAGGCATTCCCACTCATAACCTCAAAGTAGTGGAGGGCCCCGATCTCATCATAGACATCATGCGGCGTATGAGGACACTTGACCGCATTGGTAGGACGTGGTGCTTTCGAACACTTGGGTGGCCGATTCCCTCTTCCCAACAAGAGGTTGACTACTATTTTTGTGCTCCAGCATTTGTGACGATTAATCTCCGCATGTGTTCACGCTGGCCACACCGAGGCGATAGACGCCTATACTCGAGAGCATGGAGATGTCCTCAAGGATGACGATGATGATGAGGAGGGTCGTGCTTTGGGTCCGAGGATGATGAAGGTGCCGATGAGGGAGCCGAGGCAGATGAAGGAGATGATGATGAGGATGATGAGGAGGAGGAGGCTCGGGACGAGTTGTCGGTACGAGATGGATGAGGACTATCAGCTGAGATTAACATGTATTGGCGAGGATGAGATGAGGAGTCGAGAGTACGAGGCTGGGAGCTCATCACGGAGGCCGTGGACTTTGACAGAGGATATGTGGGCCGATAGCCGGCGTATGCGAGATAGAGTGCGACCCGGCAAGACGAGTGTTATCGGATGATGGAGGAGTCTCATAGGTTCAATGAGGAGACGAGGAGGATGCGGGGAAGAGTCTCTCAAGACCCAAAGATGACATGTATGCACTCTGATTGGAGTGAATTGATGCATGTTTTTAGGGGTTATTTTAGTGCAAAAAGTGAGCTAAAGTGTTAGTTTTTGTGCCTAAAAGTGTAAAGTATCATTTATTTGCCTAACAAGTAGTACTTGTGAGTTTTTAATATTTTTTGTCCATTTTGCAGGTAATTCGGTGGAATTTTGTCAATCCGAGAATACCGGTGTGCTTAGAATGAAGAGACGATCATATCGGATGAAAACGGGATCGGGGCGAAGCCCCGCCGAGAAAAGTGCCCTGGACTCGAGCTATGGTCGAGGAGCAAGAGCCTCGAGTCGAGGCTGTGCTTAAAAGGACCAAAATTGAAGAAAGGCGAAGCCTCGACTCGAGGGCTGACCCTTGAGTCGAAGGAGAGGAAAAAGGCATGGGCGTCGAGTCGAGGCACGACCCTCGACTCGAGGGAGGTTTTTCAGAATTTCGTTATTTAAAGGGGCTGAGCAGAGCATATCGAGGAGAACTTTCAATATAGCGATTAAGAAGCGAGATTTGGGGCGATTTCTCGGGCCCCAAGCCATTTATCCCTTGTAGGTAGATTAGAGGTAGATTTAGATTTAGATTTCAATTGTTGTTGATTAGATTAGCCATAGATTAGCTTTTGATCATTGTTATTCCTTCAATTCAAGCTTGGATTTCATTTGGAGATTTGTATTGAGCACTCAAGCATTCCTATTTTGGTTGATTGAAGACCTATTGGTGATGTTCTTCCTCTCTTCTCTTCTCAATTTCTTAATTGTTGTGATTTGTTTTATGTTTCATCAATTCTATCTTCTTCCCATGGGTATTGTTTGTGGTACCATAGGCTAACTCTCTTGTGCTTGGGCTAATTGAAATTGATGATGATTTGATTGACTATGCTATGATTGTTGATGATTGGAGATCAATTGAGTAGATTGCTTACTAATTGTGATTCTCAATTGTGCTTCATGCATAATTATCTATTTAGATTAGTGTTTGATCACCCTAGCTATAGGCGAGAGGCTGCTAACGTGATCCGGGATTAATCGGGTTATAATTGTGTATGAATGCGTGGATTGGGTGCTTCGGAATCGAGAGATTAGTTGCACTATGGATACTCATATTAGTTTGTTTCCTAATTGTGATTCTTAATTGTGCTTTATGTAAAATTGTCTCTTTAGATTAATTATTGATCACCCAAGCAATAGGCGAGAGTTGAGCTAACGTAATAAGGTGTTGATCGGGTTACAATTTTGCATGATTGTATAAATTGGGAATTTCTACATTGAGAGATGGGAAAGACTAAGAATACTCACATTAGGCATTTTGATTTTAATGGAGTGATTAATTTCATGATGGTTTTATGCTTTCTATCTTAGTTGATTTGCGATTTGATTCAATTGTAGCTTGTTGATTGATGATTCATTGATGGATGTTAATCCTAGCACCTCTATTCCACCATTTATTGTTGTTTTTGTTCTTGCATCTCAAGTGTTCGATCATTTGTTTGCTTGTTTTAGTTGGTATTTTTGCAAGTGTTTGGTAGAGTTATTGTCATCCCTTGTTGCATCAATAGTCACTAAGAATTCGTATTTCTAGGGCCTTATGTGCATACTTTTTCCCTTGGGTTCGGTAATTTGCGATTGGTCTTAATACCGCTTACCGGAAATACTATTCCAATCAAATGGTGCCGTTGCCGGGAATTAGTTTTTGCGCCTTAAGTGAGACTTAGGAATTGTTTGAAGTGGCTACTTGTTGCCTTTGTATTTTTGTTTGTTTTGTTATTTTTGTTTGAATTTGATACTTTGCTATGTTGTCTAGATGGAAAGATACAACTCATACATGTGGAATCAAGAGTATTATCAAGATAGTAGGGTGTATTCTCCACACTTTGAAGGAGTTGGCTATGAGGATTGGAGGAACTATGAAGATAATTCTCAATTGTAACAAGTTCCTTCCAATTATGAAGATTGGAAGTGTGAAGAAATTTCTCCCCAACCTCAAGAGATGTTCCCATACTATGAGCCTTATGATCAAACATTCGATCCATGTGGATATGAATTTCAAGAAGAAGAGGCTTACTATGATGATAGGAGAAGCCATGAGTACGATTATCCAATACCACATGCTTCTCCTCAATTTGAAGAATGGGGACTCCATGATATGAGAGTCATATAGTTAGAGATGCTTGGATTTTTGTTGGAAAAATTTGAGGAAGATGATGCTAGATGTGATCAAATGCTTCCCTTGTACGAAGAAATGTATGAGACCAAAGCAATGGTTAATTCATGGATAGAGGGGAACATGGAGATCACCAAGCTCATTCCATGTTTATAAAATGTCAACTCAAAATTTCCCTACGCCAAGTAAAGAACATGACCATCATGGAGGATCAAAAAAGAAGGGGAGGAAGAAAGTGAAAGAGATGATGTAGAAAAGGGTCCAAGCAATGAGGATGAAGTAGAAAGCTTCCTTGTCAAAAATGAGGAAGAGGAGTGTCCATTGATGGACATGAGCTATAATGAGAAGGGAAATCTAGAAGCACCAAATGAAGCTTTGAAGATCGAAATGAGCATTTCTATACCGTCTAGCTCTTCAATTTGTGATTTAATTGAAATTGATGCTTCTAATGATTTGATTATGCCTCTTGTGAATTTTGACTATAGGGAAGAGTTGAAGAAACGCTTGGGCATCCTTGAAGGCAAAGAATGGAAAAGAAGGATGGCAAGAGAGAAAGGGGGACAACCATGGACATTAAGCATATCTATATGTGGTTGTTCTATCTATTCGGTGAACCTCCTAGATTTGAAGCACAAAGATCGAGATATTGTGGGAAGGAGGATCGCTACCCTTGGCCATTCCGATGAAGGACATGGAAGTAAAAGAATAAGTACTGGCAAAGGACAATAAAAATAGCGCTTGATGGGAGGCAACCCATCCTTTTTAATTGCTTTTGTGTGCTTTTGGTAGATTAGTGTCTTTGTTTTATTTTTGGGAAATTTGGCTAGCTACTTAATTGCTCATGCTTAGGAAGTTATGCTATTATGCTTTGGAATTCATATAGTCTTGAGCTTACTTGTTGATATCATTTTGAGTTGCATATTTGTAATACTCCCATTCCAAACTTGAATTCATATCTTCATTTAAGTTTGGGGGTGTTTGTCATTTATGGTATAATTGCATCTCTTGGTGACGAGTATTTGATGAATTGTTTTGGCCGTGTGTAGGTATACTCACTACTTGAATTGAAAAAGGATCGAAATTGCAAAGGAATCAAGGAATCGAGAAGAATGGAGAGCTTAAAAATTGGTGAAATTGAGCAAAAAGGAAGAGAACCCGGTCTTCTCGATTGAATGAGCGACCGGGCTTAAATCGAGGGACCAAAACGGTAATTTCTTGTATATTTTGGTTCGTTAGGGGCGTAGAGGTCATTTTTAGGAGTTTCGGGGGTCGGATCGGGCCCGAAAATCATCAAAAATTCCTGGACTCGACCAGTCGAGGTTGCACACCCCGGGTCGAGGTTCCAACACTTAGAAAAAAATTTGAAATCGGCACATCCCTCGACTCGAGGAGGAACCTCAGTCGAGGCCTTTGAAAAGACGGGGTTTCTCGAGTCAAGGCCTGACCCTCGACTCGAGGCTGGTGCTGTTTATAAATACGCAGATTCGGTTTTAACAGATCGACTCGAGGGTTTACCACATTTCACGATCCCCTTCATCCCAAACCTATATTTCCGGCCATCCGCTCACATTTTTACAGATCAAACATCATCATTTAACAACATTATCACACATATTGCATCAAAGTTAGGATTTTGAGGGATTTGTGAATTTAAATTGGGGATTTTGAGGATTATTGCGTGGGTCTTTGCAATTACACGTTTTTCAGCCAAATTCTCACACAAGGTATGTAATTTGTACTCCATTGGCTCTAAATTTCATAGTTGTGGGCGATTATTGCTTGGGTGTTAGGGATTATGCTAGAATTTCTTTGAATTTGAGTTTCATTTGGGCATTTTGTCAAACACCTTATTTGCATGATTGATTTTGATGAATTGAAGCCATGTTGAGAAAATTTGAATTGAATGATGAGTTTAGGAGCATGAATAGGATTGAATGTGATATCTTGCTCATTTATTTGTGGGAATTGGCTTGAAATGTGATTTTTGACATAATTTAGAAATCCTAGTGGAATTGTTGAGTCTATTTGGTCAAATTGAGTCTTGTGATGTTAGAAGTGTATTATGAGTTGATGGATAATTGTTTAATTACGTGCTAGTTGGTCTATGATTTTTGGGAAATGTATGGAGTTAAATTGCATGATTCTAAGTGAGTTTATTGTGTGTTGATAATTGATGAGGCCATTCTAGTCTAGTTGCATGATTTGGGGTTATTTGAACACTTCTATTGGTCATATTTGCTTAGTTGACTCATTGACCATTTGTTGAGGATTAGTTGCCTAGTCACTAGGGATTTTGTTGTTATTGGAGATATTCATGCTTGTTGACTCGTCCATGGTTAGATTGATATTTTGAGCTCGTATTTTATTCGTTAAGATTGATTTTTGCTCTTGGGATGTTTTGGGAACTATGTTTAGGGAGTAGATGGGCATAACTTCTTGGATGCGGATATCCGTGAAAGAGAGAAGGCCATCCGATTTACTCATAGGATGCCCGCTGAGCTCGGTATACGGTGGGACGATTACGAGATGGAGGAAGCATATTATTCTCTACGCCGAGCTGTACAAGAAGGTAGTCAAGACCCGCTTGGTGGATCATGATTGTATGACATCGATGGGTATCGAGGAGGACATTCCTCGTTTGTTTGAGTAGATCGGTATGGGGGTTTCTTGGCAAAGAGGCCTCGAGACTTATCTCGGACTCACTCTGGAGTTTACGTGCACCGTCAAGATTGATAAGGCCGGGAGGGCCAAATTTCCCAGGGTATTAGTACTTTTGAGCTTATGGGGCGTGAGTATTCGTTGACCATGGGCGAGGTCAACGAAATCATTGGAGCACCCACGAGACCCTAACGAGATCACTCCTCAATATGAGGAAAGAGTACAATGCCAAGAAGTTTTGGAGGCGAATTTTAGATTCGGGGGCTCCGAATCGGCTGAGTTCATTAGGGAAGTCAAAGAACACCCACATCTGGAACCCGGTGGTGAGATACTTAGAGAAGATTCTAGCGAGCACTATCTTCGCAAGATCGGAGGGAGGAGTTGTGGTGTCCGAGGAGTTATATGTTTTATGGTGCTTCCTACATGGAATTCGATTCAATCTGCCGCGTACCTCTGCTATCTTTTCGAGAGAGCCACGAGTACAAAGTTCAAGAAGATTAATTTTGGAGGCATGATCACGTTGATAGCCGAGCATCTCGGCATTCCCACGCACAATCCCGAGCTTTAGAGGGCCCCGATCTTACTACCGATACCATGCGGCGCATGAAGACGCTTGACCGCATTGATAGGACTTGGTGTCTCCAGCAGCATCATGGTGGTCGATTCCCTCTTCCGAATAAGAGGTTGACAACGGTGTTTGGATTTCTTTGCTTTCGTGACCATCAACCTCCGTATGTGGTCACAGCGTCATACTTTGAGGCAATAGACACCTACACTAGAGAGCACGGAGATGTCCTCCGAGATGAGGACGACGATGATGATGATGGTCGGTGAGTCGGGATCGATGAGGATGAGGCCGAGGGTGCCGCAGAGGAGCCGAGGCAGAGGCCGGAGACGATGAGGAGGATGAGTATGAGGAGCCGGAGCAGGAGGAGCTGCCGGTATAGACGGACAAAGATTATCAGCCGGAAATTAACATGTACCGGCAGGATGAGATGAGGAGTCGAGAGTATGAGGCGGGTAGTTCATCTCGAGGCCGTGGGTGTTGACCGAGGAGATGTGGGCCGATAGCCGAGAGGATGCAGATCGAGTGCACGACTCGCCAGGATGAGATGTATCGAATGTTAGAGGAGACGCATCGAGATGCGGCAGGACATGTATGCCCTCTTATAGCGGTTCAGCTCTTGGAACTTCGGGCCGGGCCACTACCCTCCTCCACCGCCGCCATCCGACTCTTAGGGCTATCCCCTATTCCTCATTCCCTCTCCTTAGTTTTTAAATTCTTGTCTTCTTGATGATATGTACTCTTAATGATGATTGTACTTTTTGAGGTGAACTTGATGATGTGATGATTTGGATTACTTGATGATTTTGATGATGATTTTTATTCTCTTGATCTTATTGAGCTTGATGGTTTATTGATGATTATACCTTGATGATTCTTTGGATTTCTTAGCCTTATGATTCCTTATTCTATGATTTTGAGCTTAATTGTGGGTTTATTGTCATATCTTTGAGTATCATTCATGTTGTAGTGAGTATGCTTGGGATTATGTACATGAGCACTTGTGTTGATTTGCAAGATATATTGAATTTTGATATGATCATGAGTTGATTTGTGGCTTGAAGCTAGTATGCTTGATTAATTATGTAAAGATGAATGTGATTGACAATGCTTGATTCATTGCTCAAATTTAAGCATGTGAGCTTTTGTGCCTTAATAATCGTACATCTTATACGGTTGAATGATTTCTTTGTGAGTGCATCATTCATGATTTGTATACTAGAACTTGCCACTAGACTTGTTGATATTGATCTTTGTGTGATGTCATTAGTGATAATAGGCCATGTTTGGATTGATGAGTCACTTAACCAAATTTTTTTCCCACAAAAACATTTGATTTCCTTAGTGAGCCATGTTGAGTCTAATATCCTTATTCTTTGGCAAGCCAAGTGAAATTGAAACCATTTGCCTATTTCTATGAGCCTTCTTGTCCTATGCTTAGTAGAGCTTGATTGTTGGCTAATGATGGTGAATTGATTGCTAAGAGTGGTGGAGAATGATGTGCTAAGTGATGATGCTTGAAAAAGAAGAAGAAAGGTTGATGAAAGAAAAAAATTGAATTGAAAAAAATGTGGGAAGTGGAAAAAGAGCAAGATTCAATTTTTGGAGCCTAAGTGAAAGAAAGCTCAAGTGAATTGTGGTGATTGAACTCTAATTGCTTGAAGGAGAGTTGATGAAAAGTTTGAAGAGATGTGTTTTGTATTGTGTAGCTTTCATTTCAAGCCTCTAGTAATTAGTCACTCTTATCCAAAAACATCCCACCTTTCCAAAGAGCCTACATTACAACCTAAAAGAAAGACCTCTTTGATTCTTGATTGATCACAATAGATTTTGATTGAGATTAAATCTTTTGGCAAGCATATGGTGTACTTATTTGTGAATTTGATGATTGAGTGCATTTATACCTTTAAACACTTGAGTGAAGAGTGAAATACTCCATGGAATGAGCAATGTATTAAGTGTTTGATTGAGCATTTATTTGAGCATGATTCATCTTAATTGCTAGTGGATAGTTGCATTGATACTTATGTTCATTGATGAGTTCGATTATCTTAATTATCTTCTAAGGTGCTATGTGACATAATTGCAATCAATTCACTCTTTCGTGCTTAGTTTCTACGTTGCTCGAGGACTAGCAACACTTCAAGTTTGGGGGTATAATTAGAGTGAATTGATGCATGTTTTTAGGGGTTATTTTAGTGCAAAAGTGAGCTAAAGTGTTAGTTTTTGTGCCTAAAAGTGTAAAGTATCATTTACTTGCCTAACAAGTAGTATTTGTGAGTTTTTAATGTTTTTCGTCCATTTTGCGAGTAATTCGGTGGAATTTTGCCAATCCGAAATCTTGGTGCGCTTAGAATGAAGAGACGATCAGATCAGGACGAAGCGGGGTCGAGGCCGAAGCTCCGCTCGAGAAAAGTGCCCTGGACTCGAGCTGGTCGAGGAGCAAGAGCCTCGAGTCGAGGGCTGTGCTTAAAAGGAACAAAATCGAAGAAAGGCGAAGCCTCGACTCGAGGTCCGACCCTCGAGTCAAGGGAGAGGAAAAGGCATGGGCCTCGAGTCGAGGCACGACCTCGACTCGAGGGGAAGGTTTTTCAGAATTTCGTTATTTAAAGGGGCTAAGCGAGCATATCGAGGAGAACTTTCAATATAGCGATTAAGAGCGGATTTGGGGCGATTTCTCGGGCCCCAAACCATTTCTCCCTTGTAGGTAGATTAGAGGTAGATTTAGATTTAGATTTCAATTGTTGTTGATTAGATTAGCCATAGATTAGCTTTTGATCATTGTTATTCCTTCAATTCAAGCTTGGATTTCTGATTGGAGTGAATTGATGCATGTTTTTAGGGCCTATTTTAGTGCAAAAGTGAGCTAAAGTGTTAGTTTTTGTGCCTAAATGTGAAAAGTATCACTCTTTTGCCTAAAAAGTATTATTTGTGAGATTTTGATGTTTTTCGTCCATTTTGCAGGTAATTCGGTGGAATTTTGCCAAACCGAGAGTACCATTAGGCTTAGAATGAAGAGACGATCATACGGGATGAAAGCGAGGTCGGGACCGAAGCCCCGTGCGAGAAAAGTGCCTGGACTCGAGCTGCAGTCGAGGACCATGAGCCTCGAGTCGACGGCTATGCGAAAGGACCAAAATCAAAAGAAAGGCAGCAGCCTCGACTCGAGGCATGACCCTCGAGTCGAGGGAGGAGAATTTTGCGAAGCCTCGAGTCGAGGCCTGACCCTCGACTCGAAGGGAGGTTTTTCCAAAAATTCGGTATTTAAAGAAATTTGGTGAGCATTTCGGGAGAGGAGTTCATAATAGCAGTTAGTAGCGGTTTTGGGGCAATTTCTCAGGCCCCAAGCCAATTTCCATCTTAGTTAGAGTAGATTGGTAGATTTAGACTTAGATTTCATTTGTTGTTGCAAGATTAGCCATAGATTAGCATTTGATCATTGTAATTCCATTCAATTCAAGCTTGTAATTCATTTGGAGATTGGTGTTGAAGACTCAAGCATTCCGATTTTGGTTGATTGAAGATCAATTGGTGATGTTTTTCCTCTTTTGTCTCTTTAATTTCTTAATCGTTGTGATTTGCTTTGTGTTTGATAAATTCTATCTTCTTCCCATGGGTATTGTTTGTGGTACCATGGGCTAAATCTCTTGTGCTTGGGTTAATTGAAATTGATGATGAATTGATTGATGATGTTATAATTGTTGATGATTGGAGATCAATTGAGTAGATTGCTTACTAATTGTGATTCTCATTTGTGTTTCATGCATAATTATCTCTTTAGATTAGTGTTTGATCACCCTAGCTATAGATGAGAGTTGCGCTAACGTGATCCAGGATTAATCGGGTGATAATTGTGTATGAATGTGTGGATTGGGTGCTTCGGAATCGAGAGATTAGTTGCACTAAGGATACTCACATTAGTTTGTTTCCTAATTGTGATTCTTAATTGTGCTTTGTGTAAAATTGTCTCTTTAGATTAATGGTTAATCACCCTAGCAATAGGCAGAGTTGAGCTAACGTGATTAGGTGTTAATCGAGTTTCAATTTTGCATGATTGTATGAATTGGGGATTTCTACATTGAGAGATGGGAAAGACTAAGGATACTCACATTAGGCATTGTGATTTTAATGGAGTGATTAATTTCATGATGGTTTATGTTTTCTATCTTAATTGATTTGCAATTTGATGCAATTGTAGCTTGTTGATTGATGATTCCTTGATGGATGTTAGCCCTAGCACCTCTATCCCTCCATTTATTGTTGTTTTTGTTATCGCATTCTTAGTGTTCGATCATTTGTTCGCTTGTTGTTATTTTGTATTTTTGCAAGTGTTTTGTCGTTTTTATTCCAAACCATTGTTGCAACTCTAGTCACTAAAAACTTCGTATTTCTAGGGCCTCATGTGCATATTTTTTCCCTTGGGTTCGATATTTTGCGATTGGTCTTAAAAGCTCTTGCCCTATACACTCCAATCAAATGGCGCCCGTTGCGGGATTTACTTTTGCGCTTTAAGTGAGACATAGGGATTGTTTGAAGTGACTACTTGTTGCCTTTGTGTTTGTGTTTGTTTTGTTATTTTTGTTTGAATTTGATACTTTGCTATCTTGTCTAGATGGAAGGATACAACTCATATGCATGGAATCAATATCATTATCAAGAGAGCATAGTGTATTCTCCACATTTTGAAGATTTTGGATGCAATAATTGGAGGAACTATGAAGATACTTCTCATTTGCAATAAGTTCCATCCAATTATGAAGATTGGAGATATGAAGAAATTCCTCCCCAACCTCAAGAGATGTTTCCATACTATGAGCCTTATGATCAAACATTCGATCCATGTTGTGAATCGAATTGCAAGGAGCATCGGGAGGTTATTACAATGATGATAGGAGAAGCCATGAGTTTGATCATTCATTGCCACAAGCTTCTCCTCAATTTGAAGAATGGGGACTCCATGATATGAGAGCCATATTGCAAGAGATGCTTAGATTTTTGTTGGAAAAATTTGAGGAAGATGATGCTAGATGTGACCAAATGCTTCCCTTGTATGAAGAAATGTATGAGACCAAAGAAAAGGTCAATTCATGGATAGAGGGGAACATGGAGATCACCGGAGTGCATTTCATGTTTATCAAGAGTCAACTCAAAGATTTCCTACGCCAAGTAAAAACATGACTATCATGGAGAGTCAAGAAGAAGAAGGGGAGGAGAAAATACAAGAGAAGAAGATGTAGAAAAGAGTCCAAGCAATGAGGATGAAAGGAAGAATTTTCTTGTCAAAAATGAGGAAGAGGAGTGTCCATTAATGGACATGAGCTATAATGAGAAAGAAAATCTAGAAGCACCTAAGGAGGCATTGAAGATTGAAATGAGCATTTCTATACCCTCTAACTCTTCAATTTGTGATTTAATTGAAATTGATGCTTCTAATGATTTAATTTTGCCTCTTGTGAATTTTGACTATAGGAAAGAATTAAAGAAACGCTTGGGCATCCTTGAAGAAAAAGAATGGAAGAGGAGGATGGCAAGAGAGAAAGGGGGACAATCATGGACACTTTGCATATCTATAGGTGGTTGTCCTATCTATTCGGTGAACCTCCTAGATTTTGAAGCACAAAGATCGAGATACAATGGGAAGGAGGATCGCTACCCTTGGCCATTCCGATGAAGGATGTGGACGTGAAAAATAAGTCCGGCATAGGACAATAAAAATAGCGCTTGATGGGAGGCAACCCATCCTTTTTATTTCCTTGCTTTCGTGTTTTTTTGGTAGATTAGTATTTTTGTTTGTTTTGGGAGATTTGGCTTGCTACTTAA
The DNA here is from genome assembly GCA_030762865.1 of Paraleonurus japonicus. NCBI lineage: Eukaryota > Viridiplantae > Streptophyta > Magnoliopsida > Lamiales > Lamiaceae > Paraleonurus > Paraleonurus japonicus. The sequence goes on from CM061054.1 coordinate 31,000,370, forward strand.
TTGCCGATGCTTAGGAAATTATGCTCTATGCTTTGGGATTCATATAGTGTTGAGCTTGCTTGTTAATATCATTTAGAGTTGCATATTTTTCTCACTCTCATTCAAACTTTGAATTCATGCTATCATTCAAGTTTGGGGGTGTTGATCGTTTGTTGTTGAAATGCATCTCTTAGTGGTAATTAATTGATGTGTCTTATGCCCAATTGTAGGTACACTCACTACACTATTGGGAAGTGATTGAAATTGCAAGGAAATGCAAGATCAAGTGGAAAGTGCATAAAAGCATGATGAGACCTACATGTTTGAAGAAAGATGGAGTTTAAGGGCTTATTGGTACAACACTTCCTTTCAAACTTAGACTTGTCTAAGTTTGGGGAAATGTTTCTCTTCCCTTTGCCTATTTTTTATACTATTTTATGATTATGGGTTTGTTGAGCTTATTGCTTATTGATGATTATGCTATATTTGTATCTTGTATTTCTTGCATACTGATTGGAGTGAATTGATACATGTTTTTAGGGCTATTTTTAGTGCAAAAGTGAGCTTAAGTGTTAGTTTTGTGCCTAAATGTGAAAAGTATCACTCTTTTGCCTAAAAAGTATTATTTGTGAGATTTTGATGTTTTCCATCCATTTTGCAGGTAATTCGGTGGATTTTTGCCAAACCAAGAGTACCATTAGGCTTAGAATGAAGAGACGGACATCCGGACGAAAACAGGTCGGGGCCGAAGCCCCGTGCGAAAAAATGCCACGGACTCGAGCTCGATCGAGGAGCAAGAGCCTCGAGTCGAGGGCTATGCGAAAAGGATAAAAACGGAAAATGGCAGCAGTCTCGACTCGAGGCATGACCCTCGAGTCGAGGAGGTGAAAAAGGCAGGGACCTCGAGTCGAGGCCTGACCCTCGACTCGAGGGGGTAGTTTTCAGAAATTTTTGTATTTAAAGAGGAGAAGCGGGGCATTTCGAGATAACTTGAAGAGGAGTTCATAGTAGCGATTAGTAAGCGGTTTTGGGGCAATTTCTCGTGCCCCAAGCCAATTTCTTTCTTAGATTAGAGTAGAAGTTAGATTTAGGATTAGATTTCCATTGATTGTTGGTAGATTAGACATAGATTAGCATTTGATCATTGTTATCCTTTCAATTCAAGCTTGTAATTCATTTGGAGATTGGTGTTGAAGACTCAAGCATTCCTATTTTTGTTGATTGAAGATCATTTGGTGATGTTTTTCCTCTCTTGTCTCTTATTTTCTTAATTGTTGTGATTTGCTTTATGTTTGTTCAATTCTATCTTCTCCCCATGGGTATTGTTTGTGGTACCATGGGCTAAATCTCTCTTGTGCTTGGGTTAATTGAAATTGATGATGAATTGATTGATGATGCTATAATTGTTGATGATTGGAGATCAATTGAGTAGATTGCTTACTAATTGTGATTCTCATTTGTGCTTCATGCATAATTATCTCTTTAGATTAGTGTTTGATCACCCTAGCTATAGACGAGTTGCGCTAACGTGATCCGGTATTAATCGGTTGATAATTGTGTATGAATGTGTGGATTGGGTGCTTCGGAATCGAGAGATTAGTTGCACTAAGGATACTCACATTAGTTTTCTACCTAATTGTGATTCTTAATTGTGCTTTGTGTAAAATTGTTGCTTTTGATTAATGGTTGATCACCCTAGCAATAGGCGAGAGTTGAGCTAACGTGATTAGGTGTTAATCGAGTTTCAATTTTGCATGATTGTATGAATTGGGGATTTCTACATTGAGAGATGGGAAAGACTAAGGATACTCACATTAGGCATTGTGATTTTAATGGAGTGATTAATTTCATGATGGTTTGTGCTTTCTATCTTAGTTGATTTGAAATTTGATTCAATTGTAGCTTGTTGATTGATGATTCATTGATGGATGTTAATCCTAGCACCTCTATCCCACCATTTATTGTTGTTTTTGTTCTCGCATTCTAAGTGTTTGATCATTTGCTTGCTCCTTGTTGTTTTGTATTTTTGCTTGTGTTTTTGTTGTTTTTGTACCAAACCATTGTTGCAACTCTAGTCACTAAGAACTTGTATTCCTAGGGCCTCATGTGCATACTTTTTCCCTTGGGTTCGATATTTTGTTGATTGGTCTTAATAACTCTTACCCTATACACTCCAATCAAATGGCGCCGTTGCGGGAATTAGTTTTGCGCCTTAAGTGAGACCTAGGAATTGTTTGAAGTGACGACTTGTTGCCTTTGTGTTTGTTTTGTTACTTTTGTTTGAATTTGATACTTTGAAATCTTGTCTAGATGGAAGGATACAACTCATACTTGTGGAATCAAGAATATTATCAAGATAGTAGGGTGTATTTTCCACATTTTGAAGAATTGAGCTACAATGATTGGAGGAACTATGAAGATAATTCTCAATGGCAACAAGTTCCATCCAATTATGAAGATTGGATAAGTGAAGAAATTTCTCCCCCACCTCAAGAGATGTTCCCATACTATGAGCCTTATGATCAAGCATGCAATCAAGATTGGGGATTCGAATTTCAAGGGGCATCGGAAGAGGAAGATTATTATGATGATATGAGGAGCTATGAGAAGGACTATCCAATGCCACAAGCTTCTCCTAAAATTGAAGAATGGGGACTCTATGATATGAGAGCTATATTGCAAGAGATGCTTGGATTTTTGTTGGAAAAATTTGAGGAAGATGATGCTAGATGTGATCATATGCTTCCCTTGTATGAAGAAATGTATGAGACCAAAGAAAAGGTAAATTCATGGATAGAGGGAACATGGAGATCACCGGAGTGCATTTCACGTTTATTAAGTGTCAACTCAAAGATTTCCTACGCCAAGTAAAGAACTTGAAAATCATGGAAAGTCAAGAAGAAGAAGGGGAGGAAGAAAATGAAAGAAGAAATGTAGTAGAGGGTCCAAGCAATGAGGATGAAAGGAAGAAATCTCTTGTCAAAAGTGAGGAAGAGGAGTGTCCATTGATGGACATGAGTTATAATGATGAAGAAAATCAAAGAGCATCGAATGAAGCTTTGAAGATCGAAATGAGCATTTCTATACTCTCTAACTCTTCAAATTTTGATTTTATTGAAAATGATGCTTCTAATGATGTAATCTTGCCTCTTGTGAATTTTGACTATAGGGAAGAATTAAAGAAACGCTTGGGCATTCTCGAAGAAAAAGAATGGAAGAGGAGGATGGCAAGAGAAAAAAGGGGACAACCATGGACACTTTGCATTTCTATAGGTGGTTGTCCTATCTATTCGGTGAACCTCCTAGACCTTGAAGCACAAAGATCGAGATATAATGGGAAGGAGGATCGCTACCCTTGGCCATTCCGATGAAGGATTTTGGATGTGAAGAATAAGTCCGGCAAAGGACACTAAAAATAGCGCTTGATGGGAGGCAACCCATCCTTTTTATTTGTTCTTTTTGGTGCTTTTGGTAGAATAGTGTTTTTGTTTTTAGGAGATTTGGCTTGCTACTTAATTGCTTATTCTTGGTACATGACGCTCTATGCTTTGAGATTCATATATTGTTGTGCTTTATTGTTGATATCATTAGGAGTTGCATATATTTGGAGCCAAACTTGAATGCATGACTTCATTCAAGTTTGGGGTGTGTGTCATTTAGGGTAGAAATGCATCTCTTAGTGATGATTATTTTGATGAATTGTTTTGCCCGTGTGTAGGTATACTCACTACGAGGATTGGAAAGGATCGAATTTGCAAAGGAATTGAGGAATCGAGAAGGAAAGGAGAGCTTAAAAGTTGGTGAAAATGAGCAAAAGGAAGAGAACCCGGTCTCCTCGATCGAATGAGCGACCGGGCTTAAATCGAGGACCAAAACGGTAATTTCTTGCATATTTGGGTTCGTTAGGGGTATAAAGGTCATTTTAGGAGTTTCGGGGTCGGGTCGGGCCGGGAATCGTCAAAAATTCCTGGACTCGACCCGAGGGTCGAGAGTGCATGGACCCCGGGTCGAGGGTTTTACACTTAGTCAAAAATTCAGAATTTGACACATCCCTCGAGTCGAGGGTACCACCTCGAGTCGAGGAGCTGGTTTTGCATATCCCGGAGTCGTGCGTGAGACCTCGAGTCGAGGCCCTCGAATTTTGGATCCCTCGAGTCGAGGCCTGACCCACGACTCGAGGCGCGTGTTATTTTTAAATACGCGGCAGAACACGAGAACCCGACTCGAGGGTTTTGAGAAGCCGTTCGATTTCGTTCCCAGCCATTTCCGGCGATTTCACGTCGTTTCCACCGTACAATCATCATCATTTCACCACATATTCATTACATTGCATCAAGATAGGATTTTGAGGGTTTGAGTTGAGTTAATTTGGGGCTTTTGGGTATATTTGATTGGGTGTCTCTATTGTTCGTTTTGGGATAAATTCACAAACAAGGTACGTAATTTCTACTCTTCTTGGCTTCAATTTCATTGTTATATTGTAATATTTGAATGGGTGTTATGATTTGAGATAAAATTCTTGAATTTGGAATTTCATGTGGACATTTTGACAAACACCTTCTATGCATGATTATTTTGGATGATTTGGAGCCTTGTATGAGTATATTTGAATTGTTTGATGAGGCTAGGAGCATGTTTAGGATTGAAAATGATATTGTGCTCGTTTATTTGAGAATTGGGATTGGAATTGTAAAGGATGGCATCTGTAGGAATTCCTAGTATAATTGTTGGGATCATTTGGTCAAGTTGAATTATGGTGTTGATAGAAGTGTATGATTTGTTGATGCATAATTGTTGAATTACTTGCTAATTGGCTTATGATTTTTTTTTTTTTGGGACTTTATTGAGCTTAATTGAATGATTATTTGTGAGCTTACTTGTGAATTAATTGTGGGGCCATGTTAGTAAGTATATGCATGTTTTAGGATTATTTTGAGCACTTCTATTGGATATATGTGTTTAGTTGACTCATTGACCATTGTTGAGGCTTAGTTGCTAGTTACTAGGGATTTTGTTCATTTGAGATGATTATTGATCGTTGACTCGTTCATGGTATGATTGATGTTTTTCTCGAGCTCGTATTGTATTTGTTGGTATTAATTTTTGCTTTTGGGAATGTTTTGCAGGAACAATGTCTAGAGGGCGACAGGACATAACCTTTACGAGGCGGAGATTCGTGAGAAAGAAGCTGCTATCCGACGTGCACACAGGACACCCGCCGAGCTCGGAATTCAGTGGGATGATCACCGGTGGAGGACTCATATTGAGTTATATTCTAAGCTCTATAACCGGGTGGTCAAGGCGAGATTAGTGGACCAAGATTGCATGATATCGATGGGGATTGAGGAGGATATTCCTCGCCTATTTGAGCAAGTTGGGATGGGGAGTTTCTTGATGAAGAGGCCTCGGACGTATATCGGACTCACTCTCGAGTTCCTATGCACGGTGAGAGTTGATAAGGCCAGGAGGGCCAAATTCCCGAGGAGTATTACATTTGAGCTCATGGGGTATGAGTACTCGTTGACTACGGGCGAGGTCAACGAGATTATTGGAGCACCTACGAGACCCAGGCCGATCACTTTGTTGAACATCGGGAAGGAGTATAATGCTAAGCGGTTTTGGAGGAGGATTTCGATTCGGGGCTCCTAATCAGCCCGATTTTGTTCCGGGAAGTCTAAGAGCACACATATCCGGAACCCGGTCATCCGATATCTTGAGAAGATTCTCGCGGGTACCATATTCGCGAGATCGGAGGGAGGAGCCGTGGTTTCCGAGGAGCTGTACGTCATTTGGTGTTTCTTACATGGAGTCGATTTAATGCCGCCGCCTATCTGTGCTATTTATTTGAGAGAGCCACTAGCACGAAGTTCAAGAAGATTAACCCGGTGGCATGATTACTTTGATCGCTGAGCATTTTGGGATTCCGACGCATAACCTCGGAGCGGTGGAGGGCCCTGACCTTACTCTTGATACGATGCGGCGCATGAGGACGCTAGACCGCATCGGTAGGACGTGGTGCCTACAAAGCATCATGGTGGCTGATTCCCTCTTCCTAATAAGAGGTTGACGGCAGTTTTCGGATCTCGAGCCTTTGTGACTATCAACTTGCGTATGTGGTCACGGCGTCATACCGAGGCGATCGACGCTTACACTAGAGAGCATGGGGATGTGCTTAGGGAGGTTGATGATGACGATGGAGGTCGGCAATCGGGTTGATGATGATCGGGGTGATGAAGCGCAGAGGGAGCAGAGGTAGAGATCGGAGATTATGATTCCGAGGATGAGGATGATGAGGAGCCGGAGCAAGAGGAGCCGCCAAGTACAGATGGGCGAGATTACCAGCCCGAGAGATTAACATGTACTGGCGGACGAGATGAGGAGTAGAGAGTACGAGGCGGGGAGTTCATCTCGAGAGACCGTGGGTTACGACGGAGGAGATGTGGGCGAGACAGTCGGAGGATGCGGGAGGAGTCTCACGAAGACTCGGCGCATGACATGTATGCACTCCTTCAGCAGATGAGCTCGTGGAACTTCGGGCGAGGACACTACCCTCCTCCACCGCCGCCGTCCGACTATTAGGGCTATCCCCTATTCCTCATTCCCTCTTCTTGTTGTTCTTTAGATTTTGATATTCTTGTTTTCCGTTGTACTTTTGATGATGCTTATACTCTTGACTTGATGATTGTTATGATTGGTTTTGGATTTTGGATGATTTTATTGATGGTGGTTATTATCTTGATCTTATTGAGTTTGATGGTCTATTGATGATTATTCTTTGATGATTTCTTTGGATTCCTTATTCCTAGGCTTTTTGAGCTTCATTTGTCTTGAGCTTAGTAGTGGATTAATTGACATATTTTTGAGTATCATCTTGATATAGTGAGTATGCTTGAGGTTATGTACATGAGCATTTGTGCTTGAGTTGTGAGATTATTGGATTTGGATATGATCATAAGTAGATGTGTAGCTTGATGCTAGTTGCTTGATTAATTATGTGAAGATGAATGTGATTGAAAATTCTTGATTCATTGCTCAAGTTAAGCCCGTGAGTTTTGTGCCTTAATAATCGTACATCTTATACGGTTGATTTGATTCCTTTGTGAGTGCATCGTTCATGATTTGTATGCTAGAACTTGCCACTTAACTTGTGGATATTGATCTTTGTGAGATTTCATTAAAATGATAAGAGGCCATGTTTGTAATGATGAGTCACTTAGCCAAATACTATCCTACCAAATATATTTGATTTCCTTAGTGAGCCATGTTGAGCCTATTATCCGTATTCTTTGGCGAGCCAAGTGAAATTGAAACCATTTAGCCTATTTTGATGAGCCTTTATTGTCCTATGATTAGTTGAGCTTGAATGTTGGCTAATGATGGTGATTTGATTGCTAAGTGTGGGAAGATGATGAGCAAAGTGATGAATGAAGCATAAAAGAAAAGAAAGGTTGTGAAAGATTGAATTGTGAAGAAAGATGAATGAAATAAAATGATTCAATTTGTGAGCTTTAAAAAGAGAAAGCTCAAGTTAATGGTGGATTGATCATTGAAGTTCAAAAGGAAGAGTGTTGCTAGATGAAAGTGAAGAGATGTGCATTGTATTGATTAGTTTACATTCAAGTCTCTACTACTTAGTCACTCTTATCTAAAAACATCCCACCTTTCCAAAGAGCCTACATTACAACCTAGAAGAAAGACCTCTTTGATTCTTGATTGATCACAAATGATTTTGATTGAGATTAAGTCTTGTGGCAAGCATATGGTGTACTTATTTGTGAAGTTGATGATTGAGTGCTTTAAACCTTGATACACTTGAGTGAAGAGTGAAACACTCCATGGAAGAAGCAATGAATTAAGTAATTGATTGAGCATTTATTTGAGCATGATTCATTTTGTTTGCTAGTGGATAGTTGCATTGATACGCATGATCATTGATGAGTCCGATTGTCTTATATTTCGTCTATAGTGCCATGTGACATAATCACAATCAATTCACTCCTTTGTTCTTAGTTTCTACGTTGCTCGAGGACGAGCAACAATTCAAGTTTGGGGGTATGATTGGAGTGAATTGATACATGTTTTTAGGGCTATTTTTAGTGCAAAAGTGAGCTTAAGTGTTAGTTTTTGTGCCTAAATGTGAAAAGTATCACTCTTTTGCCTAAAAAGTATTATTTGTGAGATTTTGATGTTTTCCGTCCATTTTGCAGGTAATTCGGTGGATTTTTGCCAAACCAAGAGTACCATTAGGCTTAGAATGAAGAGACGGACATCCGGGACGAAAATAGGGGTCGGGGCCGAAGCCCCGTGCGAGAAAATGCCACTGGACTCGAGCTCGATCGAGGAGCAAGAGCCTCGAGTCGAGGCTATGCGAGAAAAGGATAAAAACGGAAAATGGCAGCAGTCTCGACTCGAGGCATGACCCTCGAGTCGAGGGAGGTGAAAAGGCAGGGACCTCGAGTCGAGGCCTGACCCTCGACTCGAGGGGTAGTTTTCCAGAATTTTTGTATTTAAAGAGGAGAAGCGGGGCATTTCGAGAGATAACTTGAAGAGGAGTTCATAGTAGCTTGATTAGTAGCGGTTTTGGGGCAATTTCTCAGGCCCCAAGCCAATTTCTTTCTTAGATTAGAGTAGAAGTTAGATTTAGGATTAGATTTCCATTGATTGTTGGTAGATTAGACATAGATTAGCATTTGATCATTGTTATCCTTTCAATTCAAGCTTGTAATTCATTTGGAGATTGGTGTTGAAGACTCAAGCATTCCTATTTTTGTTGATTGAAGATCATTTGGTGATGTTTTTCCTCTCTTGTCTCTTATTTTCTTAATTGTTGTGATTTGCTTTATGTTTGTTCAATTCTATCTTCTCCCCATGGGTATTGTTTGTGGTACCATGGGCTAAATCTCTCTTGTGCTTGGGTTAATTGAAATTGATGATGAATTGATTGATGATGCTATAATTGTTGATGATTGGAGATCAATTGAGTAGATTGCTTACTAATTGTGATTCTCATTTGTGCTTCATGCATAATTATCTCTTTAGATTAGTGTTTGATCACCCTAGCTATAGGCGAGAGTTGCGCTAACGTGATCCGGTATTAATCGGTTGATAATTGTGTATGAATGTGTGGATTGGGTGCTTGAATCGAGAGATTAGTTGCACTAAGGATACTCACATTAGTTTTCTACCTAATTGTGATTCTTAATTGTGCTTTGTGTAAAATTGTTGCTTTTGATTAATGGTTGATCACCCTAGCAATAGGCGAGAGTTGAGCTAACGTGATTAGGTGTTAATCGAGTTTCAATTTTGCATGATTGTATGAATTGGGGATTTCTACATTGAGAGATGGGAAAGACTAAGGATACTCACATTAGGCATTGTGATTTTAATGGAGTGATTAATTTCATGATGGTTTGTGCTTTCTATCTTAGTTGATTTGAAATTTGATTCAATTGTAGCTTGTTGATTGATGATTCATTGATGGATGTTAATCCTAGCACCTCTATCCCACCATTTATTGTTGTTTTTGTTCTCGCATTCTAAGTGTTTGATCATTTGCTTGCTCCTTGTTGTTTTGTATTTTTGCTTGTGTTTTTGTTGTTTTTGTACCAAACCATTGTTGCAACTCTAGTCACTAAGAACTTGTATTCCTAGGGCCTCATGTGCATACTTTTTCCCTTGGGTTCGATATTTTGTTGATTGGTCTTAATAACTCTTACCCTATACACTCCAATCACATACATTTGTGAGCTAGATTTATTTTAAGCTTTATTGTGGATTTCTTGTTATATATTTGAGTATCATTTTTGATGTAGTGAGTATGCTTGGATTTATGTACATGAGCACTTGTGCTTGATTTGCAAGATATAATTGGATTTTGATTTGATCATGAGTTGATGTGTAGCTTGAAGCTAGCTTGCTTGATGATTGTGTAAAGATGGATGTGATTGATGATGCTTGATTCATTGCTCAATTTAAGCCCGTGAGCTTTTGTGCCTTAATGATCGTACATTTTATACGGTTGACATATTTCTTTGAGAGTGCATCATTCATGATTTGTATGCTAGAACTTGCCACTAGACTTGTTGATATTGATCTTTGTGTGATGTTTTGAAAGTGATAAGAGGCCATGTTTGATATGATGAGTTACTTTGCCAAATTTTTCCCACCAAATACATTTGATTTCCTTAGTAAGCCATGTTGAGCCTTATGATCCTTATTCTTTGGCAAGCCAAGTGAAATTGAAACCATTTTAGCCTATTTTTATGAGCGTTTCTTGTCCTATATTTAGTTGAGCTTGAATGTTGGCTAATGATGGTGATTTGATTGCTAAGTGTGGGAAGATGATGAGCTAAGTGATGAATGAAGCATAAAAGAAAAGAAAGGTTGTGAAAAAAATTGAATTGTGAAGAAAAACATGAAGTGAAGAAAAATTCAATTTGTGAGCTTAAAAAGAGAAAGCTCAAGTGAATGGTGGATTGATCATTGAAGTTCAAAAAGAAGAGTGTGCTTGATGAAAAGAGAAGAGATGTGTATTGTATTGATTAGCTTACATTTAAGTCTCTACTACTTAGTCACTCTTATCCATAACCATCCCACCTTTCCAAAGAGCCTACATTACAACCTAAGAGAAAGACCTCTTTGATTCTTAATTGATCATAATTGATTTGGATTGAGATTAAGTCTTTTGGTAAGCATATGGTGTACTTATTTGTGAATTTGATGATTGAGTGCCTCATACCTTGATACACATGAGTGAAGAGTGAAACACTCCATGGAAAGAGCAATGTGTTGAGTATTTGATTGAGCATTTGTTTGAGCATGATCTATCTTGATGGCTAGTGGATAGTTGCATTGATACTTATGATCATTGATGAGTTCGATTGTCTTATATTTCATCTATAGTGCCATGTGACATAATTGCAATCAATCCACTCATTTGTTCTTAGTTTCTACGTTGCTCGAGGACGAGCAACAATTCATGTTTGGGGTATGATTGGAGTGAATTGATGCATGTTTTTAGGGCCTATTTTAGTGCAAAAAGTGAGCTAAAGTGTTAGTTTTTGTGCCTAAATGTGAAAAGTATCACTCTTTTGCCTAAAAGTATTATTTGTGAGATTTTGATGTTTTTCGTCCATTTTGCAGTAATTCGGTGGAATTTTACCAAACCGAGAGTACCATTAGGCTTAGAATGAAGAGACGATCATACGGGACGAAATGGGGTCGGGGCCGAAGCCCCGCGGGAGAAAAGTGCCTGAACTCGAGCTGCAGTCGAGGACCATGAGCCTCGAGTCGGGGCTATGCGAAAGGACCAAAATCGAAAGAAAGGCGGCGGCCTCGACTCGAGGCATGACCCTCGAGTCGAGGGAGGAGAATTTTGCAGAAGCCTCGAGTCGAGGCCTGACCCTCGACTCGAGGGGAGGTTTTTCCAAAAATTCGGTATTTAAAGAAATGAGTGAGCATTTCGGGAGAAGAGTTCATAATAGCAGTTAGTAGCGATTTTGGGGCAATTTCTCAGGCCCCAAGCCAATTTCCATCTTAGTTATGGTAGATTTAGACTTAGATTTCATTTGTTGTTGCTAGATTAGCCATAGATTAGCATTTGATCATTGTAATTCCATTCAATTCAAGCTTGTAATTCATTTGGAGATTGGTGTTGAAGACTCAAGCATTCCTATTTTTGTTGATTGAAGATCAATTGGTGATGTTTTTCCTCTTTTGTCTCTTTAATTTCTTAATTGTTGTGATTTGCTTTGTGTTTGATAAATTCTATCTTCTTCCCATGGGTATTGTTTGTGGTACCATGGGCTAAATCTCTTGTGCTTGGGTTAATTGAAATTGATGATGAATTGATTGATGATGTTATAATTGTTGATGATTGGAGATCAATTGAGTAGATTGCTTACTAATTGTGATTCTCATTTGTGCTTCATGCATAATTATCTCTTTAGATTAGTGTTTGATCACCCTAGCTATAGACGAGAGTTGTGCTAATGTGATCCGGGATTAATCGGGTGATAATTGTGTATGAATGTGTGGATTGGGTGCTTCGGAATCGAGAGATTAGTTGCACTAAGGATACTCACATTAGTTTGTTTCCTAATTGTGATTCTTAATTGTGCTTTGTGTAAAATTGTCTCTTTAGATTAATGGTTAATCACCCTAGCAATATGCGAGAGTTGAGCTAACGTGATTAGGTGTTAATCGAGTTTCAATTTTTCATGATTGTATGAATTGGAGATTTCTACAATGAGAGATGGGAAAGACTAAGGATACTCACATTAGGCATTGTGATTTTAATGGAGTGATTAATTTCATTATGGTTTATGCTTTCTATCTTAATTGATTTGCAATTTGATGCAATTGTAGCTTGTTGATTGATGATTCTTTGATGGATGTTAGCCCTAGCACCTCTATCCCTCCATTTATTGTTGTTTTTGTTATCGCATTCTTAGTGTTCGATCATTTGTTCGCTTGTTGTTATTTTGTATTTTTGCAAGTGTTTTGTTGTTTTTATTCCAAACCATTGTTGCAACTCTAGTCACTAAAAACTCGTATTTCTAGGGCCTCATGTGCATACTTTTTCCCTTGGGTTCGATATTTTGCGATTGGTCTTAAAAGCTCTTGCCCTATACACTCCAATCAATTTCATTTGGAGATTTGTATTGAGCACTCAAGCATTCCTATTTTTGTTGATTGAAGACCTATTGGTGATGTTCTTCCTCTCTTCTCTTCTCAATTTCTTAATTGTTGTGATTTGTTTTATGTTTGATCAATTTTATCTTCTTCCCATGGGTATTGTTTGTGGTACCATGGGCTAACTCTCTTGTGCTTGGGCTAATTGAAATTGATGATGATTTGATTGACTATGCTATGATTGTCGATGATTGGAGATCAATTGAGTAGATTGCTTAATAATTGTGATTCTCAATTGTGCTTCATGCATAATTATCTATTTAGATTAGTGTTTGATCACCCTAGCTATAGGCGAGAGTTGCGCTAACGTGATCCGGGATTAATCGGGTTATAATTGTGTATGAATGCGTGGATTGGGTGCTTCAGAATCGAGAGGTTAGTTGCACTAAGGGTACTCACATTAGTTTGTTTCCTAATTGTGATTCTTAATTGTGCTTTATGTAAAATTGTCTTTTTAGATTAATGGTTGATCACCCTAGCAATAGGCGAGAGTTGAGCTAACGTGATTAGGTGTTGATCGGGTTATAATTTTGCATGATTGTATAAATTGGGGATTTCTACATTGAGAGATGGAAAAGACTAAGAATACTCACATTAGACGTTGTGATTTTAATGGAGTGATTAATTTCATGATGGTTTTATGCTTTCTATCTTAGTTGATTTGCGATTTGATTCAATCGTAGCTTATTGATTGATGATTCATTGATGGATGTTAATCCTAGCACCTCTATTCCACCATTTATTGTTGTTTTTGTTCTCGCATCTCAAGTGTTTGATCATTTGTTTGCTTGTTTTAGTTGGTATTTTTGCACGTGTTTGGTAGTGTTAGTGTCATCCCTTATTGCATCGATAGTCACTAAGAACTCGTATTTCTAAGGCCTCATGTGCATACTTTTTCCCTTGGGTTCGATAATTTGCGATTGGTCTTAATACCGCTTACGGAAATACTACTCCAATCACACTCCTTCAGCAGATGAGCTCGTCACTACAAGAAATTTGAGAAATCACGACTTAAAAAAATTCGTCATTAAAATATCATTTTTCGTCACAAAAATATTTGGTGACGAAATATTTTGTTTCAAAGATCGTCGTTGTAAGTGCGTGGTATTATGTAAATGCGACACTATTATAATTTGTCATGAAAATTTATCATTTGGTGACAATAAAGGTCATCGTCACTATATCTTTTTATCTATAGTGACATATAAATCATCACGTTAGACATCACAATTTCGTCACTTAATATAGTGTGTTGTCACTAAAAGTTCAATTTTACACGACGATTTGAATTATTGTTACTAAAAACTAACTTTTTGTGACGATTATCCATATTTTACTGAACTTGTCAAATTTTAATGACGTTATTTTTGTCATAATTAGTTTAACTATTTCGTCATCTTTTGTAAAATTCATCACCATAGAGTTGCTATTTGATAACGAAATGTTGATCGTTGTTATATATGTACATATATAATGGCGACAATATTTGTCATAAATAAGTGTGATTTAATGATAAATTTTTATCGTTGTTATATATGGGGAAATATAACAACGAAATAATTTGTCACCAATGAGTGTGATTTGGTGACAAATTTTGTATCGTTGTTATATATGTACATATATAATGACAACATAATTTGTCACCAATGAATGTGATTTAGTAACAAAATTTTTATTATCACTAAATGATTTGAAGATGATGACGAAAATAAAAATAATCACTAAAAGTTTAAATATAGTGACAATATATATTTTGTCATATTTTAATTTTTTTGTCATGAAAAAATTACACTAAAGTGACCAAAGTTTTATCGTCATTATATATAATGATATAATGACAACACATTTTGTCACCAAAAATAGATTTTAATGACAAAATCACTCTGCGTCATTAAAAAATATAAAAATCGTGACAAAATATTTTTGTCATAAGACCATATTGTTCAGTTGATGAAGATGATTAGCGTCACAAAAAAATTTGGTATAGCAACAACATATATCGTAATCGTTTGTTAACATACAATGACAAAATATTATTTCATCATAAAAATAATGCTTATTGTGACACATAATTCGTCATGAAATAATTACTTTTATTGATAATTTATTTGAATATTTATATATATATTAAAATTATAATAGCATTCAATTAATTTATAAGGATTTTTGCAAATTATCGTGATAAACTAATTTCAATTACTAAATAAATAAAAGATAAATATATACATCAAAAACTAAAATAAAGATAAAAAATTGGTCCGCATTAACAAAAAAATTCATTCAAGTCATTAGAAAACGATGAACAATATTTGTAATTAAACGAAACAAAAGAATATAAAATATATATTTTTAAAACTTATGTCCATGATGTTATTTCTTTTCACTTCAAATGACGATGAAAATCTTCTCCTTTGTAGATATCACCGCAAAAAATATTATATTAATAATATTAAAAGTAAATGCTAATCGAATATGTGTAATATTACTGAAAGAATAAAGAAAAAGAAACCAAGAAACACATGTAATGCAAAAGATAAAAACCACCAAGAAACAAAGTAAATAAAATAGAAGCTAACCTTTATAGTTTCATTCCTTTTTCGGTCAAATAAGCCATAAGTTTGGCGAGAGTTGCACATTGCACAGAAGATTTGCACTTTGCGAAGACAATTCATCTTTCAAACCGATTACTTGTGAGTTAAGTTCTTGCACCCGAACTTCGTAATCTTGGGCCCGAGCTTGAGACTCTTGCAATTTCTCCATTGTGTGTTTTAGTTCATCTCTTAATTGAGTAGAAGAGTCATAAAATGTGTTGCGCGCTTACTTGGAGGCTTTGGACCATAACCAAGACCTTTTACATATCATGTTCCATGACCCAAAACCTCCAAGACAATCTCATCTGCAGCCTTCTCAATTTCGAGCTCAATGTACTCTTCTCGCTTTTTTTTCATCTTCTCCTAATAATTAAGCATAAATAAAAGTAATTTAACATCAATTTCATTAACATAACTAAAATATCATAAATATAAGTAATATTATTGAAGGAAAACGGAAAAGGAAACCATGACCCAGTTTCAAAGGGAGCCACAACCAGGGGTAAGGTTAATTAAACTAAATCTAATTACAAGTACAAAAGTATCCCAAAATAGTGGACCAAAAACAAAACAATGCCCAGGACCACTATAGAAAAGGAAGAATTCTGGAGGCCGAATTAGAAATTCAGTTATTTCCCAAAACTAATGTGCACAACAATCAACTCCCACTAAAATCGATTTTCAACGATAAAATCAAAAAACAAAAGTAGACCAAAAACTAAT
Source organism: Paraleonurus japonicus (assembly GCA_030762865.1). Classification (NCBI taxonomy): domain Eukaryota; kingdom Viridiplantae; phylum Streptophyta; class Magnoliopsida; order Lamiales; family Lamiaceae; genus Paraleonurus; species Paraleonurus japonicus. The sequence goes on from CM061054.1 coordinate 31,016,356, forward strand.
GAGACCACTATAGCACTAAATGGCCGAAAAATAACTATACAAACAACAATAAAAAAGATAAAACCAATAGCAATCTGCCTCACAACAATAACTTAGATGAACAATTAAAATATTATAAATATGTCTACATGACTCACCCAATTTTCCTTAGCCTTGTTGGATTTCCATCCATCTTCCATCGTGCTATGAGTGCGCTCATATAAGTCAATTCTATCGCACGGTGCTCCATCTAACTCTTGACGAGACTATGGATAAAAAATTTTTAAAAAAATAGATCTTTGGAAAATTAATTAAAAATTGAAATGTATAGAAAAAAATATAATCATAAATATTTCATCTTAACTCACACAAAAACAGCTTTTATAATGTGAACATTCATAATGTTATTGTTGTAGGAACTAGTAAATAAATATCAAGACATGAATGAACTTTAAAACTAGCAAACAAAGATTATTATATACTCACACATGAAATTAAATATTTTTAAACATGATATTTTATAATCTAAATAGTACTCCCCCGTCCCAAGAAGTTGTGTACACTTTTTGGGACACGGAAACTAAGAAAAATTAATTTTGTTGACTTTTATGAGAATAAAGTGTAAGAGAGAGAATAAAGTGTAGGAGTATTTTGGGTGATTTAATGAGATAAAGTAAGAGAGAGATAAAGTAGAGAGTAGAATAAGAGTGACATTTTTGATTTAAATGATATTGTGAGGGTATTAATATTGTGTGATGTTTCCATTTTAGGAGTGTGCATAACTTGTTGGGACAGTAGAAAAAGGAAAGTGTGCATAACTTGTTGGGACAGTAGAAAAAGGAAAGTGTGCATAACTTCTTGGGACGAAGGGAGTATAATTTTATATACTAAATATTGATATTTTAAAATAAGTTCATGCTAATTCAAGTTCACATCGAGATCCTATTAATATTGGCAAAATCTCGGGGGTAGTTTTATAAAGAATAGAGTAGATAAATAAGGAATTTGAACCTTATAGGCAGTGATCCCAAAGCTGCTCCGCTATAGTTAATTTGCTATTGCACTTTTAACTGCCAAATGAGAAATAGATATTATTGAATTGATTCCAATGGTAAGTTCGAGAAAAGTAACAAAGAAGCTAGCATGTATAAAATGTATTAATAGATCAAGGAAATGTGCAAAAATCTAAAGTCGGCAGAGGACGAGACGGTAGATGATACTACAAAGAATAAGAATACACGGGAGAGCACACACTAAATCGAAGAGTTAAACTTGAAATTAGAATTTCGGCATGGGATAAAGTTTTAAGTATATGATTATAAGTGGTATAAAGTTCAAAGTTAAAGTTGTTGATAACAAGATAGGATTGGAAATCAATGCACATCTCACATAAGTTGGCGGATCAAATAACACTGAAAATGATGAGAGTGAAAAATTCTAAGACAATTATTGTCAACTTGTTTAAGTGCCTTCATCAGCTAAACTAATGGATAATATTCATGTGCCATTAATTAGAAATAATGCAAGCCGTAAAAAAACATATAATTTACCTTCATTAAGTGACGACTAAATATAGTTAATCAAAATAAAAGGAGTAACATGAAGGTAACCGTATGTAGGGGTGGAAAAATACGAAAATTTCGGTATACCGCACTTATCGAACTAAAAATAACGAAAATACCAATTTTTCGGTATGCCGTAATTTTCGATGCGGTATGATACCGTACCGTATATTTTCGATGCAGTAGCAGTATGCACTTTTATAATTTTCGGTATTTGGTATATACCAAAATACCGAAAAAATTGGTATACTTCGGTATTTCGGTATTTTCGGTAAAAAAACATGTGTCGGTATTCGGTATGTTCGGTATACCGCAATTTCGGTATGAAATGGTATACCAAAATTTCGGTATGGACCGGTATATACCGATACCGTTCAAAAAATCGGTATACGAAATTTGATCTGATATCGGTAAATAATTTTTTTATACCGAAATTTTGGTATACCGAATTTCGGTATGCCAAAAACTTGACTGATAACGGTATGGTAAATTACATACCGAAATTTTCGGTAGGGTATACGGTATGGAACGGTATTTTTGGTATACCGTGCCGATCCATCCCTAAGCTGTATGACAAAAAAAAAAAGAAAAAAAAGCGAAAGAATAGAAAGTGGTTTCTTGAGATTTGAGGTTCTCCAAACTTCAACTACAAGGCAATAAAATGATCATTATGAAGGGGTTTATTGTTGGAACCACCGATCACCGACTTCAATGAAATTATCGATTCGGAATTATAGTCACAAAAACACGGCGGATAGGATTGTACCTTTATTCACCGTAAAAGGTGAAGACGAACCGATTCTAAGGTCGAAGCTGCGATCGAAGGATGAGCCTCGTACCTCACGGTCTTACGCCGTATTCCTATCCATTTCCCTTGGACGTCGAGTGGTCGACAATCCTCTAAGGAATCGAGAATCCGCCTCTCTACGATCTCATGTATTTTTCACTCGTATGGAGGCTACGATGTTAGGGTTTATTTATAGGCTACAACAGGGGACCCTAAGGAGGAATTAGGGTTGGGCCTCTGATGGGCCTAAATATCATGTGTTCGGTCAGAAGACTTTACTTAAGCCCATCAATTATAACTCGACCACTAAAGAATTATAATTGAATTACCGTCCTAATCCCATATTATAATATGGGCTCCTTTATTATGTGTACGTTTATTTTCCGTGTTTAAGATATCGAATGTCCATAAATTAATTAAATTATCGACAACTTAATTAATTTATATCTAATTCCAAGAGTAGTACCACTCATCTTTATTATTATGTCGGATTAAATCCATCTGCGGGGTTTACATAATAATCTTTATGAGCTCCTCAAGGGGACATCATCATCCTAAATAATTAGGACACGATTCCTTCTATGATCAACAAAGACACCATATAAACGGTGTTATCTCCCAATTCACCGAGCCTATTGATTTAATAAATCTCACTCATTGGCAAATCAAAGAAACATACACCGAGTACACGTGCCCGTTATTATATAGGGATTAAGAAGACGTACATCCATAACAACAGAGGTCTTGTTCTTTTATATAGTCGGTACAAATTGAACAACCTCATATGATCCTACTCAATACATATAAAATGTACTAGTGTAACTTTATAGTCAAGATAGACTAATACCAAATTACACTACAACCGTTCCAATGGTTTATCCAAATCCATCTTGGTTGTGAGCTATTATTTATAATCTATAAGGAGCGATAGCATGATCTTCTCGTGTGACACCACACACCATGTTATTTACAAGATATATTAATCTGGACAAAATAATGATATATATAACAATCATAAACAATAAGTATTTTGATCATAATGAATCTCATATTAAAAGGATGTTCATACTCAAAAAGATGTTCATACAAAAGCTAGACTTATAGTATACATCCTAACATTTATATGAAGGGGTTTATATGAAGGGGTTTATCTCTATACCCGAAAAGTGGTGCTTAATACGTATATAGTATGCAAATGGAAGATTCATTTTATATCATCACTATTCCTTTCACATTTGTTTTCAAGGCATCAAAACTTTAGGTTTTTTTACCGAATTGTTAACCCCAAATAAACCTATTAAAATAACTCTTAATACCAAGGAGGAATGTTTCAAATGTTGTGAAACACGCTATCCATTCTCCATACAGAGTGCGATTAATTTTATAGAATATATCCAAGAAATTGGAGGTCATTAAAAAGTCGAGCGATCTCTTGTATTCCAAAGATCAATGAAGTAACACAACGTCAATAGTACAATTTCCATATTAAATAGGTAAATGATGAAATCTGAGCCTACTTAAGAGCTATATTGCTTGTTAAGTTATTCTTTAGCCCCCAACTATCAATCAGAAAGATCGGATCGAAACTATCAATACGAGAAAGATTAGACCAAAATTATCAATCCAAAGACAAATCGAGAAAATATGAACACATAATACAATTTATTGCTATAACTATATTTTCAATTATATGTTGACTCAATTATCTAATGGTATCCAAAGGGCTTCCTAACTTTAGGAAGAGCGAAACTTCCTTGTGTAGAAAAGCCTAAGTTAAAATTAGCATTACAGATTTCATCACAAATGCTAAAAAAATATAGTTACTCAATTCTTAAGCTCTTGAGGCATTGTAGACAAAAAATAAATTCCTTCCAATAATTCCTACGATTACAAAAACTCAAGCAAACTATAGCGGCAAAGATTATCCATTCCACGATATTCAATTTACGGATTACAAATGAATTCATCAAGTTTCTATGAACCTCTACAACTACACTCGAGCAGATAGTCGAGTGTGAACATTAGAGAATCATCAAACATACTAAACTAGAGATCACTTTTTGCAATTGAAATGATTGTATTACTAAATTACCAAATGTGGCTTACAAGATTCTATTTTAACTAAGATGACTACAAAAATAAACAAACAACAATGAAAAGAAACTCTATTCAAACCGAGGAATGAATTAATGACTCTCAATGGGCTTGGTACAATCGGTTGCGAGAAAGTTTACTTGTTTGTTCACGAGATCTTACCCTACGAGGTAACCCGATCGATGCAAATTCCCAAATTGGGAAAAATTGACAATATGTATGTAAACACATTAATTTTGTGCCCAATTAAATGGCGACACGTGAAAAAAATATTAATATCAAATAAAGTTGATTATTTATATTATGAGAATTTAATTAAATTAATTCTCAAATTAAATAATTTATTGATATTAAATATACACGTAAAAGCCAAAATTAAATCCTACGAATTTTAAATATTCGTAACTTGGTGGCAAAGTAATTAACTTACCATATATCGTATAAAATCTCGTTAAATGGAAAGTTAAATCAAATTGCACCGCATGGAAACAAATCAAATCAAGTCAAATCAAATCAGATCAAATCAAATCAAATCAAGTCCGATGGGCTTCTAAGCCCAACCCATTAAATCAATCTCACCCCACAACTATAAATAGTGGTCTTCATTCATTCATTCCACACACAATTTCACGAGCAATTCCAGCACTAACTCAGAGCTCAGAGCAGACTTGAGACATTCTTGAAGATTCAAAGGCGTTCTTCGCGGCATTTAAGGCGTTCTTCAAACAAGTCAACCGGGAACGGCGTCCAATCCGGGATCAAGGTGTTCAACCCTCCGATCGACGCTTTCTCCTTGAAGATTCAAAGGCGTTCATCGCGCCTCTTGAAGATTCAAAAGTGTTCATCCGGTCTTCAAGAACTTTCATCCAAAAAGCTTTCGTAAATAGCGTTTAATCCAAGATAAGACTCTTAAGCCCTTGGATTAACGTTATAAGTACACCAAATCCACCAAATCCGCCAAATCATCCAAGTCATCCGCCAACATTCGAAGAGAAGAATCAGAGGATTAAACTTAGAGCTAGGGTCCGCTAAAATTTAATCGGTTCAATCCGATTAAAATCAAATTGCAAACTTTTTGTGTTTTTATAAATTAAACTCATGAAATTTGTTGTTACAAATTGCACGCCTTGATGGGACAACTCTACCTCTCATCTCTTCTCTTCCTTTGAAAAAAATCTAAAGATCATCGAATGGTTCCTCGCAAGCTCTACGATTGGGGCCTACCATCAAACACCGCCGATGCCAATGCCGTCACGCGAAGTATGTTAAAAGGTCGCAAACTCGAGACCTCTTCAGAGCAAACACAATCGGTTGACACTCTGCAAGCAAGCCATCCTACATTCTTTGAAGACAAGGAAGGCGATTCCCCATGTTCTACTCCCGACTCCTCGTCGGACTCTTCATCAACCTCCAAAGATAGCTCCGGTCATGATGATGAATGCCTCAACCATCGAGGAACAACTTGTCGGTTTGACTAGAGCCATAGAGGGACTCACACGTCATGTTCAAGAACAAGACTCCCGAATTTCCGGCTTGATGGATAAAGTGGAAAACAATGAGGCAAGTATTGCTAAGGGAAAGCAAGTTGAGGGGTACAATGACGAAGAAACCTCAACCATGCATCATGCAATCAAATCGAGCCAACCGCAAAGGAGTTGCGATTTCGACCAATGGAGGAATCCACGTGGAGCAACTTAAGGAGCTCATACGGAAACAATGAAGGACAAGTTGAACAATGATTCTAAGTCATCCTTCACTTATGTTAAGCCATACGAAAAGAATTGATGGTTTGAAGATGTCGGTGGCTACCAACCTTGAAACTCCAACAATTTGATGGCAAGGAAATCAGAAGCAACATGTGGCTCATTTCGTTGAAACGTGCAACAATGCTTGAACTTATGGAGATCACTGTGGCCAGCGGTTAAATCCACTTCTTGAAAGGAAATGCATTCGATTGGTACATCGATCCGGAGGCTAGCTCTATCGATAGTTGGGATCAAATGGAACAAGAGTTCTTGAACCGTTTCTATAGTACCGGGGAGAGCGATCAACATGATTGAGTTGACTAACAGCGACCCGATGGAAAGAAGCGACACATGTAATCGATTACATTAATCGATGGAGAAATCTAAGCCTCGGTGCAGGGCGGTGTCGAAACCTGCGGTGAGATGTGTATCAAGGGATGCAATGGGGTCTCGATATATCCTCCAAGGAATTCGACCAAGGACCTTTGAAGAAGCTGGTAACAAGAGCTCATGACATGGAGCTAAGCATGATTGGAAGTGGAGTCGAAGGACCACGATTTCAAAACATCGCGACAAGAGTTATGTTAAGTCTTTAAATAAAGAATACATAACGAGACATGCCTCACGATAGAGGCGAAGGGGTTGACTACGAAGGACATGCGACAAAAACAATATCCATTCTCGGACTACGATGTCTTGGGGATATTTGATGAGTTGCTCGGCGCAAAGTTGATTGAGTTACCTAAGATGAAGCAGTAGGAGGAAAATTTGGACTCGTGACGATCCAAAGTAATCTTGCAAGTATCATCGATTAGTGGGTCACTCAATTCAAGATTATTTTATCTTCAAGGAAAAGATAATGCGGTTGGTTCAAGAAGGGGATATAGTGCTAGAAGAGACTACCTAAAGTTTTTCGAGTCAATGCTCCTCGACAAGAGAATAAAGCTGTCTATAATGCTCCTTGATACGAGCTAAAACTATCTAAAAGCCCCTCAAACTAAATCTCCTTGACACGAGACAAAAGCTGTCTATGACTCTCAAATTGAGTCTTTAAAACAAATCTCCTTGACACGAGACAAAACCTGCCATGACTCTAAAATCGAGTCTTTAAATCAAATCTCCTTGACACGAGACGAAAGCTGTCCATGACTCCAAAATTGAGTCTTCAAATCAAATCTCCTTGACACGAGATAAAAGCTGTCTATGACTCTAAAATTGGGTCTTTAAATCAAATCTTCTTGATACGAGACGAAAGCTGTCTATGACTTTCAAATTGAGTCTTCAAATCAAATCTCCTTGATACGAAATAAAACTATCTAAGCCCCCAAATCAAATCATATTGTCCTTTGAACTACGTTATGACTTGATCCTCTTTAAAGAATACGTAGGCAACTTAATTCACTAAGTTCATCAAAATTCAAAAGTCCAAAACCAAATAAGGGAGCAATAGATTTTCGTGCTTTATTCACTTCAAGTCACAAATGACCGTGAACAAAGCACGAGGGGGCATTTGTAAGCACATTAATTTTGTGCCCAATTAAATGGCGACACGTGAAAAAAAAATATTAATATCAAATAAAGTTGATTATTTATATTATGAGAATTTAATTAAATTAATTCTCAAATTAAATAATTTATTGATATTAAATATACACGTAAAAGCCAAAATTAAATCCTACAATTTTAAATATTCGTAACTTGGTGACAAAGTAATTAACTTACCATATAGCATATAAAATCTCGTTAAATGGAAAGTTAAATCAAATTGCACCGCATGGAAACAAATCAAATCAAGTCAATCAAATCGAGATCAAATCAAATCAGTCCGATGGGCTTCTAAGCCCACCATTAAATCAATCTCACCCCACAACTATAAATAGGGGTCTTCATTCATTCATTCCACACACAATTTCACAAGGCAATTCAGACTCAACTCCAGAGCTCGAGCAGACTTGACGTTCTTGAAGATTCAAAGGCGCGGCATTTAAAAGCGTTCTTCAAATAAGTCAACCAGGAGCAGCGTCAATCCGGATCAAGGTGTTCAACTCCTTCAATCGACGTTTCTCCTTGAAGATTCAAAGGCGTTCATCGCGGCCTCTTGAAGATTCAAAGGCGTTCATCCGGTCTTCAAGAACTTTCATCATCAAAAAGCTTAGTAAATAGCGTTTAATCCAAGATAAGACTCTTAAGCCCTTGGATTAACGTTATAAGTACACCAAATCCACCAAATTCGCCAAATCCGCCAAATCATCCAAGTCATCCGCCAACATTCGAAGAGAAGAATCGAGAGGATTAAACTTAGAGCTAGTGGTCCGCTAAAATTTAATCGGTTCAATCCGTTTAAAATCAAATTGTAAACTTTTTCGTGTTTTTATAAATTAAATTCACGAAATTTGTTGTTACAATGTATCAAATCAATTTTGAATAACATAATTGGGAAAAACACGTTGTTACATAAGTTGAAAGGAGATAGAGGGTTTCTTTGGAGATACCGCTTGGAAACTCAAAATTAGATTAGCAATATTAGCTATCGGTGGGTTGTTCGTCCGCTGCGTGTGGATGGATTTCATCGCGGAAAGATCGCCGTAAGAAGAGAACTCTTGGGTTAATTGGGTGGATTTGGAAAAATTCATTGCGGAAGAAACTCTTGGATGGACTTTTGTATTGAGAATAAAAGGGGCGATGAGGGGAAGAGGGAAAAAAACAAAGGGGAAGAAGCTTATGTGCCCTAGTTGATAAACGGGAAATTTAATTTGAAAAAAAAGTTTTACCAATATTCAAATTTTGCAAAAGAGGAAGTGCGGGAAAAGAGAATATCTTGCCTAATCTCCCAATAAATCAATTTCCAAACAGAGGTATACCACAATTTATTAACTTTGAATATGAAATTATAATGTAAATTTAAATTATTATTTTTATTATTTTTTTATTTTTATTAATATATTGAAAATAATATTGTTATACATGGATATATTATAATTTTTTAAATTAGTCCTATAATTTTTAAATTGGTAGTAAATTCATCACATATATTAAAATTTTTAAAACTATATTAAATTTCAACAAAACTTATATAATCTTTAAAAATAAAAATTTAAACTCATTTAATTAAAATCTAAAATACAAACAATAAAATAAATATGTAAGATCTAAATTTTCTTTTTATATGTGCAAAATACTATTGCACCACGTGACAAGTGCATTTCACTTGTTTCTCTCCTTATATATATATATAGTCATATAACTAAAATAAAATAATAGCATATATTTAAGATTGAAAGGTGCATGTCTATTGCAATATTTATGCTAATAATATAATTTATAATTGTAGAAAGTCGAATTTCTAATGCAAATCTAAAATATGATTGGAAACACACATATGAACAAATATATGAGAAAATTTTCTAAATTGATGAACCAATCTTATTCTAATATGCAAAATAATTTACTTGTAATGAGAAAATGGGTAAAAGAGAAGAAGATTAAGATTAGTTCTAACACATTGAAATGAATAGAGAGATCAAAAATTTATAGAAAAAATGAATGAATTGTATGGTTGAGATTAAAAGGAAAAAATGAATTGTTGAGATCAATAATTAAAACTAAAAATGAATGAGAATAAAGAGTTTTTAAAATAGAAGAATGTGATTTTGTCACATAAGCTTTTGTTTGAAAACGTGATTTGAACATGCGACTCAGCTTATTTTTATTATATTAAAAGCAATAGACCAATTGAAATATCATAGTTTATTAGGTAACACACTCAAAACTAGTTAAGGTCATGTTTTTGTTCTTTAATGGAAAAAGTCACTATGAGGCGTATTAGAGGTAAATCTAAATAAAATAAAATTGAAAGCTAGCTCCAATTATCAAATTCATGAATTGATGGTTCTTTTTTTTTTTAGACAAGTAATTTATTAAATTATACAATTAATTATCATATTGTTATTTATTTAAATATCATTAATTTAAAAATTCCATATTATTTAAATTTATTAAACACGTGGTACACTACGAGAAAAAAACAAAGTCTACTATGAACAAGGGTTCATGGTGAAACTTGATTTATTTTAAAGAGTGTCATTTATAATAATCGAAGAGTATTACCTATATTACTAAAGGGTATCGATCGTGATAACCGAAAAGTATGACATATATTACTAAAGAGTATCGTAGTGATAATTGAAGAGTTTTATCTTTATTACTAAAGGGTATCAATCATGATAAGCTGTAGAGTATTGTTTATATTATTAAAGATTATTAGTTGATATAATTGAAAGATAAATTGATTTGTTCTTTCAATGTGGACCAAGTTTTACCGTGAAATTTGGTTCACAGAAGGTTGTAAAAATCAAAATCGGAAATCGGGCGTTTTGTGGCCGCCTAGCTTTTTTTATTTTGATTTTTTTAATCCCTAATTTGAACATTTAAATTAAATTCAAAGCCCTCTTTTTTCTTAAATTGCTGCATACAATTCTCGCTTCTCAGAACATAAAAATTCCCAGAAGAATCAGATTAAAACAATTCAGAAAATTCCTAATTGAAAATTCCACCAACAAAACAATTCAGAAGAATCAAATTTTCATTTACTGATTTGAAAACTGAAAAGAAGCATTCGAAAGGGTATTCATCTGCAAATGTGAAAAGAAGCACACCTATTGGCAGCGGGCTCGACGGCGAGCAGTTAGCGGCGGGCGCGACGGCGGCAGGGGCTCGACGGCGGCACAACAGCAGAGTCGCGCAGCAGCGGGCGCACAGCAGCAGCAGGGGCGCGACGGCGGGAGGCGCGACAGTGGGCGCAACGGCGGGAGGCGCAAAGGATTTCTCTTCTTTTTCAAAGTTTTCTTCTCGATTCAATTCCAGGGTTTTCATTTATTTAGTTTATTTTTAGTTTTCTCTCAGCACTAGTTAATTTAATTTTTTTAATTAAAAAAAAAATTAAGCGGCCGATTTTTTGTGGCGCCGCCTAACCGCCTAGCCGAGTAACCTCCGCCTAGCCGACTAACCTCCGCCTAGGTCCGACTAACCTCGAAAAATGCCCAACATGCCAAAACGAGGCGGCGGCGACCGCCAGCGTAGGCGGCCGCCTAGGCCGCTTTTGCAACATTAGTTCACGGGAGGCACACTCTAAGAAAAAGACTTAATACACTACAAAAAAAAAAAGTCATATTACTACACTAATTTTAGTACATTAATTTTACAACGTCATGATAGCTACTCTCTCGGTACATTAAGTTATGAAGAGCTATAACTACACTAAAATAATATCTATTAATACCACTTAGTAAGTGTGATATTATAACTCTATTACTGTGTTATGATTAGTGTCTTAATAACTTTAATTCATTATTTTGTAATTAAATTCATGTATACTCTTAATAATTTAACAAAAATGTAAACAAGTCAACCAAATTTTAAAATGACAATACCGATTATTATATAATAGAATAAAAATAAAGCCTTTTATTTGAATAATTTAACTATTCATAATAATTGATAAATTAATTTAAGAGTGCATAAATCGGTTTATGCGCAACATTTTAACTTCATAAGTACATTAAATAATAAAATAACACAACTACTCACACCATATATTTTAAAATTCAAAAATAGATATATGAAAAATGACTAAGTTACCCTTATAAAATATAAATGTTGTTTAATTTTTGTTAATTTTATTTTAGTCCTTTAAATTTTTAATTTTAAAACTAAACATTTGTGTTTAAAAATTAACTAAATCTTCATAATTAAATAAATTAAAAAAATAATAAACTAAATAACATTGAAATATATTTCATAAAATCAAATAAATATTAAAATATAATTAAATAAAAACATCAATTAAAAATAAACATCCAAAAAAATCTGTAAAACTAAATAAATTTAAAAGATATTTGAATAATCTACTAAATCAGCTAAATAATTGAATTAAAAAAATCAAAATTATTTTAAAGCTAAATAAAAATAAAAAATTTAATTAATTTTTAATTTTAAAGATATTTTTTTACATATTTCTCAAATTTTGTTTAGCATAAATTGAACTTTAAAGATTTATATTATTTTGTTTAATTTTTTTAATTTAATATTTTTTAAAGATTTAGTTAATTTTTTTATACATTTTTTTAAATTTTAGTTCAGAAATTTTAGTGGGGTGTGTATGGAAGATTTTGGGGTGTGGTTAGTGATACTCAAACTTAATTTTGTGTTTTGAGGAGGAAGGATAGAATAATGATAAAATGGGGTGTGTTTAGTAATACAATTTAATTTTTATATTTTAATGGGGTGTGTGTGAATGGAGAATTTTGGGGTGTGGATAATGGCATCCATAATAAAATATAAGTAATATATTAAATTAAATAAAATAAAAAAGAGAACAAGTATGATTAGGATTCATGAGGAGTGGGAATTAAATAGAGAAATGAAATACAAGTAATAATCTACTAGTATCATTTTGAAAATTTTAATTAAGATTTGGCGGTCACAACTCCCGCCAAAAAAAAAAAAACTCTCCCTAAATTCAACCTTTCTATTTGAATATGTAAATTTTATGCAAAATGGGGATTTTTCCCTTCATCCGGATGGCGGTTCCAGAGTCTTCGGCTACTAATGGAGACACCAGCAGTAATCAACAGCGGCATCACTCACTAGGTGACGGGCGTTTTAAGGTGTTCAACGGGGAAATCGTCGGAGATGGCTTAGAACAGTCGATAAAATTTTCAATTCAGAGGTTCGCATCTCAATTCAGTTCTGGTTTGAGAATTATTCAAAGTCATTTCTAACTAGCAGAGTTTAGGAACATTTCATTGCGTAAATCGCGAAGATCTTTTAATTCCAGTTGGAAGTTTTAAAATGCTATGAATTCTTTTCTGGAAATTTTCGGATTCATTTTTGGATTTCAGTTCTTGGATCGATGTTGTTGGGATGGTGTTCAATTTGGTCGTTCTTTGATTTGCCCATAATATGTTCGTTGAAATGTCTGAAAGAGTTTTCAGAATTTCTTGGTGATGTTATGATCTGTCCAGATTGTGATATTACGGCTCTGGATATATGTTCCTAAAAATCATTGTGGTGCAGTGTCTTTGCCACCAGGAATTGTTGTTTGTGAATCAGATTTTTATCTGCGGAGATTATAGGGCAATCCTAATGAGGTAAAATTTAAATATATCAGATATGGTGACAGCTCTAAGAATCTGAAAGAATGCTACTTTAACATTTATTATTTGTACTATATATTTACTAGGTTGTATTAGATTGACTTAAAGCGTATTGTTGGAGTACTTGTTCATTATAATTCTTTCATACTGGTGGAATGTGATAAAGTGGTGGTCGATGATTGGGCTTTTGCTAATTGTGTTTTTCCTTGTTCTTTTATATTGTTTTGTTTTACTTCTGGACGAAAAAATCAAGGTGTAATACAATTGTCAATTGTAGGAGTATTAGCAAATATATGTTGCATCAAAGTCTTCGTTATACATTTTTCATGAGATTTTATGGAATTGAAGAGTGCTTACAACTACATGCCGTTTACGTCGCTGGTTCCTCGCACCGCCGTTGTCTGCCGTCTTCCCCACCGCGCCTGCAGGTTTGTCTCTAAATCCCTAATTTGCGTGAATATCTGTCGAAGGATTTGGAAGAACTTTTGGCCTGTTATCTGTCGTTGAATTCTGATGAATATCACGATCTCATCGTCAATGTTTTTAAGCAAATTTGGTTTGATTTCATTCATCTTCGCCTCAAGTAATTTTATTTAATTTCCTTCTATAAATCTTATTGATTTGTATGTTATAGACTTATAGGTAATTTGATTTAGAAACTATAATCAAGTTAATTTAATAAGATTGGGATTATTCAGACTAATAATTCCTTTCATTTTCTTAATGCTATTTAAGCAATGTAGCATTCGGAAGTCTAGCAGCAAAAACATGTAAAAGCTTCCAAAATATAGGAACTTCTCTGCTATTGTAAATCTGACCATGAACGTTAATCTAATATGTATCATATATTATATTTTTTTTTCAAATTAGATTGGGAAAGATACAGAGCCTATGCGGTTATGTTTTTGATTTGGTACAATTAATGACTTAGTGATAATGATTAAAGCCTGTGCGGTTTCATTTATCCATTAACTTGAATATTTTATTAGTATATTTGATTAAAAACTTAAAGATCTTCTCTTATTTAAAAATCCAACTTAACAGTAATTTTCATTTTTAGTCGAATTCTTTGGTGGTAATAAGACATTTGCATTCTGGAATCCCAGGTACTTTGTGTCCACGGTGGCCTATCGCCAGATGTTAGAACTATTGATCAGGTTAGATTGTTTCCTTTTCTGAGTTGATGATTTTTGTGTATATTATTGAAGAAATCTCATGTCTATGTAGTTCTATTCTAGGATGACACGTGCTGGCTAAATTCCAGATGTATAGCAAGCATGGATGCATATTCCTTCAATATTTCATTTTCTTTTATGGAGTTTTATCATCTATTATGTTCACCACTCAATATTTCATAAGTACGCCTTTGTTATAGCATAAAAGCCGTTTTGGTTACATTCGCTGCTTTTCTTGGCAGATTCGTGTCATTGAATGGAACTGTGAAATCCCCATGAAGGGCCCTTCTGTGACTTAATGTGGAGTGATCCTGAAGACATTGAGATATGGGCAGTCAGTCCCGGGGTGCAGGTTGGCCTTTTGGTTCTAGAGTTACATCTGAGGTGAGTCAGTCTACGAGATCTTTATAAGAAATTGTTACAGCAGTTTCCCATTAGACTTAAGTAGATATTTTCAACAAGTTTGCATGTAAGTCTTGCTAACATAGTTGTTACTATGGCAGTTCAACCATATCAACAAACTCGATCTAGTTTGTCGTGCCCACCAACTTGTCCAAGAAGGTCTAAAGTACATGTTTCAAGATAAAGGCCTTGTGACAGTGAGTTTCTTATCTCTACATATTATTTCATTTCAGAAATTATTAACTTCTGCTGGCTTTTCTCATTATCTTATTATGGACTGAGCAGGTGTGGTCTGCACCAAATTATTGTTACCGCTGTGGAAATGTTGCATCCATTTTGAGCTTCAATGAGAATATGGTAGTTATGAACATCTTATTTGTTGAGAGTGTTTTTTTGTCTTATTCTGTATAGATCATCTGTCTTAGTAATCTTTTACCCAAAGCAAGATCCTGATTTTAGTAGTTCTATATTTTTATTCAATTTATGTTTTAAATATGGCACAAATGGGAATGTGACTAATGTTTTTCCGTTAACTAAAACTGAATATCCCTACATAAGTGCATGAATACCCTTAAAAGTGGTTGAAAATAAAATTCACGACTTTAACGTTGCTGCAGTTAATTTCTGTTATGTCATTATTTTAATTTTTACATTTCAACTTGGCAGTTGAAATATGAAAATTAAAGTCGATTATGTCAATGAAATTATTTACAAGAAAAAAAGAGCTTCTCATAATTTTGTGTCTTGATTGAGCATGTTCCATATATTATGATCTATTTAGCTAGACAACCACTCGTAGTAGTAGCTATCGTTTATTTTTGTTGCTGCGAAAATGCTATGTAATTGCAATTTATCTTTCTAAAAATTTATTTCATATATATAGGTGTTGATGGAGTAGGATTGGGACTCACATTGCACCATGAAAGGCTTAGCAAGTAAGTTGTCAATGATAAATCAATTTATCACTTAAACCTTTTGGAATATATATTATTGTTGCTTAAGACTTAATGCATCAACTATGATTAATTATTCTTGTTTTGTCTGTCTCGCTACAAGGATTTTGATATATGGTGCATGCACATTCCCCTCACAGACAGAACATCATTTACAGGTTTTTGTTTCATCTCATTTCTTCCTCGAATCCTCCGTGCTGTGTCTTAAGCGACTAGTGATGACACAAAACTTGTGATCATGTGTTTAGTATACGTATTTTAATCCCATAATAATTTTTTTCTTTCTCAGGATTGGTGAAATTCGCCGAAAGTGCTGTTAGGACAGAGCATTCTCGAGCACCAAACAGACCTATATATCTTGTTGGTGATTCGTTAGGGAGCTGCCTCGCCCTTACTGTTGCTGCTCGTAATCCAGATATTGATCTTATGCTAATCTTGGCTAATCCAGGTAATGCAGAATTTTTACATCCCTACAAATTGATCGTCATGTGAATGGGAAACTAGGAACTAAACCTTTGTCTGTTCAATCTCTTATCGACAGCTACATCTTTTGGAAAATCTCTTCTGCAAACAGAAACTCTTTTGACGTTGTCAGCATTTATACCCGAGCAGATCAGTTCCACCTTGCCTTATGATTGTACATTGTCCAAACATTAGGGGAAAAAGTTCCTATGCCTATAGCTTAAAGGCACATAAGTAAGGGAAAAATAATATTATTGAATTTGAGCTACCTTTATGCATTGCAAAACTATTGTTTTTCTCCTCATGCTTGGGATCTGGGAAGTTCCAATCCCTTTTAGCAAAAATTTTTGAAAATTTTGTAGTAATCTAAATGCAAAGTTGTATGCAGCATGTGCAATTATTTACATAGGTTGCCTATGATGATTTTGTTGCTGCTGGTTCATTATCTTCATCAAGGGGAAGAGACTGGTAAGTTCAGGCTTCGGTACTACTTTTTCACTTTTTGTTCTCGTTGAATAATCAATTTTTGTTATAGTTTCATCAATGAAACATAACCATGTGATTATCTGAAATATAAACCTGTTTTAGCTGCTCTTTCATCAAATAACTCAATTTGAATGGACTATTTGATGTTGCTTTACTACAATCGTTGGTAATGTTATTGTGCTTTGACAAAAATTATCTCTTCGTAATATAATTTAATTATTGTGTAGTTTGTTAGTATTAATATGTATATATGTTATTTTGTAGTTCATGGAAAACGTATACCGGGGTTGAAATGGATGAAGTGCGGTTGGAGTGGACTTAATTTGTTCAATTATATGTCATCGAGTAGTAATCGTTGTCGTGGTATTTTTACTTTTGAATTGACTTTTGAATTAACTGTATAAAAAAATGACTTTTGGATTGATGATGAAATTAATGCATTTTGCATTTTTCTTTTTATTGAGTAAATTTTATTGGTTTATTTTAAGAATTAAAATGAATATGGAATAATTTAGAAAAAAATATAATACAAATAGATAACATATATATATGTAAAGCATAACATATATATTATGTTATCTATGCTAAAATAGATAACATATATAGTTATAAGCAGATAACAATATATACAGTTATCTTTTCTAGAATAGATAAATCGATATAATAATTAATAGATAACAAATATATTTAGTTATCTTTTAACGAATACATAATAGATATATATAATAATAGATAACAAATATTTTTCGTTATCTTTTTATAGAATAGATAACGGTTATATATATTAATACATAACAAATATTTTATGTTATCTATGTGCGTTCTACTTGACACCTTGCAGCTCATAGATAACGGATATTTATTGATTTTTTTATCTCATTATTTATGAGCGCCCATAATAGATAACACGCGCCTAGATAACACTGACTTACTTATATAGATAATGGATAATATCCGTTATCTATGAGAGAAAAATGTAGTAGTGAGAGTATTAATCATGATAGCTAAAGGGCATTAATCGGGATAAATGGAGAGTATTACTCCCGATTACTAAAGAATATTAGTTGTGATAACTAAAAGTTATAACCTATATTTTTAAACGGCCCACTTGTAATGAATAGATAAATGAGTTATGTGTTTGGATCCATATTTACTATATGGATCCAGTTTTATAGTGAACCTTGGTTCACACTAGTCATACTCTTTTGAAAGGTGTTGAGTTCGAATCTCATTAACTTATTTTTATCTTTATTTTTATAAACGAAAAGGTTATTCTTTAAAATGATAAATAATAAATTTTAAACACAAATATTGAAAGCATATAGCTTAGATGGTGGATGTTGGTTAACCTTTTGAAAGGTCTTCGGTTGAAATCTCAATTACTTTTTTTAAATAAATAATATTATAACAAAATAAGTGTGTCATTAATTATTTTAAATTATTAATGGCAAAACATAATATTATCATGAAAACATTATATTATACGATGAATATGATCGTCACCAATTACAATGAACATCGTCATCAAATAATATTGTGACAAAATATGTGTGTCACTAATTATTTTTAATAATTATGACAATATTTCGTCGTCATGAAAATATTATATTATACGGCGAATATTATCGTCACCAATTACAATGAGCATTGTCACCAAATAATATTGCGATAAAATACATGTGTCACTAATTATTTAGAATAATTAGTGATAATATATTGCATCGTCATGAACATCGTCACCGGATAATATTGTGACAAAATATATGTGTCATCAATTATTTTTAATAATTAATGACAAAATATTGCATCGTCGCGAAAATATTAAATTATATGACAAATATTATTGTCATCAAATAATATTGTGACAAATATGTGCGTAACTAATTATTTCGAATAACTAGTGACAAAATATTGCATCGTCGTGAAAATATTATATTATACGGCGAATATTATCGTCATCAATTATAAAGGACATTGTCACCAAATAATATTGTGACAAAATAAATGTGTCACTAATTATTTCGAATAATTAATGACAAAACATTGCATCGTCACGATAACATTTTTTTATACGACGAATATTATCATCACAAATTACAATGGACATCATTACCAATTAATATTGTGACAAAATAAGTGTGTCACAAATTATTTTGAATAATTAATGATAAAATATTGAATCGTCATAAATATATTATTTTTTATGACGATGAATATCGTTCACAATTATTATGAATATCGTCATCAAAGTGTATTGTGACAAATTTCTTGTCAACGTTATGAAATTTATAAATTAGCGACGATTTTTTTATTTAATTGTGACAAAATTTTATTTTGTCACAAATTCAAGGTTTTCAATGACAAAAATAAAATTCGTCACCTTAGAGTAACAAATTGTGACGAATTTTGTGTCGTAAAAAAATTCATCATGAAAAGTCTAATTTCTTGTAGTGCGTGGAACTTCGGGCCGAGACCACTATCCTCCTCCACCACCACCGTCGACTATTATGGCTACTCCCTACTTCCTTATCCCTCTCCTCTAGTTTTTAGTCTTAATTCTCCTAGTGATTTGTACTTTTGATGATGATTGGTGATTGTACTTGATGTATGGATTTGATGTGATGATGTTTTGAGTTTTTATGATGATTGGTATGATGATTGTGAGTTTGATGGTTTTGAATTATTGAGCTTTCTTGTCTCTTGATGATTGTATTATATTGATCTCGTGGATTCCTTTCGTTTTGGGATAGTTTTTATCATGAGCTTAAATGTGGAATTATTGCATATCTTTTAGTATCATTCATGATGTAGTAAGTATGCTTGGATTTATGTACATGTGCACTTATGTTTGATTTGCAAGACTTATTGGATTTTGATTTGATCATGAGTTGATTTTGTTAGGATGTATACTATAAGCCTAGCTTTTGTATGAACATCTTTTAAGTATGAACATCCTTTTAATATGAGATTCATTATGATCAAAATACTTATTGTTTATGATTGTTATATATATCATTATTTTGTCCAGATTAATCTATATTGTAGATAACATGGTGTGTGGTGTCACACGAGAAGATCATGCTATCAGTTCCTTATAGGTTATAAATAATAGCTCACAACCAAGATGGATTTGGATAAACCATTGGAACGGTTTGTAATGTAATTTGGTATTAGTCTATCTTGACTATAAAGTCACACTAGTACATTTTGTATGTATTGAGCGAGGACCATATGAGGTTGTTCAATTTGTATAGACTATATAAAAGAACAAGACCTTTGTTTTTATGGATGTACGTCTTCTTAATTCCTATATAATAACGGGCACGTGTACTCGGTGTATGTTTCTTTGATTTGCCAATGGGTGAGATTTATTAAATCAATAGGCTCGGTGAATTGGGAGATAGATGTTTATATGGTGTCTTTGTTGATTATAGAAGGAATACGTGTCCTAATTATTTAGGATGATGATGTCCCCTTGAGGAGCTCATAAAGATTATTATGTAAACCTGCAGGTGGATTTAATCCGACATAATAATAAAGATGAGTGGTACTACTCTTGGAATTAGATATAAATAAATTAAGTTATCAGTAATTTAATTAATTTATGGACATTCAATATCTTAAACACGGGAAATAAACGTACACATAATAAAGGAACCCATATAATAATATGGGATTAGGGCGGTAATTCAATTATAACTCTTTAGTGGACTGAGTTATAATTGATGGACATAAGTAAAGTGTTCGGACCGAACACGGGATATTTAGGCCCATCGGGAGGCTCAACCCTAATTCCTCCTTAGGGTCCTGTTGTAGCCTATAAATAAACCCTAACATCGAGCCTCCGGATGTGTGAAAAATACGTGAGATCGAGAGAGGCGGATTGATTCCTTGGAGGATCGTCGACCACTCGGCGTCCAAGGGAAAGGGATAGGAATACGGCGTAAGACCGTGAGGTACGAGGCTCATCCTTCGATCGCTGATTCGACCTTAGAATCTGGTTCGTCTTCACCTTTTACGGTGAATAAAGGTACAATCCTATTCGCCGTGTTTTTGTGACTATAATTCCGAATCGATAATTTCATAGAGTCGGTGATCGGTGGTTCCAATAATTGGTATCGAGCCGTGTTTTCGACTCTATGCAATTGATTCGGTTATTCATAGATCCGATTTATTAGGATTGCATGATTATTGTAAATCTATTATAATAGGGTTTCTTGATCTGTTATAATAGGGTTTTGATCTATTATAATAGGGTTTCTTGATTCGTTATAATAGGGTTTCTTGATCTGTTATAATAGAGTTTCTTGATCTATTATAATAGGGTTTCTTGATCTGTTATAATAGGGTTTCTTGATCTGTTATAATAGGATTTCTTGATCTGTTATAATAGAGTTTCATGATCGATATTGAATAGGATGGCATGATATTTGTAAATCATTATATTAGGGTTTGCATGATTATCATAAATCTGTTATATTAGTGATTGGATGTTAATCGTAGATCTATTTTTGGGTATGCGAATATTACGATATTTTTGCGGGAACCCTAAATCCAACTATTATGGTCAGCATGTATGTTTATGTATGTATTAAACCCTCGGACTGTCGAGGTTTTTGTTTTGGGTTGGTGAATGATTGTAATAGTTATAACCACGGCGATGCATCGTGTAGGTTTTATTTCGATCTAGATGATGTATAGGATCGTTGGATAAAGCTGTAATAGGAAGCAGTTAGGTTGATCGATGGCGAACCGGATCGATAGCGAAGAATCGATGGATTTTTTTCATGTTAATATCCTGCGCACCCGTTTGGCGTGGCGCCCCGCACCCCATTTGACGGCGAACATTCAAGAACATGAGAGTATCAAAGAGGCCATAATAGTTGGAATTTTGTTTTACATATTTATTCTTTCTTATATGTGTTATTGTGTTTAGCATGCTTTATGTGTTTCATATGTTATGCATGTTAATATCCCTCACGTTAAATAACTAAGTGGGAGAGGGTTAATTTTCAACAAATCCCATAGCCTCCATTTCTGGTTTGTAAGTGACGCATTCAAACATGAGCGTTAGTTTTAAGTGCCTTCTTCCATATCGGATGTGTTTGTTTGCGGATCACTAGATCAAACTTCCTTATGGATAATTATAAGAAAGTTATTTAGGAGCGTGTTATCTTCTCCATCGAAGAGGCACAAACCTAGGTAATTGACTTGGTATTAAGAAATGATATATACTTAAATGCATATAACGGTATCTGTTATTTTTATGGCTAAAGACAAACCAACTATTAATTTTTTATTTTGTTTGACAAAATGATAAAATTAATGGGTAAAACCTCCTCTTACAATGTTTGAATTAGTATACGTCCACATTATCGTGGCATACAAACTTCACGGTGTTTTGAAGTGTTGGTGAATTTAATTGTATTGTTTGAGGGAAACAATATTGATTTAAATTCTTAATTTTGATCATAATGCATTCACGTGTTTCTCGGGATTTATCATGGCTTTCAATCCACTTCTTTGTTATTCTTAAAGAAAACAAACTTCTTGGTCCAAATTATATTGATTGGAAAAGAAACTTGGACATTGTCTTATTCTTTGAAGAGTACAAGTTTGTACTCACCGAGGTTTGTCTGAAAAACCCGATGAAAACTCTAGTGAAGATGAGAAAGAAGCTTATAAGAAGTGGGTCAAGGCGAGATGAGATGGCGTGGTGTTACATTTTGGCTTCTATGTCAAATGTGCTTTGCAACATCGGCATCGAGGCCATGACCTCTGCTATGAGATGATGCTCAATCTCAAAGAACTCTTCGGACACCGAGTCGGGCTGCCGGGCAAGAGGCCATGAGAAACTTAATTACGACCACCATGGTCGAGGGGACACCCGTAAGGGTTCATATCCTCAAGATGATGGCTCATTTGAATGAGATGGAAGTCCTTGGAGCTGAAATCGATGGGGAAACCCAGTCGATATCGTTCTCCATCTGTTGCCTAAGAGTTTTGAGCGGTTTCGCACGAACTACAACATGAACAAAAGGTTGTATTCGATGGCGGAACTTCAGCGAACTCCAAGCGGCAAAAGGGTTATTTCGTCAAGCTTCTCAAGTTTATATTGCTGAAAATATTTCTACATCTAAGCCAAAAGACAAAGTGATGAAGAAAAAGAAACAAGCTGGTTTGGCAAAGAAAGCAGTGAACCAAAGAAAATTGATCCACCAAGTGGCATGAAGAAGCCTAAGGGCAAATGCTTTTTGTGCAAGCGGCAGGACATTGGAAGGTAGATTGCCCCGTAAAAAGGAAAAAGAAGGTATATCTTATTCACTAAGCTGTTGAAACATGTTTTGCGGTGTTATCTACCGGCACTGGTGTGTAGATACGGGAGCCTGATCATGTCCTGCAATTCTTTGCGGGGGTTCCAGGAAACCAGGCGGCTTAGTGTGGGTGAGATTACATCTACATGGGCGACGCTACGAAAGTAGCATTGTTGCGATGGGAGATGTTTATTTATTTTTGATAAGAATAAGACTTTGGTTTTGAGAAATTGTCTTTACGTACCTTGTTTTACAAAGAACTTGATTTAGAGTTTCTAAGTTATTTTTGGATGGATATTGTTTCTTTTGATAGCAAAGTGGTTGTCAAGAAAAATAGTGCTATTATATGTTACAGTACGTTGATTGACAATTTATATACTCTTAATCCAATAACTCCTACAAAGCAACAAATGGAAATTAATAGTACATCTTCTAACTCAAGTAAGCGAAAAGAACCTTAAAAAATGAACCAAACATATCTTTGGCATCTAAGATTAGGTCACATTAACTTGAGTAAGATTCAAAGGTTGATAGCCGATGGACCTTTGAGTTCATTGGAAGTGGAAAACTATCCGACTGCGAGTCCTGCTTGGAAGGAAAAATGATCAAAAGGCCTTTTAAAGCCAAGGGTTTTAGAGCCAAAGAAGTATTGGAATTGGTTCATTCTGATTTATGTGGTCCTATGTCTACTCAAGCAAGGGGTGGTTTCGAATATTTTATCTCTTTTATAGATGATTATTCGAGATATGGATATATTTATTTGATGCGCCGCAAGTCCGAGTGCTTTGATAAATTCAAAGAGTACAAGGCTGATGTGGAGAAGCGTCATGGTAAATATATCAAAACACTACGATACGATCTTGGTGGCGAGTACCTCTTAGGAGAGTTTAGGAATTACTTATCGGAAAGTAGGATTCAATCCCAATTTTACGCACTGGTACACCCTAACAAAATGGTGTGGCGGAACGAAGGAATAGGACACTCTTGAAAATGGTTAGATCGATGATGAGCTATTCGGAATTACCGAGTTCGTTTTGGGGTATGCCCTGGAAACGGCAACGTACATTTTGAACTTGGTACCTTCTAAGGCGGTATCTTCTACTCCCACGGGAATTGTGGAATGGGCGTAAGCCTAGTCACAAAACACATTCGGATTTGGGGTAGTCCAAAGACATTTTCACGAAAGGAGATGCTTTGATAAGTTGGAATCTCGCAGAAGTTCGTTTGTTTGTGGGCTATCCTAGAGGAATGAAAGGTGGTTTACTTTATAGTCCTAAAGATCGGAGGGTAATTGTTAGCACAAATGCCCGATTTTTAGAAGAGGACTATGTAATGGACCACAAGCCCATGAGTAAAATTATTTTAGAAGAAATAATGGGAGAAACTTCTACCTTAATACCAAGAGTACAAGATAAGATACCACATGGGTCAGCACCATCTGCTACTAATGATACACTATTACCACAAGTGCCTCGTCGTAGTGGGAGGGTTGTTAGACAACCCGATAGATTCATGTTTTTGGGAGAGTCCTCGAACTTAGTACAGTGAACACGAATCGTATCCTGGAGCAACGACGAAGCACTCCAAGATAAAGATGCAGAATCTTGGGAAAAAGCAATGAAATACGAATTAGAATCTATGGATTCCAATCAAGTCTGGGAGCGGTAGAACCACCAAATGGTGTAAAAGCCATTGGGTGTAAGTGGGTCTACAAAAGAAAAAGAGGATCGAGACGGGAAAGTAGAAACTTTCAAAGCAAGGCTTGTAGCGAAGGGGTACACTAATAAAGAAGGGATCGATTATGAGGAAACCTTTTCGCGGTAGCCATGCTTAAGTCTATTCGGATTCTTTTGTCTATTCTTGCTCATATGAATTATGAGGTTTGGCAAATGGATGTCAAGACGGCTTTCCTTAACGGAAGTCCGGAAGAAAACATCTATATGAAGCAACCGAGAAGGATTCATTGCAAAGGGCAAAGAGCATCTTGTGTGTAAGCTTAATCGGTCCATTTATGGGTTGAAACAAGCTTCGAGATCTTGGAACATCCGTTTTGATGAGGTAATCCAGTCTTATGGATTCATTCAATGTCGGATGAGTCATGTGTATACAAGAAGAGTGACGAAACGTGGTGGTATTTCTTGTACTATACGTAGATGACATCTTGCTCATTGGCAACAATGTCAAGATGTTGTCGGGACGTAAATGTATGGTTGTCCAAGCGGTTTGATATGAAGGACTTGGGAGAAGTTGGACATATTCTTGGGATCAAAGTTATAAGGGATCGCAAGAAAAGAATGTTATGCTTATCTCAAGCTTCATACATTGATACTATCTTAGCTCGTTTTAGCATGCAAAACTCCAAGAAAGGTTTTCTACCTTTTCGACATGGAGTACCTTTATCTAAAGAGATGTGTCCTAAGACACCAAAGGAGATAGAGGACATGAAGGCGGTTCCTTATGCTTCGGCCGTAGGAAGCCTAATGTATGCAATGCTATGTACGAGGCCGAGATATCTATTTTGCCGTGGGCATGGTTAGCAGATATCAAAGTAACCCGGGACAAGGACATTGGACTGCGGTAAAGCATATTTTAAAGTACCGAAAAGGACTAGAAATTATATGCTGGTTTACCAAGCAGATACTTTACTTCTGAGGGTTATACGGTCTGATTTCCAGTCGGATAGGGACAACAGTAAATCTACCTCGGGTTATGTGTTTACCTTGGGAGGTGGAGCCATAGTATGGAGGAGTGTTAAGCGAGAAATGCGTTTGAGACTCCACCATGGAAGCTGAGTATGTGGCAGCCTCCCGAGGCACCCAAAGAAGCCGTATGGCTCGAAACTTCTTGATGGACTTAGAAGTGATTCCTAGTTTGCCTAAAGCTATCACAATTTATTGTGATAACTTGATGGTGCGATGGCAAACTCGAAGGAACCACGAGCCATGATCAATGTTGAGAAAGGGAGCTCAAGTTGAGCTCTAATGGAGAGGAGGTGACATTTACTTGAGCTTATGTGGAAGAAGTTGCTACAAGAAAATTGGAGAAGAAGACGTGTGGATACATAGAGATTATCGATCTATACCCTTCCATTGATAGGGATGATTCTACACCTTCTACTTCTTCTACTTCTTTAATTAATGAGCATTTCATCCCCTCTTGTAAAATAATTGCTAACAAGTCTTGTGCTTCTTTGGATGATCTTAGGGAGGAGAAAGATCTCATGGAGCCTTTGCTTGACCCCGGTGATAAGCTTGAAGAAGAATGTGAGAAGAATGTGACCAAGCTTGAGCGAGGCTCAAGTTTGGGGGTGTTAGTAGAGAAAAGGACACCACTTGAGAAGAAGGAAGTGAGCTTTGAAGTTGGAGACCAAGTGGTGTGGAGTGAGTCCAATTGGAGCCGTTTACTTGGTGTTGAGAGACTCAAGGAGGTGTTGATGGTGAAGGAAATAAAAGAAGGAGGAAAGCTACTTCTAGAGGACAAATGGGGATGTTGCCTCTTTGCAAAAGACAATCTAGTGAGGCACAAGGAGGATCCTTATGTCTTTGATGAAAGGAAATTATGAACTCCGTGAGTTCCGTCCGGCAAAGGACATTAAACCTAGCGCTAGATGGGAGACAACCCATCCTTTTTGTTGTTTTGGTGTGTTTGTGTTTGTGTTTTTTGTTTTTGGTCCATTACTTTGAGGAATTGCTATGGATTTGAATTGCTCATGCTTAGGAGGTTGTGTTATCATGCTATTGGATTTACTTGAAGTATTGAGCTTATTGTTGATATCATTTGGAGTTGCATATGTTTGAATCACTCTCATTCCAAACTTTGAATTCATGTTATCATTCAAGTTTGGGGGTGTTGATCGTTTATTGTTGTAATGCATCTCTTAGTGGTAATTATTTGATGATTGTTATGCACCGATTATAGGTACACTCACTATATTGATTGGAAAAGAGATCGAAATTGCAAGGGAATTCAAGATCGAAAAGGAGGAAAAGCTTAAAAGTTGGTGAAAAATGAACAAAAAGGAAGAGACCCCAGTCTCCTCAATCGAATGAGCGACCGGGCTTAAATTGAGGGACCAAAATGATTAATTCTTGCATATTTGGGTTCGTTGGGGTCGGATAGGTCATTTTTAAGAGTTTCGAGGGTCGGGCCGGGTCGGGAATCCGTAAAAATTCCTGGACTCGACCCGGGTCGAGGTGACCCGACCCTCGGGTCGAGGGGTTCATACTTAGTCATTTTTGAAAAGCGGCTCATCCTCGAGTCGAGGTCTAGCCCTCGAGTCGAGGCTTTTGATTTTTGGGACTCCTCGAGTCGAGGGTGGCGGCGTTTTTAAAATACGCAGTTCAGTTTCAGAATTCAAATCGCACGAGTCGAGGTCTGGCCCTCGAGTCGAGGCTTTTGATTTTGGGACTCCTCGAGTCAAGGCTGACGGCATTTTTAAAATACGCAATTTAGTTTTAGAATTCAAATCGCACGAGTCGAGGGTTAGCATTGTCGATTCCCTTTCCATCTCTACCATAATTTCCGACCATTTTGCTTGTATTTCACCGATCATTCACCGTTTATTCACATCATATCATCATACATTGCATAAAAATTGTATTTTGAGGGTTTGTGAAATTCAATTTGGGGATTTTTGAGATTTGCTTGGGTGTTCATCATCTCTCATTTCTAGGCGAAATTATCGGACAAGGTACGTAATTCCTACTCAATTGACCTTCAATTTCATTCTTGTGATGGATTATTGCATGAGTGTGGTTTAATTTGTCCAATTCTATGCTTTGGAGATGAAATTCATTTGGGCATTTTTACAAGCACTTTATATGCATGATTTATTTGGACGAAAATTGAGTTTTGGATGGATGATTTGAATTGCTTGATGAATTAAAAGCATGTCAAGGATTGTTTGAGATGATTTTGCTTGGTACATTTGAGAAATTTTGGCTTGAGAATGATTTTTGCATATTAGTGTGATTAATTCCTAGTGAAAGTACTATGTTAAATCGATCAAGTGTTGATAATTGATGATAGAAGTGCATGATTTGTGATTATTCCTTGTCTAATTACTTTCTAGATGGCTTATTGTTGTTGTATAATTTTATTGAGCTTAATTGGCATAATTTTGGTGAGCTTACTTGTTGTTGTTTATCATTGAGGCCATTCTAGTTGAGTATGCATTTTTGGGAATATATTGAGCACTTCTATTGAGCTTATGTACTTAGTTGGATGTTTGACCAATTCATGAGGCCTATTGCTTATTCACTACGAATTATAGGTGTTGGTGATTGTGATTTGATGTATCACTCGTGATTCGTTCATGTGCTTATTTGCTCTATTTAGCTCGTATTGCTATTTTTGGTGATTGATTGTTGCCTTGGGGTATTTGTGCGGGAAAGATGTTTAGAGGAGTTGACGGACATAATTTCTCCGATGAGGAGTTCCGTAAGAGAGAAGAGGCCATTAGGTTCGCACACAAGATGCCCGCAGAGCTAGGAGTACGTGTGGATGATTACAAGTGGCGGAAGCACATCATTCTATATGCGGAGATTTATAACAAGGTGGTCAAGACCCGCCTTGTCGACCCACGACTGTATGACTTCTATGGGCATAGAGGATGATATCCCACGACTATTCGAGCAGATTGGGATGGGCGGCTTCTTGACTAAGAGGCCGAGGACTTACTTGGGACTCACTCTCAAGTTCCTCTGCACAATTAAGTTCGATAAGGCCAGGAAGGCAAAGTTTCCCAGGCCATTACCTTCGAGTTGATGGGACACGAGTACACATTGACCGTGAACGAGGGTAATGAGATTATAGGTGCACCGACAGACACCGATGGCTCCCTACTTAACATTCGGAAGGAGTACAACGCCAAAAAGTTACGGAGGAGGATTCGGACTCGGGAGCACCTGATCGGCCTCGATTCATTCGGGAAATCGAAGAGCACGAGGATCGGAACCCAGTCATGAGGTATCTAGAGAAGATCCTCTCAATCACTATATTTGCTAGATCGGAGGGAGGTGCCGTGGTATCCGAGGAGTTGTACATGCTTTGGTGTTTCTTACATGGAGTCGATTTAATGCTTTGCTGCGTATACGTGTAACTTATTTGAGCGGGTGACGAGCACGAAGTTCAAGAAGATACACTTCGGAGGGATGATCACACTTATTACCGAGCATCTCGGCATTCCTACACATAACTTGAGTGCACTTTGGAGGGCCCAGATCTTACTCACGATACCATGCGACGGATGAGAACTCTCTTTGCATTGGTAGGACTTGGTGCTTCCAGCGGCACCTAGGTGGCCGATTCCCTCTTCCCAACAAGTGATTGACTACGGTTTTGGGGCTCCAGGTTTTGTGACCATCAACCTCCGAGATGTGGTCACGAGAGGCATACCGAGGCGATTGACGCCTACACCCGTGAGCACGGAGATGTCCTCCAGGATGATGATGAGGAGGGAGGACGGCGAGGCTGGATCGTGGTGGATCTCGAGGACCACGGCGAGGCTGCAGATGCGGGAGATGGAGATGATGAGGAAGGCCGAAGAGGAGCAGGTCGGGAGCCGGTACGGATGGACGAGGACTATTTACTAGAGATCAATATGTACTTGGCAAGACGAGATGTGGAGCCAAGATTTCGAGGCCGGTAGCTCATCATAGAGGCGGTGGACCACTGGCCCGACGAGGTGTGGTGGCAGTCGAGAGGATGCGGCTCGAGTGCTTGACTAGGCGGGATGAGTGCTACCGCATGATGGAGGAGTCCAGGAGGATGCGGGAGGAGTCTCTCAAGACTCGGCGGGATATGTACGCACTCCTCCAGCGAGATGAGCTCGTGGAATTTCGGGCCGGGCCACTACCCTCCTCCACCACCGCCGTCCGATGATTAGGGCTACTCCCTATTTCCTCATCCCTATTCTCTTGTCATTTAGTTATCCTTTAGTATTCCACTTGAGTGATTTGTATGGATTGATTATTGATTGGTTGGATTGTACTTGATGTTATGGATTTGATTTGATGATGCTTTGGATGTTATGATGATTTGTATGGATGATGATGTTGATGGTTTTGATTTTATTGAGCTTATTGTCTTTTGATGATTATACTCTATTGATCTCTTGGATTTCTTATATATTTTTAGGCTTAATTTGTCTTAAGCTTAATTGTGGATTTATTGCATATCTTTTAGTATCATTCTTTACATAGTGAGTGTGCTTGAGATTATGTACATGTGCACTTGTGCTTGGATTGAAAGATTAATTGAATTCTGATTTGATCATGAGTTGATTTGTGGCTTGAAGCTAGCATGATTGGTAATTATGTGAGGATGAATGCGATTGAAAATGCTTGATTCATTGCTCAATTTAAACCCGTGAGCTTTTGTGCCTTTATAATTGTACATCTTATACGGTTCATTTAAATTCTTTGAGAGTACATCATTCATAGATTTGTATGCTAGAACTTGCCATTAGACTTATTGATATTCTTTGTGTGAATATCATGAAAGTGATAAGAGGCCATGTTTTTGATATGATTAGTCACTTTGCTAAATTTTTCCCCACCAAACACATTTGATTTCCTTAGTGAGCCATTTTGAGCCTAGTATCCATATTCTTTGGCAAGCCAAGTGAAATTGAAGCCATTTGCCTATTTTTATGAGTCTTATTGTCCTATGTTTAGTAGAGCTTGATTGTTGACTATAGATGGTGATTTGATTGTGAAGTGTGGTGAAAAATTGATGTGCTAAGTTGATGGTGAAAGAAAGAAAGGTTAAGATTGAATTGTGAAAAAAGTGATGAAAATGAAATTATGAAGAATTCAATTGGAGAGCTTACGTGAAGGAAAGCTCAAGTGAATGGTGGTGTTTGAACATTGAAGTGCAAAAGAAAGAGTGGTGATCAAAGGATTGATGATGATTGAAGAGACGTGTATTGTATTGATTAGCTATCATTCAAGTCTCTCTTTTAGTCACTCTTACCCAAATACATCCCACCTTTCCAAAGAGCTTACATTACAACCTAGATGAAAGACCTCTTTGATTCTTGATTGAACACAAATGATTTTGATTGAGATTAAGTCCATTGGCAAGCTTATGGTGTGCATGTTTGTAAATCGATGATTGAGTGCATTATACCTTGATATATTTGAGTGAAGAGTGAAACACTCCATGGAAGGAGCAATGTGTTAAATATTTGATTGAGCATTTGTTTGAACATGATTCATCTTGATTGCTAGTGGATAGTTCGCATTGATACTTATGTTCATTGATGAGTTCAATTGTCTTCTATATCTTCTATGGTGCCATGTGACATAATTGCAATCAATTCACTTCTTTGTGCTTATTTTCTATGTTGCTCGAGGACGAGCAACACTTCAAGTTTGGGGGTATTATGATTGGAGTGAATTGATGCATGATTTTAGGGTGTATTTTAGTGCAAAAAGTGATCAAAAGTGTTAGATTTTGTGCCTAAATGTGTAGAGTATCACTTCTTTGCCTATAAAGTATTACTTGCGAGATAATTGATGTTTTTCATCCGTTTTGAGGTAAATCGGTGGAATTTGGCCAAACCAAGTCTGTGACATTCTTAGGATGAAGAGACGATCGAGACGGATAAAAATGGGGGTCGGAGGTGGAGCACGGGTTGAGAAAATTCCACTGGACTCGACCTGCAGTCGAGGTTCAGGCCTCCACCCGAGGGTGAAGGCGGTAGGTGAAAATTCCAAAAATTGAAGCGGCCTCGACTTGAGGGCTGAGCCTCGAGTCGAGGGAGAAGGCGAAGAGAGGTCCTTCGAGTCGAGGGCTGAGCCTCGACTCGAGGCAAGCGGAAAAATTGCAAAAGCGTGAACACGACATCAAGACCTCGACTCGAGGGCCCCACCTCGAGTCGAGGGATGCCCAAAACTATTTTTTGAGGATTTAAACCATTTTGAGCGGAAAACAGAGCATAATCCTCCTAGCATAGTTTAGAGCGGTTATTAGACAATTTTAAAGCGAAATTATCATTCCATAGCTCAATTCTCCTTGTAATTGGATTAGATTCTTAGTTTTAGATTGATTTCAAGCATTTGTACATTATATTAGTGATTTGATCCATTAGATTTTCATTTTCAAGATTGTAATTGAAGAGATGGAGATTGTAATTGAATCCATTTTGAAGACTCAAGCATTCTTATTTTTTTAATTGAAGACAATTGGTGATGTTTTTCTACTTTTCTCTCTTTAATTCATTGTTTGTGTTGATTTGTTCCTTAATTGCTTTCTTTGATTTTTCACCCATGGCTTTTGCTCTTAGCACCATGGGCTAATAGTTTTGTGCTTGGGATAATTGAAATTAGGGATGATGTGATTGCCTCATGCTATGATTGTTGATAATTGTGATCAATTGAGTTAGATTGATTCCTAATTGTGATTCTCATTGTGCTTCATGCAAAATTATCTCTTTAGATTAATGTTTGATAACCCTAGAAATGGCGAGTTGAGCTAACGTGATTAGGGATTAATCGGGTTATAATTTTGCATGATTGTATGAATTGGGGACTTCTTAATTGAGAGATTGGAAGGACTAAGAATACTCACATTAGACATTGTGTTATTAATGGAGTGATTAATTTCATGATGGTTTATGCTTTCTAACTTGATTGATTTGCAATTTGATTCAATCATAGCTTGTTAATCATTGATTCCTTGATGGAGATTATCCCTAGCACCCCTATCCCCCATTGATCTTAGCTTATTTGTATATTAGGTGTTTGATCATTTGCTTGCATAGTATTAGAAATTTAATTCTTGCAAATATATTGTAGATTTTAGTGCCAAACCCATCTTGCAACAATAGTAACTAATAACTTGCATTCTTAGGGCCTCACTTGCATACTAATTCCCTTGGGTTCAATATTCTTGAATGGTCTTAATATCGCTTGCCGGAAAACTACAAATCACAAATCTGTCTTACAATTAATAAATTTGTCACGTCTCGTAAAGGGTTAGTACTCTCGTACGTCGGTCATACCATCTCCGTACGGGCATGGTGGTCGGGAGAAAAAATATATTTTGGTCCCATAACTTGTTGGGTCTCCAGTTTTGGTCTTAAAAAGTTATCTTCTCAATTTTAGCCCCATAACTTTTGAATTTATCCAATTTTTGTCCCATTTTCACCGAAAAATTTAAAACGGCGTCGTTTATGGTCACGTGACATGGGAATTTATCTAATTTTGATCCCATAATTTTTGAATTTGTCCAATTTTGGTCCTAATTTTTACCGACACGTTCATGTCACATGACAAAAGCAGCGTTGTTTTAGATTTTACGGCGAAGATGAGACCAAAATTGGACAAATTCAAAAGTTATTGGGCGAAATTGGACAGACAATTTTTGGGACCAAAGCGGAGATCCAATAACTTATGTTACCAAATTTATTTTTTCTCGTGGTCGGGCAAGGCGGCCGAGCAAGGGGCCCACCAAGGCGGACGAGCAAGGGGCCGAGTAAGTGTATAGCCGATAAGGCCCAGAGGACCGAAGGGTGCATGAAGGCCGAGCAACGGCCTTGGTCGAGCAGGTGTGAGGGTGTTAGGTCCAAGCAAATGTTCGGCCTCGGTCGGCTCTTGGCGAGCTTGGTCTTAGTCTCCCTTAATTGGTTTCTCTTGATTATCATAACTAATACCTTTTAATAATATATGTAATACCTTTCAACTATTACAACTGATATCCTTTAGTAAATGAATCAACTTTCACCATGAACTCTTGTTAATAGTAAACATTGCCTTTGTAATTGAATTTTATTTATAATCATGATCTTGTAATATTTAGTTTTTGAAAAATTTGTGCCGACTTTTAATATTTTCTTAATGTGTTTTATAATAGAAATAGTGTAACATCCCAAAATTATTATAAGAATTATAAAAATTTTATGTAATTTTTTTAATAAATTGAGTATTAAATCTTGATTTTTATTAATTAATTAAGTTAAAATTAAATTAAATAATTTTTAAATTAAATTATAATATAATAGTAATAATAATATGAATATATACTTGTGTGCGTTGTCGTGTTGTGTGCTGAGTATTGTGAGTGTGCGCGGTGTTGTGTGTGGGCGTGTGTGAGTTGTGTGGTGGTGTGTTGGAGTATGAGTGTCGTGTTATATAAATACACAGATCGATCATATGTCCATTAGGGGGTATTAGTTTATCGTCCACCGCCGATGTGGCATGTCAACTAATAAGTAAGGACCCCACAATTATTTAATTAGTTTATTTAATTCTATCCACATGTGTAGGAGTGAGAATCGGTTCGGGAACAAAAGTTTGGGACCCGAAATTTTGGGTGCAATTTTATCATACCCGAACCCAATTTAGTTCGGATATCGGAAAAGTGGATCCCAAAATTTTGGGTACCCAATATTTTTTAATTGATAAAATAAACTCTTGAGACATGTTACTTACACAACTACAAAATGCATATATTCTTATTGAAATGACAAAAAGTATATATGCAATTAGAAAAAATTTAATCTTGAGACATGTTACTTACACAACTACAAAATGCATATATTCTTATTGAAATGACAAAAGTATATATGCAATTAGAAAAATTTAAGTGTGAGAGCAATAAATCTACTCCCTCCGTCCCAAAGTTGTTTGCACACTTACCTTATTCATCCGTATCGCAATTGTTTGTACACCTATACCCTTTATTTTTAACACTCTCACAATAGACATTTATTTACATCAATGTCATTACATTTTTAACTCAATTAACTAATCCCTTACTTTATACATATATAATTTTCCAATTATACCCTTCACTTATACATGTCAACTCCCAAAAGTGCATTTTCTTAACCTCTCGTGCCCGATCAGTTGTGCAAGCTTCTACGAGACGGAGGGAGTATAATATATAAAAATTTGACTAAGCATGTAAATCATTTTTGGACTATTATACCCCTCTTTTTTTTTTTTTAATTTTGGTCTTTTGTCCTCCGATGGTTTTGTAAGATTTTTTCCCCTTTCTGTTGCCTTTCATTGAGACGTCTCGCCCTCCTCTCTATCTCGGTCCATGATCTCCCGAAAAGGACAATGCACTTCAGTTGGAGGGTGCCTCTTGTGGAATTTAAGAAGTCTTGATGGGAATTGTCGTAAATTAGACTAGGATGAAGAGCACGATTTGGATCCACATGCCCGAACCAATGCCCAAAGGAGTAGCGGCGCTTCGCTTCTGTTCGCGTCCCATAGCCCATGTTGGTCCCGATCGATCAAGTTTACACAAAGAGAAAATCTAGAAGTGAGGGGGGTTGAGTAGATTTTCTCAACTACTCAATTTTTCTTTCAACAATTTAGAAATAATCCAAATTAATATCAGTTATGCGTGAGAACTTTATTCTTGATTCGATTGATAATTTGTTAAACAAGTGTTTGATTATCCAAAATTGATTAATAACAAGTTTGTAATTGAAGTCAAACTGAAAGTAAAGAACTCGAGAGATTTATAGTGGTTCATATTATGAAAATCCTACGTCCATTCTCCTTTCACAATCTTGTTAAAGGGACTTCACTACTCACTTACTTTCTTCTTGTCTTACTTATAAATTAAAATGAGAATCTCCGGCCTTTACAATCGAACTTTCTAATTTAAGAATTTGATGGCTTGAGGATATATGAGAAGTGTTCTATAAACACTTGGAAAACTATGAACGTATTGAGAACGTTACGTGCTTAGAAGTGCTTTGAATGTGCTGAATGTGTTACGAGGATTCGTGTAAATTGAGAGTTGCAAAATTTACTTCTAACTCTATTGTAATGATCTATTTATAAGAGACTCTGGCCGTTGTAACTTTCTTGTTGACCTATTAGAGTTTGTTGAAACTGACTAACTAAATCTTGTAACCGCTTTTTGGTTGATTATAAGCTGTTCTTGTTATGCATTACATCTTCTGATTTCTTTAACACTTCTAGTAAATCTGCTCCTCTTGACTTGAGAACTCTTCACCTTGTCTCGATCATCTCATGTCTTCGCATGTTACGATCTTCCAAGTATGTAATCGTCTGCTTCCTAAATCTGTCTTACTATCTTGCTTTTATCATAGATCTAAGTACTTAGTCTATTACAAGATTTTACATACTACTTAATTTGGCTATACAACAATTCATTTGGTCATCTAATTTTACATACTCATCTTAACTTCATCAAAACTAACATTTTTCTCCTAACAATTTTTTCCTATTTGATGATGTTAAAACTTTCTCAAGAAAAAAATGAGTTAGTAAAATAAGAACATGAAGAAAAAAAAATAGACAGTTAAGACACTTAGTCATATAGACAGATAAGCTTAGTTCATCGGACAAATAATTGAGTCAAGTCTTGCAAATGAATTAGTGTTAATAGTTTTTAACCAATTAAAGCTCCTTAGGTTAATCGATTTATAGGATTAAGTTATCGGTTATAGGATTTAGTCAAACAAGTTAGCTAATTTCTAGACAATCTAATATGATAGAATCAAGATATATTCTCATTCATTTTTCACAGATTACTCATTCATCGATTACACAAAAAAATTTTAGATGAGGATCGGTATAAGATAAGGATCTAGTCATACCACCATTCTTCTTACGGAATACTCATCCAATTGAAGACTCTTTTCTTCAAGCTCACTGTCTCCCCTCCTTCAGCCAAGTTGCGGTTTACGCTTGGATCATGATTATTTGATCTTCTCTCGGTCAGGGCAGTGTCTTGAGTTAGAGGAGACATTTGTGCAAAGATGGTGCGACTATATCTAGATTGAATTCTTCATCGGCATAGTCGATTAGGTATTGGTAGAAGTCCCGATCTTTCACTTCTAACCATTCATGAAAAGCAATGTTTTCGTTTGTACCCTAGGAGACCTTCTTAGAGACATGGAAAAGGAAGATCCATTACGCCTCATATGATCTCCATTTCTCTTGTTGATTCATTGGAAGAATCTCCTTGGGCACTCCTTGATCCGGTTGAAAGGGCGAAAGGTATCCTCTCCTTGATCATTTCTCATCCTCTGAACCCACCTCTTTGTTTTTCGATCATAAGACTTGCCGACTTCCTTCTCTGCTCTCTTCTCTTCTTTGCATCTCTTCTTTTGTATCCGGCCACTTCTTCCCTCTTTCTCTCCCGATCTTTTCTTCTTCTTCCACTTCATTTGGGGTCTTTTGAGGTTGGCTTGATGCTTTAGCATTCCCGCTGATTTTGTAGAAGAAGAGGGTTGAAGTGTCTGAATAGGAGCAGGATCTTGCACGGGCAAATCTTGGGCAGGTTCCAGACTCAATGGGTTCAGCTGCTATTCCGACTTACGCTAATTCGATCCTCGTCTTAATCTCCTCAAGACATGTTGAGACTTGTCCTCCTGCCTTCTTTCTTGCATCCTCTGCTTGCAATAGCTCTTCGGCTAGCTCATCAATCTTGAGATTCGGGGCCGAGGATCTTGTCATCTTGGGTATATATTCTTTTTGAGGTCACTACTTTTCCCCTTTTTAACATCGAGAAAAACGAGTGTCGCAAATGGTAGCAACTTGCTCGATTTGACCGATAACCTCATGTCTAACAAGACCTGTCTTCGATCTAGCATATCGAACAATTGCTTCAATCGATTAGTGAGATGCCTTCTCCAACGTCAAGGTCATCTTCATGATCTGCTGGAATGATGCTTCTTTTTCAGCCCATTTTATCTTCATATGCTCATTAACGAGTCTCGATTTCAAGATCGGCACCATGAACATAATTCTTTACCCATTCTTCTGCTTCAACTCTCTCTTGGCTATTTCGGATTAATGATGAGAGTAAATTAATGCATGATTTTGAGGTAATGAATTGCAAAAGTGATGAAAAGTGTTAGGATTTGTGCTTTAAGGTGTAGAGTATCACTCTTTTGCATGAAAGGTATTATTATGTGGAAATTAATGGTTTTCGAAGTGTTTCGTCTCATTTTCAGGGTTTTCAGAGGAATTAGACCGAACCGAGAGTACCGGAATTCATACGGCGAAGAGACGAACACGTGGGATAAAAATGGGGGTTTAGAGCTCAAGTCGGGCTCACAAAATTCCCAGACTCGACCACCGGTCGAGGCCAAGGCACCTCGGGCCGAGGACGTTGATGAAACAGAAAATATGGTAAAGTATACTGCACCTTGAGTTGAGCGAGCCCTCGAGTTGAGTTTGCTGCTCGCTCGAGCACGTCTTCAAGCTAAAAATGCAGACACGACTTCGGTGAGCTCGGGTCGAGGCGAAGCAAAGACAGTCGAGGTTCATGGGCTCGAGTCGAGGCCCTTAAGCGCGACTCAAGCGGTAGTTTTTAGAATCTCTCCATTCAATTCCCTCTTGTCGAAAAACAGAGCATCATTCACTTAGGAGCAGTTTCCTTTTAGTTCTTAGGCGATTTTCACATTTCCAAGCCAAATTTCCACTTCCTAGATCATTAGATTCACATTTCTAGTTAGATTTTCATTAATTGTTGATTAGATTAGAGTTTATTTCATTAATTGAGATAGATAGTTTTCTAATTGATGACGCTAATTGTGCTTCATGCATTTTTATCTCTTTTGATTTGTGTTTGATCACTCTAGCAACATACGAAAGTTGAGCTAACGTGATTAGGAATTAATCGAGTTATAATTGTGTATGATTGTACGAATTAGGTACTTCATAATTGAGAGATTAGTTGCACTAAGAATACTCACATTTAGGCATTGTGTGATGAATGGAGACATTATTGCATGATGTTCATACTTTCTATCTTGATTGAATGGTGATTTGAAGCAATTATAGTTGTGATCATTGATTCCTTGGTGGAGATTATCCCTAGCACCCTATGCCCATTTGATACTTGAAAGTTTGCTTAGCTTGTTAATTGTCCTAGCCTTATTCGTTGTTTAATTGTTTCTTTTATTACCTTCTTGTTGGTAGATTGTTAGATAAACATTGCTTGCATCAATAGTCGTTGAAAACTCATGTCCTAGGGTCTCATTGCATATCTTATCCCTTGGGTTCAATAAACTTGATTTGGTCTTAATAACACTTATCCGATTATACCACAATCAATTAGCTGCCATCTACTCTTTGTGCCTTAACCGGAGAAGTAGAGATCAATCTTAGTCTTCTCTAGTACATCAACCTCTACATTCTCCTTTATAGATGAGGTGACAAATGCGGTAGCATCTCGATATGCATATGACAGGCATTCTTCAAGCTTGCCACCTCGGTTTAAGGGCTTCAACCTTAGATGCGACGCAGCATGGAGGTTTGAGCAATGACTACTTCGGATGGAGAAGACAGGTGTTAAGTCTATCTCCTCCACCTCTCTTTGTTGGCTCAATTTAGCAGGGGAATCGCCCAATGAGATTGTTGAGTTGGCACCTCCAATTCCACCTGCGGTGAGTCTGCTCCTCCACTTGCACCTTTGCACAGGCTTCCTTTCTTTGTATCCATCTCGGCGAGGTTCATTAGCCGCCTACACCTTCTCTTCTTCCTCGGCTTGTTCCTCCTCGGCTTGATCTCTTTCACCATCTCCTTTTCACCCTCGGCTCCTTCAGGTGTTCGGTTGGTTCCTTGGTAGGGGAACCCAGATATACTCTCTCTCCTCGAGAAGATAATCAATAAAGAGATCTTGAGAGAATATTTCCTCAAACGATTTTAGACTAGCCTTTTGCAAGACTGTCTTTTCCCAGTTGCGAGATTGTTTCCTCCTGCCTCCCGATAAGGATGACTGTCTCCTCGAAGAATCCTGTCCTTAGTCTTCTTAGCAGCCAAATATCCACCATTTCTTTTAGCAACTCCGGCTCTTCACCTAAGGCGAGACTCTTTCCTTAGGATGAATCTCCTTCCAAGAATTCGGAGAGAAGATTACATTGGACCCACCGGATGGGTTGGGTAGGTTGAGGTAGAGTCTGGTTCGGATGTTGTTATGGTAGAGATAAAAGAGAATGGATCGGCTGGTGTTTGGGTGAGTGGAGGTGTTGGACTTTGGGGTAGGTCATTTTAGAGGCTCGTAAGCGGGGGCCACATATACTTCTTCATGGTCGAGTTGGGATGTGGAAGGTGCTTTGTTTGATTCTTCCTCAAATGAGGAAGATGATGAAGATGCGATCTTTCCATATTCCTCCCTTGAGGAAATCTCAACCCTTTCCTCCTCTTGCCGTGAGGTTCCCGCAACCTCGGCTAAGACACTTCCCCTTGGGAAGCTATCTTTTCCACCTCTGCCTTTTCTCCTCTAACTGACCCTTTCTCATCCGACTCCTCCTTAGATGATTCGTCTATCGTAAGAGTCTTTGCTTTCTTAGTATTTGATTTTGAGGGTCTCTTCTTGGAGTGCAAATGGAGCCACCTCACCTCCTTCGTAATCGGAAGAGCTAAAAATCTTCTTATCTTTAGTCGAAGACCCTTACGCCTTGTATAGTTTTTAACCCCAACCTCCTAATTCAGGTTGTCTGTCCCTATCTTTGCCTCCAGGATCAAGGTGATCCTGTTCATCATGCATGCCACAGACTTTAGAGATCATCCGAGCTTGTTTTCTCGAAATCTTCTCCTTCAAAACGTGTATACTCCTCAATCAGCCTTGTGAACAACAATCTAGCCCGATTCACTTGTACTCCATCGATTATTGCCCTCAACAAGAAATTTTGGGCCTTGTTAATCCATCATGGCTCTGTTGTTCTCCCAAAATGCATTTCATCAAAATCAACATAAGGAGTCTATATTTCCTTTTCAGCATTGGCCTCTTGAGACTTGTCTAGGTTTCTGATGCGAACTCCTGGCCATCAACTTAAAGCTCTCTAAATACTCCTCATTGTTATAGTGAAATGGATCTACTCCTTTTGTAATATGTTCGAAGATCTCTCCCAACTCTTCAACGAGATACAATAGCATCTACTTTTCTTCCATTAGTCCGTACCTTTGATTCTATGGAGTTCTTTTTTAAGGTTGCTTTGGTCGAAATTCATTGCTAGGTCATCCAAAGTCTTATTCTTCTCCGATTTCATTGTGCGAATTTCTTCAATCCTGAATTCGTGAAGTCGAAGAATCTCCACTAATCTCGGATCTCGATGTAGTCTCCCAATCAACGCACATCTCCGATTTTGTTTTCTTTATGATATTCTCAAGATCATATATGAACTTGATTTTTGCTTGGTCCGCAATTAAAGAAGTTTAAGTTTACGAGGGAAAAGAAAAATTTTGAGAGAGAGAGAATATGAATGCAGGTTATATGTGCGTAATCGATAAAATGCACACGAACTTCTATTTATATGGTAAAATAAAGAATAAAATAATATAAATTCTAATTATTGGTGAAAAGTGTAAAATCGGGTTTACGTGCCTATTAAAAGGCAATCATTGCTATTTTTCTGAAAAAGTGTGTCAATCAAATAATAGCCAAGTTTAATATGTCGCACGTGTAATGTTTGACGATTCAAATTGCTAAATGCGTCTAAAACGTGTGCGTGAATGTCACTCGATTTTTCAAAACCAAATTTACTGAAATTTTCGGGTCCAAGTAACTTCCACGACAAAGAAGGATCTTCTTACTTTTTGCTTTTTAGAAATTTGAAAAGATAAGAACCCTTTTTAATAAAATACTATGAAAGTAATAATTTTACGTAGAAAATCAATTTTAAAGAATCCCGAGTGAATTCATTATTGAATAAATAAAAACACTTACGATATTATATTCACATATTAATTATGTGAACTAATATTCATAATTTTTACAAATAATAAAATGCAAGGGTTGAAAAAACTTCTCGCTTTCTATCTCTTAATCTGGATGAGTTTGTGTATTCGTCTCGACTTCAAACATCGGATGAGTGATACTTGTCCATTACCATTAGTGTTGTAATATTAACTATATTGAAGCTTCACGAAAACAAAGACACTTAGATAAACCATTAGTAACATTTTAAGTAAATCAGACAAGATATACATAATCGTCTGCTTTTAACAAACAGATGACTAATGTATATTTGTCTCGAATTACTTGATGTCGATAAGAAAATATGAAGTTAGTTAAGGTCAATAGACTAATCCTTGATTCTTGATTCCTTAAAGCGAGATCACCGATATCGGCTCCGTGATTGCCCATATAAACCTTTACAGTCCGATACTTCTTTCTAGACATAGTAAAGTAAGCGAGAAAGAATTAGAAGTGTATATAAAATAGATCAAAGACTAACTAGAGATACATCAAGTAATCCCGACTCTCTGAGACAACTCTTTAAACCTAGTCTCTGCTAATGGTTTTGTCAAAATATCACTCTTTGAAAACCAAATCAATATCTTTTCTAGTCTAATATCACCTTTTTCAACATGATCACGTATAAAATAATATCTTATATCAACATGTTTACAAATGAGTATGTAAGACTGGGTTACGGGTAATAGCTATGACACTATTATTATCACAAAAGATTGGTGCGTCTTTAGTGATAATGTTATTGTCCCTTAATCATTGACTAATCCGTATTAATCATGAACAACAACTTTCACCGCCATATACTCGGCTTCGGTGGTAGAAGTAGCTACAAAGGTTTGTTTCTTAGACAACCGTGAAATCAGCTTACTTCCCGTAAATTGGCAAGTTCCAGAGGTAGATTTTCTATCCATCTTACACCTACCAAACTCTAAATCGTAGTATCCAGCATACTCAAAATTATCGTCACCGGGTACCACTGTCCCTACATTGATTGTACCTTTCAAGAATTTAAGAATCTTCTTGCCGCTTCAAGATGACTCTTCTTTGGACTAGCTTGAAAACGAGCCCAGGACACCTACCGCAAAATGAAATATCAGGTCTACTGGGTAGTTAAATATAATAAAGAACCTATTAAACCCACGTATTCGGTTGAATCAGTGTCTTCCCCCTTCTCGTCTAGATCTATGAAGAAGTTTGTCATCATAGGTAATTTAGCCTCTCGGTTGGTACCTATTGCAAACTTTACTATAAGATCCCTTGTATATTTTGCTTGATTGATGAATATCCCCTTCTTTGTCTCTGTTTGACTAGTAATCCAAGGAAGTATGTCATTTCTCCCATCATGGACATTTCAAATGCTTCTTCATAAGATGACTAAATTCTTCACATAAAAATAGATTAGTTGAACCAAATATAATATCATCTACATATATTTGAACTAATAAAAGATCATTATCATATTCTTTTCAAAAAGAGTTATATCAATTTTACCTTTAACGAAGCGTTTTGAATCGGATAATCGGACAAGGTGTCATACCAAGCTCTTGGAGCTGTTTGAGTCCATACGTATCCTTTTTCAGCCTATTGATTGGAGTGAATTGATGCATATTTTTAGGGCTTATTTGAGTGCAAAAAGTGATCAAAGTGTTGATTTTTGTGCATTAATGTGTAGAGTATCACTTATTTGCCTAAAAGTATTACTTGATGAGTATTTGATGT
Source organism: Paraleonurus japonicus (assembly GCA_030762865.1). Taxonomy (NCBI): domain Eukaryota; kingdom Viridiplantae; phylum Streptophyta; class Magnoliopsida; order Lamiales; family Lamiaceae; genus Paraleonurus; species Paraleonurus japonicus. The sequence continues at coordinate 31,059,884 of CM061054.1, forward strand.
TTTTCGTCCATTTTGCAGGTAATTCGGTGGAATTTTGCCAATCCAAGAGTATCGGTGTGCTTAGAATGAAGAGACAAACATATCAGACGAAAATGGAGGTCGGGGCCGAAGCCACGCTCTCGAAAAAAGTGCCACTGGTCTCGAGCTGCGTCGAGGACCAAGAGCCTCGAGTCAAGGGTGAGTGAAAGGACCAAAATCAGAAAAAGGCATAAGCCTCGACTGAGGGCTGACCCTCGAGTCCGAGGGAGAGGAAAATTGCAAGGGCCTCGAGTCAAGGCCTGACCCTCGACTCGAGGGGGAAGTTTTTTAGGATTTTGTCTATTTAAATGCAGAAGGAGAGCATAATGAGAGGAGATTAGATTAGAGCCGATTAGGAGCGGTATTGGGGCGATTTCTTAGGCCCCAAGCCAATTTCCCATTGTAGGTAGTGTAGAAGGTAGATTTAGATTTAGATTTCAATTGTTGTTGATTAGATTAGCTCTAGTTTAGCATTTGATCATTGTTGTTCCATCAATTCAAGCTTGTAATTCATTTGGAGATTTGTATTGAGCACTCAAGCATTCCTATTTTGGTTAATTGAAGACCTATTGGTGATGTTTTTCCTCTCTTGTCTTTTCAATTACTTAATTGTTGTGATTTATTTTGTGATTGTTCAATTCTATCTTCTTCCCATGGATTTCGCCCTTGGCACCATGGGCTAACTTTCTTGTGCTTGGGTTAATTGAAATTGATGATGATTTGATTGACTATGCTATGATTGTTGATGATTGGAGATCAATTGAGTAGATTGCTTACTAAATGTGATTCAAATTGTGTTACATGCATAATTATTTCTTTAGATTAATGGTTGATCACCCTAGCTATAGGCAAAGTTGCGCTAACGTGATCCGGGATTAATCGGGTTATAATTGTGTATGAATATATGGATTGGGTGTTTCGGAATCGAGAGATTAGTTGCACTAAGGATACTCACGTTAGTTTGTTTCCTAATTTTGATTCTTAATTGTGCTTTATGTAAAATTGTCTCTTTAGATTAATGGTTGATCACCCTAGCAATAGGCGAGAGTTGAGCTAACGTGATTAGGTGTTAATCGGGTTACAATTTTGCATGATTGTATGAATTGGGGACTTCTACATTGAGAGATGGGAAGGACTAAGGATACTCACATTAGGCATTGTGTTATTAATGGAGTGATTAATTTCATGATGGTTTATGCTTTCTATCTTAGTTGATTTGCAATTTGATTCAATTTAGCTTGTTGATTGATGATTCCTTGATGGATGTTAGCCCTAGCACCCCTATTCCCCATTTATTGTGGTATTTTTGCTTGCCTTTTAAGTGTTCGATCATTTGCTTGCTTGTTTTTAGTTTGTATTTTTGTAAGTGTTTGTAGTGTTAGTGTCATCCCTTGTTGCATCAATAGTCACTAAGAATTTGTATTTCTAGGGCCTCACGTGCATACTTTTTCCCTTGGGTTCGATATTTGCGCTTGGTCTTAATTACACTTACCGGATTACTACTCTCCAATCACCTATAGATCTTTTCTCCTTTAACAAAGCCTGGAGGTTGCTCTACATAAATCTCTTCAACTAAGATTCCATTTAGAAATGTTGATTTAACATCCATCTGAAAAGCTGTGAATCTCTTAAAAGCAAAGATAGGCTAAGAACAATCTAATAGCTTGATTTAACTATAGGTGCAAAGGTTTCATCGTAATCAATCCCTTCGATTGCGAGTAACCTTGAGCAACTAGTCGACTTTATTTCTAACCACAAAATTGTTCTCATCTCTTTTATTTTTAAAGACCCACTTAGTTCCAATGACTTTTTGATGATGAGGCCTTTCATCAAGCTCCCACACATCTTGTTTTTGAAACTGATTTAGTTCTTCTTGCATGACACTAATCCAATTAGAATCGATTAGAGCTTTAGTAACTAACTTGGGTTTAAGTAATGACACATAGTAACTAAATATACAATCTAGATTTAGCGGTGTCCTAGTCTGGACTCCAGTCTAAATCTCCTATTATTTGTTCAAGTGGATGATAGTTCATTACCTTTTTACCCTTGTCTTTTACCAAAGATGAAGTCTTGTCGAAATATCCTTTTAATTGGTTACGTGTTACCTTTTGATTGAATTTCTTCTTGATCATCCGGAAGGGTGGTTGTGCGATCACTTACTTGGTAGAACTTTCAGGATTTGTATCTTTACTTAAAACAGGTTCTTCTTTATCATCCGATTCAAATTTTGGTAAATAGAAATTCACAGTTGATCTTTTAAAAGTCATCTTTTATAGATTGTTTGTAATCTTTGTAATGTCATCTGTTTTCTTGAACTCAAAAGTGGATTCATCAAATACAACGTGTGATGTTTCTTCCACACATAAGGTTGTCTTGTTGAAAACTCTATAAGCTTGAGATATAGTGGAATACCTTAAGAATATCCCATCTGCTATCTTAGCATCAAAAATTTTAAGCCGAGACTTCCCATTGTTGTGAATAAAACACTTGCAACAAAAAATATAAAAATATGAAATCTTGGGTGATCTTCCTTTCCATATCTCACAGGGATTTTATTCTTATCTTTAACAATTAAGCATCTATTGCGAATAATGCGAGGTTGTATTAATGGCTTCTACCCAAAACCTAAGTAGAGTGTTAACAACTTCATTCTGTTGAGGTGTCCTTGCCTTTGACATTTCATGAGCTATACCATTCTCAGCACAATAGTTAGCAACAAGTGAATTAAAAATTCAAGACCTTTATCACTTCTTATTTTAACAATACTTAATCCTTTTTCATTCCGAATTCTTTTAAGAAACTCAAGTAATTTGGTCATCGTCTCATTTTTCTTGTACAAGAAAATAACCTAGGTAAATCTAGAATAGTCATCTATAATTACCAAAGTATATTTTCTCCCACTAAAATCGAGAGGAGTGACTAGACCAAGCAGATCCATATGAAGTAGTTCCAGAATTTTGTCTAAAGAAGGACTATTTATTGTCTTAAAAGAAGCTTTGGTCTGCTTTCTTTTTTGACATGCATTACAAACATGACTCTTTGAAAATACTTTATCCGGGAGTCGATGAGAATGAATTGATGCATGATTTGATGTGGTATTTTTGTGCAAAAAGTGGTGAAATGTTAGTTTTGAGCTTAAAGGTGTAGAGTATCACTATTTTGCATGAAAAGTATCACTTGTGCGTAACTAATGGATTTTTGATGTTTTTCATCCCGTTTTCAAGTAAATCGATGGAATTTGACCAAATCGAGAGTACCGGCATTCATACGGCGAAGAGACGAATGAGACGGGCAAAAATGGGGTCGAAGGCGGAAGATGGGTTGACAAAAATCCTGGACTCGACCACCGGTCGAGGCGGAGCCTCGGGTCGAGGGATGTGTCACTTTGAAATTTTGGGCTAAGTGAGAAAGCCTCGGGTCGAGGTGAGGACCTCGGAGTCGAGGTTGAATCCACGAATGAACCTCGGGGTCGAGGGTGAGGACCCCGGTCGAGGCCGGGACTTATTAAGAGAAACGTGCCCACGCTTTCACCAAGCTCGACTCGAGGGCCTCAAGCTCGAGTCGAGGCTTCCGATTTTCAGAAAACCCCTATTTAATCCATTTGAACGAAAAACAGAGCATAACCTTCTCGATAGCGATTACTTACAGTTTTTGGGGCGATTTCTCGAGCACCAAGCCAAATCCTCCTTGTAGGTAGATTAGATTGATAGATTTAGATAGAATTTCATTAATTGTTGCTTAGATTAGACTTTGATCCATTAGTTTTCTAAATTCAAGTTGTAAGTGAAGTGAAGATCCATTTTGAAGATTCAAGCATTCAATCTATTGATCATTTGGTTCAATTGGTGATGTTCTTCCTCTCTACTCATTTCTATTTCTTAATTGTTGTGATTAGCATTTTGATTATGCAATTAGATTTTTCACTCATGGATTTTGCAATTTGCTCCATGGGCTAATTCATTTGTGCTTGGGATAATTGAAATTGAGGATGAATTGATTGCTTGTGCTTTGATTGCTGATGATTGTTGATTAATTGAGATAGTTAGTGCCCTAATTGTGATTCTAATTGTGCTTCATGCATTTTTATCTCTTTAGATTAGTGTTTGATCACCCTAGCAACATGCGAGAGTTGAGCTAACTTGATTAGGGATTAATCGGGTTATAATTGTGTGTATGATTGTACGAATTGGGTGCTTCTTGTTGGTCCCACAAGTTGAGTGTATTAAAGAAAACTTGAATCGGCCTTCTAGGGAAAATCTAGATTGGGGGTTGAATAGATTTTCCAAGTTTTTTCAAAACATAGAAAATTAATTCAAGATACCAAAGATAACACAAATGGAATTCGATTTTTAAACTCAACTTTAAGCTGGATCAAAAGCAAATCGATAATTTATCTAATTTTAATTTCGAAATTGATCTTTGATTGCAAGTTGATATTGAATAGAAACAGATAAGTAAACGAAAGCAATAAAGAACAAGACATTTTATAGTGGTTCGGATCTAACTAATCCTACATCCACTCTCCTTCTTCAAACTTGAAGAAGGTTCTCTTCTACTACTTACTCACTTTTCAACTTACGGTTTACAACTTATAAAGATCTTCAAATCTTCAATCTCCTAGACTCTTCTCTAAAATCTAACGTTTACGGTGATAGATGAGCTTTGAAGATGTACAACAAAGTATTCTATAAACACTTAGAAATTTGAAAACTTTCTATGAAAAATTTTGTGAATTGAAGTGAAAATGCGTAATCAAAATCGAGTAGTATTGTGTTCGATGTGTTGTGTTAATATATAATAAAGTGAAATCTAGACCTATTTATAAGCCTGAAAGACAGTTAGTTTGTTAGTCGGTTCTAACAAACTAAAACCGCTTAACAAACTTAATCTTGATAATCTGCTCTCATCTTGGTGATCTTTCTCTAGTCGTCTGCGGTGACTTAGTGAAGACTTGCCTTTCTTATTCTACTCACTTATCTTGACCTTGTCCGAGCTCTTCATAATCGACTCCTGCAGATGACTTGACTTGAGCTTGTCACGGATGACTTCCAACTTTCCAGACTTCACCGACTTGTCTAGTTCTTCCTAGTCGATCACCTTAGTATTGGAACTTGACCTCACTGTTCTTCAAAGTCGCTCGATCATCCGAATTGACCATTTTAATTCATCAAAACCTCTTACGATCTAACACTTCTTAATTGAGAGATTAGTTGTACTAAGAATACTCACATTAGGCATTTGATTTGTAGTTTTCCGGCAAGCGGTATTAAGACCAATCAAGAATATCGAACCCAAGGGAATAAGTATGCACGTGAGGCCCTAGAAATACAAGTTCTCGATGACTATTGATGCAAAACGGGTTTGGAAATGTAAACACAACAAAAAGCAAGAAATAAACTCAAACAATACAAAGAGGAAAATGATCGAACACTTAAAAGGCAAGCACAAACACAATAATAAATGGGGATTTGGGTGCTAGGGCTAACATCCATCAAGGAACCAACGATCAACAAGCTATGATTGAATCAAATTGCAAATCAACTAAGGTAGAAAGCATAAAACCATCACGAAATTAATCACTCCATTAATAACACAATGCCTAATGTGAGTATCCTTAGTGCAACTAATCTCTCGATTCCGAAGCACCCAATCCATACATTCATACACAATTATAACCCGATTAATTTTGGATTACGTTAGCTCAACTCTCGCCTATTGCTAGGGTGATCAAACATTAATCTATAGAGATAATTTTGCATGAAGCACTATTGAGAATCACAATTAGTAAGCAATCTCACTCAATTGATCTACAATCATCAACAATCATATCATAGACAATCAAATCATCCTCAATTTCAATTAACCCAAGCACAAGAGAGTTAACCCATGGTGCCAAGAGCAAAATCCACGGGAGGAGAATCTAGATGTACAAACACAAAGCAAATCACAACAATTAAGAAATTGAAAAGAGATAAGAGGAAGAACATCACAAATAGGATTGAATTAACCAAAATAGGAATGCTTGAGTCTTCAATACACTTCTTCTCCAATGCAATTACAAGCTTGAATTGAGTAAACAAAAGATCAAATGCTAATATAATGCTAATCTAAGCAACAACAATTGAAATCTAAATCTAAATCTAACAATCTACTCTACCTACAAGGAAAATTGGCTTGGGCGTAAGAAATCGCTCCAAAACCGCTAATAATCGCTCTATGGAATTGTTTTTAAGTTATGCTTTGTTTCATGCTTTAAATAAACAAATTCTTGAAAACCCTCTCCCTCGAGTCAAGGCTCAGCCGTCGACTCGAGGCTGCCCAATTTTGCCTATCCCTCGACTCGAGGCTTAGCCCTCGAGTCGAGGCTACCTCCATTTTTGAATTTCATCCAAGTAATCTTTACCCTCGGGTTGAGGCCCCTGGACCTTGACCAGAGGTTGAGTCCAGGAATTTTCTCAACCCGGCTCCGCCTCGACCCCTATTTTCATCCATCTCGATCGTCTCTTCATCCTAAGAATGTTGGTACTCTCGGTTTGGCCAAATTCCACCGACTTACCCGTGAAATGGACGAAAAACATCAATTACCTCACAAGTAATACTTTTTAGACAAAGAAGTGACACTCTACACATTTATGCACAAAATCTAACACTTTTGATCACTTTTTGCACTAAAATAACCCCTAAAAACATGCATCAATTTACTCCAATCATAATACCCCCAAACTTGAAGTGTTGCTAGTCCTCGAGCAACGTAGAAAATAAGCACAAAGGAGTGAATTGTTTGCAATTATATCGCATGGCACCATAGAAGAAATAAAAGATCATCGAACTCATCAATGAACACAAGTATCAATGCAAACTATCCACTAGTAATCATGATAGATTATGCTCAAACAAATGCAACATTAAACACTTAACACATTGCTCCTTCCATGGAGTGTTTCACTCTTCTCTCAAGTGTATAAAGGTTTAATGCACTCAATCATAAAATTCACAAACATGCACACCATAAGCTTGCCAATGGACTTAATCTCAATCAAAATCATTTGTGTTCAATCAAGAATCAAAGAGGTCTTCCTTCTAGGTTGTAATGTAAGCTCTTTAGAATAGGTGGGATGAATTTGGATAAGAGTGACTAAGTAGTAGAGACTTGAATGATAGCTAATCAATACATTACACATCTCTTCATTCATCATCAAGCATCACTCTTTCTTTTGCACTTCAAAGTTCAATCACCACCATTCACTTGAGTTTTCTTTCTTAGGCTCACAAATTGAATGTTTCTCAACTTTTTATGTTCACAACTTTCTTCACAATTCAATTTTTCACAACCTTGCTTTCTTCTATCAAGCATCATCACTTAGCTCATCATCTTTCACCACACTTTGCAATCAAATCACATCTATAGTCAACAATGAAGCTCTACTAAACATAGGACAAGAAGGCTCACAAAAATAGGCTAATGATTTCAATTTCACTTGGCTTGCCAAAGAATAAAGATAATAAGCTCAAAATGGCTCACTAAGGAAATCAAATGTGTTTTGTGGGGAAAAATTTGGCAAAGTGACTCATCATTCCAAACATGGCCTCTTATCATCTTCATGAAATCACACAAAGATCAATATCAACAAGTCTAGTGGCGAGTTCTAGCATACATATCCATGAATCATGCACTCACAATAAAATCAAAAAAAAAAAAAAAAAGAAATCAAATCAACCGTATAAGATGTACGATTATAAAGGCACAAAAGTTCACGGGCTTAAATTGAGCAATGAATCAAACATTTTCAATCACATTCATCCTCACATAATTAACAAGAATACTAGCTTCAAGCCACATATCAACTCATGATCAAATCAAAATTCAATTTATCTTGCAATTCAAGCACAAGTGCACATGTACATAATCTCAAGCACACTCACTATGTCAAGAATGATACTAAAAGATATGCAATAAATCCACAATTAAAGCTTAAAACAAGACTAGCCCAAAAGTATATAAGGAAGAAATCCAAGATATCAAGATAGCAATAATCATCAAAGGACAATGAGGCTCAATAAGATCAAAACCATCAAAATCATAATCCATACAAATCATCATAAAATCCAAGCATCATCAAATCAAATCCATAACTTCAAGTACAATCCAACCAATCAATAATCAATCCATACAAAACACTCAAGAGGAATACTAAAGGATAACTGAATGACAAGAGGATAAGGATAAGGGAGTAGGAGAGTCGCCTAATAATCGGACGGTGGTGGAGGAGGGTAGTGGCCCGGCCCGAAATTCCACGAGCTCATCTCTGGAGGAGTGCGTACATGTCTGCTGAGTCTTGAGAGACTCCTCCTGCATCCTCCTGGACTCCTCCATCATACGGTAGCACTCATCCTGCCTAGTCAAGCACTCGAGCTGCATCCTCATTTGTCAACCCACATCTCCTCGGTCGGGGTCCATTGCCTCTGTGATGAGCTACCGGCCTCGAACTCTCGGCTCCGCATCTCGTCCTGCTAGTACATATTGATCTCTGGCAAATAGTCCTCGTCCCATCATGCGGCTCCCGAGCCTGCTCCTTCTCATCGCCTTCCTCTTCATCTCCATCTCTGCATCTGCACCCTCGGCTACGTCCTCGAGATCTGGACCACGATCACTCGCCTTTGTTGTCCTCCCTCCTCATCATCATCATCTGGAGGACATCTCCGTGCTCACGGGTGTAGGCGTCAATCGCCTCTGTATGCCTCTGCGACCAAATCCGGAGGTTGATGGTCACAAAACCTGGAGCCCCGAAAATCGTAGTCAACCTCTTGTTGGGAAGAGGGAATCGGCCACCTAGGTGCCGCTTTGAAAGCACTATGTCCTACCAATGAGGTCGAGAGTCCTCATACGCCTCATGGTATCGGTAGTAAGATCTCGGGCCCTCCAAGACTCTCAAGTTATGTGTAGGAATGCCGAGGTGCTCGGTAATAAGTGTGATCATCCCTCCGAAGTGTATCTTCTTGAACTTCATGCTCGTCACCCTCTCAAATAAGTAGCACAAATATGCGGCAACATTAAATCGACTCCGTTCGAGAAAACACCATAGCACGTACAACTCCTCAAAACCACGGCTCCTCCCTACGATCTAGCAAATATAGTGTTCGAGAGGATCTTCTCTAGATACCTCACGACCGGATTCGGATCCTCGTGCTCTTCGACTTCCCGGGAATGAACTGTGGCTGATCCGGTGCTCCCGAGTCCGATATCCTCCTCCATAATTTCTTGGCATTGTACTCCTTTCGAATGTTAAGTAGGGAGCCATCGGGATCTGTCGGTGCTCCTATGATCTCATTGACCTCATTCACGGTCAATGTGTACTCGTATCCCATCAACTAGAAGGTAATGGCCTGGGAAACTTTGCCTTTTCCGGCCTTGTCGAACTTCACCGTACAGAGAAACTCGAGAGTGAGCCCCAAATAAAGCCGTCCATCCCAATCTGCTCCAAAAGTCGTGGGATATCATCCTTTATGCCCATGGAAGCCATGCGGTTGTGGTCGACAAGGAGGGTCTTGACTACCTTGTTATAAATCTCCGCATATAGAATGATGTGCTTCCGCCACTTATAGTAGTCCCATCAATCCCGAGCTCTGCGAGCATCTTGTGCGAACCGAATGACTTCTTCTCTCTTACGAAACTCCTCATCGGAGCAGTTGTGTCCATCTACTCCACGAAACATCTTTCCCGCAAAAATTTACCAAGGCAACAATAAGCTCCCAATAATAGCAATACGAGCCAAATAAAGCGAGATAAGCACATGAACGAATCACGAGTCATAACTCAAATCACAATCACTAACACCAACAATTCCTAGTGGATAAGGAATAAGTCTCAACATTTGGTCAAAAATAGTCACAACTAAGCACATATGATAATAGAAATGTTCAATAATGAATCCCTACAAAATAGTATACTCAATAAATGGCTATAACACTCATCATCAACCAATATGCTCGCAAAAATTATGCAATTAGGCTCCATAAAATGATCAAAAATAGTAAGCCATCCATCAAGTAATTAAAAAATAATAATCACAAACCATGCACTTCTATCATCACTCATCAACACTTGACCAAATTAACAAATATACTCACTAGGAACTCCCTCAACAAATATGCAATAATCATTCTCAAGCCAAAATTTCACAAAGGCATAAGCAATATCATCTCAACAATCCTAAACATGCTTCTAATTCATCAAATAATTCCAATCATCCATCCAAAAGGCTCAAAATTCATCCAACATGCAATGCACATAAGGTGTTTGTAAAAATGCCCAAATGAAACTCCCAAACAAATGCAAATTTGGCAAGAATTCAAACTACATGCAAATATCCACCATAAGAACGAAATTAAAAGCCAAAGGAGTAGGAATTACGTACCTTGTGTGAAAATTTCGGCCTAAGAACGAAAATTGATGAACACCCAAGCAATTCACAAAAATCCCCAACTAGAATCTCCAAAAACCCTCTCAAGATATAATTTTGATGCAATGTTTCGATAATATGCAATGTGGAAGGAAATTAAACGGTGGAAACGAGAGGAAATGGTCGAAAATGGAGAAGTATGCGCAGGGGTCGAAGAATTAGGGCAAGCACGAGTTGGGATTTGATCCGACATCGCGCTATTTAAAATTTGCCTCACCTCGACTCAGTGGTCAGGCCTCGACTCGAGGGATCCCAAAAATCTCCATCCTCAACTCGAGGGAAATACAATTTCGTGAAATATGACTAAGGCTGGACTCCTCGACCGGGTGGTCGAGTCCAAGGAATTTTTATGGATGCCGGACTCGACCCGACCCCGAAACTCCTAAAAATAACCTATACGACCCCAACAAATCCAAATATGCAAAAACTAACCGCTTTTGGTCCCTCGATTTAAGCCCGGTCGCTAATTCGATCGAGGAGACCGGGTCTCTTCCTTTTTGCTCATTTTCACCAACTTTTAAGTTTTTCCTCCTTTTCGATCTTGAATTCCTTTGCAATTTGCGATCTCTTTCCCAATGAATGTATTGAGTGTACCTACAATCGGCATAACAATCATCAACTAATTACCACTATGAGATGCATTTCAACCAATAAACAAACAACACCCCCAAACATGAATGATAGCATCAATTCAAGTTTGGCACAAGTGTTATGCAAATATATGCAACTCCAAATGATATCAACAATAAGCTCAACACTCCCAATAAATCCCATAGCATGATAACACAACCTCCTAAGCATGAGCAATTAAGTACCTAACCAATTATCCCAAAAATGAAACAAAAACACAAAGCTACCAAAAAGCACACAAAAGAAACAAAAAGGATGTGTTGCCTCCCATCAAGAGCTATTTTTATTATCCTTTGCCGGACTTATTCGCTCACTTCCAACTTCTTTCATCGGAATGGCCAAGGATAGCGATCCTCCTTCCCATTATATCTCATCCTTTGAGCTTCAAAGTCTAGGAGGTTCACATAATTGATAGGGAAACCACATATAGATATGCATAGTGTCCATGGTTGTCCCCCTTGCTCTCCCTCCATCCTTCTTCTCCATTCCTTTCTTTCAAGGATGCCCAAGCGCTTCATCAATTCCTTCCTACATCAAAGTTCCTAAGAGGTAAAATTAAATCATTAGAAGCATCAATATCAATAAAAGGACAATTTGAAGAGTTTAAAGATATAGAAATGCTCATTTCAATCTTCAAGGCTTCATTCGATGCTTCTAGATTTTCTTCCTCATTATAGCTCATGTCCATCATTGGACATTCCTCTTCCTCACTTTCGACAAGGAAATTTTTCACTTCATCCTCCTTGCTTGGACCCTCTACTACATCTTCTTCACTTTCACTTTCTTCCTCCCCTTCTTTTCCTTGACTCTCCATGATGGTTATGTTCTTCACTTGGAGTAGAAAATATTTGAGTTGACTTTTTAACACGATGAATTGAGCTTCGGTGATCTCCATGTTCCCCTATCATTGAATCCACCAATGCTTTGGTCTCATAAATATTTTCATACAAGAGAAGCATTTCTTCACATCTCGGTTCATCTTCCTCAAATTTTTCCAACAACACTCTAAGCATATTCTTCAATATAACCCTCACATCATGGAGTCCCCATTCTTCATAATGAGAGGAAGCTTGTTGCATTTGATAGTCATACTCATAGCTTCTCCCATCGTCATAGTAATCCCCTTCCGATGCTCCTTGAAATTCATATGCACAACATGGATCGAATTGATCATAATGCTCATAGTATGGGAATATCTCTTGAGGTGAGGGAGGAATTTCATCACATGTCCAATTTTCATAATTGGATGGAACTTGTTGCAATTGAGAATTATCATCAAAGCTCATCCAATTATTGTATCCAAATTCTTCATGGTGTGGAGGATACACCATACTCTCTTGATAAAACTTTTGATTCCACGCGTATGAGTTGTATCCTTCCATCTAGACAAGATAGCAAGTATCAAATTCAAATAAAAACAACAACACAAATAAAAACACAAAGGCAACAAATAGCCACTACACACAATTCCTAAGTCTTACTATAGGCGCAAAAACTAATTCCCGGTAACGGCGCCATTTTATTTGTAGTTTTCCGGCAAGCGATATTAAGATCAATCAAGAATATCGAACCCAAGGGAATAAGTATGCATGTGAGGCCCTAGAAATACAAGTTCTCGATGACTATTAATGCAAAGCGGGTTTGGAAATGAAAACACGACAAAAAGCAAGAAATAAACTCAATCAATATAAAGAGGAAAATGATCGAACACTTAGAAGGCAAGCACAAACACAACAATAAATGGGGGATTTGGGTGCTAGGGCTAACATCCATCAAGGAATCAATGATCAACAAGCTATGATTGAATCAAATTGCAAATCAACTAAGGTAGAAAGCATAAAACCATCATGAAATTAATCACTCCATTAATAACACAATGCCTAATGTGAGCATCCTTAGTGCAACTAATCTCTCGATTAAAGCACCCAATCCATACATTCATACACAATTATAACCCGATTAATTTCGGATCACGTTAGCTCAACTCTCGCCTATTGCTAGGGTGATCAAACATTAATCTATAGAGATAATTTTGCATGAAGCACTATTGAGAATCACAATTAGGAAGCAATCTCACTCAATTGATCTCCAATCATCAACAATCATAGCATAGGCAATCAAATCATCCTCAATTTCAATTAACCCAAGCACAAGAGAGTTAGCCCATTGTGCCAAGAGAAAAATCTACGGGAGGAGAATCTAGATGCACAAACACAAAACAAATCACAACAATTAAGAAATTGAAAAGAGATAAGAGGAAGAACATCACCAATAGGATTGAATTAATCAAAATAGGAATACTTGAGTCTTCAATACACTTCTTCTCCAATGCAATAACAAGCTTGAATTGAGTAAACAACAAGATCAAATGCTAATCTAATGCTAATCTAAGCAACAACAATTGAAATCTAAATTTAAATCTAACAATTTACTCTACCTACAAGGGAAATTGACTTGGGGTCTAAGAAATCGCCCCAAAACCGCTAATAATTGCTCTATGGAATTGGTTTTAAGTTATGCTCTGTTTCATGCTTTAAATAGATGAATTCCTGAAAGTCCTCTCCCTCGAGTCGAGGCTCAGCCCTCGACTTGAGGCTACTCCATTTTACCTATCCCTCGACTCGAGGCTGCCTCCATTTTTGAATTTCATCCAAGAATCTTCACCCTTGGGTCGAGGCCCTGGACCTCAACTAGAGGTCGAGTCCAGAGAATTTTCTCGACCGGGCTCCGCCTCGACCCCCATTTTCATCTCTGTCTCGATCGTCTCTTCATCCTAAGAATGCCGGTACTCTCGGTTTGAGCAAATTCCACCAACTTACCCGTAAAATGGACGAAAAACATCAATTATCTCACAAGTGATACTTTTAGGCAAAGAAGTGATACTCTACACATTTATGCACAAAATCTAACAATTTTGATCACTTTTTGCACTAAATTAACCCCTAAAAATATGCATCAATTCACTCCAATCAGCATTGTGTGATTAATGGAGACTTATTTGCATGATGGTTCTATGCTTTCTATCCTAGTTGAATGACAATTTGATACAATTATAGCTTGTGATCATTGATTCCTTGATGGATATTATCCATTGCACCCCTATCCCCATTGATTTTTGAGAATTTCTAGCTTGGTAATTGTTCTAGCATATCTCTTGTTTAATTCATAGCTTGTTGTTGTTTTTTTATATTAATTCTAGCATTTGGTAGTGTATTTGGAGCCAAAACCGTATTTGCAACAATAGTCATTGAGAACTCATATTTCTAGGGACTCATGGCCATACTCTTCCCTTAGGTTCGATAAACTTGGTTGTCTTAATATCACTTAATCAAGTTTATCGAAATCAAAATGGCGCCATTGCCGGGAATAATTTTTGTGCCTAAAGTGAGACTTAGGAATTTGTTTGAAGTGGCTACTTGTTGCTTTGTGTTTTTGTTTGTTTTGTTGTTTTTGTTTGAATTTGATACTTGCTATCTTGTGTAGATGGATGGATATGACTCATACGCATGGAATCAAGATTATTATCAAGATAGTATGGTTTATCCTCCACACTACGAAGGATTTGGTTACAATAATCGGAGGAACTTTGAGGATAATTATCTAATGCAACAAGTTCCCTCCGATTATCAAAAATGGAGATGCGATGAAGTTCTGCCGCACCTCAAGAGATGTTCCCGTATTATGAGCATTATGATCAAACATTCTATCCACGGGGTGGATTTAAGTTTCAAGGAGCATCGGAAGGAGATTTTTACGATGATGGGAGAAACTATGAGTATGACTATCAAATGCCACAAGCTTCCTCTCAATATGAAGAGTGGGGAATCCATGATGTGAGAGCTATCTTGAAAGAGATGCTTGGAATGTTGTTGAAGAGAATTGAGGAAAATGACCCTAGATGTGAAGAAATATTTTCCTTGTATGAGAACATTTATGAGACCAAGGCAATGGTTGATGCAATGATAGATGGGAACATGGAGATCACCGAAGCTCAATTCAATATTTTAAGAAGTCAACTCAAATATTTTCTAATCCAAGTAAAGAACAAAACCATCATGGAGAATCATCAAGAAGAAGGGGAGGAAGAAAAGGAAAGTGAAGGTGATGAAGAAGAGGGTCCAAACAAGAATGATGAAATGAATAATTTCCTTGCTAAAGGTGATAAAGAGGAATGTCCATTGATGGACATGAGCAACAATGAACAAGAAAATCTAGAAGCATCAAATGAAGCATTGAAGAATGAAATGAGCATTTCTATACCTTTAAACTCATTAATTTGTACTTTAATTGAGATTGATGCTTCTATTGATTTTATTTTACCTCTTGTGAACTTTGACTATAGGAAAGAAGTAATGAATTGCTTGGGCATCTTTGGAAAAAGGAATGGAGAAGGATGATCGAGAGAGCAAGGGGACAACCATTGACAATGTGCACATATATGTGTGGTTTGCCTACTAATGATTAGAACCTCCATGATTTTGAAGCTCAAAGATCGAAGTATTGTGGCAAGGAGGACTGATATCCTTGGCCATTCCGATAAAAAGAGTTTGAAATGAATGAATGAGTTCGGCAGAGGACATGAAAATAGCGCTTGATGGGAGGCAACCCATCATTTTTGTTGTCTTTGTGTGTTTGTGTGTTTTTGTTTTTGCTTTTGTTTTGTTGGAGAATTGGCTTGGAATTTATTTGATGATGCTTAGGAGATTGTGATATATATTGTTATGGAATGATTGAGCTTATTTGATACAATTGGGAGTTGCATATCATTTAATCACTCTTTTACCAAACTTTGAATTTCATGCTAAAATTTAAGTTTAGGGGTGATTATTGATTTTATTGGTTAACTTGGAACTTGTCTTGGTAAGGATGTAATGATTTTGTGCTCAATTGTAGGTACACTTGCTAGATGAATTGGAAAGCGATTGGAATTGCAAGGAAATGCAAGATCAAGAAGGAAAGTGCATAAAAGCATGATGAGCCCTACATGCTTAAAGAAAATGAGGAGTTTAAAGGCTTTATGGTACAACACTTCCTTTCAAACTTAGACTTGTCTATGTTTGGGGGAGGTGTTCTTCTTTCCTTGCCTATCTTTTGTGCTCTTGTATATGATTTTGGGGTGTAATTCATTTTTGAGCTTTAATTGTGGATTTATTGCATATATTTGAGTGATATTCATTGATAGTGATGTGCTTGAGATTATGTACATGTACACTTGTGCTTGATTGAAGGATTAATTTACTTTTGATGTGATCATAAGTTGATATGTGGCTTGTAGCTAGTATGATTGATAATTATGTGATGATAAATGGTGATTGAAAATGCTTGATTCATTGCTTAATTTAAGCCCGTGAGTTTTGTGCCTTACGAATCGTACATCTTATACGGTTGAATTAATTTCTTTGTGAGTGCATCATTCATAGATATGTATGCTAGAACTTGCCTTTGGACTTGTTGAAATTAATCTTGGTGTGATTTCATGAATAGGATAAGAGGTCATGTTTGAATTGATAAGTCACTTAACCAAATTTTTCCCCACCAAAGACATTTGATTTCCTTAGTGAGCCATTTTGAGCCTAGTATCCTTATTCTTTGGCAAGCCAAGTGAAATTGAAACCATTTTGCCTATTTTTATATGAGCCTTGTTGTCCTATGTTTAGTAGAGCTTGATTGTTGGCTAATAGATGGTATTTTGCTTGTAAAGTGTGGTGGAAAGATGACGTGCTAAGTTGATGATTGAAAAGGGAAAAAAAGGGGTTGAAATGAAAAAAATTGAATTGAGGAGAAATTGTGAAAAAAGAAAAGAAGAAAAATTCAATTTGAGAGCTTAGATGTGAAAGAAAGCTCAAAAGAATGGTGATGATTGAACTTTTTTAAAAGTGTGGAAAAGAAAGAGTGTGATTGATAAAAAAATGGAAGAGAAGTGAATTGAAGTGCTTAGTTAACTTTCAAGTCTCTACTAGTTTGAGTCACTCTTACCTAAATTCATTCACCCATTCCAAAGAGCATACATTACAACCTTGATGAAAGACCTCTTTGATTCTTGATTGAAACACAAAAGAAAGTGATTGATATTGAGTCCTTTGGCAAGCTTATGAGATGCATGTTTGTGAATTTGATGATTGAGTGCATTTTACCTTGATACACTAGAGAGATGAGAGAAACACTCCATGGAAGGAGCAATGATTTGAGTATTTGATGTTGCATTTGTTTGAGCATGATTCATCTTGATTGCTAGTTGAAAGTTTGCATAGATACTTGAGATCATTGATGAATTCGATTGTCTTATTTTTCATCTATGGTGCCATGAGACATAATTGCAATCAATTCACTCTTTTGTGCTTATTTGTTTCGTTGCTCGAGGACGAGCAACACTTTAAGTTTGGGGGTATTATGATGAGGGTGAATTGATGCATGATTTGATGTGATTTTTTCGTGCAAAAAGTGGTGAAAAGTGTTAGTTTTAAGCATAAAGGTGTAGAGTATCACTCTTTTGCATGAAAAGTATCACTTGTGTAGAACTAATGGATTTTTGATGTTTTTCGTCCCATTTTTAGGTAAATCGGTGGAATTTGACCACACCGAGAGTACTGGCATTCATACGGCAAAGAGACGAATCGGACGGGAAAAAATGGTCACGGAGGTGGAAGACGGGTAGACAAAAATCCTGGACTCGACCACCTGGTCGAGGCGCGGAGCCTCGGGTCGAGGGATGTGTCGGCTTGAAATTTTTAGCTAAGTGAGAAAGCCTCGGGTCGAGGGTGAGGACATCGGGTCGAGGTTGAAGCCACGACATGAACCTCGGAGTCGAGGGTGAGGACCCCGGGTCGAGGCTGGGACTTTTTAAGAGAAACGTGCCCACACTTTCACCAAGCTCGACTCGAGGGCCTCAAGCTCGAGTCGAGGCTTCCGATTTTCAGAAAATCCCCTATTTAATCCATTTGAACGAAAAACAGAGCATAACCTTCTCCATAGCAAGCATTACTTACGCTTTTGGGGCGATTTCTCAGCCCCAAGCCAAATCCTCCTTGTAGGTAGATTGATAGATTTAGATAGAATTTCTTTAATTGTTACTTAGATTAGACTTTGATCCATTAGTTTTCTCAATTTAAGTTGTAATTCAAGTGAAGTGAAGATCCATTTTGAAGATTCAAGCATTCAATCTATTGATCATTTGGTTCAATTGGTGATGTTCTTCTTCTCTACTCATTTCTATTTCTTAATTATTGTGATTAGAATTTTGATTATGCAATTAGATTTTTTACCCATGGATTTTGCAATTTGCTCCTGGGCTAATTCACTTGCGCTTGGGATAATTGAAATTGAGGATGAATTGATTGCTTGGCATTTTGATTGTTGATGATTGTTGATTAATTGAGATAGTTAGTGCCCTAATTGTAATTCTAATTGTACTTCATGCATTTTTATCTCTTTAGATTAGTGTTTGATCACCCTAGCAACATGCGAGAGTTGAGCTAACATGATTAGGGATTAATCGGGTTATAATTGTGTATGATTGTATGAATTGAGTGCTTCTTAATTGAGAGATTAGTTGTACTAAGAATACTCACATTAGGCATTGTGTGATTAATGGAGACTTAATTGCATGATGGTTCTATGCTTTCTATCCTAGTTGAATGACAATTTGATATAATTATAGTTTGTGATCATTGATTCCTTGATGGACATTATCCCTCGCACCCCTATCCCATTGATTTTTGAGAATTTCTAGCTTGGTAATTGTTGTAGCATATCTCTTGTTTAATTCATAGCTTGTTGTTGTTGTTTGATTTTAATTCTAGCATTTGGTAGTGTATTTGGAGCCAAAGCGTATTTGCAATAATAGTCTTTGAGAACTCATATTTCTAGGGACTCATGGCCATTCTTTTCCCTTGGGTTCGATAAACTTGGTTGTATTAATATCACTTATCCGATTTTACCGCAATCGAGTCCTTTGACTAAAGATTTCCTTGCTAATTTGTTAAGAGTTTTAAAGTTTAAGTGACCAAGACGTTTATGCCATAGCTAACATAAATCGTCTCGAACTCTTATCAACTAAATAAGTATGTTTAGGACTACACTTGAAGTAAGCAATGTAAATATTACCTTTTCGACTCCAACTAATAGAATATTTTCATCAAGACCACTTAAAACATATCAAGCATTACAAGTAAACTTTACACAAAAACCCTTGTCGCAAAATTGAGAAAGCAGATAAAAGGTTATGTATTAACCCTTCAACATAGTAAACCTCATTCACTTGAACATCACTAATCATCAAGGTTCCAACTCCTTTCGTTTACCCAAAATTATTGTCTCCGAACATGACTCGCGGTCCATCAATCTTCCGATAGTTTATTGAGAGTAAACGCTTTCTCGTAGGTTATATGTTTTGAACATCCGCTATCAATATACTAGATGACCTCGAGTACGCCTCGCTTCTTTCAACTATGCCTGTGTCTTCCTTCAATTAAAGATTAGATTTTAGGTACCCTTTGTAAGTTGGGTCCTTCTTGGTTAAGTTGACATTTTAGAATCCAAAGAAACACATGTATGTTCCTTAAAACAAGTGATTGTAGCTTGCATCCATATCTTTCTACTAGAATAAGACTATCAAGATCATTCTTATTCAGCTTATCTTTAGAAATTGTCTTATATTTAGGTAATAATGGATATGATCGTTTCTACCATCAAAACCACTATACTTAAGATGAGGTTTTGACTTGATCTTTGGTTTTTCCTTTGGAACATTTTTCTTTAATCGAACTTTCTTTTACGAAGCATCGGATGAGTTAATTTGTTCCTTAGGTTTCCATGGACTAGTTCTAATCTCTTCTTTAGTATTAGAAGCTTTGACAAAAACCCTTGGTTTAATAGGATCATCCTTTTTGTTTCGTTAAAACCTAAACCCGTCTTATCACTAGCTTTACGTGAAGTGTCAAGATTCTATCTATAGTTGATTGAGTGTTGGTCCCGATCGATCAAGTGATATACAATTAGAAAATCTAGAAAGGGGGGATTGAATAGATTTTCAACCTACTCAATTTTTCCTTTCCAACATTAAACCCAGACAATCCAAATTAATTCGCATTCTATAAGTATCGATTAAGATAGTGGAAGTATCTTATTTATACGTGATCCAATTGATAATTCCTTGAATAAATGTTTTGACAAATGAGATTGAATGTAAACTGAAAGATGAATTAAGGAAATACGTAAAAGTAAAGAACACACGGTTTATAGTGGTTCGGATTTGCAAAAATCCTACATCCAATCTCCTTTCACAAACTTTGTGAAAGGATCTTCACTATCTTACTTACTTTCCTTCTTCCTTGCATACGAATACAAATCGAGATGATCTTCGTCTTTAAATCTTCTTATATCTACCAAAGTGTATCTATAAAACTAGAATACGGTGTAGAATCATGAAGAAATTACAAGTGAAAGTATTCTTCAAACAGTTTAAAAATATCACAAGAATTTACGATCTAAAGCGATGAGTGCTCTTTTAGAATGTGTTCTTAGAATGTGAGTGCAAAAGTCCTTCTAAGGACTATGCTTAGTCCAATTTATAAGGTCAGTAAGACGGTTAGTTTGTTGTAACAAACTTAAAAGCGCTACCTTTCTTTAAACTCCGACTGATCTCGGTGATCTTGAGTCTGCTGTGTCGACTTTGACTTGGTGAAAGCCTTTGCCTTTCTTATTCTACTCAACCGGCCTTGACCTTGTCTTGAGCTCTTCATACTTCTCTCAATCGGATGATTTCTTCAAAACTGTCTTGGATGACCTTCAAGCTTCTTGATCTCGGTGACTTTATCCATCTTACATAGTCGATCACTTACTAGTGAAATGTACTACTTCGCTTGATCTATACGATTTCTGGTCATCCTACTTTACATGAGCTTATCTAACCTATACATTTTAACTCATCAAAACTAAAACTTGATCTAACAATTTCCCTTTTGATGAAGTTAAAACTACAAGAAGGAAAAGAACTCACACTGGTGTTAGTCAAGGTCATTCAAGATAAATAGATAAGCATATTAAGCACATAAGCACCTTTTAATCGGATAGATTCACATAAGAGCAACTATTCACACTTTAGTAAATATCCATACTTAGAAAAATTTTAAGAATTTTATTCTAAGGTATAAAGATTTTATCGGATGATCAACACTTAGAAATATTTGTTAAGTTTTCTTCAAAAGTTTTTATAGAAAAAAATTTTGAACTTTAAAAGAAACAATGTAATTCGAGATAAGTTCAACATATTTCATTTACATTGATCAAACGGCTTACATATTACAAGATGAGCAGATAAGATATAAAAAAATGAAAAGAGAAACAAAATCTAATCTATACTCCCAATTGGTCTGTCAGAACCACCAACCAGTCGAAAACTTTTTTTAAGAGTTGCTTGAGTTTTTTTCATTACGAGTCCTGACTCCCACTCGGCTTTGTTTACTATTTTTCTTACCCAGCCGAGGTCAATGGTTCCGTCTACATTCTTCTTGGGCGAGCTAATCCAAAAGCTGGAGCAGCTAGATCGGCGTTGAACACCTGTCTACCTCATCAATCGACGTGGTAGAGATCAGCATCTTCTTTTTCTATCCACTCATCCCACCTCGGGTCTTCGTCTTGAGTAGAAGTTCCAGAAGCCTTTAGAATGTACTAGTAGTACATCCATCCGCATCTAGGTTCTTCTCCTTATACTCCTTGGTGTATTGACTGCGACCATCTTCGGTGGAGCAACCGATTTGTGGTAGGGCTGATGTGAGTGAATTGATGCATGATTTATGTGGTATTTATTTGCAAAAAGTGATGAAAAGTGTTAGTTTTTGAGCTTTAAGATATAAGGTATCACTTCTTTGCTAATAAAGTATCACTAGTGTGGAAATGATGAACTTTTAATGCGTTTTGTCTCGTTTTCAGGTATTTCGGTGGAATTTGACCAAATCGAGCACATAGATATTCACATGGGAACGAGATGAATGAGACGGGAGAAAATGGCTATCGGAGGTGAAAGTCGGGCCGGGAAAATTCTCTGGACTCGACCTATGGTCGAGGAAGCAGGGCCTCGATTCGAGGCATTAGCCGTTTGTGAAAATTCACTAAGTGAGAGAGACCTCAACTCGAGGGCACTAAGCCGAGTCGAGGTAGGAGCAAAGAGCACGAAGCTCGACTCGAGGCCTCGAAGCTCGAGTCGAGGCTAGTGATTAATAAGAGAAGCGTGGGCATGACTTCACCAAGCTCGACTCGAGGGCTTCAGGCTTGAGTCGAGGCTTCCGATTTTCAGAAAATCCCAAATTTAATCCCCTTGGACGAAAAACAGAGCATATCATCATTTCATAGCGATTTACCTTTCGGTGTTTGGGCGATTTTTCAGTTTCCAAGCAAAATTCTCCTTCTAGGTTGATTAGATTCATAGTTTTAGCTAGATTTTCATTGATTGTTGATTAGATTAGATTTTAATCCATTAGATTGGTGATTCAAGTTGTAATTCCATTGAAGAAGAAGTTTACATTTGAAGATTTAAGCATTCAATACATTGATCATTTGGCTAAATTGGTGATGTTCTTCCTCTCTACTCAATTATATGGCGTAAGTGTTGTGATTAACATTTGGATCATGCAATTAGATTTTTCACCCATGGATTTTGCACTTTGCTCCATGGGCTAATTCTCTTGTGCTTGGGATAATTGAAATTGAGGATGATTTGATTGCTTGTGCTATGATTGTTGATGATTGTTGTTCAATTGAAATAGTTAGTGCCCTAATTGTGATTCTAATTGTGTTTCATACATTTTTATCACTTTTGATTAGTTTTTGAGCACCCTAGCAACAAACGAAAGTTGAGCTAACGTGATTAGAGATTAATCGAGTTACAATTGTGTATGATTGTATGAATTAGGTTCTTCATAATTGAGAGATTAGTTGCACTAAGAATACTCACATTTAGGCATTGTGTTATGAATGGAGTCATTATTGCATGATGTTCATACTTTCTATCTTGGTTGAGTAGCAATTTGATGCAATTATAGTTGTGATCATTGATTCGTTGATGGAGATTATCCCTAGCACCCCTATTCCATTTGATTTTTGAAGAATTCCTAGCTTGCTAATTTTTCCACTTAATTCATTGCCTTATTCATTGCTTGATAGTTGATAGATTTTAATTCTTGCAAGTTTATAGTGTAATTGAAATCAAAACCGTGCTTGCAATAATAATCATTGAAAACTCATGTCCTAGGGCCTCATTGGATATATTATCCCTTGGGTTCGATAACTTGATTTGGTCTTAAAAGCACTTGCTGATTTTACCATGATCAAGGGCCTAAAAGGTTCATCATCTCTTTGTCTTCATGACCCATTTCCTTACGTCCCCGCTCCACATGAAGTTAAGATTCTTTGTCTCGCTTCCTCATCTTCTTCCTCTCCCTCTCTCCATATATGGCCTTTTCCTTCTCGGGATTCGCCTAATCTGCTCCTCGAGACAAGTTCGAGTAGTCCGACTCTCTTTTTCTTTTTCCTTTATCAGATTTGGCAAAGCAATCTCGGTGAAGCCGCTCCTCGGTTGCCTTCCCCTTTCCCTTCCCTTTAGCCTCGATTTTTCAAATTCTTTTAATCTGGCCATGAGCTTCTCCGACTTCTCTTCCTCCTCCTTTTTCCTCCTCTCCTCATCTTCTCGCAGAGCATCCTCAATCTTTACTCGAGCCGGAGCGCAGCAGAAGCTCATCTACCTTTACCTTTAAATCGCCTTGGCTGCCTCCAACTCACCGAGCTTGCCTTGAGGGCTACTTCCTTCTTCGTTGCCTCTACTTCAGCTGTAAGGGACTCATTCTTTTCTTTCTCAACTCTTTCTCCATTTTTTACTTCATCGAGAGGTCCCTCACTGAGTTTCCGGCTCGAGCAAAGGAATGTGGAAATCGATTTGTCGAGTGCAATAGCATCTATGACTATCGCATTATCCTGTGCCACTTGCTCTTTCAACTTCTTCAGCTCATCCTCCAACTTACTTAATTTATCAGCCAGAGAGGTGTTAGTAGAATTTGATAAATTTCGAACTATGTTTACCTCGACTATTCTCATGTTGGAGATCATCGTATCCGTGACAACCCTTATAATCTTCTTTGTTCGCTTCTCCATCAACTTCTCAACCCTTGCTTCCATTTTTCTTTGCAGGCTCTTAAAGGCGGATGAGAAAGCTGAAAAGGAACTATCAGTCGTCATCCTTTTGTGAGGATTCAGACGAAGAGGATGATTGATCTAATGAGGGAGGTTGAGGGGAGGGAGAATTCATCTGGATGTCTTTCGTAAGAGAATGGAAAATTAGTGGGATTTGTATGGGAGGGATTGTTGGAGGGATTTGGGAATGAGTTGGAGGAGTTGTGAGAGGTTGAGATGAGGAGGCAAATGGTTCTGGGAATGTTTGGTATTGATGAAGAGGGTGGTGAGGAAGTTATCTCAGACTGGGTCAATAGGTTCAGGAGTAATTTCAGATGTGGGTAGAGTTAATATGGGGGTGATGATGGTGGTAATGAGGGTTGGCTCGGATGTAGATTTGGGAGGATTATGGTAAGGGAGTTCAAGATGGAATAGATTGGACAAGATGGGAGGGTGGTGACTTAGAGGCTTTGAGGTATCGGCCAAGACTACCTCTTCATTGCCGTGCAGTGAGCAACTTCCTCGAAAGAGACAGATTAGAAGAGGTACCTTCTTCCGAGACAGCTTCTCTCGGTGAGACAATTCTCTTAGAGCTAGGGTCTTCTAATGCCTCGCTTCTTCAGCCACCGCAATCGCTATTTACAGGGTAGTTGTCTCGGGTAGCAACCGGAAGGAGCAAGCAGACGATTCTCCAAAGCAGCCTTCTTTGATGCGGCTTTCACTGCCCGCCTCCTCTTATGAACTTGCTCTTTAGCTTTTAGCTTCCTTGGGTGTGAAGCCTCACTGAGCTCGGCCGGTACCGAGGGTCGAGCTTCCTCTCGCTGCTAGTTTCGTCTCCCTTGCTTGCCTTGCCTCGTCGATTTGTCATCGAGTCTAGAGGCCCCCCGATTTGCTCATTCTTGGTCCGAAGCCCCTTCGCTCGTGTTGCTTCGATCCCGTCTGTCCAGCTTGATGGCACTAGGTAATGATTCTCAAGCGTAACAATTATCTTGTTGAACAGACTTGTGATTGTGTTTGCGATCCATTCCCCATTGTTGCAAACCAACCTCTTCTTCTCATCTTTTATTACGCCCATCAACACTTCGCTGGTTTAATTGCACCCTATCCTAATTGCCCTTAAATAGCAAAGTCTCGGCCTCGATAATCCATCATGTGAGTTACGCTCACGAAGTATGGATTTCGTAAGTATCGTCATCGAGACGATACTTTCTCCTTAGCAGATTTTTTCAATTCCTTGCGTCGATCTTTGCATGAAGAACGAGCCATCATCTTGAATATTCGACCCAATCATCTTTCTTATACATGAATGGATCCACGTCTTCCTCATTTATCTCAAATATCCTCACAATAATCGACCTTGAAACAGAGAGACTTTCTCCATTTACAATGGTTGTAAAAACTCCATCTTCATATTTCCCATTGGTGTGGAACTCCATCCCCCTCATATCCGTGAGTCTTATTACTCTTGGGTTTCTATGAGCAGAAAACTTTCAACCTTGATTGGTGTGCGATCGTCGGCACCCAAAAATAGTATTTATAAATCGCCTTGACGAATCCACTAATATGTAGTAGGATAAGTAAAGGGTCGATCCCATAGGGAATAAACAAAATTAATTTAAAATCAAAGTTGCAAACACTCTAAAATCTCTCGCGTGTTTTCTCGCTCTTTATTCTGCAGTTCCAGTGTGTCTCTCATTCTCGCTGCATCTCTTGATTTATAAGAGTCAAAGTTGTTTGGAACCACCGATCGCCGACTCTATGAAATTATCAGATTCGGGATCGCGATCACATAAACGCTGCGGATAGAATTGTACCTTTATTCACCGTAATAGGTGAAGACAAACCAGCTTCTAAGGTCGAAGCTGCGATCGAAGGATTTGAGCCTCGAACCTCACGGTCTTCGCCGTATTCCTATCCCTTTCCCTTGGACGCCGAGTGGTCGACGATCCTCCAAGGAATCAGAATCCGCCTCTCGATCTCACGTTTTTTCACACGCCTGAGGCTCGATGTTAGGGTTTATTTATAGGCTACAACAGGGACCCTAAGAAGGAATTAGGGTTGGGCCTCCCCGATGGGCCTAAATATCCTCGTATTCGGCCTCGAACACTTTACTTAAGCCCATCAATTATAACTCACCACTAAAGAGTTATAATTGAATTACCGTCCTAATCCCATATTATAATATGGGCTTCTTTATTATGTGTACGTTTATTTCCCGTGTTTAAGATATCGAATGTCCATAAATTAATTAAATTACTTGACAACTTAATTAATTTATATCTAATTCCAAGAGTAGTACCACTCATCTTTATTATTATGTCGGATTAAATCCACTGCGGGGTTTACATAATAATCTTTATGAGCTCCTCAAGGGGACATCATCATCCTAAATAATTAGGACACAGATTCCTTCTATAATCAACAAAGACACCATATAAACAATGCTATCTCCCAATTCACCGAGCCTATTGATTTAATAAATCTCACCCATTGGCAAATCAAAGAAACATACACCGAGTACACGTGCCCGTTATTATATAGGGATTAAGAAGACGTACATCCATAACAACAGAGGTCTTGTTCTTTTATATAGTCGGTACAAATTGAACAACCTCATATGGTCCTCGCCAATACATACAAAATTTACTAGTGTAACTTTATAGTCAAGATAGACTAATACCAAATTACACTACAATCGCTCCAATGGTTTGTCCAATTCCATCTTGGTTGTGAGCTATTATTTATAATCTATAAGGAACCGATAGCATGATCTTACGTGTGACACCACACACCATGTTATCTACAAGATAGATTAATCTGGACAAAATAATGATATATATAACAATCATAAACAATAAGTATTTTGATCATAATGAATCTCATATTAAAAAGATGTTCATACTCAAAAAGATGTTCATACAAAAGCTAGGCTTATAGTATACATCCTAACAATCTCCCACTTATACTAAAAGACTATGCTTCCATAATTGCCGCCATACATCCGATTCCCATCCCTTCAACATGCCCATCAAAAGCTACTTTGGAAGAGCCTTTGTGAAAGGATCTCGCTAGTTTATCCGCTGATGCAATCTTAGCGACAACAACTTCTCCTCGTTTTACGATGTCTCGTATCGGTGGTACTTGCGCCAATGTGTTTGCTTGCTTTGTGGGCTCGTGGTTCCTTCGAGTTTGCCACCGCACCCTTTGTTATCACAATAAATTGTGATAGCTTTAGGCAAACTAGGAATCACTTCTAAGTCCATCAAGAAGTTTCGAGCCATACAACTTCTTTGGCCGCCTCGAGAGGCCGCCACATACTCGGCTTCCACGGTGGAGTCCGAAACGCATTTCGCTTTACACTCCTCCATACTATGGTTCCACCTCCCAAGGTAAACACATAACCCGAGGTAGATTTACTTGTTGTCCCTATCCAGTGGAAATCGAATCTGTGTAACCCTCAGAAGTAAAGTATACATTTGGTAAACCAAAGATATAATTTCTAGTCCTTTTCGTGTACTTTATAATATGCTTTACCGCAGTCCAATGTCCTTGTCTGGGTTACTTTGATATCTCGCTAACCATGCCCACGGTAAAAGCAGATATCTGGCCTCGTACATAGCATTGCATACATTAGGCTTCCTACGGTGAAGCATAAGGAACTTCCTTCATGTCCTCTATCTCCTTTGGTGTCTTAAGACACATCTCTTTAGATAAAGGTACTCCATGTCGAAAAGGTAGAAAACTTTTCTTGGAGTTTTGCATGCTAAAACGAGCCAAGATAGTATCAATATATGAAGCTTGAGATAAGCATAACATTCTTTTCTTGCGATCCTTTATAACTTTGATCCCAAGAATATGTCCAACTTCTCCCAAGTCCTTCATATCAAATCGCTTGGACAACCATACTTTTACGCTCGACAACACCTTGACATTGTTGCCAATGAGCAAGATGTCATCTACGTATAGTACAAGAAATACCACCACGTTTCCGTCACTCTTCTTGTATACACATGACTCATCCGGACATTGAAAAAATCCATAAGACTGGATTACCTCATCAAAACGGATGTTCCAAGATCTTGAAGCTTGTTTCAAACCATAAATGAACCGATTAAGCTTACACACAAGATGCTCTTTGCCCTTTGCAATGAATCCTTACGGTTGCTTCATATAGATGTTTTCTTCGGACTTCCGTTAAAGAAAGCTGTCTTGACATCCATTTGCCAAACCTCATAATTCATATGAGCAGTAATAGACAAAAGAATCCGGATAGACTTAAGCATGGCTACCGGCGAAAAGGTTTCCTCATAATCGATCCCTTCTTTTTGAGTGTACCCCTTCGCTACAAGCCTTGCTTTGAAAGTTTCTACTTTCCCGTCTGATCCTATTTTTCTTTGTAGACTCCACTTACAACCAATGGCTTTTACACCATTTGGTAGTTCTACCGCTCCCAGACTTGATTGGAATCCATAGATTCTAATTCAGATTTCATTGCTTTTTCCCAAGATTCTCGCATCTTTATCTTGGAGTGCTTCGTCGTAGCCCTGTGGATCCGATTCGTGTTCACTGTGTACTAAGTCCGAAGACTCTCCCAAAAACATGAATCTATCAGGTTGTCTAACAACCCTCCCACTACGACGAGGCACTTGTGGTAATAGTGTATCATTAGTAGCAGATGGTGTGACCCATGTGGTATCTCATCTTGTACTCTTGGTACTAAGGTAGAAGTTTCTCCCCTTATTTCTTCTAAAATAATTTTACTCATGGGCTTGTGGTCCATTACATAGTCCTCTTTCTAAAAATTGGGCATTTGTGCTAACAATTACCCTACCGATCTTTAGGACTATAAAACAAACCACCTTTCGTTCCTCTAGGATAGCCCACAAACAGCCGAACTTCGTACGAGATTCCAACTTATCAAGATCTCCTTTCGGCACATGTCTTTGGACTACCCCAAATCCGAATATGTTTGAGACTAGGTTTACGCCCATTCCACAATTACGTAGGAGTAGAATCTCGTCTTAGAAGGAACCAAGTTCAAAATGTACGCTGCCGTTTCAGGCATACCCCCAAAATGAACTCGGTAATTCCGAATAGCTCATCATCGATCTAACCATTTCCAATAGTGTCCTATTCCTTCGTTCCGCCACACCATTACATTTGGGGTGTACCAGTGTGGAATAATTGGGATTGAATCCCGACTTTCCGATAAGTAATTCCTAAACTCTCCTAAGAGGTACTCACCACCACGATCGGATCGTAGTATTTTGATATATTTACCATAACGCTTCTCCAAATCAGCCTTGTACTCTTTGAATTTATCAAAGCACTCGGACTTGCGGCGCATCAAATAAATATATCCATATCTCGAATAATCATCTATAAAAAGACACAAAATATTCGAAACCACCCCTTGCTTGAGTAGACATAGGACCACATAAATCAAAATGAACCGATTCCAACACTTCTTTGGCTCTATACCCTTGGCTTTAAAAGGCCTTTTGGTCATTTTTCCTTCCAAGCGAGGACTCGCGGAGTCGGATAGTTTTCCACTTCCAATGAACTCAAAGGTCCATTGGCTATCAACCTTTGAATCCTACTCAAGTTAATGTGACCTAATCTTAGATGCCAAAGATATGTTTGGTTCATTTTTTAAGGTTCTTTTCGCTTACTTGAGTTAGAAGATGTACTATTAATTTCCATTTGTTGCTTTGTGGGAGTTATTGGATTAAGAGTATATAAATTGCCAATCAACGTGCTGCAGGATAATAGCACTATTTTTCTTGATAACCACTTTGCTATCAAAAGAAACAATATCCATCCAAAAATAACTTAGAAAGCGAAATCAAGTTCTTTGTAAAACAAGGTACGTAAAGACAATTTCTCAAAACCAAAGTCTTATTCTTATCAAAAAATAAATAAACATCTCCCACTACAACATTTGCTACTTTCGTAGCGTCGCCCATGTGGATGGTAATCTCACCCTCACTAAGCCGCCTGGTTTCTGGAACCCCGCAAAGAATTGCGGACATGGTCGATGGCTCCCGTATCTACACACCAGGTGCCGGTAGATAACACCGCTAAACATGTTTCAATAGTTAGTGAATAAGATATACCTTCTTTTTCCTTTATACGGGGCAATCTACCTTCCAATGTCCTGCCGCTTGCACAAAAAGCATTTGCCCTTAGGTTTCTTCACGCCATTTGGTGGGCCAATTTTCTTTGGTTCACCCGCTTTCTTTGCTAAACCAGCTTGTTTCTTTTTCTTCATCAATTTGCCTTTTGGCTTAGATGTAGAAATATTTTCAGCAATATAAGCTTGAGAAGCTTGACGAAATAACCCTTCGCTTGGAGTTACGTCGGAAGTTCCGCCATCGAATACAACCTTTTGTTCATGTTGTAGTTCAGGCGAAACTACTCAAAACTCTTAGGCAACGTTTGGAGAACGATATTGACCTAGGTTTCCCCATCGATTTCAGCTCCAAGGACTTCCATCTCATTCAAATGAGCCATCATCTTGAGGATATGATCCCTTACGGGTGTCCCCTCGGTCATGGTGGTCGTCATTAAGTTTCTCATGGCCTATTGCACGGCAGCCCGACTGCGGTGTCCGAAGAGTTCTTTAAGATTGAGCATCATCTCATAAGCAGAGGTCATGGCACGATGCTTGATGTTGCAGCACATTTGACATAGAAGCCAAAATGTAACACCGCGCCATCTCATCTGCCTTGACCCACTTCTTATAAGCCTCTTTCTCCTCTTCACTAGAGTTTTCATCGAGTTTTTCAGACAAATCTCGGTGAGTACAAACTTGTACTCTTCAAAGGCGATCAAGACAATGTCCAAGTTTCTTTTCCAATCAATATAATTTGGACCGGTAAGTTTGTTTTCTTTAAGAATAACAGCAAGTGGATTGAAAGCCATGATAAATCCTGAGAAAAACGTAAATGCATTATGATCAAAATTAAGAATTTAAATCAATATTGTTTCCTCAAACAATACAATTAAATTCACCAACACCTCAAAACACCATGAAGTTTGTATGCCACGATAGTGTGGACGTATACTAATTCAATCATTTGTAAGAGGAGGTTTTACCCATTAA
This sequence comes from Paraleonurus japonicus, assembly GCA_030762865.1. Lineage (NCBI taxonomy): Eukaryota > Viridiplantae > Streptophyta > Magnoliopsida > Lamiales > Lamiaceae > Paraleonurus > Paraleonurus japonicus. The sequence goes on from CM061054.1 coordinate 31,091,261, forward strand.
TTTCATCATTTTGTCAAATAAAATAAAATTAATAGTTGGTTTGTCTTTAGCCATACAAATAACAACACTTACTCCGATGGGGAGGATACTATTATATGCATCTAAGTGTATACCATTTCTTAATACCAAGTCAATTACCTAGGTTTGTGCCTTTTCGGATGGAGAAGATAACACGCTCCTAAATAACTTACTTATAATTATCCATAAGGAAGTTTGATCTAGTGATCCGCAAACAAACACATCCGATATGGAAGAAGGCACTTTAAACCAACGTTCATGTTTGAATGCATCACTTACAAACCAGAAATGGAGGCTATGGGATTTGTTGAAAAATAACCCCTCTCCCACTTAGTTATTTAACATGAGGGATATTAACATGCATAACATATGAAACACATAAAGCATGCTAAACACAATAACACATTTGAGAAAGAATAAATATGGAAAACAAAATTCCAGCTACTATGGCCTCTTTCATGCTCCCATGTTCTTGGCTGTTCGCCGTCAAACGGGGTGCGGGCGCGCCCGCCAAACGAGATCGACACCGCCGCTCGGAGTCGCGGGGTGCGGGGCGGTGCCTGTCAAACGGGTGTGGGGCGGTGCCATGCAATACGAGGTTCGAAAAAAATCCATCGATTCTTCGCTATCGATCTGGTTCCGCCATCGACCATCCTAATCTGTTCCTATTACGGTTTTATCCAACGATCCTATACATCATCTAGATCGAAATAAAACCTACACAGGCACCGCCGTGGTTATAACTATTACAATCATTCACCAACCCAAAACACAAACCTCGACAGTCCGAGGGTTTAATACATACATAAACATACATGCTGACCATAATAGTTGGATTTAGGGTTCTGCAAAAATATCGAGAATATTCGCATACCCGAAAAAAATAGATCTACGATTAACATTGAATCCCTAATATAATAGATTTATGATGATCGCAAACCCTAATATAATGATTTACAAATATCATGCAATCCTATTCAATATCGATCATGAAACTCTATAATAACGAGATCAAGAAAACCCTATTATAAGCGATCAAGAAAACCTATTATAACAGATCAAGAAACCCTATTATAACGAGATCAAGAAAACCTATTATAGCTGTTGGTCCCACTTAGTTGAGAATCTCGGAAAAACTTGAATTAACCCTCCAGAAAAATCTAGAAGGGGGGTTGAATAGATTTTTAGACTTTTACAAATCTTTCAAACTTAATCAAAAACCCAAGTAGCACAAATGAAATTCAATTTAATCTCAACTTGAACAAGATCAAAAGCAAATTGATAATTTTAGTTTTAACTTTTATTCAAATCAATCTTTGAATAATAAACTGGAAATTGGAAAGAAAGCAGATAAGTAAATCAAAGCGGTAAAGAACACCAAATTTTATAGTGGTTCGAATTATGAATAATCCTACATCCACTCTCCTTCTCCAACTTGAAAAAGGGACACGCTTACTACTTACTTACTTACAATCGACTTACAACTTACGACTTACAACTTTTTCAAATCTTCAAAACTCCTAACTCCTTCTCTTGAATCTAACTATTACGGTGAGTAGTGGAATTCAAAGATTACAAGTAAAGTGTTCTATAAATACTTGAAACTTTATGAAAAACTCTTTAAAAAGAACTTGTGAATTGATTGTGATAGAAAACTCGAGTAGTTAATAATGTGTAAAATCAAATTTGCATAAGTGTATTGAAAAACAAAAACAAGACCTATTTATAAGTCTGAAAAGACAGTTAGTTTGTTAGTCGGTTTCTAACAAACTAAAAGCGCTCAACAAACTTAACCTTGAAAACTACTTCGCTCCTCGGTGATTTTACTCTACTCATCTGCTGCTTTGTCTTGGTGAAGACTTTGCCTTTCTTATTCTACTCGGCTTGTCTTGACCTCGTCTGAGCTCTTCATTATTGTCTCACTGCGGATGACTAGACTTGAGCTTGTCTTGGATGACTCGTAACCTCTAATCTCCAATCGACTTAATCAGCCCTTGTCTGAGTCGATCGGCTTAGTATAAGGACTTGATCTCATTGTTTTTGAGTTGTTTGATCATCAGTACATGCTTCTTTTAACTCATCAAAACATTCTTAGTCTAACAATAACATATTAAGAAACCCTATTATAGCAGATCAAGAAACCCTATTATAATAGATTTACAATAGTCATGCAATCCTAATAAATCGATCTATGAATAACCGAATCAATTGCATAGAGTCGAAAACACGGCTCGATACCAAATGTTGGAACCACCGATCGCCGACTCTATGAAATTATCAGATTCGGGATCGCAGCCACATAAATGCAGCGGATAGAATTGTACCTTTATTCACCGTAATAGGTGAAGACGAACCAGTTCTAAGGTCGAAGCTGCGATCGAAGGATGAGCCTCGAAACTCACGATCTTACTGCCGTATTCCTATCCATTTCCCTTGGACGTCGAGTGGTCGACGATCCTCCAAGGAATCAGAATCCGCCTCTCTCGATCTCACGTTTTTTCACACGTCTGGAGGCTGCGATGTTAGGGTTTATTTATAGGCTACAACAGGGACCCTAAGGAGGAATTAGGGTTGGGCCTCTGATGGGCCTAAATATCATGTGTTCCGAACACTTTACTTAAGCCCATCAATTATAATTGAATTACCGTCCTAATCCCATATTATAATATGGGTTCCTTTATTATGTGTACGTTTATTTTCCCGTGTTTAAGATATCGAATGTCCATAAATTAATTAAATTACTGACAACTTAATTAATTTATATCTAATTCCAAGAGTAGTACCACTCATCTTTATTATTATGTCGGATTAAATCCACTGCAGGTTTACATAATAATCTTTATGAGCTCCTCAAGGGGACATCATCATCCTAAATAATTAGGACACGAATTCCTTCTATAATCAACAAAGACACCATATAAACAATGATATCTCCCAATTCACCGAGCCTATTGATTTAATAAATCTCACCCATTGACAAATCAAAGAAACATACACTCGAGTACACGTGCCCGTTATTATATAGGGATTAAGAAGACGTACATCCATAACAACAGAGGTCTTGTTCTTTCATATAGTCGAGTACAAATTAAACAACCTCATATGGTCTCGCGTTTCAATACATACAAAATGTACTAGTGTAACTTTATAGTCAAGATAGACTAATAACAAATTACACTACAACCGTTCCAATGGTTTGTCCAAATCCATCTTGGTTGTGAGCTATTATTTATAATCTATAAGGAACTGATAGCATGATCTTACGTGTGACACCACACACCATGTTATCTACGGTATAGATTAATACTGGACAAAATAATGATATATATAACAATCATAAACAATAAGTATTTTTGATCATAATGAATCTCATATTAAAAAGATGTTCATACTCAAAAAGATGTTCATACAAAAGCTAGGCTTATAGTCTACATCCTAACAAAAGTTTGTTGAGATTTTCCCAAAATATCGATGAATTGATCGGTTTGTTAAGATTAGTCAAGATTCGCTCCAAATTAAAAAATTTAAAATCTAACACCGGGTGACTGGGTCATCCAGGTGGCCCTAAATCATCCACAAATCACGGGAAAAATATTTAAGTGAAGATTTAATCATTAATCAACATAAGTATGAAAATATGCAAACGTTAACATAATCAAGTGTAAATAATCACACTTTTTATTAATAAAACTATGCATAATTTTCTACTTATCAAATTCTCCCACACTTAAACTCTTGCTTGTCCTCAAGCAAACATCACAAGAATGTGTAAATTGGCAAAAGAACGACTAACAATATCCCCGCTAAAGTCCACTCTTACAAAACAAATACAATATCATTGAAAAATAGTAACTCATGAACTCCGGACTAAGTATCATTGCTACTAAAACTTGTGAGTTTTAGAAGAAATGTAGACCCTCAAGATCACCTATGATTAATCATCAATTCATTATGTTATAACTTTTAATTGCAACCTTACTTTCCCCCTTTTGAATGTTCACCGAGATTGATAATCTAATCGAACATTGCATTTTAGAGTACCCCTTTTCTCCATTATTTTATATCTTTCCTTTTATTAGAGCCGAAGATCCACTCCATCTCCAGTTCGAGCTTTTTTGACTCAGCCCCAAAAATAGGCGGCTATTTCTTTTGAGGCTTCACTCTATTTTCGGGTTCCGGCATTTTTGTCTCATCCCATAGAGACGAGCAGCTGTTTGACCTCTCATTTTTTTCTCATTCTTTTTCTTTTTCAACTTAACTCCATTTTATTTTCCTCCGATCCTTATCAACTTATTTTTTCCAACCTTAGGGGTACATCATAACGCATTATCCAATCAAATCATCAATTCAACTACTTTAATATGGGAAAATAAGATACACAATTTAAAATCACTCCTCAACTCATTAATTCACTATCACAAGTTCAATTTAAGTCTACAATCAATCTTCATAGTATCACAAACTTCACATGCATCAACACAAAGCAAAATTTAACGAGAATTCTCTCAAGTTCACTACAAGATAATGACACTACATTTTTCACACACACTCTCGACTCATCATCGCGGTCATTAGCTCTTCCAAAAATACCAAGTTCACAACTATTCTAAATATGAACAACATGCCAAAATAAGCAGAAAGTAACAAGAATATCAAATTAAAGCAACATAATTCAGAAATTTCAAACAACCCCTAAAATAATCTAAACACATGCTTGACTCTCTCCCCCACACTTAAATTTTTGCTTGTCCTCATGCATTAATATTAACCAGAGAAGGGAAAATAATTCAAGGCAAAGAAAAGAAACACCTGATTAATGTGACGAACAAGCCCTCGATCTAAGTGGTATTGTTGGCGCTGGAGGAGATGCGTAACAGAGCGGTATTATGATTGATTAACGGCGGTGGCTAGTCAGCCATTGGTGGAGATAAAGGAGCCCTCTATTTGCTGTGTCGATTGCTCTCTGCTGGTGCGGCAGCGCTTGGCTATGGCGGTGGTGGGGCTATGGTGATACGCGGGCGGAGATGGGCGGTCTTTGCTACGGCGGCGGTGATGCTTTGAGGCTGCGTTAACGGTGTCGCTAGTGGAGAGAAGAAGCGGTGGACACCGGCGTAGAAGGTGGGAAGATAGTGGGCCTTGGAATATGAATCTTGCATAAATTGGATTAGGGCTTAGAATTGGGAAATTAGAAAAGGAAATTATATTAAATAATAAACAAATGAAATAACATAATCTCCACTCCCTTTATTTTCCTTTTAAAATGTAGGTCCTAATATTTATGCCAATACCCCTTTCACTTAAAGTGCAATAGTTACACATTTATAGGCATTTGTACAACTCTCGAGCTATGTGTACTACTATTTCAAATTGGTCTTTCAACACTTAAAATTGCTTTCTCCATACTTACCCATCTCAAGCTTTTAATTTTACGCAATCAAAAGGAGGCTTACGAAGAAGACAAGGAAGAAGAAAAAATAAAAATAATAATAATAAATAAACAATTGAATAAATAAAATAAAATACGGGTTGCCTCCCGACAAGCGCTATTGTTTAACGTCGTTAGCTCGATTATACTCCCTTTCTTCATGTAATAGGGAAAAGTGCTGCTCAATTTCGTGGCAACTTTTATATAATTCAAATGATCTCGTACTTAGCATTCTCGAATTGTCCCGCAATCAAACTCAAAAATTTTCTCGCCAAAAGATTTAATATCATTCACAATAAAAACAGAACCCATATCATAATAAAGTTTTGTATCATGAATACTGAATTTAAAGACTTGACCATCAAATTTCATTGTGAGAGTACCCTCACGAACGTCTATTTTTGTTTGGGAGGTGTTCAAGAACGGTCTCCTAACAAGATAGGTGTGGAAATTGATGAACCCTCATTCATAACCAAAACATAAAAATCAGCAGGGAAAATAAGCTCATTAACATGCACAAGTATATCCTCAATCACTCCATCAGATAAACCTTACTACCATCGGCTAATCGGATATTTACCCTAGTTTTTTCCAACGGACCAAGATTCAAAGAAGCATATTGATTGGAGTCAATTGATGCATATTTTTAGGGTCTATTTTAGTGCATAAAGTGAGCCAAAGTGTTAGTTTTTGTGCATAAATATGTAGAGTATCACTATTTTGCCTAAAAGTACTACTTGATGGATTATTGATGTTTTTCGTCCATTTTAGAGGTAAATCGGTGGAATTTGGCCAAACCGAGAGTATCGGCATGCTTAGAATGAAGAGACGGACGAGATGGACGAAAACGGGGTCGATGGCAAAGCCCCAGCTTGAAAAAATGCCACTGGTCTCGACCTGCGGTCGAGGGCCGAGGCCTCGACTCGAGGGAGAAGCCAAAGGGACGAAATTCAAAAATTGGGAGAAGCCTCGACTAGAGGACTGAGCCTCGAGTCAAGGGAAATGCAAAACAAGGGTGCTTCGACTCGAGGGTGAGCCTCGAGTCGAGGGAGAGGAAAATGTGGCAGCCTCGAGTCGAGGGCTAAGCCTTGACTCGAGGGGGAGGATTTTCAAAAACTTGTCTATTTAAAGGTTGAAGCGAGAGCATTCCGGATAGACCATTCCATAGAGCAGTTAGTGGCGGTTTTGGGGCGAATTCTTAGGCCCCAAGCCAATTTCTCCTTGTAGGTAGTGTAGAGTGTAGAATTAGATTTAGATTTCAATTGTTGTTGATTAGATTAACTATAGTTTAGCATTTGATCATAGTTGATTCATCAATTCAAGCTTGTATTTCATTTGGAGATTTGTATTGATGACTCAAGCATTCCTCTTTTTGTGGATTTAATTCAATTGGTGATGTTCTTCCTCTCTTGTCTTTTCAATTTCTTAGTTGTTGTGTTTTGTTTCTTAATTGCTCACCTAGATTCTCTTCCCATGGATTTTGCCCTTGGCACCATGGGCTAACTCTCTTGTGCTTGGGTTAATTGAAATTGAGGATGATTTGTTTGACTATGCTATGATTGTTGATGATTAGAGATCAATTGAGTTAGATTGCTTCCTAATTGTGATTCTCAATTGTGCTTCATGCATAGTTATCTATTTAGATTAATGTTTGATCACCCTAGCAATAGGCGAGAGTTGAGCTAATGTGATCCGGGATTAATCGGGTTATAATTGTGTATGAATGTGTGGATTGGGTGCTTCGGAATCGAGATATTAGTTGCACTAAGGATACTCACATTAGGCATTGTGTTATTAATGGAGTGATTAATTTCATGATGGTTTATGCTTTCTAACTTAGTTGATCTACAATTTGATTCAATCATAACTTGTTGATCATTGATTCCTTGATGGATGTTACCCCTAAGACACCTATCCCCCATTTATTGTTTGTATTTGTGCTTGCACGATTAGGGTGAATTATTTCATGATAATCGTGTGCTTAATTGTCTCAAATTAATATGATTTTCATGTTAATTTACTATTATTTGGTCAAATTGCATTTAATTGTTTGATTTAATATTTTGAGTTTAAATTGCGGTTTTGAGACAACTTTGAGTGCAAATTGAGGAAATTTTTTGTATTCAATTCAATGGAGCAATTATATGGGTAGAAAGAGGGCCGAGAGACAAGTGCAACACAAAAAGAATCAAGTCATTCGGAGTTCGTATGAAGAAGATACGGTCGAACGATGTTATGGTAAGCAAAACAAACAGTTGCACCCATAATATAGGCGAATACACCCACAACCTATGCAGCCAGCACACCCACCATTTTGACAAGTTCACCCACCATCATCTTCCCCAAATTCCCCTTTTCCGTCGCTATCCCAAATCACCATAGCCTTCACCTGAAACAATTCAACCAACATCCACGCTCGCGTCGCCGACCACCGCCACCCATCACCATCAACAACAATCGCCGGGTCATGCGCCGCCGTCGCACACCGCTACACATTAGCCCTCACCAATCGCATGGACTCGCCGCAATCCTCATGGCTGGAGTCGCAATTAGCAGCCCACAACTCTTCAGCGCCGTCACACGCTCCAGGCCGCCGCCAATTCGTCACCGCTATTCACGAGGCCAGCGCCGCCGTCACATATGTTCTCATCGTTGCTCAAATTCACCGTTGTGAGCAGCGCGCTCCTCAACCTTCACGCGACAGAGCCCATACACGACTCGAACCGAGGTCGTCTCCCTCCGAGCCGAGGTCGCACGAACCGAGTCGAGGCAAATATTGAGGAACCATATGTTTTGCATAGAAACCAACTCGCCAACCCTCAATCGACTCGACCCAAGGCGTAAAAATTCCAACCGAGTTGGAGAAGCGAGTGGTTGTGTTCTGTTTTCTCATTTTTTTATATTTTAGGGGCCTTTTTGCAATGTTTTAAAAATTATTAGAAACCCCACTATATAAATTCCATTTGAAGATTTTCTAAAGGGGGATTTAAAAGGGGATTTCGTAAATTAGGAGGACGGAGATTACATTCGGCGCAGAAATTAGGAGAAATTAGAGGAAAATTAGGGTTTAATTTCTACACACACTATTGCACACTTTTCACACACACATAATTAGGGATTCATTTTATTCTTCAATTTAGACGATCAACGGATGATTTCTTTATGATTGGACGCCATCTAGGTGATATTCTACTTTTAATTTCAATCTTATTAATTCAATTCCTTGTTATGACCCTCGTTTATTCAATTAATTTCATGGATTTAATTTCTTCAATTATGCTAGGCTAAATTCATAGTGCTAGGGTGTTTTGAAACTTATGGGTGATTGATTAGTGAGGAATTCTTATGAGGTATTTTGATTGTTGATTAATTAATTGGATTAATGAGGGTTGATTGATCTATTGTTAATTAATTTCTAATTCCATGCATAATTGTTTAATTATCGCAAGGAGACTTGGATATTTAGATAACTCATTTGGGTGAGGGAATTAATTAGGTAAATAGAGTTAATATTAGGTTAACGCAAGGAGACTTGGTTAATTCCATTAGAAATACATCAATTCCACATTAATTGCTTAGATTAGTAGTCGGGTGCTTATCAACAAATGGGTATCAATCATGCGATGAAGTCTCATGAGTATTTGTCATGTTAATCAATTAATAAGAGCAATCTTTATCACATGCAATAATTCCGTGCTTGGTAAGCCTAGGAACTATTGCTTGTGATAAAGATTGCTCTTATTAATTGATTAACATGACAAATACTCATTAGACTTCATTGCATGATTGATACCCATTTGTTGATAAGCACCCGAGCACGACTTTATTATTGATTGAATTCCGTAGTTAGTAGAATTTAGTTATTTGATTAGTTCGTTATTTGCATAAAACCAATTGATCCTATTATATGATCCGGGCTACAATTATGATTAAATTAGTAAATTTAGGGCTATCTCACACTTGATTCCCTTGGATCGATAATTTAACCGGGTGACTTACTAGCTACACGATCCCTTTACACTTGAAGGGTGAGTGTTGGCTTTTAAGCCTATCATTGCCTTGTAAGTGTTCGATCATTTGCCACTTTGTAGTGTTGAGTTTATTTCTTGCATTTTATTGTGTTTTTATTTCCAAACCCACTTTGCATCAATAGTCATCGAGAACTCCTAGTTCTAGGGCCTCACGTGCATACTTTTTCCCTTGGGTTTGATATTTATTGATTGGTCTTAATACCGCTTACCGGATTACTACAAATCATATATATGGATTTTGGCATAACATTTATTAATGCTCCTAAATCGACATAGCACGATCAATTTTTGCATTACCAATTTGACACGGTAATGTGAGCGTACTTGGGTCCTTAAGCTTTTCGGGCGGTATCTTTTGAAACATTGCTTGAAACGTTTTCCCCCATCACTATTTTCTCATCCCCTTTCAACTTACGCTTTTTAGTGCACAAGTCCTTGAGAAATTTTGCATATCTAAGAATTTGGGCTATTGCATCAAGTAAAGGAATATTGACTTCCACCTTCTGAGAATACATCGAAGATATGCTTTTCTTTATCAACTTTCTTCACTCGTTTGACCCTAGAGGGAAAAGGTAGAGAATTAGTGTTCGAAATTCCCAAAATTGACGTACCTTGCTATGTTTTTCATTTTTAGCGGTGGTCCACACCTTTGGGTGTCCCATTGTCGATCTGTTCGGCTATTTTTCTTCATCTTTGGTCAATCGGGGTTACGATAATAGGTTTTGGGACCTCCTGCAACTGTTTCTCACTCATTACCATCACTACACTCACGTTCCTTGGGTTAATTTCAGTTTGAGATGGAAGCCTTCCACTGTTTTGAGATTCTAACCGGTTAATAGCAATGGCGTCCGTGACTATTAATTGGAGTAGCAACCGGGTAAGTGGTATTAAGACCAATCGCAAATTATCGAACCCAAGGGAGAAAGTATGCTAACGAGGCCCTAAGGATATGAGTTTTAGGTGACTAGAGTTGCAACAAGGTTTTAAGCTAAAATCTACATAAAAATGGCAAGAATTTAAATGGCTAAACTATGCAAGCAATAAATCGAATAGGCTAGAAACAATAGGGGAATGGGGTGCAAGGGATAATCTCCATCAAGGATTCCATGATTAATAAGCTATGATTGTATCCAAATGCAAATCAATCAAATTAGAAAGAATAAACCATCATGAAATTAATCACTCCATTAAAATCACAATGCCTAATGTGAGTATTCTTAGTTCTTCCCATCTCTCAATGTAGAAGTCCCCAATTCATACAATCATGCAAAATTATAACCCGATTAACACCTAATCACGTTAGCTCAACTCTCGCCTATTGCTAGGGTGATCAACCATTAATCTAAAGAGACAAATTTACATGAAGCACAATTAAGAATCACAATTAGGAAGCAATCTAATTCAATTGATTACAATTATCAACAATTATAGCATGAGACAATCACTTCATCCCTAATTTCAATTATCCCAAGCACAAAACTATTAGCCCATGGTGCTACAAGCAAAAGCCATGGGTAGAAAATCTAAGAAAGCAATTAACAATCTAATCAACACAAACAATGAATTAAAGAGAGAAAAGGGTAAGAACATCACCAATTGATCTTCAATATACAAAAATAGGAATGCTTGATTCCTCTACAATACTTGAATGCAACTTCTCCACTCTTCAATTATAGCATGAATCTTCAATTCTCTATGATCAAAACACTAATCTAATGCTTACAAACTAGAATCTATTCTAAATCTAACAATTTATTGCAATTACAATGGAAATTAAGCTAAAGAATGAGGAATTCGCCTAAGGAACCACAGAAACCGCTCTAAACTGCTAGGATGAATGTATGCTCTGTTTTGGCTTCCAATGGACTTAATTTGAAATTTTCGATTTTGGGGTCCCTCGACTCGAGCTTGAGGCCCTCGAGTCGAGGTCTAAGAGTCGCATCCACGCTTTTGCAAGTTTTACTCTGCCTCGAGTCGAGGCTCAGCCCTCGACTCGAGGATCCTGCTTTTCGCCCATCCCTCGACTCGAGGCTCCACCCTCGAGTCGAGGCAGCCTGCATTTTCAAATATTTTCCCTCCAAAGCACCACCCTCAACTCGAGGCTCTTGCTCCTCGACGAGCTCAAGACCAGGGCACCTTTTCGAGCGGGGCTTCGGCCCCAACCCCTATATTTGTCCGATATGTTCGTCTCTTCATTCTAAGCACACCGGTACTCTCGGATTGGCAAAATTCCACCGAATTACCTCGCAAAACGGACAAAAACACCAAATACTCATCAAGTAATACTTTTTAGGCAAATAAGTGATACTCTACACAATAATGCATAAAAATCAACACTTTGATCACTTTTTGCACTCAAATAAGCCCTAAAAACATGCATCAATTCACTCCAATCATAATGCCCCCAAAATCATCCTCGGAGGAGCATCAGGTCCTTTCTAGTGGCCTAACCCATGCCCCGTCTCGCTTCTCCTCCATTCTGGGACTACCCATCTCTTTAGGGATCTCACAAAAATCCCGCCAGCTTTCTTTGCGAGATTTTATCTTCCTCTTTGCCTCCCTTCGGCCATAATAGACTTTTTCACTTTAATTCGTCTATCCCTTTACGCCTCAATCTTGATCTGCTCGGTGACTTCTCCGAGTAGTCTTTTCCCCGCTGACTTTGGACATTAAGCTCTGTCATTTGGAGATGAGATCCGCTCAAGCTCCTTCTCCTTACCCTTTTCGGCTATCACCGGCTCTTTACCCTTGCTCTACTCGGCTTCAGCTTTGGCCTTGGCCTCTTCCTTTCTTTCCCCGATCTTGGCCATAAATCTCTCGATTTCAGCTCAGCCTTTTTTTTCTCGGCCTCGCTCATACGCCCTTATCGCTTCCTCTATCTCGCTCGATCCTTATCTTGGGCGGTGAGCTCATCTGTTTGGCCGGCTGTTGAGAGTTTTATCCGATTAAGCTCGGCTTTGATGATCTCCACATCTTCCCCCTTTTTAACATCATCAAGTAGCATAGAGAGTTGCTCCTTGACAACAATAAAATAGGTGGAAGTTGTGGTCCTGGTTTTGCAAAATCTCATCGGCGAAGATCTCGATTGTCGGCTTGAACTTGCCTCCTCGGTTCACCAACCTCCTTCTTCACCTCGGCTACTTCTTCTTTCACAGACATTTTAACAAAATTGGAAATAGTAGATAAGAAGTTTACCTCGGATGCTTTGAGCATTTCCTCCATAGTGATCTTGTGAGAATCCACGATGTCCGTAGTTTTTGTTGTAAGCATCCGAGTTAACTTGTCTTCAACTCTTTTCTCCACTGGTTGAGTATGGAAGAGAAGGTGGATCTGGCCGCCGGGAGGAGCGGCGGTGAGGTCTGCGGCAGATCAAGACGACCTCGCACGTGATTTAGGAGCCGCTCTTGGATAATATTGATGACATTGAAGTAACCCCTGCAGACTCCAACACGGCTTTCTCCCATGAGATGAGGTTTTCCCAACCAACTTCTTCAAATAACAGACTCATCTCTTCAAAGTCTCCGGCTCTCGGTTGATGAATCGGTTAAACTTCGACAGATTCCTTCATTACTTGAGTTAAACCGAAGTTCAGGAATGAGCTCCACCAACCTCTTCTAGGCTTCGGATCGTAGAGAAACTTGAAGCTTCCCATAGATCCATCGGGTTTGGGAGTGTGTATTGGGCTGACTTGGGGAGATGGGATGGGATATTTTGTAGAAAGGATGTCTAGGAAGTCAAAGGTTTGGGAGGAAGAAGGAGGAATTTCTGGGGGATTTGTTGTGGAGGTGGAGATTGTTGTGGAGATGAGGTAGGAGGTGGAGTGATAGGTGGTGGAGTTGAGGTGATCTCGTGTTTGGACCGATATGGGTGTAGGGTGTACATGAGGCTCGGAGGTGCCACTGGGACACCTCTTCATCGCCTAGGTGGGATGGGGATTTTTCGAAGAGGAGATGTTTGAAGATGTACTGGTGAGACTTGCTTCTCGGTGGATACTCTACGCCTGAGCCGGGCTCCTCCGGTACATCTCGCCTCGCCTTCGCTGCTACTATCTCTAGCGTGGCAGCCTCCTCTGTAATAGGCTTGAGGGAGCGGTAGATGACTCTCCTCTAGTCTTTACATCTCGCTGCTTTCACCAACCTCCTTCGGGCCTCCTCTCGAAGAAGAACATCAGGTCTAGTCTCTTCGATGACTATGACCTGCAGTGCTGTTTGTTTGCCCAGTGCTTGCTCCTCAGTGCAGTACTTGACCTCGAGTGCTGGTACCTCGGCTTGAGTACATCTCCTCCTTGTATCTCGGCTACTTGTCTTTGGGCAAGCCGCTGCTGCCTGGTTCCTCTGTTCGGGCCTCATCCGATTCGTCGTCCGAATCTGGCAGCCCACCTATCTTTTCATGCTTTGTCGTGATCCCTTACATTTGAGTACTTTTTCCATCCTTCTCTTGTTTGCACCCTTTTGTTCAACCCTTCCATCGATGCGTGATCTTTTTAAAAAGACTCACACTCGATTGAGCGATCCAGTCTCCTTCAACCGGATTATACACCGGCCTCGCTTTTTCTTCCTTCAACCTCCGAAACAAGAAATCTACCCAATCTACCCCGATTCCATCATAAATCGCCCTCATACAACACAATCGGGACTTAGTCACACCACCATGAGAACTACGATATTCTAAGATGGATTTAGTCACAATTGTCATTAACAATCTGTATTTCCTCCTAAGGAGATTTTTCTTGAGATCCCTCCTCGTTCCTCCGTAAGTCACTCTAGCAAAAATGTCAAATGACTGCTCCCATTCGTCTTCCTTATAACTCAAGGGATTCACTCCATCCGCCGTCGTATCAAAAATTCGGGCCACGCTTTCTTTAGTAAAAGCTAATTGTGTACCTTCTACGGTGGTATCAAATCCATTTTCCGAAAATTCACTATTTGCCGTAAATTACGCCCCAATGAAATCCATGGTTTTATTTTCGACTTCATTGAGCAGAATCCACGTAGCCTTGATGCTTCCAAGTAATCTCAGAATCTCGCGGATTCTCTATCCCGGTAGTATCAAAGTCTACGTACATCTCCGCCTTAAGTTTATTTTTTACAGCCTCTGTGTTCATCTTGAATTCTAAATTGAAGGCGATTATATAAGTGGGGGTTTTGGTGTTGCGAAGAAGTGGAAGCCATTTGAGTAAATTTTTGAGAAAAGGAAAAATTTGGCAGTAAATTTTGAATAAGGGAATGTGAAAGTGAATTTTTGAAACGAAGAAGGTAAGTTTTTAAACCCGAAGAGAGAGAGAGGGAAAATTGGGAAGTTGATACGTGTCACGATCTTAGAAAATAATTTTTAACCGTTGATTAATGAAAGCGCGTGTAAAATATCAACGGCTTAGCGATAAAACCGCTTCGACTTCAGCGCGAGGTAATGTAACGTCTTGAATTGTGTAAAAGTAAGCGTTTATCCTACGGATTAGACGGCTAATAGGTTTACTTTATACGAGGTAATTAATATACCGACGTAAGCTAAAAGATGTCTTTCTTTGCAAACAGGTTTCCTATTTCAGATCGGGTTTTTATCGGACTTGGTCAAAAGTGACCTTGTCTTATATTTTAAGAAATTCCTTCGAGTCTGATTTTGAAAAATACGAGAATTTTAATGCTAAAAAAACTGAACACAATATTTTTATTCTCAAGTTCATCTGATTATTTGAAAATAAACAAACTTGAGATAGCTATTTTAAGAACAACATTTTTCAAGAAATGTGTAAAACAAAGGGAAGGTGATCTTGATTAGAGTGTTTTAAAGGATTTATCAAAGATAATATACTGTTCCTCGCACACAAACTCATCAAAACTATCGTGGTGAGGTAGATCGGATAGGGTGCGAGATAGTCATCTATTTTTCAAGAGATCGGTGACTATTGTGTCCTAGTCGATTTACCTAATGTCGGATAAGTAATCATCACATCGATAAGGTCAATATGACTAATCCTTGATTCTTGATTCCTAAGAAGGAAATCAATGATATCAGCGACTTTGATTGTCCTTTGACTCATATCTAGTCCGATAATTCTTTCTAGACATTTATATAAAGAAAGAGAAAGAAAGAGGAAAATACAAGATAGATGCAAATAAGGATAGTTAAAAATCAGCCAATGATGCATCAAGCAATCCTAATTCTAAACATAATTCTTTAAATCTAGATTCACTAATGGTTTTGTAAGAATATCTGCTCTTTGTGATTCGGTGGCTATCTTTTCAATTCTAATATAATTCTTTTCCACATGATCTCTAATGAAATGATGTCTAATGTCTATATGCTTACACCTAGAATGCGAAACGAGGATTGTATGTCATGGCTATTGCACTATTACTATCACGAGAAAATAGGAATAGATGATGTTTGAATATTATAATCTCTAAGGCTGCCGACTAATCCAGGAGGAGTTGAGAGCAACAACTTCCACCGCCATGTATTGACTTAGGTTGTGGAGGTGGCAATAGATGTCTGTTTCTTAGATAACCAAGAAATTAATTTGTTTCCTAAGAATTGACAAGTTCTGAAGTGGATTTCCTATCAATCTTACAACCCCAAAGTCGAGTCGAATATCACCGCTCAAAGTTGTCATCATTTGGGTACCATAACCCTACTTGCGAAGTTCCTTTGAGATATTTGAGGATTTTCTTAGCGGTCTCCAGATGAGTTTTCTTGGGATTAGGTGGAATCTTGCACACACCCCATTCGCAAAAGCTTTGTCGGCCTACTTGCGGTGAGATAGAGAAGGGACCCAATCGATCCACGATACTCCGTTGCATCTGTGGGTATCCCTTGCTCATTTGAATCCATAGAGAAGTTAGTTGCCATAGGTATTTTAACTTCCCTACTAGTAGTCATCCCAAATTTCTCAATCAGGTCCTTAGTATATTTAGTCGATGTATAAAAATACCCTTACTCATCTGCTGAATGCGCAAGCCTAGAAATGTTAATTCACCCATCATTGACATTTCAAACCTATTTTTCATGAGTACACCGAAATCTTGAGATAATTTCATATTAGGTGAACCAAAAATAATGTCATCTACATAAATTTGAACTAACAAGATGTTACCATCTATTTCCTTTCTAAACGAGTCCTATCTATCTTACCTTTTGAAAATCCATTTGATATAAAAATTCGAGATAAGGTATCATACGATGCCACAGGAGCTTGTTTCAGTCCATACAGGCCTTATTGAGTTTATAGACCTTGTTATTGATCTTAAACCCAAGAGGCTGCTCCACATAGACTTCCTCAAGTAACACACCATTAAGGAGAGCAGACTTGACATCCATTTGAAAGACTTTGAAAGATTTATAACCAAGAAATGCCAAGAACGGCCTTATTGCTTCTAATCGCAAGCTGGAGCATAGGTTTCATCATAGTCTATCCCTTCAGGTGTGAGTAACCTTGAGCTACCAATCTTGCCTTATTACGAACAATAATGTTGTTCTCATCTGCTTTATTTTTAAACACCCATTTGGTGCCTATAATCTTTCTATGTAAGGGTCTTTCCACTAATTCCCAAACATTCTGTCTTTCAAATGATGCAGTTCTTCTGTATGGTTGTTATCCGGTTTGGATACGATAGAGCTTCCTCAATAGACATAGGTTCGAGAAGTGATACATAATAGTTGAATAGACTTTCGAGTCCAACATCATTCGTGTTCGCACACTACTTGATGGGTCTCCAATAACACAGTCGAGATGGATGATAACTTCTCATCCTTTTGCCTATTTGAGTAGAAGGATCCTCATCTTGAGATTCGGCAGCAACTCATCCGACTCTACCCGAGCCGACGTTCCCTTCATCTCTGCGACCCCGATCGGTGATGTCAAGGGTGTCTCCTCGGATGGAGTCGATCAAGTTGTCTTCGACTATCGATGGGGATTCTTCTTCATCTGAATACGAATCAAGACTAGGTAGATAGACTGTTCTATGTTTAGTTTTGGTTAGTTCAATCTTATCTAGACCATTAGAAATTTGATTCACTTTATCTGAAAAGGAATACAATTCATCAAAACCACATGAGGAGTTTCCTCCACACAAAGAGTTGTCTTATTGAAGACTACGAATGCCTTGGAAGTGTTAGAATATCCCAAGAATATTCCATCATTGCCTTAGCATCAAAGGTCCTCACTTAGACTTCCCATTGTTATGGATGAAACATTTACAACCAAAAGCTCTAAAATATGAAATTCTTGGAATTTTATCCTTCTAAATCTCATATGGAGTCTTACCCTTGTCTTTAAAAACCAAGCACATTGGGTATAACAAGTTGTATTGATGGCTTCAGAGGAACTGTGAGGGGTTCCATACTCGGCTAACATGCTCCCGGCTGCGTCCTTTAAGGTTCTATTCCTTCTTTCAACTACTTCATTTTGTTGTAGAGTTCTTGCTGATGATGTCTCATGAATAATTCCACACTCATTGAAAAAGTTAGATAAACAAGAATTTAAAAATTCGGTGCCCTTATCACTCCTTATTTTAATAATATTAACACCCTTCTCATTTTGAATGCATGCGAGCAGATCGGGGATCTTGTTTATAGTCTCATTTTTCTTGAAAAGAAATATAACCCAAGTGTATCAAGAAAAATCATCTACCACAACATGAGTATATTTCCTTCCACTTTGAAGCCGAGAGGTGAAACATGTTCAAACAGATCAAGAAGAAGAAGTTGTAAAACTCTTTCGAGATGATGGGGTGTTAATACTCTTAAATGAGTGTCTAGCTGTTTACCTTTTTGGCATGCATCACATTTGGATCAGTAGAATAAAGTTTCTCAAGTAATCCCTTAACAAGATTCATTCTAGCTAGCTTACTAAGGGTCTTAAAGTTCAGATGACTAAGCCTCTTGTGCCATAGCCAACCGAGATCATCTCCACCCTTAGCTATCAGACAAGTATCTTTGGGACAACTATTAAAGTTTGCCACACAAACATTACCATGTACGAAGCCGATTAGAAGTACCTTGTGCGAGGAACTATCTAAGATATCACATTTATCTTTAGAAAATTTGACAAGAAAACCTTTATCACAAAGTTGGGAAAGCAGATATGAGTTATATTTTAAACCCTCTACAAAATATACCTCAGATACCCGAACATCCTTGATAATCAAAGTACCTACTCCTTTAGTCTGTCCACAATTGTTATCTCCAAATAATACTCTAGGACCATCAATATTCTGGAAATTTGATAGTAGCTTCTTGTTACAAGTCATATCTTTGTGAACAACCAATCTATGTACCATATAGAAGCTAAGATCTCTTCCTTGAGTGATGATCCTGTGAATCTGTAAACAGTTAGTTATAAGGTACCCTAGTGATCTTGGGTCCTCGAAGGTCAAACGTCACTTTGGGTAACCAAACAAATATCTCATTTCCTAATAATAAATCGGACTTGAGCTGCCTACCAAATCTTTCTACAATTATATCATTTTTAAATAATAATTTGTTGTATTCAGATTTAGTAATTTTCTTGAACTTGGGAAAAGTGGGATAGCATCTGCTTCTCCCATCAAAAGGACTATAATATGAATTTCTTCTTATCTTAGTTCTTGGAACTCTCTTAGTACGATATGGAATCCTCAACTGAATTTTTGTTTTCAGTGGGAGATGCGATCCTTATCCGACTAAGTGGTTTCCAAGGACCAATTCTAATCTCTTTTGGGTTTTCAAATGCCTTCACAAATTTCCTAGGTTTACGAACATCCGATTTACTATTCCTATCATAACCAAGACCTGTTTTGTCATGAGATTTTTGAGAAGTATTAAAGATGTGATCTATTGCTGATTGTGAATTATTAAGTTAACTTATTTTGAAGACAAGCTTTTCATTGTCTTTCTTAACTAATTCATTCTCGCAGATCATCTCAAATTTGTCTTTTAAAGATTTCAATTCATTTTCTAGTCTTTCAGATAAACCGGCTGATGAACTATCCTCACTGGGGTAAATATTCCCCCTTGAATGTTTCCTCGGATTACGAGTAGTTCACCACTGCTTGCCTTTGGCTAGAATACTGAATTTGATCTTTTAAAGTCAAATTTTTTGTCTCTAGTTATTTATAAGCAGCCAAGGACATCTTTAAGTCTTTCAATAACCCTTGAATAACAGTTTGATCATAATCTGAAAAAGATTTATAAGATTCATTATCGAAGAAGAATAATAATCTACCTCTTTGGTCATAAGGCAGATTTCATCGTCGATCCAAAATCAGATGAGGATGATGAAGATGATGATTTTCTTGATTCTTTTCTTCACGAGAAGAGCCCTTTGATCTGCAAATCTCTGTCTCTCTTTTTCCTTTTCTCTTCCCTTTCTTTAGGAGTCACCGAGGAAAATCATAGTGAAGTGTCTGGCTTGTTACAGTGTAACAAGTGTCACTCCTATCTCGATTTAGGGCTAGTAGGATTTCTTTTAGCGGGAGATCTCGAACCTCCTTGTCCGACTCCTACTCTTGTCATCATCGTAGAATCATCTTCCTTTCTTCTTGACTTGGATCTCGGATCTGTCCTTACTGCAAACCTCAATTTGTTACGCTTATATTTCATTCTTAATCTGTCATACCTTTTGGTGAGCAAAGCCATCTGCTCCTTGAGAGATAGATCGGCTCCTCTGATTCAACTATCATCTTGTCTTCTTTGTTGACAAAAGCAACAGATTTGGATGAGGTGCTTGACTCCATCTCATCTTCCTCATCTTCTATCCGAATGTCATACTCTAAAGCTTTAAGATGAGAAAATAAGGTATGATGAGTAAAAGAAGATAAATTTTGGGTTGCTTTAAGGATATTAGACTTTTCTCTCCATCTCTTGGTCAAAGATCTCGGTATCTTATTATTGATCTCCTTCTCGTAATTATTCTTTCCTAAATCAATTTGCTTTGTTGAGAAGATTTGTTAATCTCACATCTAGGTGATCCACTGTTTCATTCTCCTTCATCTTGAAGGTATCAAAGGCATGTAATACTGATCGCAACTTATTCTCTTTCACTTGGTCGATCCTTCACAAACATTTGCAAGTGTCTGCCACATCTCCTTAGCCGATTTGCATCTTTTGACTTTTTCAATCCAGTCTTTACTCGTAGTTTCAATGATTTCAGTCCTAGCTACCCGATCTAGGTTGTGGATTTTCCTCTCATCACTTGTCGGTTCGAGCTCTTTTTCTCTTGTCGACTCTTGATTGGTGACTCGAGTGCCATTCTTGGTGCCTCCATGATAAAGTTTAATAGGTCCCACTTCAAGAACCTCCTCCATCCTATCATGGATTGCTTTGAGATGGTTTTCCATCCTGAATTTCCAATAGTCATATTCTTCAATTGAAAATTCGGGTAGACTCCTCGGGATTTCTTGTTCTTGCCGGATGACATGCTGAGATAGGAAAACAAAACCTTACACAATCTTGTTAGTAGCACGATTAGTAAAATAAAGACGATGAAGGTAATCAAGAATAAATTTCAGAATCTTGGTTAAGACCTAAAATCAATATCGAACAACTTAACACTTTGCTCGATACCACTTGTTGGTCCCACTTAGTTGAGTAGATTAGTTACAACTTGATCTAGCCTTCTAGGAAAAATCTAGAAGGGGGTTAAATCTATATTTTTCAGATTTTACAAATATTTCAAAACTTATTCAAAACACCCAAGTAGCACAAATGAATTCAATTTAAACTCAACTTTATTAAGATCAAAAGCACACCGATATTATAGTTCTAACTTCAATTAAAATTAACCTTTGATTGATAAACTGAAATTGAAATAAGCAGATAAGTAAAGTAAAGTAATAAAGAACACCACGATTTATCTTGGTTCGAATTATGAATAATCCTACATCCACTCTCCTTCTTCAACTTGAAGAAGGGACTCTGCTACCACTTACTTACTTTCAATACAACTTACGACTTACAACTCGTGAAGATCTTCAAATCTTCAATCTCCTATATTCTTCTCTAAAATCTAACTATTACGGTGAATATTGAACTTTGAAGATTACAAGTAAAGTGTTCTATAAACACTTAGAACTTTTGAAAAACTCTTTTGAAAACTTGTGAATTGATTGTGAAGATAGAAATCTGAATAGTGAGCAATGTGCAATTCGTGATGTGTAAAGTATTTGAAAAATGAAAATCTAGACCTATTTATAAGTCTCGAAAAAGGCAGTTAGTTTGTTAGTCGGTTCTAACAAACTAAAAGCTCGCTTTAACAAACTTAATCTTGGAAAGCTGCTCTAATCCTCGGTGATTTTATTCTACTCAAATGCAATCGACTTGGTGAAGACTCGCCTTTCTTATTCTACTCAGCTTATCTTAACCTCGTCGAGCTCTTCATACTCGTCTCCTGCAGATGACTAGATTTGAGCTTGTCTCCGGATGACTTGCAACTTCTAGTCTTGGTGACTTGTTTAGTCCTTGACCTAGTCTCGATCGACTTAGTACCGGACCTTGATCTCAAATTTGTTCTTCATAGTAAATGCCTGCTCATCTGGATTGATCTTTTAACTCATCATAACCTTTCTTGATCTAACAAATTTCCTCACTTGGAAAGTTTTGAAAGACAACCCGAAGTTTGCCGATCCGAATATGATGTTCGCGGATCAAAAAGATAAAAGTTTTAGTAAGCTGGAGAATATGTGGTATCTTTAAATGCGAGGAAAGCACCGGAGAGGAAGCTAGGCGGAACGCCTCGCCCAATGGGGAGGAACGCAGCTAGGCGAATGAGAAAGGGTAAAGAAAAAGCTAACATGTGCCGGAGAAAACGTCGATGATATTGAGAAAAGGCTTCAGGTCTTGGAAGAACAAAACAAGAAAAGATCGAAGGACTTACCGAGCCTTGTCGAAACTAAAGAGTATAAAATACTCATGAAAGATACCTCGAAAATGACAAACGAACATCTGCGTATCCATCTCCACATGGTGGATAAAATCAAGAAAAAGTGGGGGTTGTAGGTTTGAAAAATTAGTTCTTGTGTTTTTTTCCGTTGTAATATTAGTTGTATTTCTTTTCGTTTGAAAAATTAGTCATCGTGTTTTTTTAGTTGTATTTTTTCGTAATATATCAAGCCATTATAAAACTAGCCGTTACAAAACTAGCCGTTATAAAACTTTACATTATTTAAAGGATCGTCTAATAAGACTTTATTGATGTGAGTGAATTGATGCATGGTTTATGTGGTATTTATTTGCAAAAAGTGATGAAAGGTGTTTTTTAGCTTTAAGGTATAAGGTATCACTTCTTTGCAAATAAAGTATCACTAGTGTGGAAATGATGAATTTTTATGCATTTCGTCTCGTTTTCAGGTATTTCAATGGAATTTGACCAAATCGAGCACACGAGATATTCACACGGGAATGAGACGAACGAGATGGAAGAAAATTAGGGTCGGAGGTGAACGTCGAGCCGGAAAAATTCCACTGGACTCGACCTTGGGTCGAGGTCAGTGCTCCTCGACTCGAGAGTGGAGGCTGTGTTGAAAAATTGGCCAAGTGATGAAGGCCTCGACTCGAGGGCACCAAGCTCGAGTCGAGGGATGCAAGAAAAGCGGCAAGTTCGACTCGAGGCACGAAGCTCGAGTCGAGGCAAATGATATTTTAAAGAGTCGTGGCCACGATTTCACCAAGCTTGACTCGAGGGCCTCAAGCTCAAGTCGAGGCTTCCGATTTTCAGAAATTTCCTAATTTAATCCTCTTGACGAAAAACAGAGCATACATCATTCCATAGCAGCTTACTTTACGCTTTTGGGCGATTTTTCGGTTCCCAAGCTAATTTCTCCTTCTAGGTTGATTAGATTCATAGTTTTAGCTAGATTTTCATTAATTGTTGATTAGATTATACCTTAATCCATTATATTAGTGATTTAAGTTGTAATTCATTTGAAGAAGAAGAAGTTACATTTGAAGATTCAAGCATTCAATTCATTGTTCATTTGACCAAATTGGTGATGTTCTTCCTCTCTACTAATTTCTATTGCTTAATTGTTGTGATTATCATTGTGATCATGCAATTAGATTTTTCACCCATGAATTTTGCACTTTGCTCCATGGTCTAATTCTCTGTGCTTGGGATAATTGAAATTGAGGATATTTTGATTGCTCTTGCTATAATTGGTGATGATTGTTGTTTAATTGAGATAGTTAGTCCCTAATTGTTGATGCTAATTGTGCTTCATGCATTTTTATCTCTTTTGATTAGTCTTTGATCACCCTAGCAACAAATGAAAGTTGAGCTAATGTGATTAGAGATTAATCGAGTTATAATTTTGTATGTTCGTATGAATTAGGTGCTTCATAATTGAGAGATTAGTTGCACTAAGAATACTTACCTTTAGGCATTGTGTGATGAATGGAGACATTATTGCATGATGTTCATACTTTCTATCTTGATTAAATGGTGATTTGAAGCAATTATAGTTGTGATCATTGATTCCTTGGTGGAGATTATCCCTAGCACCTTATTCCCACTTGATACTTGAAATTTGCTTACTTTGCTACTTGTTCTAGCTAAATTCCTTGCCTAATTCATTGCTGGATAGTTGATAGATTTTAATTCTTGCAAATTTGTAGTGTAATTGGAACCAAAATCGTGCTTGCAATTATAGTCACTAAAAACTCATGTTTTAGGGCCTCATTGCATATATTATCTCTTGGGTTCGGTAACTTGCTTTGGTCTTAAAAGAACTTGCCGATTTTACCACAATCAAAATGGCGCCGTTCTTTGGGGATATGTTTATGCGTTTAAGTGAAACTTAGGATTGGTTGAAAATGGCTACTTGTTGCATTTTATTTTGTTTGTTTTGTTCATTTTGTTTGTTTTAATTTGATACTTGCTATCTTGTGTAGATGGATGGATATAACTCATACGCGTGGAATCAAGGTTATTATCAAGATTGTATAGTTTATCCTCCACACTATGAAGGATTTGGCTACAATGATGAGAGAAGCTATGAGTATGACTATCAAATGCCACAATCCTCCTCTCATAATCAAGAGTGGGGAATCCATGATGTGAGGGCTACCTTGAAGGAGATGCTTGGGATGTTGTTGAAAAGATTTAAGGAAAATGACTCTAGATGTGAAGAAATGTTCCCCTTGTATGAGAAAGTCTATGAGACCAATGCAATGGTTGATGCAATGATAGATGGGAACATGGAGATCACCAAAGCTCAATTCAATATTCTAATAAGTCAACTCAAAAGTTTTCTATTCTAAGTCAAGAACATAACCATCATGGAGAATCATCAAGAAGAAGGGAAGAAGAAAATGAAAGTGAAGATGAAGAAGAAGAGAAATGGAAGGAGAAAGAGAAAGAAGAGGGTCTAAGCAAGAAGGATGGAATAGAAAATTTTCTTGTCAAAAGTGATGAAGAGGAATGTCCATTGATGGACATGAGCAACAATGAACAAGAAAATCTAGAAGCATCGAATGAAGCATTGAAGAGTGAAATGAGCATTTCTAAACCTTCAAACTCTTCAATTTGTACTTTCATTGAGATTGATGCTTCTATTGATTTTATTTTACCTCTTGTGAACTTGGATTATAGGAAAGAAGTAATGAAGTGCTTGGGCATCCTTGGAAAAAGGAAGAACGAAGAAAGATGATGGTGAGAGAGCAAGAGGAGAATACATCTAGAATAATGTGCAAGATATATATGGGTGGTTGGCCTACCAATGATGAGAACCTCAATGTTTTTGAAGCTCAAAGGATGAGATATAATGGCAAGAAGGACTGATATCCTTGGTCATTCCGATGAAGAGAGTTCGAAATTAATGAATAGCGTTCGGCAAATGACATTAAACTTAGCGCTAGATAGGAGGCAACCCATCCGTTTCTTGCTTTCTTTTATTGTTTTGTTTTGTTTCTTTGAATAATTGTAGCTTGTGATCTTTGTAGGAAGTGAGAAATGCTAGGAAGCTTGATGAGCCCTACACATGCTTGAAGGAAAGATGGAGTATGAAGGCTTTATGGTACAACACTTGCTTTCAAACTTAGACTTATCTAAGTTTGGGGGAGGTGTTTTCTTTCCTTGCCTATCTTTTGTGCTCTTATATGATTTGGGGTGTGATTCATTATTGAGCTTTATTTGTGGATTTCTTGCATATATTTGAGTGATATTTGTTATTAAGTGAGTATGCTTGAGATTATGTACATGAGCACTTGTGCTTGATTGAAGGATTAATTAAACTTTTGAAGTGATCATGAGTTGATATGTGGCTTGAAGCTAGCATGATTGATGATTATGTGAGGATGAATGTGATTGAAAGTGCTTGATTCATTGCTCAATTTAAGCCTGTGAGTTTTGTGCCTTAAGAATCGTACATCTTATACGGTTGAATTTCTTTGTGAGTGCATCATTCATTGTTGGATCAAGAAGTTTTGATGAGTTAAAAGAAGCACTCGAGATGATCAGACGACTGAAGAATAGCTGAGATTGAGACCTTAAGCTAAGCCGATCAGACGGGTCGAGAACTAATCTAGTCACCGAGGTCCGGAAGATTACAAGTCATCTCAAGATGAGTTCGAGTCTAGTCATCTGCAGGAGACAAGTATGAAGAGCTCAGACGAGGTCAAGACAAGCCGAGTAAAATAAGAAAGGCGAGTCTTCACCAAGTCAATTTGAGACGAGTAGAGTAAAATCACCGAGGTCTAGAGTAGTTTTCAAGATTAAGTTTGTTAAAGCAGCTTTCAGTTTGTTAGAACCGACTAACAAACTAACCGACTTTTCAGACTTATAAATAGGTCTAGACACTTCATTCTAAAGATATAGAACACACGAGTTATTTTTCCAAAGAAGATATTCTCTAAAATCACAAGTTTTCAAAAAGTACAAAATAGTTTTCCAAGATTTCTTCATAGATTTTTCTAAGTGTTTGTAGAACACTTCCTTGCACATCTTCAAATACACTTCTTTATCTTAGAGTTAGATTTCACAGATTTGGTTAGGATTTTGAAGAGTTGAAGTTCATATTGAAGTTTGTAAGTTGTACGATTGTAAAGTAAGTAAGTAAGCGATAGTAGAGACCTTTCTTCAAGTTGGAGAAGGAGAGTGGATGTAGGATTATTCATAATCCGAACCACTATAAAATCTGGTGTTCTTTAATGCTTTTATTTACTTATCTCTTCAATTTCCAATTTATTGTTCAAAGATTAATTTAATCAAAGTTAAAATTTGAATATCGGTTTGCTTTTGATCTTAATAAAGTTGAGATTAATGTTGAATTTCCGCCGTGTTAACTGGTACTCTGAATAAATTTTGAAGGATTTTGAAAATCTGAAAAATCTATTCAACCCCTCCTTCTAGATTTTTCCTAGAAGGTCGATACACGTTTTTCTCACTCTGCTCAACTAATCGGGACCAACAAGTGGTATCAGAGCAGTGTTAAGTTGTTCTCGTATTGATTTTAGGTCTTAACTAAGATTCGAAATTTTCTTGATTTTCTTCATCTTCTTTATTGTTACTAATTGTGCTACTAACAAGTTTGTGGAGTGTTTTGTTCTTCTATCTCATCATATCTTCGTGCAAGAGCAAGAAATCCAGGAATCTACCCGAGTTTTCAATTGAAGAGTATGACTATTGGAAATTCAGGATGGAAAATCATCTCAAGGCTATCCATGATAGGATGGAGGAGGTTCTTGAAGAATGACCTATAAAATTTTATCATGGAGGCACTAGCAATGGTATTGAATCACCAATCAAGAGTCGACAAGAGAAAAAGAGTTGAATTGACAAATGATGAAAGGAAAATCTACAACCTAGATCAAGTAGCTAGGACTGAAATTATTGAGACTGCGAGTAAAGACTGGATTGAGAGGGTCAAAAGATGCAAATCGACCAAAGATATGTGGCAAACTACGGCAAATGTCTGTGAAGGATCGGACCAAGTAAAAGAGAATAAGCTACAATGGTCTTACACGCCTTTGATACCTTTAAGATGAAGGAAAATGAAATCGTAGATCGGCTAGATGTAAGGTTAACGAATCTCCTCAACAAAGCAGCTGATTTGGGAAAGAACTATACAGAGAAGGAGATTAATAACAAGATACTGAGGTCTTTAACCAAGAGATGGAGAGAAAAATCCAATATCCTTAAAGCAACTCAAAATTTATCTTCTATTACTCACCATACCTTAGTCTCTTACCTTAAAGCTTTAGAGTATGACATTCAAATAGAAGATAAGGAGGATGAGATGGAGTCAAACACCTTATCCAAGTCTATTGCCTTTGTCAAAGAAAGAAGACAAGATGTCAACCGAATCAGAGGAGCCGACCTATCTCTCGAAGGAGCAGATGGCTCTGCTCACCAAAAGGTATGACAGATTAAGAATGAAGTATAAACGAAATAAATTGAGATTTGCAGGTAAGGACAGATCGAGATCCAAATCAAGAAGAAAGGAAGATGAGTCTACGATGATGACAAGAATAGGAGCGACGAGAAGATTTAGATCCCCCGTTAAAAGAAATCCTTCCAGCCCCAAATTAGATAGGAGTGACATTTGCTACACGTGCAACAAGCCGTGACATTTCAGCTATGATTGTCCTCAATCGACTCCTAAAGAAAGGGAAGAGAAAAGGAAAAAGAGAGACAGGAGATTTGCAGATCAAAGGGCTCTTTTAGTCAAGAAAAGGAGTCAAGAAAATCATCATCAACATCATCATCCTCATCGATTTCGGATCGATGATGATGTTTGTCTCATGGCTAAAGAGGTAGTCTATTATTCATCTTGATAATGATTCCTGTAAACTGTCTCGATAATGATCTGATCGTTATTCATGAATTATTGAGAGACTTAAAGACATCTTTGGCTGCTTATAAACAACTAGAGACAGAGAATTTGACTTTAAAGGATCAAATTCAAATTCTAATTAGAGGAAAGCGGTGATGAACTATCCGTAAACCGAGGAAACATTCAAGGGGGAATGTTTTCCCAGCATCGAGGCTAGTACATCACCTACCTTACCCGAAAGATTAGAAAGTGAATTGAAAACTTTAAAGGGCAAATTTGAAACAATCATTTGAAAATGAATTAATTAAGAAAGACAATGAGAAGCTACTCTTCAAAATTAGTCAACTTAATAATTCACAATCAGCAATAGATCACATCTTTAATACATCTCAAAAATCTCATGACAAAACGAGGTCTTGGTTATGATAGAAATAGTAAATCGAGACGATCGAAACCTAAGAAATTTGTAAAAGCATCCGATCACCCAAAAGAGATTAGAATTGGTCCTTGGAAACCAACTAGTCCAATAAGGATCGCATCTCCTGCATCAAAACGAAAATTCAGTGAGGACTCCTTATCGACTAGGAGAATTCCAAGAACCAAAATAAGAAGAAATTCTTATTATAGTCCTATTGATGGGAAAAGCAGATGCTATCCCATATTTCCTAAGTTCAGGAAAATTACTAAGTCTGAATACAACAAATTATCATTTAAAAGTGATACAATTGTAGATGATTTGGTAGAGAGACCAAGTCCGATTTATTATTTGGAAATGAGATTTTTGTTTGGTTACCTAAAGTGATGCTTGACCTTCAAGGACCCAAGATCACTAGGGTACCTTATAACTAACTGCTTTTTCGGGATTCACAGGGATCATCACTCAAGGAAGAGATCTTAGCTTCCATATGGTACATTGATAGTGGTTGCCGACAACACATGACTTATAACAAGAGACTACTATCAAACTTCCAGAGCATTGATGGTCCAAGAGTATTATTTGGAGAAAATAATTGTAGTCGGACTAAAGGAGTAGGTACTCGATTATCAAGGATATTCAGGTATCTAAGGTATATTTTGTTGAAGGTTTGAAACATAATCGCTATCTGCTTCCCAGCTTTGTGATAAAGGTTTTCTTGTCAAATTTTCTATGGATAAATGTGATATCTTAGATAGTTCCTCGGATAAGGTACTTTTAATCGGCTTCAGACATGGTAATGTCTATGTGGCCAACTTTAATAGTTGCCCAAAAGATACTTGTCCGATAGCTAAGGGTGGAGATGATCTCGGTGGCTATGGCACAAGAGGCTTAGTCATCCGAATTTCAAGACCCTTAGTAAGTGGCTAAAAAAGAACCTTGTTAAGGGATTACCTGAGAAACTTTTATCTACCGATTTTAAATGTGATGCTTGTCAAAAAGGTAAACAAATAGACACTCATTTAAGAGTATTAACACCTCTTCATCTCGAAAGAGTTTTACAACTACTTCATCCGGATCTGTTTGGACTGTTTCTCCTCTCGCCAAAGTGGAAGGAAATATACTCTTGTTGTAGTAGATGATTTTTCTAGATACACTTGGGTTATATTTCTTTTAAAAAAAAATGAGACAATAAACAGGATCCCCGATCTGTCTGCATGCATTCAAAATGAAAAATGTGTTAATATTATTAAAATAAGAAGTGATAAGGGCACAAAATTTTTGAATTCTTGTTTATCTAATTTTTTGAATGAGTGTGGAATTATTCATGAGACATCATCAGCAAGAACTCCTCAACAAAATGGAGTGGTTGAAAGAAGGAATAGAATTTTGAAGGAAACAATCGGGGAGCATGTTAGTGAGCATGAAACCCCTCACAGTGTTCTGGGTCAAGCCATCAACACGGCCTTGTTATACTCGACAGGTGCTTGGTTGTTAAAGACAAGGGTAAGACTCCATATGAGATTTGGAAGGGTAAGATTCCAAGAATCTCATATTTCGTAGCTTTTGGTTGTAAGTGTTTCATCCATAACAATAGGAAATCTAAGTTGAGAACCTTTGATGCTAAGGCAAGTGATGGAATATTCTTGGGATATACCAACACTTCCAAGGCATTTAGAGTTTTTAACAAGACAACCCTTTGTGTGGAGGAAACTCCTCATGTTGTTTTTGATGAGTTGTATTCCTTCTCGGATAAAGTGAATCAAATTTCTAAAAATCTAGATAAGATTGAACTATCCAAGACTAAACATAGAAGCCTGTCTATCTACCTAGTCTTGATTCGCACTCAGATGAAGAAGAATCCCCATCCGATAATCGAAGACAACTTCACGATCAAACTCTATCCGAGGAGACACTGTGACATCACCGATCGGGGTCGATGAAGGGGGAACGCCACTCGGCTCGGTAGAGTCGATGAGTTGCCTACCGAGTCTCAAGATGAGGATTCTTCTACTCATATAGGCAAAAGGATGAGAAGCTACCATCCATCTCGATCAGATTATAGGAGACCCATTTAGTAGTGTGCAGTACACGAATGATGCCGGACTACGAAAGTCTATTCAGTTGCTATGTGTCGCTTCTTGAACCCAAGTCTATTGAGGAAGCTCTATCTCGATCCAACCGGATAATGACCATGCAGGAGGAACTACATCGGTTTGAAAGGAAAAATGTTTGGGAATTAGTGGAAAGACCCTTACATAGAAAGATTATAGGCACCAAATGGGTGTTCAAAAACAAAATAGATGAGAACAATATTATTGTTCGTAATAAGGCAAGATTGGTAGCTCAAGGTTACTCACACCGAGGGAATAGACTATGATGAAACCTATGCTCCAATTACCAGATTAGAAGCAATAAGGTTGTTCTTGGCATTTGCTGCATATAAATCTTTCAAAGTCTTTCAAATGGATGTTAAGTTTGTCTTCCTTAATGGTGTGTTACTTGAGGAAGTCTATGTGGAGCACCTCCCGGGTTTAAGATCAATAACAAGGTTTATAAACTCAACAAAGCTCTATATGGACTCGAAACAAGCTCCTGTGGCTTGGTATGATACCTTATCTCGATTTCTTGATATCAAATGGCTTTTCAAAAGGTATGATTGATAGGACTTTGTTTAGAAAGGAAATAGATGGTAACATCTTATTAGTTCAAATTTATGTAGATGACATAATCTTTGGTTCACCTAATCAAAATTATGTGAAGAGTTTAGTGTTCTCATGAAAAATAGGTTTGAAATGTCAATGATGGGTGAATTAACATACTTTCTAGGCTTACGATTAAACAGATGAGTAAGGGTATTTTTATACATCACCTAAATATGCTAAGGATCTCGATTGAAAAATTTGGGATGACTACTAGTAGAGAAGTTAAAATACCTATGGCAACTAACTTCTCTATGGATTCGATGAGCAGGGATACCCACAGATGCAACGGAGTATTGTGGACTCGATTGGATCTCTTCTCTATCTCACCGCAAGTAGGCCAGACATAGCCTTTGCGGTTGGGGTATGTGCAAGATTCCAATCTAATCCCAAGAAAACTCATCCTGAGTCTGCTAAGAAAATCCTTAAATATCTCAAAGGAACCTTACAAGTAGGGTTATGTACCCAAATTGATGACAACTTTGAGCCGGCAAAGTTATTGATTCAGACTTTGGGGGATGTAAGATTGATAGGAAATCCACTTCAGAACTTGTCAATTCTTAGGCAACAAATCAATTTCTTGGTTATCTAAGAAACAAACATCTGTTGCCACCTCCACACTGAGGTTGAATACATAGCAGTGAAAGTTGTTGCTCTCAACTCCTCCGGATTAGTCAATGCCTTAGAGATTATAACATTCAAATATCATCTGCTCCTATTTAATGTGATAGTAATAGTGCAATAGCTATGACTTACAATCCTCGTTTCTCGCATTCTAGATGTAAGCATATAGACATTAGGCATCATTTCATTAGAGATCATGTGGAGAAAAATGACATTAGAATTGAGAAGATAGCCACCGAGTCACAAAGAATGTACATTCTTACAAAACCATTAGCAGAGTCTAGATTTAAGGAATTGTGCTTAGAATTAGGATTACTTGATGCATCTTTAGCTGATTTCTAAATTGTTTGCATCCGAATAATGTATTTCTTATTTCAAGTTATTTCGTTCTTTAAATCAATGTCTAGAAAGAATTATCAGACTAGATATGAGTCAAAGGATAATCAGTAGCTGATATCATTGATCTCCTTCTTAGGAATCAAGAATCAAGGATTAGTCATATTGACCTTATCTCGACATGATAATTACTTATCTCGACATTTGGTGAATCAAACCAGTGGCACAATAGTCACTGATTTCTGAGAAACAGATGACTATCTCAGCACCCTATCCGATCTACCTCAAGTTACTAATGGTTTTCCTTAAGTCTATGTCTTTGCGGGAATAGGTCACATATCATCTGCTTCACCTCGTCTTTCATAAACCTCTTTATTCAGACACATTTGTTTCTAAATAAACTCCATATTTTTTTTTATAAAACTCTCATTGGATTAATTGGTTGGAAAACCTAACTTTAGAAAATTAAATCGAGCCAGCTTTGTTTAAATTCTTTTAAGTTTGCTAAAAGATAAAACTAAGTTGCTTTTTAAAACCAGACAGTTACTTTATCGATGACTTTACAAACCCATCTGCTTTTGAAAACCCTTATACGAAGTAAGCTAACCCTAGGCCGACGCCAGTATACTTACTTCTCTGCATAAAGTAACCTACATCTCACAAATCAACAGTCCTATAAAGTAACTATTTACACATTCCAAAGGCGAGTAGCAACCACGCGCTGAATCCTAATCGCTTATCTTGTTTTTTAACCGTTGATTCAAGCGCAGTAAAACTTTTTAAATAAACGGCTTAGATCAATTCAGATTTTCTAAAAGCGGTTTCTCTTTCCAATTTTCCCTCCTATAAATACGCCTTCTTCCTCAATCAAACTTTTTCACTTTCGTAAATCTATACATACACTCTGCAAATTTTCAAAAATTCTTAGTCACCTTCTTTCATGAGCACCTCTCAAAGACAAATAGGAGTGACATCAACCATGGTGGAAGTACACAACGAAACGTATAACAAAAAGATAAAGTCGGAGATGTATGTCGACTTTGATACAACAACCGATGAAGAATCGAGGGAGATACTTGGATTATTGGAGAGGTCGGGATTGAGGACATTTTGTTCCAAGAAATCCACCTTCAATAAAACTTTGGATATGCGAGAGATTGAATTCTACGTCAATGGGACGTTCGAGAACGGAGTGTTCAAAACTTGAGTCTACGGCGAGGTTTTGACCGTAACTCCCGGAGGTGGCCCGTATCTTCGACACCAGCAGTGAGGAGTTAACCCCTCACATACAAATCAGATGACTCGGGTAGAAATATTTGAGATGATTGCCCGGAATTCGATGAAGGATCGCCGATCGGAATCAAGAAGAAGATGCTCCGACGGAGATATCATATTCTAATGATTTATATCGATTTAAGGTTATTCTTGGGGAGCAGAGTTCCCATGATGGGTCGACTGCACCAGCCGTGGCCGCATGAGGACAATAATTGATGGAGTTCAAGCCAACTGGCCGGGATGTTATTGGAAAGATTTGAGTCGAGAGGAAGAGGCCGGAGGTGGTTGGTGGAAAATGGCAGGCGAGGTCAATCACCACCTTTTCAACAAGGTGACGGTGATTTTGGAGGACTTGCCGACAATGAGATAAACCGGGCTGATGGAGTCGAGCCTACACCAAATGTAAAGGGTTGCTGGCTAAGGATGAGCCGCACGGGGCTCCACCCGACTCGGATGAGGGAGCACCGAGGTCCGAGCTCGGGATCCATCACCGAGGAGGTCAAGAAGAGGAAGAAGAGGATAGAGAGGAGGAGCAGCCAACAGTGAGCTCACCGAGGCTTCACACCAATGAAGTCAAGGAGAAGGCAAAGAGAAGGAGGAGGTTGGGTGAAAACCTCAGAGCCGGGGGACATCCGCCGATCACCCGAGCCCATCGGGCCAAGAGGCACCGACACTCGGAGATAGCAGCCTGTGGTCCAATCAGAGGAAGTTCAAGACATAAGTTCTCGAGAGGACCCCTTCCCCCACTCACAGCAGTACAATTCTCCCCTCCCCCACTCCAGCCCACTCGCGATGAAGAGGTGACCCAGCCGGCACCTCCGAGCCTCTAAAACAGCCTACTCCCAAATCACTCCAAACCCAAACCTCATCTCCTCCACCCTCCCCATCCGAGATGTTTGTCCTTTCTCACAGACCAAAGATACTCCCCTACCCCCATATCTACCATCTCCCCACCAACCTTACTCACATCCTCCCCAACTCTCCCCACACCCCAATCCAACCCACCATACCACAGCCCAACCCCTTCTCCACCACCCACTACTTCCCGAAATTCCACCCCTCCTATCTTCACCCCCACTGTAAATCCCTCCACCATCGACGCCCTATTTCTTCCCAACCTTCGAACCCCAGCCTGGATACCTCCAACGCTTTTGGGGATATCCACATGAGCTCCCCAATCCAACTTCTCCCACCCCCTTCCTCATCCGATTCAGCAGGAAGAGACCACCCAATCTTCGCCATCTATTCAAATTTTGAGGACTTACACAAAAAGATCATATCCAAAGTTCAGAGGCTGATGAAGAGGAAGATGAGGAAGATGATTCGAGCAGCCACCGACACAATGCTCGCCAACATGCAGATAGCCGAGGTCAACATCACACGCAACCTATCGCCCAACCTCGACACTCGCTGTTGGTACTCTACCGAGTGACCCGGAGGAGGAGGTCAAGGTACTCAAGCAGAAAGTGGAGGCAAACAACGAGGTCCCGGTCAATGCACTTACATCCGATCGACCGACTTTAGGGTTCGTTGTTCAGCCTTGGAAAGACAAACAGACCCTTCTGTGATGAAGTCAAAAAGGGGGAAGGAGCTGAAGGAAGAATGGACACCCTCATAGCCTGGAGTCTTGTCACTCACAGACAAGGTAGACTCAAAGGCATCACCTGAGTTGAGGCAACAAAGCATATCAAAATCAAATCGATTTAGCCGGCTGCTTTCCCACCGAGGGTGACTCGAGATAGAGGAGGCCATCCGAGAGGATGAAGAGAAGAGGAGGAAGGAGGAGGAAGAGAAGTCTCGAGAAGTCTGGCCAAAATGAAAGAGTCCGAAACCCGAGGCCAAGGGCAAGGGTAAAGGCAAGGCAAGAGAGAAGTCTTCATCACCGAGCAACCGATCACCCTAGACCAACAAATGAGCATAAAAGGAAGGAGCCCGACTACTCAAACCTCTCAACCGAGCAGATTAGAAGAATCCATGCCGAAAAGGAAAAGTATGAGAAGCAGGAGAAAAAGAGGTCAAGAAGGCTGGGAAGGCGGAGCTAAAGTAGGACAGGATACTCGGAAGTGGGTATTCAAGGTAGCCGATGAAGCGGACTTCCGCCCGCCCACCGATCATCAGCTCCTCCCAAGATGGTCTCTCGGGAAGTACACCAACAGTACAAGAAGCAAGCCCTCGGATGCTGATGGATGTACTAATGGTACATCTTGAAGGCATCTCTATCTGGAGCAAATGATGAAGATATGAAATGACACAAATGGATGGAAAAGGAGGACGCCGATCTGTACGGAAACCGCTTGATGAGGCATACAATGTGTTCAATTGCGATCCGGTAGCACCAGCCTATGAGCAAGTTACCCCCAAGCTGAAAGAAGATGGCTCTCCGGACATGGAATGGGTCGAGCAATCATGGTCAAAGCCGAAAGAGAATCCGAGCTCACAGACGAAGATGAACTCAAACAACTTAGAGCGAGGATTTTCAATCGGTGAACATTCTAGAAGCTAGCCGATGGGGAATCGATAGACAGGATTTTCTTTTCCTTATCTTTTATTTTCTATCACCACCTATCCGTAAATTGTAAATTTGTGAATGAATATACTTGGACTTATGTGAAATACTTGTCTTATTTTCTTAAAGTTTTTTCTCGCTTTAAGAAAAACTTAAAAATTTTCTAAGTATAAATCATCTGAGAATTTTATCTCTCAGACTTAAATTTTTTTTTCTTTTCTAAAAATTTATCTAAGTCCTAAGACTAAAATTTTTTTAAGTATTTCCAAAGAGTTTAAAGGACTTTTTTTTTTCTTAAGTGCTTTAATGTGAATGAATCTGTTGTAATGTGAAAAAGTGCTCCGATATACCTATCTCGATTATCTTAACTAACTCTAGTACTAACTTCACCGTGAGTGTGTTTCTTCCTTATAGGTTTTAACTTCATCAAAAAGGGAAAAATTGTTGGATCAAGAAGGTTTGATGAGTTAAAAGAAGCAGCTCGGATGATCGACGACATGAAGAACAAATGAGATTGAGACCTTAAGCTAAGCTTAATCGACGGGGTCGAGAACTAATCTAGTCACCGAGGTCCTGAAGATTACAAGTCATCTCAAGATGAGTTCGAGTCTAGTCATCTGCAGGAGACAAGTATGAAGAGCTCAGACGAGGTCAAGACAAGCCGAGTAGAATAAGAAAGGCGAGTCTTCACCAAGTCACCGTAGACGAGTAGAGTAAAATCGATTGAGGTCTAGAGCAGCTTTTCAAGATTAAGTTTGTTAAAGCAGATTTCAGTTTGTTAGAACTCGACTAACAAACTAACCGACTTTTCACTTATAAATAGGTCTAGGCACTTCATTCTAAAGATATAGAACACACGAGTTATTTTTCCAAAGCAAGATATTCTCTAAAATCACAAGTTTTTAAAAAGTACAAAATAGTTTTCCAAGATTTCTTCATAGATTTTTCTAAGTGTTTGTAGAACACTTCCTTGCACATCTTCAAATACACTTCTTTATCTTAGAGTTAGATTTCCCAGATTTGGTTAGGATTTTGAAGAGTTGAAGTTCATATTGAAGTTTGTAAGTTGTACGATTGTAAAGTAAGTAAGTAAGCGAGATAGTAGAGACCTTTCTTCAAGTTGGAGAAGAAGAGTGGATGTAGGATTATTCATAATCCGAACCACTATAAAATCTCGTGCTCTTTACCGCTTTTTATTTACTTATCTGCTCAATTTCCAATTTATTGTTCAAAGATTAATTTCGTAATCAAAGTTAAAATCTGAATTTCAGTTTGTTTTTTATCTTAATAAAGTTGAGATTAATATTGAATTTCCGCTGTGTTAACTGGTACTCAATAAATTTTGAAGGATTTTGAAAATCTGAAAAATCTATTCAACCCCCTCTAGATTTTTTCTAGAAGGCTAATACACGTTTTTCTTACTCGCTCAACTAATCGGGACCAACATTCATTGATTTGTATGTTAGAACTTGCCTTTGGACTTATTGAAATTGATCTTTGTGTGATTTCATGAATATGATAAGAGGCCATTTTTGATATGAAAAGTCACTTAGCCAAACTTTTCCCACAAAAATATTTAATTTCCTTAGCAAGCCATTTTGCGCCTAGTATTCATATTCTTTGGCAAGCCAAGTGAAATTGAAGCAATTTGCCTATTTTTATGAGCCTTATTGTCCTATGTTTAGTAGAGCTTGATTGTTGGCTAGAAGATGGTGTTTTGTATGAAAAATGGTGGAATCATGATGAGCTAAGTTGATTGTTGAAAAAAAAAAAAAGAAGAAAGGTTGAAAGATGAAAAAAATTGAATTGAGGAGAAATAGTGAAAAGAAAGAAGAAAAATTCAATTTGTGAGCTTATATGAAAGAAAGCTCAAAAGAAGGGTGGCGAATGAACTTTGAAAAGCATGAAGAAGAAAAGAGTTGATTGATAAAGAATTGAAAGAGAAGTGTAGTGAATTGCTTAGCCAATATTCAAGTTCTCTACTAATTTGAGTCACTCTTACCTAAATGTATCCACCCATTCCAAAGAGCCAACATTACAACCTTAATAAAAGACCTCTTTGATTCTTGATTGAACATAAAAGTAACTAATGGAGATTGTGTCCTTTGGCAAGCTTATGGGATGCATGTTTGTGAATTTGATGATTGAGTGTCATTTTGCCTTGATACATTTGAGAGATGAGAGAAACACTCCATGGAAGGAATGATGATTTGAGTATTTGATGTCGCATTTGTTTGATCATGAGGCATTTTGATTGCTAGTTGAAAGTTTGCATTGAGACTTGATATCATTGATGAGTTTGATTGTCTTATTTTTCATCTATGGTGCCATGAAACATAATTGCAATCAATTAACTCTTTTGTGCTTATTTGTTTCGTTGCTCGAGAACAAGCAACATCTTAAGTTAGGGGGTATATGATGTGAGTGAATTGATGCATGATTTATGTGGTATTTATTTGCAAAAAGTGATGAAAAGTGTTAGTTTTTGAGCTTTAAGGTGTAAGGTATCAGTTCTTTGCAAATAAAGTATCACTAGTGTGGAAATGATGAATTTTTATGCGTTTTGTCTCGTTTTCAGGTATTTTGGTGGAATTTAACCAAACCGAGCATATGGATATTCACACGGAACGAGACAAACGAGATGGGAGAAAATCGGGGTCGGAGGTGAATGTCGGGCCGGAAAAATTCCCTGGACTCGACCTTGGGTCGAGGTCCGTGCTCCTCGACTCGAGAGTGGAGCCGTGCTGGAAAAATTGGCCAAGTGATGAAGGCCTCGACTTGAGGGCACCAAGCTCGAGTCGAGGGATGCAAGAAAGCGGTAAGCTCAACTCGAAGCCTGAAGCTCGAGTCGAGGTAGATGATATTTTAAAGAGTTGTGGCCACGATTTCACCAACCTCGACTCGAGGGCCTCAAGCTCGAGTCGAGGCTTACAATTTTCAAAAATTTCCCAATTTAATCCCCTTGGACGAAAAACAGAGCATACATCATTCCATAGCGATTTACTTTATAGTTTTTGGGCGATTTTTCAGTTCCCAAGCCAATTTCTCCTTTTAGGCTGATTAGATTCATAGTTTTAAGTTGTAATTCATTTTAAGAAGAAGAAGTTACATTTGAAGATTCAAGCATTCAATTCATTGTTCATTTGGCCAAATTGGTGATGTTTTTCCTCTCTACTAATTTCTATTGCTTAATTGTTGTGATTATCATTGTGATCATGCAATTAGATTTTTAACCCATGGATTTTGCACTTTGCTCCATGGGTTAATTCTCTTGTGCTTGGGATAATTGAAATTGAGGATGATTTGATTGTTTTTGCTATAATTGTTGATGATTATTGTTTAATTGAGATAGTTAGTCCCTAATTGTTGATGCTAATTGTGCTTCATGCATTTTTATCTCTTTGATTAGTCTTTGATCACCCTAGCAACAAACGAAAGTTGAGCTAACATGATTAGAGATTAATCAAATTATAATTTTGTATGTTCGTATGAATTAGATGCTTCATCATTGAGAGATTAGTTGCACTAAGAATACCGACCTTTAGGCATGGTGTGATGAATGGAGACATTATTGCATGATGTTCATACTTTCTATCTTGATTAAATGGTGATTTGAAGCAATTATAGTTGTGATCATTGATTCCTTGGTGGATATTATCCCTAGCACCCTATTCCCACTTGATACTTGAAGTTTGCTTAGTTTGCTACTTGTTCTAGCTAAATTCCTTGCCTAATTCATTGCTTGATAGTTGATAGATTTTAATTCTTGCAAATTTGTTGTGTAATTGGATCCAAAACCGTGCTTGCAATAATAGTCACCGAAAACTCATGTCTTAGGGCCTCATTGCATATATTATCCCTTAGGTTCGATAACTTGGTTTGGTCTTAAAAGCACTTACCGATTTTACCACAATCATTCTTCAATTTCCTTCCGTCTCTCAAACATGTCTTCGTCTTCTCACTCATTATCTCGGGGAAAGTGAAAGTGATAGTCTTTATGAGTGTCTATTTGATGACACGATTGAAAAAGATATACAGATCATTGCTTAAAAATATGAGTTAATTGGCGTTGCTGGGACTTCTAGCGTTGCCAAAAATGTAGAACGATATGGACCGAAACTATGAGGTGGGCATGCAAGACACTACCTTGATTACTTCTCCGAAGATCCGATATACGAAAGTGAGACGTTTTGCCGGTATTTTCTTATGTCGAGAGGTTTGTACTTGTGCATAGTTGACTCATTGGAGTCCCACGATGACTATTTCCGGTGGAGGGTCGATATGGAAAAAGGGGGTTCTCTCCAATACAAAAGTGCACGGTGACCATCTGCCCGTTGGCATATGGTGGACCTACCGACCATTGGGATGAGTACCTACGTGTTGCTGAAATAACCACCATAGAAAGTCTCTTTAAGGTTTGCCGCTCGTGATCGAACTATTTGGCGGATACTACTTGAGGAAGCCTAATGCACCGGATTGTCAACGGTTATTACAAATGCACGAAGAAAGGCATGGATTTCTCGTGATGCCGAGGAGCCTTGATTGCATGCATTGGGAATGGAGGAACTGTCCGGTTACTTGGAAAGGCCAATTCACATGCGGTGATCATGGCGTTCCAACAATCATGCTCAAGCGGTTACCTCAGCAGAGATATATGGATATGGCATGCCTACTTTGGAGTAGCAGGATCCAACAACGACCTAAACGTGCTCAACCAGATCTCCTTTATTTACGGATACTCTGCAAGGACATGCTACATCCGTTAATTTTACAATCAATGGTAAGCAATATAATCAAGGATACTATCTTACCGATGGAATCTGGCCCGCAGTGGGCTATTTTTGTGAAAAGCTTTTCATGTCCTCAAGATCCGAAGAGGAAGCATTTCAAGGAACTGCAAGAGGCTGCTAGAAATGATGTCGAACGGGCCTTTGGAGTGCTTGAAAATCATTGGGCAATGATTAGCGGTCCAAGTCGCTTTCAGTACAAGAATAACTAGAAAGATATAATGCTAACTTGCATTATTTTGTACAATATGATAATCGAACATAAAGAAAATGCAGCGACCGATTGGTCTCGATGATCCCAATTACTCCATTCCGCCTCCACAAGTAAGTCAAGGATCAACTGGAGCATTCAATGACTATGTCGAGAGGTGTTCAACTACGGGATAAGCAAAAACATCTCCGGCTTCGACAGATTTAATTGAGCATGTATGGGCCCAATCTAGAAATAATTAGCTAGATATTAAATTGGCCATTGTTAAATTTACGTTGTTGCTTTTAGATTTTTTTATGTAATGTGTTTTATTTCAATTTGTATTTTTTTGGATTTTTTCCCGAAATATAAAAAGTATTAAAATAATTGAAATATCTACTTATTTATTATTTATCCGAAAAATAGATAATTAATACTCCTCCGTCCCAAGAAGTTATGCACACTTTCCTTTTCGTCCGTCCCAACAAGTTATGCACACTCCTAAAATGGAAACATCACACAATATTAATACCCTCACAATATCATTTAAATCACAAAAATGTCACTCTTATTTTACTCTCTACTTTATCATCTCTCCTACTTTATCTCATTAAATCACCCAAAATACCCTTTCACTTTATTCTCTCTCTTACACTTTATTCTCATAAAAGTCAATAAAATTAATTTTTCTTAGTTTGTGTCCCAAGAAGTGTGCACAACTTCTTGGGACGGAGGGAGTATAGTTTATAAATTAAAATATAAATGAGATAAATAGAAAATTAAAGGTGGGTCCCCCAAAAAAACCTACTTTTTGGGTATATTGTTGGGGAGGAGTTTTGTTTTGGAGGTAGAGGTTTTTTTCTTTTGAGGTGGCGCCGACGTGGCACAAAAACTCGCTTTTTGGGGAGATCATCGGAGAAGGCCTTACTTTCCCAACATCCATCATCGAAGTTTCACCTCCATTTCTAGCTGATTCCTCCTCCATGCTCGAAGACTTTCCTCCAACGGACTTGACTACGCCGGTGTTCATGACAATCTTGCCGGCGATGCAGATCCTTGTCCCCAAGGATGGGCAGATGGAAATTTCTTCTTCATAAATTCCTCATCTTCCCATGTGATAAAAGTAGAGTCTTTTTCCAACCATATAACTCTAACTTGAAATATTTCTCCTTTTGGTGTCGAAGCGAACGACGAGTCAAGATTTCAACGGATAAATCACGAAGACTCCATCCTGGGCCGAGAGGAGGCGGCTTCATCGACGGTATGTGTATTTGTTAGATCAGGTTTTAGTTTTGATAAGTTAAAATGTATAGGTTAGATAAGCTCATGTAAAATAGGATGACCATTGAAATTGTATAGATCACCAAGTAGTACATTTCACTAGTAAGCCGATTAGACTAGGTGAGATGAGTCAAGTCACCGAGATCAGGAAGCTTGGAGGTCATGCGAAGATAGTGTTGAAGAAGTCATCTCGTTTGAGAGATTAATGAAGAGCTCAAGATGAGGTCAAGATCAGTGAGTAGATAAGAAAGGCATGTTTTCACCAAGTCAAAGACAGATGACTAACTCAAGATCACCGAGGTCGTGGCGCTTTTAAAGAAAGGTTTGTGAAACGATTCTAAGTTTGTTACAATAAACTAACCGTCTTACAACCTTATAAATATGACTAAACATAGTTCTTAGATGAACTTTTGAACTCATTTTAAAAGCTCACATTATCGAAAAGCACTCACCGGTTTTCAAAAGCATTTCTTAGAATATTTTCTAAGTGTTTGAAGAACACTTTTCTCGCATAACCTTCAAATCACAATGCACCGTAATCTTAGATTTGTTAGATAAATTGATAGATTGAAGGAGAATCGAGAGACGAAGAACGTCTTCATTGTAACTTGTAATCGGCGAGAAAGCAAGATAGTAAGTAAGAAGGTACATCCGATACTTTCAAGATGAAGGAGGATGAATCAATTGATCACTGGATATTAGGTTGACAAATCTTCTCAATGAGGCTACCGACTTGGGAAAGTCCTATACAGAGAGAAAAGATTAATAATAAAGTTCTTAGATCTTTGAGCAAAAGATGGAGAGAGAAGGCTAGTATTCTCAAAGCCACACAAAATTTATCTTCAATTTCTCACTATACACTATTTTCACAGTTTAAAACTTTAGAATATGACATTCAGATTGAAGATGAAGTGAATCATCTACTTATGGAAAAACAGCTTACATTTCTTCATCAAGAAGAGTCGGATAAGGTATCCAAGGCATCCGACTTGTCAATTAAAGAAGAAATGGCCCTTTTGATGAAAAGATATGAAAGGCTCAAGATGAAGTATAAAAGAAATAAAAGGGACATATCAGTATTAGGAACTACAAGCCGATAGAGAAGAAAAGGGT
Organism: Paraleonurus japonicus; assembly: GCA_030762865.1. Classification (NCBI taxonomy): domain Eukaryota; kingdom Viridiplantae; phylum Streptophyta; class Magnoliopsida; order Lamiales; family Lamiaceae; genus Paraleonurus; species Paraleonurus japonicus. The sequence goes on from CM061054.1 coordinate 31,134,707, forward strand.
TCGAGATAATGAAAAGAAAAAGGATCGACTAGAAGGTTCAGATCACCACCAAGAGGAGAAAGTAGTCCAAAATTAGATAGAGGAGACAATCTGTTATACCTGCAATAAACCTGGCCACTACAGTTATGATTGTCCTCATCTTACCCCAAGAGAACGTGAGGAAAAGAGAAAGAAACATGACAGGAGGTATGCAGATCGTAGAGCTCTTCTAGTGAAAAGGAAGAAGTTCATGAAACATCATCATCTTCATCCTCATCTGGATTCGGTCGATGATGACATATGTCTCATGGCTAAAGAGGTAAACTATTACTCATCTTCTCGATAATGATTGTGAAAACTTATTCGAATCAGATCCAAGTCTTATTAATAAACTTTTGAAAGATTCGAGACACTCTATCCGCTTATAAATGATAGAGATTGAAAATTTAAATTTAAAGGATTAAATTCTTAGTCTAACCAAGAAAAGCCGTAATGTGATTAGTGAAAAATCGATCGCTCATTCAAAGGGGAATGTCAGCTAAGACTATCACTAATTCTTCATCTAAAAAGACTGTTGAGTTAGAAAAAGAATTGAATTCTTTAAAACTTAAATTATCAAATGTCTATTCGTAGAATGAGAGTTTTAAGAGGATTAACAGAGAGTTAAATCTCAAGTTAGGACTTCTTAGTAACTCTCAATCTACAATAGATAAAATCTTCAGTACTTCTCAAAAGTTTAGTGATAAGACAGATTAGGTTTTGATAGAAATAAAAAGGATGATCCTGTAAAACCAAGGGTTTTTATCAAAGCTACTAAAGCTAAGGAGGAGACAAGATTTGGTTCTTGGAAACCTAAAGAACAAATCACCTCATCCGATATTTCGCAAAGAAAATACAGATGAAGAAAAATATTCCCAAGGTTAAACCAAAGACTAAGTCAAAATCTCATCCAAAATCTCAAGATTTACGGGTTATTTTCTTGTACAAAAAGAATGAGACTATGACAGAGATTCCAAAATTTCTTAAAAGAATTCAAAATGAAAAAGGATTAAGTATTGTTAAAATTAGAAGTGATAAAGGTACTGAATTTCTTAATACACTTGTTGCTAACTATTATACCGAGAATGATATAGCTCACGAGACATCACAAGGACACCTCAACAAAATGATGTTGTTGAAAGGAGAAACAGAACCCTAAAAGAAGTTCCAAGGACTATGTCTCGAGTACAACACTCCACACAGTTTTGGGTCAAGCTATTAATACAAACTGCTTTATTCAAATTAGATGTCCGATTGTTAAAAATAAGTGTAAAACCCCTTATGAAATATGGAAGGGTAGATCACCCAAGATTTCATATTTACATATTTTTGTTGCAAATGTTTCATTCACAACAATGGTAAATCTCATTTAAAAACTTTTGATGCTAAGATTGAGATGGGATATTCTTAGGATATTTTTACGTGTCTAAAGCTTATAGATTTTTAATAAGACAACCTTGTGTGTGGAAGAAACACCACATGTGTGTTTGATGAATATACTTTTGAGTCTAGAGATGCAGATGACATCACAAAGATTTCGACATAATCTACATAAGATGACTATTAAAAGATCGGCGGTGAAGTTCTATGGACCAATTAGACTCGAGACGAGGAAGAAGAATCGAGACTTAAATAAAGAAAGAGAGCCCGGAAGTTCTTTAAAGTCACCGATCAGACAACTACCTTACCAGATAATCAGAAGAAGCTCAAGGTAATACAAAATCATTTGAAAAGGATATTTCGCATAAGTCTTCATCCCTAGTAAAAGACATAGGTAAAAGGATAATGACTTATCATCCAAATTAACAAATATTTGGAGATTTAGAATCTAGAGTCCGTACTAGGACACATGAATCTTGATTGTATGTTCGGTTGTTATGTTTCATTGTTTGAACCTAAGTCAATTATGAAGCTCTAATCGATACCAATTGGGTTAATGCTATGCAAGAAGAATGAATCAGCTTTCAAAGACAAGATGTGTGGGAGCTTGTTGAAAGGCCTCATCATCAAAAAGTCATTGGAACTAAATGGGTCTTTAAAAATAAAAGGGATAAGAACAATATTGTGGTTAAAAATAAAGTCGACTAGTTGCTCAAGGTTATTCACAATCGAAGGGATTGATTATGATGAAATCTTCGCACTAGCTCGCCCGGAGGCCATAAGATTGTTCTTAGCCTATACCGCTTTTAAAAGATTCACAGCTTTTCAAATGGATGTAAAATCAGCATTTCTAAATGGAATCCTGGTCAAGAGGTTTATGTAGAGCAGCCTCCGAGGCTTTGTCAAAGGAGACAAGGTCTACAGATTGAGGAAAGTTCTATATGGACTTAAACGGGCTCCAAGAGCATGATATGATACCTTGTCGATTATCTAATTCAAAATAATTTTGTAAAAGGTAAAATAGATAGAACTCTATTTAGAAAAGAATTTGGTAATAATCTTTTATTAGTACAAATTAATGTTGATGATATTATTTTTGATCAACTAACCTATCTTTGTGTGAAATGACATACTTTCTTAGACTTCAAGTCAAGCAGACTAAGAAGGGGATCTTCATAAATCAAGCCAAATATGCAAAGGATTTGATTGAAAAGATTGGAATAGGTACCACCGAGAGGCAAAAATACCTATGATGACAAACTTCTCCATGGATCCGCATTTATAAGGGGGAAGACACCGATCGACGGAATACCGGGGTCTAATAGATTCATTATTATACTTAATCGCTAGTAGACCTGATATTTCTTTTTGCGGTAGGTGCTTGTGCACGATTCCAAGCGAAGCCAAAGAAGAGTCATCTTGAAGCGACCAAGAAGATTCTTAAATTCTTAAAAGGTACAATAAATGTAGAACCGTTGGTCCCACTTAGTTGAGTATATTATAGAAAACTTGAATCAACCTTCTAGGAAAAATCTAGAAGGGGGTTGAATAGATTTTTCAGATTTTACAAATCTTGGAAAATTTATTCAAGATACCAAAGTTACAATGGAATTAGTATTTAAACTCAACTTTAATCGGATCAAAAGCAAACCGATAATTTATCTAACTTTAATTACGAAATTGAACTTTGATTATAAACTGAAATTGATAAGAACAGATAAGTAAATGAAAGCAATAAAGAACACAAAGATTTATAATGGTTCGGATCTAATCCGATCCTACATCCACTCTCCTTCTTCAACTTGAAGAAGGGTCTCTTCTTACCACTTACTTACTCACTATCCAACTTACGGTTTACAACTTACAAAGATCTTCAAATCTTCAAACTCCTAGACTCTTCTCTAAAATCTAACTTTTACAATGATAGGTGAGCTTTGAAGATGTACAAGAAAGTGTTCTACAAACACTTAGAATTCTTTGAAAACTTTCTTTGAAAAACTTTGTGAACTAATGTGAGAGTATAAATCCAAGTATTGTGAATAATGTGTTGTGTTAATGTAATGTGTTTTATAAAGAGAAAACCTAGACCTATTTATAAGCTTGAAAGGACGGTTAGTTTGTTAGTCGATTATAAAAACTAAAACCGCTTAACAAACTTAATCTTGATAACCGCTCTTATCTTCATGATCTTCCTCTAGTCATCTCGCAATCGACTTGGTGAAGACTTGTCTTTCTTATTCTACTCACTTATCTTGACCTAGTCCGAGCTCTTCATAATCATCTCCCGCAGATGACTTGACTGAGCTTGTCTCCGGATGACTTCCAACTTTCCAGACTTGGTGACTTGTCGATTCTTGACCTAGTCCGATCACTTATTTCGAACTTGACCTCACTGTTCTTCAAAGTCGTCGACCATGTATTGATCTTTTTAACTCATCAAAACCTTTTCGATCTAACAATTTTCCCCTTTTTGATGATGTTAAAACTATAAGAAAGAAACATACTCACGGTGATGTTAGTCAAAGTTATTCAAGATAATCATATAGGCATATCGTAACACATTCACACTTTAATTCAGATTTATTCAAGTTAGAGCACTTAATTTACACTTAGAAAATTTTTAAGAAAGAATTCTTAAGTCTTAAGACTTTTTCAAAAGAATTGGACTTAGTAAAAAGTTTTAAGTCTTAGGAATTAGAAAATTTTTAAGTCGTAGAAAATTTTTAGAAAATTTTAAGTCTCGAGATGAGAATTTTCTCGATGATTAACACTTAGAAAAATTTTAAGTTTTCTTAAAACAAGAAAAGAAAAACACAAGTCAATCGATAAGATTCGTCATCTCATTCAGATAGGGCTCATTTACATTTTTACATATGGATCATATAAGAAGATAAAAGATAAAGAGATTCAAAGCTTATCTAATATGTCCATCTTTCTTTCTCGTGAAGCCGCATCCAATCGAATATTCTTGTCCTTAGCTCAAGAATTTCTTAAGATCACCAACTTCATCCGATTTACTCCATAATTGATAGTTGACTTTGATCCATTCCTTGTCAATCGAGCCATCATCTCGTAACCTTGATTGGGATAGTTGAGTAGGCTAGAGCTACCAAATCCACATTGTACCATTCGCCTCCTTCATTAATCAATTTTTGGTACAAATCTGGATTTTCCTTCTCCATCCAATCATACCATGCTATCGCTTTCGCCTCGAGATGATGCTCCAACTCCTCTCGCTAATGTACTAAAAGAATGTCCACTTTGCCTCATATTTCATGTAATCTCCAGCCCATGAGGGGTGGACAATCATCGTTGGAGGAGCATCACCCTTTCTTGTGGCCTTACCCATGCCTTATCTCGCTTCTCCAAGGGGACCTCCGATTCTGGGACAACCCATCTTTTCAGAGATCTATCAAATATTCGCCACCTCTTTAGCAGACTTCATCTTCCTCTTCGCCTCTCGCGACCATAATAGACTTTTTTTCAGCCTTTATTCGTCTGTCTCTTTCTTCCTCGATCCCGATTAGCTCGGTGACTTTTTAAGTGGCCTTTTTCCCGCAGCCTTGGTCATCAAAATTTGTCTCGACAGAGATGAGATCCGCTCAATCTCCTTTCCCTTGCTTTTCTCACCACCGGCTCCTTCCCCTTACTCTTCTCGACTTTAGCCTTGGCCTTAGCCTCTTCTTTCCTTTCCCTTATCTTGGCCATAAATTTCTCTCGATTTGAGCTCGCTTTCTCTCTTCTGGCCTCGCTCATCTCGCCCGATTGCTTCTTCTATCTCGCTCAATCCGAATCTTTAGGGCGGTGAGCTCATCCGTCGACTCGATTGTTGTGAGCTTTATCTCGATTGAGCTCCGCTTTGATGATCTCCACATCTTCCCCTTTTAACATCATCAAGTAGCATAGCAAGTTGCTCCTTGACAACGGTAAAATAGGTGGAAGTTGTGGTCTCGATTGCTCAATATTTCATCAGCCATGATTTGATTGTCTGCTTGTACTTGGCTTTTCACTCACCAACCTCCTTCCTTACCTCAAAGCAACTTCTTCTTTGTGACAGATAGTTTGATAGAATCTAAAAGTTTGGATAAGAGGTTTACCTCGATGCTTTAAGCATTTCCTCCATGGTGATGCCGACAGAGTTCACAATGTCGATTGTCTTGTTTGAAAGCATCTAAGTGAACTTATCTTCCATTCGCTTCTCGGTGATTAAGGATAGAGGAGAAGGTGGATCCTAGGCCGCTGGGAGGAGCGGCAGATGAGGTCTCCGCATCGAGACGACCTCGGATGTGATTGAGGAGCTGCTCTTCGTATATGATGGAAGACACAAAAGTGATTCCTGCAGACTCTAATACCGCTTTCTCCCGGTGACTAGGTTCTCCCGGTGACCTCTTCAAAGACAAATAGACTCAACTCTTCCAGGTCACCTATCCTCACTGGTGCACCAGCCATATCTCCACCGATTCCTTCATTACTTGTAATTGTACTGAAGTTCGGGAATGAGTTCCACAAGTCTCTTCTCGGGCTTTTGATCTTAGGGAAATTTCAAGCTTCCCATAGATCCATCAGCTTGGGAGTGTGAATTGGACTTATTTCGGGAGAGGGAGTGGGATATTTCGTAGAAAGAAAATCTAGAAAGTCAAAGGTTTGAGAGAAAGATATAGGAAGAATTTCTCGGAAGTGTTTGTTGAGGGTGGGGATTGTTGAGGAGACGAGGTAGGAGGTGGAGTGGTAGAGGTGATTTGTGTTTGGAGAATTATAGGTGTAGGCTGTTTAAGAGGCTCGGAGGTGCTACTGGGTCACCTCTTCATCGTCTAGGTGAGATGGGGTTTTATCGAGAGAAGATGAGATGTTAGAGGATATACCTTCGTAGACTTGTTTTTAGCAGATATAGTCCATTCGAGCTGGGCTCTTCTAGCACCTCGCCTCGTTGCCGCTATCTTCAAGTGTGACAGCCTTCTTCTCGATAGTAAGCTCGAAGGAGCTGCATATGACTCTCCTCTTGACTTCACCTATGAGGCTTTTACCAGCCTTCTCTGGTTCTCCTTTGAGAGGAACTTCAGTGTCCTGGGTCTCCTCAATTACCACGACCTCTGGTTCAAGCACTGCCTCCTCACCGCTTGTTCCTCACTTGGTACCTCGGCTTCAGTGTACCTCCACTTCTTGTACCACACCGCTGGCCTCGAGCCACCGGGCCGCACTCGCCTCGATTTCTCTATTCACGGGCTTCATCGACTCATCGTCGAATCGTGCAAACCACCTATTTTTTCATACTTTGTTAACAACCCCTTACGCTTCGAGTACTTTTTCCACCTTCCTTTGACTCCATCCTTTTATTCAATCCTTCAATGAGCACTATGATCTTGTTAAATAGACTCACAAAGGTGACTCGATCCAATCACCCTCATCTGGATTATACACCAGCCTCTATTTTTCTTCCTTAAACCTTCTAAATAACAAATCCACCCAATCCACCCTTATACCATCCAAAATTGCCCTCATGCAACACAATCGGGACTTCGATACACCATCATGAGAACTCTGATCTCCTAAGATGGATTTTGTAACAATAGTCATTAGCAACCTATATTTTCTTCAAGAAGATTCTTCTTGAGATCCTTCCGAGTTCCTCTCGTAAGTTACCTTTGCAAGCATATCAAATGATTGCTCCCATTCATCTTCCTTATAAACTAAGGGATTGACTCTTCGCCGATGTATTGAATATCCTGCCACCGCTTTCTTTGGCATATGACAATTGTGTACCTTCAACCGTCATTTCGAACCCGTTCTCGGAGAAATTACCGCTGATGAGAAATTCTGCTCCGATTAGATCCATTGTTTTGTTTTCTGCAGATTTCAAAGAGCAAAATCCTCGTAATCTTGAAGCTTCTAATAGCTCTAGAATCTCCTGGATTCTCTATCCCGTGTAGTCTCAAAGTCGACATACATTTCTACTTTTAGTTTGTTCTTGACAGTTTCGGTATTCATTTTGAAGTCGGATTTGAAGGCGGTTATATAAGTGGGGGTTTTGGAGTTTTAGAAGAAGTGGAAGCCATTTGTGTACTTTTAGAAGGATAGAAAAAGTTTGTAGTAAATTTGAAGAAGGGGAATTGTGAAAGTGAATTTTGAAATGGGAAAGGTAAGTTTTATACCACGAAGAGAGAGAGGGAAAACTTAGAAAGATGATACGTGGCACAATCTCAGAAATATTTTTAACCGTTGATTAATAAAGGCGCGTGAAATATATCAATGGCTCAACGATAAAACCGCTTCGCATTCAGGTGCGTGGCATTCACGCGTCTTGAATTATGTAAAAGTAACCGCTTATCCTACGGATTAGACGGCTAATAGGTTTGCTTTATGCAGAGGTAATTAGTATACTCCGACATAAGCCAAAAGATACCTTTCTTTGCAAAAAGATTTCCTATTTCAGATCGGGTTTTATCAGGACTTGGTCCAAAGTGACCTTGTCTTAAAATTTTAAAGAAATTCCTCCGAGTCGGATTTTGAAAAACACAAATATTTTAATGCCAAAATACTTTCGATAAGAAATTCATAAAAAATTGAAACTTAACAAGCTCGAGATAGTTATTTTGGAAGAACATTTTTGAATAAACAAAGGGGAGGTGATTATCGATTAGGATTTTAGAACTGATCTATCAATGTTGATGTACTTGTTCCTGCAAATAAACTCATCAAAACTATTAGTAGCCGAGGTAAGTCCAAATAGGATGCGAGATAGTCATCCGATTTTCAAGAAATCAGCCGACTATTGTGTCCTTATCGATTTACCTAATGCCGTAAAAGTGATCATCAAGTCGATAAGGTCAATATGACTAATCCTTGATTCTTGATTCCTAAAAGGAAATCAATGATATCACCTACTGATTGTCCTTTGACTCATATCTAGTCCGATAATTCTTTCTAGACATTTATTTAAAGAAAGGAAAGAACGAAAGAAAACACAAAGATGCAAGCAATAGTAATTAAAAAACAGCCAATGATGCATCAAGTAATCCTAGTTCTAAACACAATTCTTTAAATCTAGATTCAGCTAATGGTTTTGTAAGAATATTTGCTCTCTCGTGATTCTCGTGGCTATCTTTTCTATTCTAATCTCATTCTTTTCTACATAATCTCTAATGAAATGATGTACGATGTCTATATGCTTACACCTAAAATGTAGAACAGGATTGTATGTCATAGCTATTGCACTATTACTATTACGGTAAATAGGAACAGATGATGTTTGAATGTTATAATCCCTTAGCCTACGACTAATACAGAGGAGTTGAGAGTAACAACTTCCAGTGCCATGTATTCACCTCGATTGTGGAGGTGGCAATGATGTCTGTTTCTTAGATAACCAAGAAATTAATTTGTTGCCTAAGAATTGACAAGTTCCTGAAGTGGATTTCCTATCAATCTTACATCCTCCAAAATCGAGTCTGAATATCCCGCCACCAAAGTTGTCATCACGGGTACCATAACCCAACTTGCAGAGTCCCTTTGAGATATTTGAGGATTTTCTTAGCAATCTCCAGATGAGTTTTCTTGGGATTAGATTGGAATATTGCACATACCCCAACCGCAAAGGCTATGTCTCGGCCTACTTGCGGTGAGATAAAGAAGGGATCCAATCCCGTCACGATACTCCGCTGCATCTGTGGGTATCCCCGCTCATCTCGAATCCATAGAGAAGTTAGTTGCCATATGTATTTTAACTTCCCTACTAGTAGACATCCCAAATTTCTCAATAAGGTCCTTAGCATATTTAGTCGATGTACGAAAATACCCTTACTCATCTCGCTTAATCTGCAAGCCTAGAAAATATGTTAATTCACCCATCATTGACATTTCAAACCTATTTTTCATGAGAACACCGAATTCTTCACATAAATTCAGATTAGGTGAACCAAAAATAATGTCATCTACATAAATTTAAACCAACAAGATGTTACCATCTATTTCTTTTCTAAACAAAGTCCTATCTATCTTACCTTTTGAAAAACCATTTGAAGTAAAAATTCGGATAAGGTATCCGATTGGAGTGTATAGGGTAAGAGTTATTAAGACCAATCAACAAAAATATCGAACCCAAGGGAAAAAGTATGCACATGAGGTCCTAGAAATACAAGTTATTAGTGACTAGAGTTGCAACAATGGTTTGGTACAAAAACAACAAAACACAAGCAAGAATACAATACAACAAGGAGCAAGCAATAGATCGAACACTTAGAATGCGAGAACAAAAGCAACACTAAATGGTGGGATAGAGGTGCTAGGATTAACATCCATCAAGGAATCATCAATTAACAAGCTACAATTGAATCAAATTGCAAATCAACTAAGATAGAAAGCATAAACCATCATGAAATTAATCACTCCATTAAAATCACAATGCCTAATGTGAGTATCCTTAGTCTTTCCCATCTCTCAATGTAGAAATCCCCAATTCATACAATCATGCAAAATTGAAACTCGATTAACACCTAATCACGTTAGCTCAACTCTCGCCTATTACTAGGGTGATCAACCATTAATCAAAAGAAACAATTTTACACAAAGCACAATTAAGAATCACAATTAGGTAGAAAACTAATGTGAGTATCCTTAGTGCAACTAATCTCTCGATTCGAAGCACCCAATCCACACATTCATACACAATTATCACTCGATTAATACCGGATCACATTAGCGCAACTCTCGTCTATAGCTAGGGTGATCAAACACTAATCTAAAGAGATAATTATGCATGAAGCACAAATGAGAATCACAATTAGTAAGCAATCTACTCAATTGATCTCCAATCATCAACAATTATAGCATCATCAATCAATTCATCATCAATTTCAATTAACCCAAGCACAAGAGAGTTAGCCCATGGTGAAATCCATGGGAAGAAGATAGAATGGATCAAACACAAAGCAAATCACAACAATTAAGAAATTAAAGAGACAAAAGAGGAAAAACATCACCAAATGGTCTTCAATCAACAAAAATAGGAATGCTTGAGTCTTCAACAACAATCTCCAAATGAATTACAAGCTTGAATTGAATGAATTACAAGGATCAAATGCTAATCTATGTCTAATCTACCAACAACAATGGAAATCTAAATCTAATTCTAACTTCTACACTAATCTAAGATGGAAATTGGCTTGGGGCTTGAGAAATCGCCCCAAAACCGCTACTAATTGCTACTATGAAAGATTGTTTTTCACTCCCCGAATCGCCTCGCTTAAATACGAAATTTTGGAAAAACCTTCCCTCGAGTCGAGGGTCAGGCCTCGACTCGAGGTCCCTGCCTTTTTCACCTCCTCGACTCGAGGGTCATGCCTAGAGTCGAGATCGCTGCCATTTTCCAATTTTGATCCTTTTACGCATAGCCCTCGACTCGAGGCTCTTGCTCCTCGATCAGAGCTCGAGTCCAGGGCATTTTTTCTCGCACGGGGCTTCGGCCCCAACCCCTGTTTTCGTCCCGGATGTCCGTCTCTTCATTCTAAGCCTAATGGTACTCTCGGTTTGGCAAAATTCCACCGAATTACCTGCAAAATGGACGGAAAACATCAAAATCTCACAAATAATATTTTTTAGGCAAAAGAGTGATACTTTTCACATTTAGGCACAAAAACTAACACTTTAGCTCACTTTTGCACTAAAATAAGCCCTAAAAACATGTATCAATTCACTCCAATCATACCCCCAAACTTGAATTGTTGCTCGTCCTCGAGCAACGAGAAACTAAGAACAAAGGAGTGAATTGATTGCAATTATGTCACATGGCACCATAGGCGAAATATAAGACAATCGAATTCATCAATGATCACTTGTATCAATGCAATTATCCACTAGCAATCAAGACAAATCATGCTCGAACAAATGCTCAATCAAATACTCAACACATTGCTCCTTCCATGGAGTGTTTCACTCTTCACTCAAGTGTATCAAGGTTTAAAGCACTCAATCATCAAATTCACAAATAAGTACACCATATGCTTGCCACAAGACTTAATCTCAATCAAAATCATTTGTGATCAATCAAGAATCAAAGAGGTCTTTCTTCTAGGTTGTAATGTAAGCTCTTTGGAAAGGTGGGATATTTATGGATAAGAGTGACTAAGTAGTAGAGACTTGAATGTAAACTAATCCATACAATGCACATCTCTTCACTTTCATCTAGCAACACTCTTCCTTTTTAACTTCAATGATCATTCCACCATTCACTTGAGCTTTCTCTTTTTAAAGCTCACAAATTGAATCATTTCATTTTTTCATTTTCTTCACATTTTCACATTTCAATCTTTCACAACCTTTCTTTTCTTTTATGCTTCATTCATCACTTAGCTCATCATCTTCCCACACTTAGCAATCAAATCACTATCATTAGCCAACATTCAAGCTCTACTAAGCATAGGACAAGAAAGGCTCATAAAAATAGGCTAAATGGTTTCAATTTCACTTGGCTTGCCAAAGAATATGGATCATAGGCTCAACATGGCTCACTAAGGAAATCAAATGTATTTGGTAGGAAAGTATTTGGCAAAGTGACTAATCATTCCAAACATGGCCTCTTATCATTTTCAAAACATTACACAAAGATCAATATTAACAAGTCTAGTGGCAAGTTCTAGCATACAAATCATGAATGATGCACTCACAAAGGAATCAAATCAACCGTATAAGATGTACGATTATGAAGGCACAAAACTCACGGGCTTAACTTGAGCAATGAATCAAGAATTTTCAATCACATTCATCTTCACATAATTAATCAAGCAACTAGCATCAAGCTACTCATCTACTAATGATCATAACAAATTCCAACTAGTCTTACAACTCAAGCACAAATGCTCATGTACATAACCTCAAGCATACTCACTACATCAAGATAATACTCAAAAATATGTCAATTAATCCACTATTAAGCTCAAAATCAATCAATCCAAGAAGATATGCAAGAAATACAAGTCACAATTATAGCCTCATCATCAATAAGCAATAAGCTCAATAAACCCCATAATCATAGAATAACACAAAAGATAGGCAAATTAAGAAAAACACCTCCCCCAAACTTAGACAAGTCTAAGTTTGAAAGGAAATGTTGTACCAATAAGCCTTTAAACTCCATCTTCCTTCAAACATGTAGGGCTCATCATGCTTTATGCGCTTTCCTTCTTGATCTTGCATTTCCTTGCAATTTCAATCACTCCCCAAACAAATGTAGTGCGTGTACCTACAATTGGGCATAAGACACATCAAATAATTACCACTAAGAGATGCAAGAAACAAATAACGACCAACACCCCCAAACTTGAATGATAGCATGAATTCAAGGTTTAGAATGAGAGTGATAAAAATATGCAACTCTAAATGATATTAACAATCAAGCTCAAAACTATATGAATCCCAAAGTATAGAGCACACTCCTAAGCATGAGCAATTAAGTAGCTAGCCAAATCTCCCAAAAATAAAACAAAAACACTAAACTACCAAAAGAACACAAGAAAAGAAATAAAAAGGATGGGTTGCCTCCCATCAAGCGCTATTTTTATTGTCCTATGCCGGACTTATTCTTTCACTTCCATCTTCCTTCATCGAAATGGCCAAGGATAGCGATCCTCCTTGCCATTGTATCTCAACCTTTGAGCTTGAAATTTTGGAGGTTCATATGTAGGATAGACCCATCATCCACATCCTTGCACTTTGATGATGGTTGTCCTCCTTGCTTTCTCACCAACATCCTTCTCCCTTTCTTTTCTCCAAGGATGCCCAAGCACTTCTTTAATTCTTTCCTATAATCAAAGTTCTCAAGAGGTAAAATCAAATCATTAGAAGCATCAATTTCAATTAAATCACAAATTGAAGAGTTAGAAGGTATAGAAATGCTCATTTCAATCTTCAATTCCTTATTTGGTGCTTCTAGATTTGTTTGTTCATTATTGCTCATGTCCATCAATGGACATTCCTCTTCATCACTCTTGATAAGGAAATCTTCCTTTTCATCCTCATCGCTTGGACCCTCTACCACATCTTCTTCAATTGTATTTTCTTCCTCCCCTTCTTTTTGATTCTCCATGATGGTCATGTTCTTTACTTGGCGTAGGAAATTTTTGACTTGACACTTTATAAACATGAAGTGGACTTCGGTGATCTCCATAGTCCCCTCGATCCATGAATTGACCATTGCTTTGGTCTCATAGATTTTCTCATACAAGGGAAGCATTTCATCATACCTAGTGTCATTTTCCTCAATTCTTTCCAACAATACTCCAAGCATCTCTTGCAAGTTAGCTCTCACACCATGGAGTCCCCATTCTTCAAATTTAGGAGAAGCTTGTGGCATTGGATAGTCATTCTCATAGCTCCTCCTATCATCATAATAATCTTCCTCTTCCGATGCCCCTTGAAATTCGAATCCCCAATCTTGATTGCATGCTTGATCATAAGGCTCATAATATGGGAACATCTCTTGAGGTGGGGGAAAAATTTCTTCACTTATCCAATCTTCATAATTGGATGGAACTTGTTGCCATTGAGAATTATCTTCATAGTTCCTCCAATCATTGTAGCTTCATTCTTCAAAATGTGGAGAATACACCCTACTATCTTGATAATATTCTTGATTCCACAAGTATGAGTTGTATCCTTCCATCTAGACAAGATTTCAAAGTATCAAATTCCAACAAAAATAACAAAACAAACACAAATACAAAGGCAACAAGTAGTCACTTCAAACAATTCCTAAGTCTCACTTAAGGCGCAAAAACTAATTCCCGGCAACGGCGCCATTTGATTGGAGTGTATAGGGTAAGAGTTATTAAGACCAATCAACAAAAATATCGAACCCAAGGGAAAAAGTATGCACACGAGGTCCTAGAAATACAAGTTATTAGTGACTAGAGTTGCAACAATGGTTTGGTACAAAAACAATAAAACACAAGCAAGAATACAATACAACAAGGAGCAAGCAATAGATCGAACACTTAGAATGCGAGAACAAAAGCAACACTAAATGGTGGGATAGAGGTGCTAGGATTAACATCCATCAAGGAATCATCAATTAACAAGCTACAATTGAATCAAATTGCAAATCAACTAAGATAGAAAGCATAAACCATCATGAAATTAATCACTCCATTAAAATCACAATGCCTAATGTGAGTATCCTTAGTCTTTCCCATCTCTCAATGTAGAAATCCCCAATTCATACAATCATGCAAAATTGAAACTCGATTAACACCTAATCACGTTAGCTCAACTCTCGCCTATTACTAGGGTGATCAACCATTAATCAAAAGAAACAATTTTACACAAAGCACAATTAAGAATCACAATTAGGTAGAAAACTAATGTGAGTATCCTTAGTGCAACTAATCTCTCGATTCCGAAGCACCCAATCCACACATTCATACACAATTATCACTCGATTAATACCAGATCACGTTAGCGCAACTCTCGTCTATAGCTAGGGTGATCAAACACTAATCTAAAGAGATAATTATGCATGAAGCACAAATGAGAATCACAATTAGTAAGCAATCTACTCAATTGATCTCCAATCATCAACAATTATAGCATCATCAATCAATTCATCATCAATTTCAATTAACCCAAGCACAAGAGAGTTAGCCCATGGTGAAATCCATGGGAAGAAGATAGAATGGATCAAACACAAAGCAAATCACAACAATTAAGAAATTAAAGAGACAAAAGAGGAAAAACATCACCAAATGGTCTTCAATCAACAAAAATAGGAATGCTTGAGTCTTCAACAACAATCTCCAAATGAATTACAAGCTTGAATTGAATGAATTACAAGGATCAAATGCTAATCTATGTCTAATCTACCAACAACAATGGAAATCTAAATCTAATTCTAACTTCTACACTAATCTAAGATGGAAATTGGCTTGGGGCTTGAGAAATCGCCCCAAAACCGCTACTAATTGCTACTATGAAAGATTGTTTTTCACTCCCGAATCGCCCGCTTAAATACGAAATTTTGGAAAAACCTTCCCTCGAGTCGAGGGTCAGGCCTCGACTCGAGGTCCCCGCCTTTCACCTCCCTCGACTCGAGGGTCATGCCTCGAGTCGAGAATGCTGCCATTTTCCAATTTTGATCCTTTCTGCATAGCCCTCGACTCGAGGCTCTTGCTCCTCAATCGAGCTCGAGTCCAGGGGCATTTTTCTCGCACGGGGCTTCGGCCCCGACCTGTTTTCGTCCGGATGTCCGTCTCTTCATTCTAAGCCTAATGGTACTCTCGGTTTGGCAAAATTCCACCGAATTACCTGCAAAATGGACGGAAAACATCAAAATCTCACAAATAATATTTTTAGGCAAAAGAGTGATACTTTTCACATTTAGGCACAAAAACTAACACTTTAGCTCACTTTTTGCACTAAAATAAGCCCTAAAAACATGTATCAATTCACTCCAATCAGTATCATACCAAGCTGCGGGAGCTTGTTTGATCCATATAGGGTCTTATTGAGTTTATAGACCTTGTTGTTGATCTTAAACCCGGGAGGCTGCTCCACATAGACTTCCTCAAGTAACACACCATTTAAGAATGCAGACTTGACATCCATCTCGAAAGACTTTGAAAGATTTATAAGCAGCAAATGCCAAGAATAGCCTTATTCCTTCTAATCGGCAACTGGAGCATAGGTTTCATCATAGTCTATCCCTTGTGTAAGTAACCTTGAGCTACCAATCTTGTCTTATTATGAACAATAACGTTGTTCTCATCTGCTTTTATTTTTAAACATCCATTTGGTGCCTATAATCTTTCTATGTAAGGGTCTTTCCACTAATTCCTAAACATTTTGTCTTTCAAACCGATGTAGTTCTTCCCGCATGGCGCTTATCCAATTTGGACCTAATAAAGCCTCCTCAATAGACTTAGGCTCGAAAAGTGATACATAGCAGCTAAACAGACTTTGAGAATCATCCATAGTTCGTGTATGCACACTCTTGGATGGGTCCCCAATGATGCAGTCGGTTGGATGATAATTTCTCATCCTCTTGCCTATTTGAGTAGAAGGATCCTCATCTTGAGACTCGGCGAGGCAACTCATCCGACTCTACGAGTGACGTTCCCCCTTCATCTGTGACCACTGGTGATCGGTGATGTCAAGGGTGTCTCCTCGAGATGGAGTCCGGAGAGGGGTTGTCTGCTGATTTTTAGATGGGGATTCTTCTTCATCTGAATACGAATCAAGACTAGGCGGATAAACGGTTCTATGTTTAGTTTTGGTTAGTTCAATTTTATCTAGATCATTTGTAATCTAATTCACTTTATACGAGAAAGAATGCATTTCATCAAAAACCACATGAGGAGTTTCCTCCACACAAAGAGTTGTCTTGTTGAAGACTGCGAATGCCTTGGAAGTGTTAGAATATCCCAAGAATATTCCATCAGTGCCTTAGCATCAAAGGTCCTCGGCTTAGACTTCCCATTGTTATGGATGAAGCATTTACAACCAAAAGCCGAAAATATGAGACTCTTGGAATCTTACCCTTCCAGATCTCATATGGAGTCTTACCCTTGTCTTTAGCGGCAAGCACACATTGCAGGTATAGCAGGCGTGATTGATAACTTCAGCCCGTAACCTGTGAGGGGTTCCATACTCGGCTAACATGCTCTGCTGCTTCTTTCAATGTTCTATTCCTTCTTTCAACTAATCCATTTGTTGTGGAGTTCTTCTTGATGATGTCTCATGAATAATTCCACACTCATTTAAAAGTTAGATAAACAAGAATTTAAAAATTCGTGCCCTTTATCACTTCTTATTTTAACAATATTAACACCTTTCTCATTTTGAATCATGTCAGACAGATCGGGGATCTTGTTCACAGTCTCATTTTTCTTGAAAATAAATATTACCCAAGTGTATCTAGAAAAATCATCAACTACAACAAGAGTATATTTTCTTCCACTAAAACCGAGAGGTGAAACGAGTCCAAACAGATCAAGATGAAGAAGTTGTAAAACTCTTTCGGATGAGGAGGTGTTAATACTTTATAATAAGTGTCTGGGTTGTTTACCTTTTTGACATGCATCACATTTGATTAGTAGAACATAATTTCTCAGTAGTCCTTTAATAAGATTCTTTCTAGCTAGCTTACTAAGGGTCTTGAAGTTCGATGACTAAGTCTCTTGTGCCATAGCCACCGAGGTCATCTCCACCCTTAGCTACCAGACAGTATCTTTGGGACAACTATTAAAGTTGGCCACATAGATATTACCATGTCTCAAGCCGATTAGAAGTACCTTGTCTCGAGGAACTATCTATATATCACATTTATCTTTAGAGAATTTTACAAGTAAACCTTTATCACAAAGTTGGGAAACAGGATAATGATTATGTTTTAAACCCTCTACAAAATATACCTCGTATACAGAACATCTACGATAATCAAGGTACCTACACCCTTAGTCTGTCCATAATTGTTGTCTCAAAAAGTACTCTAGGACCATCAATGTTTTGGAAGTTTGATAGTAGCTTCTTGTTACAAGTCATATGTCGTGAATGTACCACCGTCTATGTACCATATTGAAGCAAGAATTTCTTCCTTGAGTGATAGTCCTGTGAATCTGTAAAACAAATCGGGTATGAGGTACCCTAGTGATCTTGGGTCCTTGAAGGTCAAAAATCACTTTGGGTAACCAAACAAACATCTCATTATCAAATAATAAATCGACTTGATTCTGTTTACCAAATCATCTACAATTATATCACTTTTAAATGATAATTTATTGTATTGATTTAGTAACTCTCTTCAACTTAGGAAAAGTAGGATAGCATCTACTTCTCCCATTAAAAGAACTATAATAAGAATTTCTTCTTATCTTAGTTCTTGGAACTTTCTTAGTTCGATATGGAGTCTTCAGAATTTTAGTTTTCGGACTAGAAGATGCGATCCTTATCCGACTAAGTGGTTTCCAAGGACCAATTTTAATCTCTTTTGAGGATTCAGATGCTTTTACAAATCTCCTAGGTTTTGAACATCTCGATTTATTATTTTGTCATAACCAAGACCTGTCTTATCATGGGATTTTTGTGAAGTACTAAAGATGTGATCTATTACCGATTATGAGTTATTAAGTTAACTCATTTTGAAGACAAGCTTCTCATTATCTTTCTTAATTAACTCATTCTCAAGATGACCATCTCAAATTTGTCTTTTAAAGATTTCAATTCATTTTCTAATCTTTCAGACAAATTTGGTGATGTACTAGCCTCGGCACTGGGGTAAACATTCCCCCTTGAATGTTTCCTCAGGACTCGAGTAGTTCATCACCGCTTGCCTTTGGCTAGAATCTGAATCGATCTTTTAAAGTTAAATTTTCTGTCTCTAGCTGTTTATAAGCAGTAAAAGACATCTTTAGGTCTTTTAATAATCCTTGAATGACAAGCTTTGGTCATTATCTCAAAGCATTTATAAGAATCATTATCGGAAGAAGAATAATAGACTACCTCTTTGGTCATAAGACAAATTTCATCGTCGATCCAAAATCGATGAGAATGATGAAGATGATGATAATTTTCTTGATTCTTTTCTTCAGCCGTAAGAGCTCTTTGACCTGCAAATCTCCTATCTCTCTTCTTTCTTTTCTCTTCTCGTTCCTTAGGAGTCAATTGAGGACAATCATAGCTAAAATGTCCTAGCTTGCTACTGTGTGTAATAAGTATCACTCCTATCTGATTTAGGGCTAGTAGGATTTCTTTTTGCAGTGATCCGAACCTCCTTGTGGCTCCTACTCTTATCATCATCTCTAGAATCATCTTCCTTTCTTTTTGACTTCGATCTGGATCTATCATTTCTTGCAAACCTCGGCTTATTACGCTTATATTTCATTCTTAATTTGTCATACCTTTTGGTGAGCAAAGTCATTTGCTCCTTTAGAGATAAGTCAGCTCCTCTTGATTCAATTTGTCTTGTCTTCCTTGTTGACAAAAACAACAGACTTGGATGAGGTGCTTGACTCCATCTCGTCTTCCTCATCTTCTATCCGAATATCATACTCCAAAGCTTTAAGATGAGAAAATAAGGTATGATGAGTAATAGATGATAAGTTTTGGGTTGCTTTAAGGATATTGGATTTTTCTCTCCATCTCTTGGTCAAAGATCTTAATATCTTATTATTGATCTCCTTCTCTCGAACAATTCTTTTCTAAATCACCGCTTTGTTGAGAAGATTTGTTAGTCTCACATCCAGTGATCTCTGCTTTCATTCCCCTTCATCTTGAAAGTGTCAAAAGCATGTAACACAAATCGTAGCTTATTCTCTTTTACTTGGTCGAACCTTCACATACATTTGCAAGTGTTCCGCTACATCTCTTTAGCCGATTTACACCTTTTGACTTTTTCAATCCAATCCTTGCTAAGAGTTTCTATGATTTCAGTCCTGGCTACCTAATCTAAGTTATGGATTTTCTCTCATCACTTGTCGGCTCGTAACTTTTCTTTTCTGTCGACTCTGGTTTGGCAAACTAGTGCCATCATCGGGTTCCTCCATGATAAAATTTAATAGGTCCTTCTTCAAGAACCTCCTCCATTCTATCATGAATTGCTTTGAGATGGTTTTTCCATCCTAAATTTCCAATAGTCATATTCTTCAATTGAAAATTTATGTAGGCTCCTTGATTTCTTGCTCTTACCAGATGACATGATAAGATAAGAAAACAAAAACTTATACAATCTAGTTAGTAGCACAATTAGTGAAATAAAGTAGATGAAGATAATCAACAACAATTTCAGAATCTTGTTTAAGACCTAAAATCAATATCGTAATACCTTAACACCGCTCCGATACCCCTTGTTGGTCCCACTTAGTTGAGTATATTAAAGAAAATTTGAATCAACCTTCTAGGAAAAATCTAGAAGGGGGGGGTGAATAGATTTTTCAGATTTTACAAATCTTGGAAAATTTATTCAAGATACCAAAGTTACACAAATGGAATTAGTATTTAAACTCAACTTTAATCGGATCAAAAGCAAACCGATAATTTGTCTAACTTTATTTCTGAAATTGAACTTTGATTATAAACTGAAATTGATAAGAACAGATAAGTAAATGAAAGCAATAAAGAACACAAAGATTTATAGTGGTTCGGATCTAACCGATCCTACATCCACTCTCTTTCTTCAACTTGAAGAAGGGTCTCTTCTTACCACTTACTTACTCACTATCCAACTTACGGTTTACAACTTACAAATATCTTCAAATCTTCAAACTCCTAGACTCTTCTCTAAAATCTAACTTTTACGGTGATAGGTGAGCTTTGAAGATGTACAAGAAAGTGTTCTACAAACACTTAGAACTCTTTGAAAACTTTCTTTGAAAAACTTTGTGAACTAATGTTAGATTATAAATCGAGTATTCGAATAATGTGTTGTGTTAATGTAATGTGTTTTATAAAGAGAAAACCTAGATCTATTTATAAGCTTGAAAGGGCGCTTAGTTTGTTAGTCGGTTCTAACAAACTAAAACCGCTTAACAAACTTAATCTTGATAACCGCTCTTATCTTCAAATGATCTTCCTCTAGTCATCTGCCGGTGACTTGGTGAAGACTTGCCTTTCTTATTCTACTCGGCTTATCTTGACCTAGTCTCGAGCTCTTCATAATCGTCTCCCGCAGATGACTTAACCCGAGCTTGTCTCCGCATGACTTCCAACTTTCCGGACTTCACCGACTTGTCCAGTTCTTGACCTAGTCCGATCACTTATTTCCGGAACTTGAGCTCACTGTTCTTCAAAGTCGTCGACCATCTCGTATTGATCTTTTTAACTCATCAAAACCTTTTCTCGATCTAACAAGGACTATGGTACCCAAATGACGATAATTTTGAGTTGTCAGGGATACTCAGATTCAGATTTTGGTGGGTGTAAGATAGATAGGAAATCTACTTTTGGAACTTGCCAATTTTTGGGAAGGAAGCTGATTTCATGGTTGTCTAAAAACAAACCTCTGTAGCTACTTCCACTACTAAAGCTGAGTATATGGCACCGGAAGTTGTTTGTTCTCGGTGATCCGGATTAGTCATTCGCTAAGGGATTATAATATTATCACTAGAGATGTACCAATCTTTTGTGATAGTAATAGTGCCATAGCTATTACCTAGAACCCAGATTTACATACTAGATATAAACATGATAATATTCAACATCACTTTATTCGTGATCATGTAGAAAAAGGTGACATTAGAAAAGATACTAACCGATTTCCAAAGAGCCGATATACTTACTAAACCATTAGCTGAGACAAGATTTAAAGAACTATGTTTATATTTAGGATTACTTGATGCTTCATTGGTTGATTTGTAATTCTCTATTGTTTTATCTTGTATTTCTTTCTATCTCATTTTCTTTATTATGTCTAGAAAGAAATATCGGACTTGATATGTGTCAAAGGACAATCACAGAGTGATATCATTGATCTTTTTCTAAAGAAATCAAGAATCAAGGATTAGTCATATTGACCTTATCTAACTTGATATTTGCTTCTCTAAACATCAAGTAAATCAAACAAGGACACAATAATCAACTGATTTTCTCACAAGTCGGATGAGTATGTGCATCTTGTCTCGATCTACTTTGGATACTAATGGTTTCAAAAGTTTGTGTATTTGGCAGAACAGTTCGTATAATATCGTTAGATCGGTTTGAATCATCTCTATCTCGATTATAACCAAACACCCTTGTTTTCAAAATTGTTTCAAAATACTCTCACATTTCATCAATTTCAAAATTTTTCAGATGAGTTGTCTTTTTGAAAAAAACCTCAGGCTAGGTTGATTGTCTTTATGTACTAGTTATATAAAGATATGAGACTTAGCCTATTCTTTAAAATGGCACAAGTTAACTCAGATTTAAAATGTTTTGTTTTTAAAAAATAATCGAGACTAGGAAGTACTTTCAAAATTCCGCAGACAAGGTCTTTTTCAGACCAAGTCATCCTAAACCCAAGATGATTTGGGAAACCTTTATGCGAAAAAGGTATATTTAGAAACTACGTTAGGTATACTTACTTCTCTGCATAAAGCAAACCCTAAAACCGTCTAATCAATAGGTTGGGCGGTTACTTTTACGAATTTCAAAACCGAGTTAATGCCACGCTACTGCACTCCCAAACATCTAAATACAATTAGTCGTTGATACGAAAAGTGCGACATTTGAATAAA
This sequence comes from Paraleonurus japonicus, assembly GCA_030762865.1. NCBI lineage: Eukaryota > Viridiplantae > Streptophyta > Magnoliopsida > Lamiales > Lamiaceae > Paraleonurus > Paraleonurus japonicus. The sequence goes on from CM061054.1 coordinate 31,157,296, forward strand.
TGGTCCTGATTTAAAATCACTTTACACGTGGGCCACTTACCCGGTTTTCTCTCCTATAAACGATCATCTTCCTCATTTTACAATTTTTCACTTTTAGAAAAATCCCTTTTACTCTGTAATTTTTCACTTACCAAAATTTCCAAAACCCTTAGTATATGACCAGGAAAATCCACAAAGCTTACCGCAACCATGGTAAATTTCAACAAGGAAGCATACAACAAGAAAATAAAGTCGGAGATGTACGTAGACTTTGATACCACTCAGACTCGAGAATTGCTGGAAATTCTCTGGTTACTAGAGCGATCAAGGCCGAGGGTGTTTTGTTCGAAGAAATCGAGAGGAACAAGACACTTGATATGCGAGGAATCGAGTTCTACATTAATGGGAATTATAAAGATGGTGTGTTTAAATCTATGATGGATGAAGAGAGTGTCTTTGTTTCAAGGTCAGTTATTGCAAGAATTTTTTAGACGAATGAAGAAGGAGTAGATCCTTACACTTATAAGGATGATGATTGGGTCGAATCATTCGAGATGATGGCCCGATCTTCTTGCAAAGATAGCCGGAAAGAGTTGAAGAAAAACATGTTGAGAAGGAAGTATCATTTTCTAATGACGATACTTACAAAATCTATCCTTGGTGAGCAAAACTCACACGACGGACTGCCGAGGCCAAGATTAAATTGTTTAAGGGCCATTTTGGATGAAGTGCAAGTTAATCGGGCGGAAATGTTGATGGGGAGAATTAAGGATGAAAAGAAGAGACTAGTGTGCAACAATGGGGAGTGGACAAAGCAAAGACGATCACTAGCCTCTTCAATAAAGTTACTATGTTGCTCGAGGAGTTGTTGCCCAAAGGCAATCAACTGGACAGATGGGGTGAGGAGCTACACTAAGTGAAGGGGCTCCTAACAAAGAATAAGCAAATAGGTGGGCCCCGATTGAGACGATGAGGTCATGGAAGCAAGGGAAGCCGATCTCGCACTGAGGAAGCACAACCTCGTAACCAACAACAAGCTTCAACCGAGGCTTCACATCCAATGAAGTCAAGGAAAAGGTAAAGTAGAGGAGGCGGCCGGTGAAAGCTGCGGAGAAGAAGGCGGTGGGAGTCCTCTGCCGCCTCTTCAAGCTTGCTACCAGAGGAAGCTATCACTGGGAAGTAGGCTGCAGCAGCCTACTGAGGCTGAGGCCGAGATCTGGAGGAACCCGGCTCAGAGAGGACAGCCTTAGCCGAGAGGACTATGTCTCAAGGTACATCTTCTAACCTCTCTCTTTCGGATGAGCCTACCCCCACCCCTACTCCTACGCAGCGATAGAGAGGTAGTCTTGGTTGTGATATCCGAATCTCTCATTAGTCATTTACCAATAAAATTTACTCATTTTTATTAACTTATATGAGTGACACGTTATTTATTTATATTTTTTTATTTTACTCCTTATGTTATAAATATATGATATTTTATTGAATTAATAGTCATAAACTTCTACCTAAATTGTTAAATCTAAAGTAATATGAATAAAATAAGTGTCAACTACTCATGAGTCAATATACTTCATACAATTATTTATTTGTGTGCTACTTGTAACCTCATACTAATTTATCTTGTTTTAAATATGGTATTAAATATACGTTTTTACCTATTTAGTGGTGAGATAATAATTATCTTTATTATAAGATTGTATTTAATTCTTTTTATACTACTCAATTGTTACTACCTTTAGTGTTAACGTGAAAATTAATTATAATTGTGATACTCGAGCTTCTCACTACTCATTAACTAATATATTTCATGCATTGAGTGCATTTTTAATTAATTATGTGCTACTTGTGATTTTAATTATCTTATCTTGCATTATTTTATTTAGCTTTTAAATAGTGAATTAATTGCATATGTCTTTATATGTTTAGTGATAAGAAAATCAATTTATAAGTGATTGAGATTTTCATGGTGTTTGAGTACTAATATAAATTATATAATTATTAGTGGTATTAATTGAATTAATTATAATACTAATTGTGTTATTAAAAATATATATATATATATATATACACATAACATATGTACGGTGAGTAGTATATATATATAGTTAATAGTTAATAATAATAATAATAGAAAAAGATAAATGAAATGAAAAATAGATAGTGTTAGATCGGAAGAGTTTTGATAAGTTAAAAAGATCAATACAGATGATCGAGACGATTTCGAAGAACAGTGAGGTCAAGTTCTAATACTAAGCCGATCAGACTAGGAAGAAGCTGGACAAGTCGGTGAAGTCTGGAAAGTTGGAAGTCATCGGAGACAAGCTCAAGACAAGTCACTGCAGGAGACGATTATGAAGAGCTCGGACAAGGTCAAGATAAGCCGAGTAGAATAAGAAAAGCAAGTCTTCACCAAGTCACTGCAGACGACTAGAGAAAGATCAGGTGAAGATAAGAGCAGCTTATCAAGATTAAGTTTGTTAAGCGGTTTTAGTTTGTTAGAACCGACTAACAAACTAACTGTCTTTCAGTGCTTATAAATAGGTCTAGGTTTTCACTTTATTAAATACATCACATTAACACAACACATTGTTCACAATACTCATTTACACTCTCACATCAATTCACAAAGTTTTACAAAGAAAGTTTTCAAAGTTCTAAGTGTTTATAGAACACTTTACCGTACATCTTCAAAGCTCATCAATCACCGTAAAGTTAGATTTTATAGAAGAGTCTAGGAGTTTGAAGAGTTGAAGATCTTTGTAAGTTGTAAACTGTAAGTTGGATAGTGAGTAAGTAAGTGGTAAGAAGAGACCCTTCTTCAAGTTGAAGAAGGAGAGTGGATGTAGGATCGAGTTAGATCCAAACCACTATAAATCATCGTGTTCTTTATTGCTTTCAATTACTTATCTGTTCTTGTAAATTTCAGTTTATAATCAAAGTTCAATTTAGAATTAAAGTTAGACAAATTATCGGTTTGCTTTTGATCCGATTAAAGTTAAGTTTAAAAATAAATTCCATTGTGTTTACTTTGGTATCTTGAATTAATTTTCTAAGATTTGTAAAAACTTGGAAAATCTATTCAACCCCTTCTTGATTTTCCCTAGAAGGTGATTCAAGTTTTCTTTAATACACTCAACTAAGTGGGGCCCCAAAGAATTGATTAGAAATGAATTAGGTGGGAGATTAGAAATGAATTAGGCGAGGCGATAGAAATGGATTAGGACGCGATTAAAAATGAATTAGCGGATTTCAAAGTGAGAACGGAAGGGGCGACCTAGGAGTTAAGGCGACCAGGGAGAACCGGCGTATGCTACCTAGAATGGGCCACCGTCTCATATGATACGTTTATATTGAGCTTATGCTGGTGCATAGTAGTGAGTCAAGGGTCCTAACGAGTGTTTTATAAATAAATTGATGATTTTAAAGAGAGTGCTTTGTGCATTGGGAGGTTTTCGAACTAAACATCGCGCCATGCATAATTTCTCGCTTATTGAGATTTATATCTCACTCGGTTTATGCATTGTAGGTAATATGATGATCTTTGACGTTGTGGTCCAACCGGGCAGCTGTGCAGGCTCTGCGGGGTTTTGAGTGGTGATTGGAGTAGTATTTCCGGGTAAGCGGTATTAAGACCAATCGCAAATTATCGAACCCATGGGAATAAGTATGCACATGAGGCCCTAGAAATACGAGTTCTTAGTGACTATTGATGCAACAAGGGATGGCTCTAACACTACAAACACTTGCAAAAATACAAACTAAAACAAGCAAACAAATGATCGAACACTTAAGATGCGAGAACAAAATCAACAATAAATGGAGTGATGGTCCTGGACGAGATGTGTAAGGAGGTGGAAAGTCTAGAAGGGGGTTGAATAGACTTTACCACACTCAAAACTTTTTCAGCTTTTCGTGAGTGAGTGTGAGGTTAGAAGACTTTGAAGTCTTCTACGGACGTTACTCAGTGTGCTAAGTGTGATCAGCGAGACTTCGGAAACTCGAAGTCTTCGATGGTGCGGAAGCTAATCTCGTGTGTATTTAAAAAACCTTTTTATGAAAACCTTGGTGATGAATATTTAGCAAGTTTAGTGCAAGTTTATTAAAACAATGATGAATGAGCAAGTTATAAGTATGAATGCAGAAAACTTGTAAAGACACGAGAGATTTTTATAGTGGTTCGGATATAACGATCCTACGTCCACTCTCCCCGATTCCACAGGGGCCTTACTATCCACCAAAACTGGTCTTGTCTCCTCTAATTGAGGATTTGACCACAGGAAGTTTAACAAGTTCCCGCCCTTGGTACAATCAATGTGATCTTCGAGTGTTAACTCTTAGATGCGAAACAATCAACCTTTTCTCGTACAGAGATAATGAAAGGTGATTTACACTTCCTTGACCAAAAATAAATCTCTTAAGAATATCAACGTATTGGATCAATTTAAGTACGAAGAATTATGCGTGTACTACAATGAGTGAATGAATTTTTCTTGATGTTTCTCGCGCGTGTATATTTCAAAAATCCTTCACTTCGGTTTATATGATCCTGAATTTGACTAGCCGTTAGGCTAATTTGTCAATCAGTCTTCAAGAAATGGTAAGTGATCGTTGGAAGATTTGTTTGACTTTGGATAGATTGTCCGATATCAATCAATTATCTCTTGATTGATCTTGATTGACAATCCAATCTTCTCTAGATTGATTTCGGGTATCTCCGAATTATCCTTCCGACTTTTGTTAATCCCGATGAATCTCTCTAAGTCAACTCTAGCAACTTACAACCTTGCTTCAACCACGGTTCCTAAAGCTTGCTTTGTAGCACGGATTCCAACCTTGCTATCTTCACTTGAACCTTTCTTGACAACATTCTTTTTGCATATATCTTATTATCTCTTCTTGGTCTTCACGAAGCCCTTCTAGATATCTTTGAGTGTAATCTTTCTTTGATCTTTAAGTCTTCTTATCGCTGACCTTCAGTTCTCAACCAATATGGATCTTGAGTCAAGCCTAGCAAGATTAATCGTACTAAGACATAAACCCTATCTAGATCATCACCGACTAACAGGCTCACTGGTCCTATTACACTTAGGTTTTAGGGACATCATTAAAACATACAAATTTTAATCCTAATAAATTCCCCCTTTTTGATGATATTAAAACCTTCTTGAGAACTGCATGCAAACAAAGATATTGAGCAGAAGACAAGAAGAGACCTTTGAAAAGATCTCAAACGAAACCAGATGACAACGAGAAGTTGTCTTAGCACAAAACATTCACTTCTATTAATATAGAGAGATCGGTACATATTACGGAAGTGAAAAACAAAAAGAGCAAAAGATAACAACGAAAAAAAAACTAGAAGAGATAAACACAACTTCACCAGCTTCCCAACCAGCAACCTTCGAACTTCCTCGGTCATACCATCGATACCCTATTGGAACATTCAGCCACTCGTACACTCTATTATAGAGTTCCCTATTATCTGTTCCAATGGGTGGGCTGACCTCGCCAAGCAGATTTTGAGTGTCCTGCGAACACTCACCTGGTCAAACTTCCCATTTGTTGTGACTGGAGTAGGAATCTTTTCAAACTCGCGCTTGAAGGTTTAGGTTGAAATCAACGAAGCTTTCAAGATCTCTCGCCCAAAGATCACTGTGACTTTCCTCCATCCAAGCAAGGAATGTTTCATTTCTTTGTGGCCCCGATGCCGATACTTTTGCACACATAGTATGAGCAAATGAAATCTCTCTTTGCTGCTTTCCATTCCTCAATCCTCTCAAGGGCAGCAATCATCCACATATCCATCGGTGTTGTGAGGAAGAATAAAGTCTTCCTCGGCCTCCGCTCCATCGAAGCTTCTTACTTTTCCTACTTTGCTTCTTCTTTGACACAGAGGCTTTGCAACAGCCTTCTTCGGTATAAACATCTTCTTACATTTCTTGTCCAAAACATCCACATATTTTACTCGTTTTCCGAGGATTTTGATCATCTTATGACTATCCTTTTCTTCCATTCTCCTTGTTTCTAAATCAGCAAGAAACGCTTCCTCATGCAAAGCTTCCAACTCTTCTTCAAAGACTTCACTCTGTCAACTTTTTCAGACATTTTAACCAACCTTCTCCTTTTCAAAGGTTGAGAACTTTGACCTTCGCCCACTCCAGAACCATGTCCAGATGACTCTCGCAAAGCTCTCTTCAGATCTGTCTTCTCTTTCCATTCCCAAAAATTCTCAACAGCCTCCAGCCTATCTTTCACCTCCTTCAACTCTTTATCCTTCGCCTCATATCTTGCAACCATATCGGTTCTCAATCGACTTTCCCCTTTTTAACATCATTCAAAAGAGGGGTCCAGCGAGCTTCCATCTCCAAAGCATCTTGGAAAGAATATCCCGTCTGTACGAACCGAACTTCTCTGTAGAACGACTTGATTAAAGAAACTCACTGCTATAGGGGAAGCAATCTTCTCATCAATTGCTAGCATGTGTTTAACGGCGGTAGCGATTTATTCTTATTCTTTATGCATGTCTGTCGGCCAACCGAGCATTCGCCTCTTGCACAGTAGCAATTTGTTTTCCCATCTCCAGCAGAGAAGAATGAATGGCAGCATTCTGATCAATTCCTTCTCGTGAATCGCACATCCATGCCACTGAGTTTTGTTAAGCGATCCTCCATCTTCATCCGAAATCTGTCTTCAATCAACTCCCTTTCAAGAAACACCTTTACGAGGCTAGCTTCAGCCTTCTCCCCTTCGGCCTTCACACTCTCAACGTGCTTCCTAACTTCATTTATATTGTTTAGCATCATGCCGAGAAAGAGTTTCGATAATAGTCTCCTGTTGCTCAGAAAACATATCGCCGCGGTTTGTGGATCAAAGAGGGGGCCGTCGATGGCAGCCTTCGATGTAGGACTTTGAGGACTCAATAGACTCAGAAGAGAGGTATACTTAGCAGCCAATACAGAAAACATGGTAGCATACTGTTGTGTTAACTCAAGCAAACTTTGTAGAGTAAGAATTGTACAAATCCTCATGAACAACAACAGGCATGAAATTGGGCAAGCGTACGGATGTAAAATCTGGAAGAGGTAAAGGGATAGAAGAGACACCTTTCACGATCTCTTCAGGCATTGTAAAGAGAGGACCTGAACCATCTTCTCGCAGGCTCTGGTTCATCCAACAATCGAGCAACTAGACAAGAAATCGATGATCGCTTGTTAAATCAAATGCTTTGGCTACACCAACCTTAGTCTCGTAGCTCAAATTCCCACAGAGAACTCATTATGACCAATCTCATTTGCGAGAAGAATGAGATCATCAATAGCTCCAAGCCTTGCATTCTTCCATACCAGGGATATCTATCACCAAACTACGCTCCTCGAAAAATCATGCAATCTAGGAAACTTGTTGTCCACCCAAGTAGAAGCCTCGGCCATCAAACATTTCTCAAACGGTCCGCGAATTCTTCCAGCAAGGTTTACCATTTGCACAGACTCCGCCGGATCTTCTCTAATCATATCTCCACCGAGATCACCCTCGGCAACCTGGGTGATAGGCTCGGCGGCACTCCATGCCCGCAACATCATCGCCAACTTCCATTGGTGCGGCTGACTTTGAAGATGAAGGAATCTCGAGAAAGAGAAGGGAACGGAATTGGTACCTATTCCTTCTCACCAGCGGTTGCATGAGAGACCATCTCTTCATCGTCCAATATTGGAGAATCATCAACCTCCATTGCATCCTCTGTGAGACGAACCTTTCTTGCCAGGAGATACCTTAGGAGGCAACTGTGCTCCTCTCGTGCGATTGCTCACCGAATCTTTCCGAGTTACCATAGTTACCCTCTTGGCCTTCCTCTCGTGGTAGCTGTGAGATAGGGATCTGATCTTCACTTCCCGAAGACTTCAGAGTCTTCTCCTGAACTAGCAGCCTTGGAACTTGCCGGTGCCTTTTCACCGATACTCTTAGATGAGTTGTCCGAATCCTTCACAATCTCATCCTTCCCATTATCATCGGTCAGAGGTGCAACTTCTGTAATTGGTATCACATCGAGGTTCCCCTTCAATTTGATCGGTTCCCCATGGTGTAGGATTTTGTCCACTTCGGGTCCCACGCCGTATTTAGTAACATTTTCTCCAACAAAGCGTGATTTTATTGGACATAGAGACATCTTGTTCCACAACCAATACTTTAACTTCCGGATGTCCGTCAACCTCGGTCCGAAAGAACCGATTCTTCTCCTTCTGCAGAATCTTGAAGAACTTATCGACCCAATCACACTCCACTCCGTCCACAATAGCCTTCAAAGCGCAAAGACGCCTCGACTTACCGAGTCCATACTCTGTCGTTCACCAAACATAACCTTCACCATGATATCAAACAACAATCTATATTTCCGCTTGAGATATGCTTTCTTCAAATCCGACACATAATGACGACACAAAGTTTTCGCTAGAGAACAAAAGGCTTCGAGATGATTTTCCGACATATATGATTACGGGTCAATGCCTTGAAGAGACAAACCCAAGTGTTGATGAACATCCTATCGTTTGATGGTCAAGCTTTGACCGAACACTGTCGTTTTGATCTTGTTTCTTCCAAACTCACCACGAACGGCCTGAATGATGTAGGCATCAAGAGTTCGATGCTCCGAAGAATGAGCCGAGCAATATTGATACAAGCCCCGATCGGATAAGAGATTTAGAATCTCCACCGCTTCTCGCTGACCGATTGTTCGGAAATCCACCGATAATTCGCTCCGCATTTTCTCCGATAGGGCAGGGCGATCTAGAGTCTTGTGTTTCCCTGCGACCTTTTTCAAGAAGAAGATTGTTTGGAGCCATTGAGATTAAAGCGAGAGATTGATCAAATTTCAGAAGAAGAAAAACACAGAGAACAAAGATGAGGAGAAATGAAAGAGGAAGAAATGAGAAAATCAATTTATAAGAGAAAAGAAGGAAACCGCTAAATTTTAAATTACGAAATAAGATTTGAGCGTTGATTGGCATATTGCACGATCAGATCGAACAGCTTATGAATTAAACGGTTCGAATTCCAAAAAGTGCGTGTTCTCGGCTTTGGATTTGAAAAAGATATTTTCCAAAATTGAAAAATTTTCGGGTCCATGAGTAATAGGATAGAAAATAATATTTTAAGGAAAAATTACCCCATACCTTGTGGTTGAAAAGATTTGATTTGTGAGTTCACAAAGTTAATTTCCAAAGTGAGGATAAACGAAGAAATAATATATTTCGAAAATTATTTTAACCACATAGAACAAGGAATATTTTATATCAAAAATATTTTTCAAACGAATATACAAAATCAAAACGAGAGAGAGAGAGAGTAAGAATAACATATTTGTCGAGTTGATATTGTAATCAATCGATACGACCGAGTAATCTTTGTGACAAGATTTTAGAACCTTCTTCAGCGAGGTTTGGAAGTTCTCTTGACAAGCTTTATACTCTCTTGACAAGTTTAATACTCTCTTGACAAGCTTTATACTTAGTAGCCTTCTCTAGCAAAGTGTTAACATGATTTTCCTGGATCCAAAGGTAGACCTAATTCTACCGATAGATCTCTAAACCGTGCTTTTGCCAAAGGTTTTGTAAGAATGTCTGCTCTCTGTCGATCTGTATGAATCTTTTCCATTCGAATGTTTTTCTTTTCAACATGATCTCTAATAAAGTGATGATGTATATCCACATGCTTGCATCTTGTGTGAAATCTTGGATTACGAGTAATAGCAATGGCACTGTTGCTATCACAAAAGATAGGAATTTCTTTAGTGACAATGTGATAGTCTTGCAATTGTTGACTTATCCAAAGTAATTGTGAGCAACAACTCCGTGACCATATACTCCGCTTCGTTGTTGGCGTAGCCATGAAGTTTGCTTCTTAGAGAACCAAGAAACCAACTTACTTCCAAGAAATTGACATGTACCCGTGGTTGATTTTCTATCAATTCTACAACCACCATAGTCTGAATCGAATATCCACCGAGTTCCGAGGTTGTCATCAGCGGGTACCACAGACCTAAGTTTGTTGTACCCTTGAGATACTTTAAAATCTTCTTTGCTGCATCCAAATGACTTTTCTTTGGATTGGCTTGAAATCTAGCACATACTCCAACTACGAAAGAAATGTCAGTCTGCTTTGTCATTAGATACGGCAAGGAACCTATTAATCCTCTGTACATGGTCTAATCAACACTTTCACCATCCTCATCTGGATCCATCTTGTAGTTTGTTACCATAGATATTTTTGCATCCTTGCTTGTTAACATTCCAAACTTTTCTAGCATGTTTTTGGTATACTTTGCTTGGTTTATGAATATTCCTTTAGAAGTTTGCTTGACTTGAAGACCTAAGAAATAATTCATTTCTCCCATCATAGACATTTCAAACTTACTTTGCATCGAGTTCACTGAATTTTTCACAAAGCTTCTTGTTTGGAGATCCAAAGATTATGTCGTCCACATAGATCTGTACTAATAGAATATCTTGATCTTCTTCAATTTCGAATAAGGTTCGATCAATCTTTCCTTTACTGAATCCATGATCAAGTAAAAACTGCGATAGTGTGTCATACCAAGCTCGAGGAGCTTGCTTTAGTCCATATAGAGCTTTCTTGATCGGTAAACTTGATTTCCTTGAACAAAACACGGGGTTGTTCAACGTATACTTCTTCGCAAGAACTCCATTTAGAAACGCAGACTTTACGTCCATTTGATATACTCTGAATTTCATATATGTTGCGTACGCAAGGAATAGTCTTATAGCCTCTAATCAAGCTCGGCGCAAACGTTTCGTCATAGTCAATTCCTTACGTCTGTGAGTAACCTTGCGCGACAAGTCTTGCTTTATTTCTAGTGACTTCATCTTTCTCATTATTCTTGTTCTTGAAAACCCACTTCGTTCCAATCACTTTTTGGTGTTTTGGTCTATCAACGAGTACCCAAATATCTTGTCGTGTGAATTGATTGATTCATCTTGCATAGCTTCTATCCAGTTTGTGTCCAACAACGCTTCTTCAATATTCTTAGGTTCTTATAGAGAAACATAGCAGCTAAATAAACCATCTAGGTTTATTTTCCTTCTTGTTTTGACTCCATCTTGAGGATTACCTAAGATTAAGTCAACTGGGATGATCTGTCATCCAATTCCTTCTATTAGATACGTTTAACTCTTCTGAAGGTATTGTTGGAACATCATCTTGCGTCATTCCCCCTTGATTTGATAAATTCACATCTGGTGTTCTAGGTGAGTCATCAGCAGCCCTTGGGGTTTCTTCCAGACTTTGTGTTGCTCGAGTCTTCTCTCGTCTCTAGAATAGTTTTTCCTTTTTCTTTGACTTAGAGATTTCTTGATCATCTTGAGAATGCGAGTCTAAAATGGGTAAATGAACCTTGACATATTTTGTCTTATCCTTAAGTTCTAGTTTCCCAAACCCTTACGCGGTGACTCTTCTCGTCCTTTATCCTTAGACTCAGTGATAGACTCATTAAAAACCACATGAGGTGTTTCTTCCACACAAAGGGTTTTCCTATTAAAAACCCGATAGGCCTTGCTTGTGCTTTAGAATATCCTAAAAATATTCCATCGCAACCTTGGCATCAAAGGTTTTTAACTTGGATTTGACATTGTCATGAATGAAACACCTACTGACCAAAAACACGAAAGAAAGAGACACGAGGAATTCTACCTTTCCATAACTCATATGGTGTCTTTCCATGGTCTTTGGTCAGCAAGCTTCGATTCTTAGTATAGCATGTTGTATTCATGACCTCTGCCCAAAACCTGCGAGGAATATTATACTCTACTAGCATTGTTACGGTAGCTTCCTTGAGTGTTCTATTTCTCCTTTCAGCAACACCATTTCTTTGTGGAGTGCGAGCCGAGGACGTTTCATGCTGAATCCCAACCTCTTTGCAATACGTTGCTATGTGAGAGTTTAGAAATTTTGTTCCTTTGTCACTAGATCCTTACAACATTTTCTCCCTTCTCGTTTTGTAATCTCTTGAGTAATTCTGGTAACTTTGTGATAGTTTCGTTCTTTTTGAACATAAATATCACCCATGTGAATCTTGAATAGTCATCTACCACCACCATAGTGTATTTTCTACCACTGGAGCTTAACGGAGATACAGGACCAAATAGATCCATATGAAGTAATTGTAGTACCCTACTTGACGTTAGTACGAAACTTCCTTGAAAGAAGCTCTAGTTTGCTTTCCTTTTTGGCATGAATCGCAGATCGATCTTTTGAGAAAACTTCATTTGGCAATCCTTCTGCAAGAGACTTCCTGGCTATCTTGTTTAGCGTTTTGGAATTTATATGACTCAATTTCTTGTGCCATAACCAGCTAGCTTCAAGTACTTTTGCTACAAGGCATGTATTGCTTGAACATTTAAATTCTCGCAACATAAACATTTCCCTTTCTCGGGCCGCTTAAGAGCACCTGATCGTTTAAACCACTTAAAACAACGCGAGAGAACTAGAAAACTTAATTGAGTATCCCTTATCGCAAAATTGTGAAACCGAGAGCAAGTTATGCTTTAATCCTTCCACGTAGAAAACTTCCTCAACACGTACATCTCCAATGTATAGAGTCCCAACACGTTTGGTAATACCGAAGTTATTGTCTTCAAATACCACCCGTGGGCCATTTTGTGATTTTATTGAGCTCAAAAGTTGCTTGTTTCCAGTCATATGCTTCGAACACCTAATCTGTCGATGTACAGACGGTATTTCCGGCCAACCTCTCTTTCATGCCCCACGGCGTCACTGCACGTTTAGTTAAGTTTTAGGTACCCTTTAGATTTGGGTCCTTGAGAGTTAGCACAATCTTTAGGAATCCATAGGAATAGACTCTTCTTATCATGTTCAGAAGATCTTATCCTTCTTCCATACATATTAACATAGACAATCTCATCCTTTGGTGCCTTCTTGAATGTATGTCTATGGGTGTCGGTGTGTTCCTTCCGAGAAGACTTCGCTCCTTCCGAGATCTTCTAGATGGAGTGATCGGTCGTTGTGCAATGGTCTAAGGGTTTTGATGATAAGTATACGTTCTACTTGAGCCATCAAAAGATTCATATCTCACGGGCATAGAAGGCTTAGTAGACCGTTTAGCGAGGCTTTAGAGTTTGCTTAGGTTGTGTAGTCTTTAGTGAGGCTGTCTCCTCGAGAGATGGTTTGGTGATGTCTACTTGCGACCTTCTTTGAGGTTTCTTAAGTTGGGATTCCCCCTTCTTTTTAGGATGTTGAGTATAACTACTCTTCTTCCCATTCAAGCGATTTCTTTGGGTCGACAACCTTTTACCCTTATCGGTAGGTTTAGGTTTGAAACCCTCTCCTACCAAATCATTACCCTTAACATGTGAACTCTTCTTAAGTTCACTTGTTCGAACTTTGTGAGGATTGGGCAATGGTAAAACCAATTCCCTTCTTTACATTAGGTGTTTGAGACGATTCAACTATTGTTTAAAGCTGCATGAGAAGCTTTGTTCAGGTTGATCCAATCTCAAACGTAAATGTTCCTCACTTGATTTTATACGCTCATCTTTGATGGAAAAGTTCATCGAACTTTGCTTGTAGAATTTTCAACTGATCAGTTTTCTCAAGATTCGCAGCAAGCAACCTTTCTACCAGCAGGCCCCCATTCGATGTACTTCACTTTAAGAGTGTTTAACTCTTCTCGAAGTTATACTGATTAAAGTCTGCTAGTGTCTCGGATGTCTTGCTAATAGATTCTTGTGTAAATAGATCAATTTTTCTTTTAAGCTCACATTCTCCTTTTCCACACGGTTGTAAGCGTTTATAGCGGTTTTGAGATCTTCCATTAACTTATCAACAAAGTTATGGTCAAACTCTTACGCAAAAGAAACACGGGAAGCGGACGAAGAACAGGGAATCAGAAAATACCTCATCTCCATTGGCCATAAGACACAAATCATTGTGCGAAGAGAAGTCCGAAGATGATATTGAATCACTTGAAAGAGTATCCTCCTCTTGACCACTAAAGCACGCTTGTTAGCAAACTTCCTGTTCCTCATTAATCTCTTTTTTCTCTTTCTCTAGGAGTTAATTCGGACAATCATAAGCTGAAATGTCCAGATTAATGACAAGTATAACAAGCATCGCTTCTTGAAGATCTTCTTGGGCTAGAATCCCTTTTAGGAGAGAAATCTCTTCTTCTTGGACTATCTTCTCTTCTTCTTTACGGTGTCTTGAACCTTCTATCATCTTTGGAATCTTCGATCTCTTATCCGAATTTCTTGAAGATTTGTTTTCGGATACGAAACCAGCTTTCTTTGTATTCTTCCAATGTCTTCTATATTTTCCAAATTTTGAATTCATTTTATCAAACATTCTCGTCAAAAGCCATCTGTTCTTTCAAGCTTAAATCCTCTCCAACGGGTTCTTTAGATAGACTGATTTGAAGTGACCTTGAAAGCAACTTCCTTTCCCATGGAATTTGAATTTCCTTCATCCTCGTCTTCTTCTTGTTTCAGATCATATTCATGAGCTTTCAAGTGTGAAAATAGCTCATGATGACTGATTTTGCTCGATTCTTTTGTATCTTTAATCACTGTAATCTTGACTCTCCATTTGCTAGTTAGAGATCTCAATATTTTGTTGTTGATCTCCTTCTTAGTGTAAGATTTTCCCAAAGAACTTGCCTTATTGATGATATTTGTCAGTCTTAGGTCCAATTTATCTATTGTCTCATCGGGCTTCATCTTGAATGTGTCAAATGAATGTAGAATAGTGTAACTTATTTTCTTTAATTTGCTCCGATCCTTCACACATGAGTGCTAGAGTTTCCCACATTTCTTTGGCGAGTCTTACATGTCTTGACTTTCTCTGTAAGCTCTCTGGTTAGAGTCTCTATGATCTCGGTTCGAGTGACTTGGTCAAGATTAAATAGTTTCCTTTCATCATTTGACATCTCACTCCTTTTCTTTTCAATCTTCTATCGAGTAGATGCTTCGCTCCACCGCTTCGAGAACTTACTGGTTCAAAGTAAAACTTTATCGGTCCATCTTCAAGAGTTTCGAGCATTCTATCATGAATTGCACTAAGATGATTTTCCATGCGGAATTTCCAGTAGTCATAGTCTTGAATAGAGAATTCTGGTAGCTTTCTTTTCTTGCTCTTATGAGAACTCATTGTTAGTTAATAAAAACCAATATGCATAGAATGCAATGAGTTTTATGAAAATGATTTTCAAAGATGCATTCAGTGACCACAACAGTCTTTCCTCAAAGACTATTGGTAACCAAAGCGGTGGTCGGTTGAACCACTGCTCTAATACCACTTGATGGTCCCGGATGAGATGTGTAAGGAGGTGGAAAGTCTAGAAGGGGGTTGAATAGACTTTACCACACTCAAAACTTTTCAACTTTTCGTGAGGTGAGTGTGAGGTTAGAAGACTTTGAAGTCTTCTGCCAGCAAGTTACTCGAGTGTGCTAAGTGTGATCGTGAGACTTACGAAACTCGAAGTCTTCGATGGTGCGGAAGCTAATCTCGTGTGTATTTCAAAAACCCTTTTATGAAAACCTTGGTGATGAATATTTAGCAAGTTTAGTGCAAGTTTATTAAAACAATGATGAATGAGCAGTTTATAAGTATGAATGCGAGAAAACTTGTAAAGACACGAGATTTTTATAGTGGTTCGGATATAACGATCCTACGTCCACTCTCCCCGATTCCACGGGGGCCTTACTATCCACCAAAACTGGTCTTGTCTCCTCTAATCTCCTTGAGGATTTGACCACATGAAGTTTAACAAGTTCACGCCCTTGGTACAATCAATGTGATCTTCGAGTGTTAACTCTTAGATGCGAAACAATCAACCTTTTCTCAAATGCGAGAGAGATAATGAAAGGTCATTTACACTTCCTTGACCAAAAATAAATCTCTTAAGAATATCAACGTATTGGATCGATTTAAGTACGAAGAATTATGTGTGTACTGCAATGAGTGAATGGATTTTCTTGATGTTTCTCGCGCATGTATATTTCAAAAATCCTTCACTTCGATTTATATGATCTGAATTTGACTAGCCGTTAGGCTAATTTATCAATCAGGTCTTCAAGAAATAGTAAGTGATCGTTGGAAGATTTTTTGACTTTGGATAATTGATTGTTTGATATCAATCAATTATCTCTTGATTGATCTTGATTGCAGTCCAATCTTCTCTAGATTGATTTCGGGTATCTCTGAATTATCCTTCGACTTTTGTTAATCTGATGAATCTCTCTAAGTCAACTCTAGCAACCTTACAACCTTGCTTGACACAGTTCTAAAGCTTGTTGTAGCACGGATTCCAACCTTGCTATCTTCACTTGAACCTTTCTTGACAACACTCTTTTTGCATATATCTTATTATCTCTTCTTGGTCTTCACGAAGCCCTTCTAGATATCTTTGAGTGTAATCTTTCTTTGATCTTTAAGTCTTCTTATCGGCGGCCTTCGGTTCTCAACCAATATGGATCTTCAGGTCAAGCCTAGCAAGATTAACTATACTAAGACATAAACCCTATCTAGATCATCACCGACTAACAGCTCAGTGGTCCTATTACACTTAGGTTTTAGGGACATCATCAAAACATACAAATTTTAATCCTAACATGGAGAAAATAGGGGTGCTAGGGCTAACATCCATCAATGAATAATCAATCAACAAGCTACAATTGAATCAAATTGCAAATCAACTAAGATAGAAAGCATTAAACTATCATGAAATTAATCACTCCATTAATAACACAATGCCTAATGTGAGTATCCTTAGTCCTTCCCATCTCTCAATGTAGAAGTCTCCAATTCATACAATCATGCAAAATTGTAACCCGATTAATACCTAATCACGTTAGCTCAACTCTCGCCTATTGCTAGGGTGATCAACCATTAATCTAAAGAGACAATTTTACCACGAAGCACAATTAAGAATCACAATTAGAAAACAAACTAATGTGAGTATCCTTAGTGCAACTAATCTCTCGATTCCGAAGCACCCAATCCATACATTCATACACAATTATAATCCGATTAATCCGGATCACGTTAACGCAGACTCTCGCCTATAGCTAGGGTGATCAAACACTAATCTAAAGAGATAATTATGCATGAAGCATAATTTGCATCATAATTAGTAAGCAATCTACTCAATTGATCTCCAATCATCAACAATCATAGCATAGTCAATCAAATCATCATCAATTTCAACTAACCCAAGCACAAGAGAGTTAGCCCATGGTGCCAACGACAAAAACCATGAGAAGAAAATAGGATTGAACAAACACAAAGCAAATCACAAAAATTAAGAAATTGAAAAGAGAATAGAGGAAGAACAACACCAATTGGTCTTCAATTAACAAAAATAGGAATGCTTGAGTGCTCAATACAAATCTCCAAATGAAATCCAAGCTTGAATTGATGGAACAACAATGATCGAAAGCTAATCTATGGTTAATCTAATCAACAACAATTGAAATCTAATCCTAGATCTACCTTCTACTCTACCTAAAATGGGAAATTGGCTTGGGGCCTAAGAAATCGCCCCAAAGCTGCTACTAACTGCTCTAATCCGGTGTGTATTGAATTGTCTACTGCTTTAGCCCCTTAAATAACGAAATCTGAAAAACATGCATCAATTCACTCCAATCAAGTGGTTGTGTACATAGATGATGACTGTTGGGTCAATCGTGGGTGTGTATTTTGAGTTGTATTTTATAAAAGTTTTGTATATGATGTTATGTGTCCTTTTTGTCATGTTTGGAAGTGTTCATCGTCTTTACTGTTAAAGCATTTGAAAAAAAAAAGAAGTCGCACATGCGCACGAGTTATTTCTTGTAATATTATTCACAACTCACTTTTCCTATGAAATTAGTGTTTCTAGTTGGGTTGTCAAAAGCTGGCCGTGTCGGAGTGGAAATAAACTCACTAGATGTAGACATATTCAATCTTGAGATAATCGTCTTACAACATTACAATTAGATGTCATCTTGTGGGGGCATAGCTAGAACAATCTCAAAGGATGAGCCAATATAGATGAGCAATTATATTTAAAGTCTGAAATGAAAATAATGAATGTAGAAAAAAGGGTTTGATGAATAAATACTAAGAACAAATTAATCGTCATTTCTAAAAGCTAGTGCTTAAACAAAAATAGGAAATGAACTTTTTAAATTGTTTTAGGGCACAATTCACATGAGAGGCCTTACTAAAATTAACATAGTTTTGTGTAGGGATAACTCTTGGGTTACATTTCTTTTACAAGGGAACTAAACTTCTAACTTATTGCAATAATATATGACTTGTGTTCTAGTTATATTCTAACAAAAGCATAAAATATTTATAGGTCACTTGAAATTTCTGTGTCCATGATCTTTATCTTTGTTGCAAATATTTGTATTATCTAAAGAACGCTATTATGCGGTATATAATTTTCCGTATCATGATCTTGCTTGTTATTTCAATATGATATCTTCTTAGCTCACATCATTTGTTACAAAAGTGAATTATGCTTCGTCTATCATGCATTATATGAAGAAAGAAGATGTAGCAAGATTGCTGAAAAATGTGATTTGATAAAATATTGGAGAAGGGAATATATGTTACTAACAATGAAATGCGTAGGCACATCAAATTAAATTTTCTAGACTATTCAAATTCATATATTACATAAGAGACATATTATGTAACGAAAATACTTGATAGCTTTGAAAATAAAATATATGAGAGAAATAGTTTAAGGTCACATGAATATCATATAAAAATAAATAATGTGCATAAATGAACTGTAGAGATATAGACGAGGACGGTACATCATAGGAATATATAATTCGACTTGATAAGAAATTTGGAGTGTTGGTTTGCATGGTGATGTTGTCCTTTGTTAGGATGTATACTATAAGCCTAGCTTTTGTATGAACATTTTTTTAGTATGAACATCCTTTTAATATGAGATTCATTATGATCAAAATACTTATTGTTTATGATTGTTATATATCATTATTTTGTCCAGATTAATCTATACCGTAGATAACATGGTGTGTGGTGTCACACGTAAGATCATGCTATCGGTTCCTTATAGATTATAAATAATAGCTCACAACCAAGATGGATTTGGACAAACCATTGGAGCAGGTTGTAGTGTAATTTGGTATTAGTCTATCTTGACTATAAAGTTACACTAGTACATTTTCTATGTATTGAGCGGGACCATATGAGGTTGTTCAATTTATCTTGACTATATAAAAGAACAAGACCTCTGTTGTTATGGATGTACGTCTTATTAATCCCTATATAATAACGGGCACGTGTACTCGGTGTATGTTTCTTTGATTTACCAATGGGTGAGATTTATAAAATCAATAGGCTCGGTGAATTGGGAGATAGCATTGTTTATATGGTGTCTTGTTGATTATAGAAGGAATCTGTGTCCTAATTATTTAGGATGATGATGTCCCCTTGAGGAGCTCATAAAGATTATTATGTAAACCTGCGAGGTGGATTTAATCCGACATAATAATAAAGATGTGTGGTATTACTCTTGGAATTAGATATAAATTAATTAAGTTGTCATAATTTAATTAATTTATGGACATTCGATATCTTAAACACGGGAAATAAACGTACACATAATAAAGGAGCCCATATTATTATATGGGATTAGGACGATAATTCAATTATAACTCTTTAGTGGTGAGTTATAATTGATGGGCATAAGTAAAGTGTTCGGACTTAACATAGGATATTTAGGCTCATCGGGAGGCCCAACCCTAATTCCTCCTTAGGGTCCTGTTGTAGCCTATAAATAAACCCTAACATCGAGCCTCCCGGACGTGTGAAAAAACATGAGATCGAGAGAGGCGGATTCTGATTCCTTGGAGGATCGTCGACCACTCGGCGTCTAAGGGAAAGGGATAGGAATACGGCGAAGACCGTGAGGTTCGAGGCTCATCCTTCGATCGCTTGATTCGACCTTAGAAGTAGTTCGTCTTCACCTATTATGGTGAATAAAGGTACAATTCTATCCGCTGCGTTTATGTGACTGCGATCCCGAATACGATAATTTCATAGAGTCGGCGATCGGTGGTTCCAACAATTGGTATCGAGCCGTGTTTTCGACTCTATGCAATTGATTCGGTTATTCATAGATCTGATTTATTAGGATTGCATGACTGTTATAATAGGGTTTCTTGATCTGTTATAATAGGGTTTCTTGATATGTTATAATAGGGTTTTCTTGATTTGTTATTATAGAGTTTCATGATCGATATTGAATAGGATTGCATGATATTTGTAAATCTGTCATATTAGGGTTTGCATGATTATCATAAATCTGTTATATTAGGGATTCAATGTTAATCGTAGATCTATTTTTTTTTGGTATGCGTATATTACGATATTTTTGCGGGAACCCTAAATCCAACTATTATGAGTCGGCATGTATGTTTATGTATGTATTAAACCCTCGACTGTCGAGGTTTTTATTTTGGGTTGGTGAATGATTGTAATAGTTATAACCACGGCGGTCTGTCGTGTAGGTTTTATTTCGATCTAGATGATGTATAGGATCGTTGGATAAAACTGTAATAGGAACAAATTAGGTTGATCGATGGCGAACCGGATCGATAGCGAAGAATCGATGGATTTTTTTTTCATGTTAATATCCTGCGCACCCGTTTGGCACGGCGCTGCCCGCACCCCATTTGACGGCGAACATTCAAGAACATGGGAGCATGAAAGAGGCCATAATAGTTGGAATTTTGTTTTCCGGATCGATAGCGAAGAATCGATGGAATTTTGTGTTTAGCATGCTTTATGTGTTTCATATGTTATGCATGTTAATATCCCTCATGTTAAATAACTAAGTGGGAGAGGGGTTATTTTTCAACAAATCCCATAGCCTCCATTTCTGGTTTGTAAGTGATGCATTCAAATATGAACGTTGGTTTTAAGTGTCTTCTTCCATATCGGATGTGTTTGTTTGCGGATCACTAGATCAAACTTCCTTATGGATAATTATAAGTAAGTTATTTAGGAGTGTGTTATCTTCTCCATTTGAAGAGGCACAAACCTAGGTAATTGACTTGGTATTAAGAAATGGTATACACTTAGATGCATATAATAGTATCCTCCCCATCGGAGTAAGTGTTGTTATTTGTATGGCTAAAGACAGACCAACTATTAATTTTTATTTTGTTTGACAAAATGATGAAATTAATGGGTAAAACCTCCTCTTACAAATGATTGAATTAGTATATGTCCACACTATCGTAGCATACAAACTTCACGGTGTTTTGAGGTGTTGGTGAATTTAATTGTATTGTTTGAGGGAAACAATATTGATTTAAATTCTTAATTTTAATCATAATGCATTTACGTGTTTCTCGGGATTTATCATGGCTTTCAATCCACTTGCTGTTATTCTTAAAGAAAACAAACTTACGAGTCCAAATTATATTGATTGGAAAAGAAACTTGTACATTGTCTTGATCTTTGAAGAGAACAAGTTTGTACTCACCGAGGTTTGTCTGAAAAACCCGATGAAAACTCTAGTGAAGAGGAGAAAGAGGCTTATAAGAAGTGGGTCAAGGCGGATGAGATGGCGCGGTGTTACATTTTGGCTTCTATGTCAAATGTGTTGCAACATCAGGCATCAAGCCATGACCCGCTTATGAGATGATGCTCAATCTCAAAGAACTCTTCGGACACTGAGTCGGGCTGCAAGGCAAGAGGCCATGAGAAACTTAATGGCGACCACCATGGCGAGGGGACACCCGTAAGGGATCATATCCTCAAGATGATGGCTCATTTGAATGAGATGGAAGTCCTTGGAGCTGAAATTGATGGGGAAACCCAGGTCGATATCGTTCTCCAAATCTTGACTAAGTGTTTTGAGCGGTTTCGCACGAACTACAACATGAACAAAGGTTGTATTCGATGGCGGAACTTCGACGTGAACTCCAAGCGGCGAAGGGTTATTTCATCAAGCTTCCCAAGCTTATATTGCTGAAAATGTTTCTACATCTAAGACAAAAGGCAAAGTGATGAAGAAAAAGAAACAATTTGGTTTGGCAAAGAAAGCGAGTGAACCAAAGAAAATTGGTCCACCAAATGGCGTGAAGAAGCCTAAGGGCAAATGCTTTTGTGCAAGCGGCAGGACATTGGAAGGTAGATTGCCCCGTAAAAGGAAAAATAAGGTATATCTTATTCACTAACTATTGAAACATGTTTAGCGGTGTTATCTACCGCACCGGTGTGTAGATACGGGAGTCATCGATCATGTCCGCAATTCTTTGCGGGGTTCCGAAACCAGGCGGCTTAGTGAGGGTGAGATTACCATCCACATAGGCGACGCTACGAAAGTAGCATGTTGCGATGGGAGATGTTTATTTATTTTTGATAAGAATAAGACTTTGGTTTTGAGAAATTGTCTTTACGTACCTTGTTTTACAAAGAACTTGATTTCAATTTCTAAGTTATTTTTGGATGGATATTCTGTTTCTTTTGATAGCAAAGTGGTTGTCAAGAAAAATAGTGCTATTATCTATTACAGTACGTTGATTGGCAATTTATATACTCTTAATCCAACAACTCCCACAAAGCAACAAATGGAAATTAATAGTACATATTCTAACTCAAGTAAGCGAAAAAAACCTTCAAAAATGAACCAAACATATCTTTGGCATCTAAGATTAGGTCACATTAACTTGAGTAGGATTCAAAGGTTGATAGCCAATGGACCTTTGAGTTCATTGGAAGTGGAAAATTATCCGACTGCGAGTCCCGCTTGGAAGGAAAAATGACCAAAAGGCCTTTTAAAGCCAAGGGGTATAGAGCCAAAGAAGTGTTGGAATTGGTTCATTCGATTTATGTGGTCCTATGTCTACTCAAGCGAGGGGTGGTTTCGAATATTTTGTCTCTTTTATAGATGATTATTCGAGATATGGATATATTTATTTGATGCGCCGCAAGTCTGAGTGCTTTGATAAATTCAAAGAGTACAAGGCTGATGTGGAGAAGCGTCATGGTAAATATATCAAAACACTACGATCTGATTGTGGTGGCGAGTACCTCTTAGGAGAGTTTAGGAATTACTTATCGGAAGTGGGATTCAATCCCAATTGTCTACACACTGGTACACCCCAATAGAATGGTGTGGCGGAGCGAAGGAATAGGACACTCTTGGAAATGGTTAGATCGATGATGAGTTATTCGGAATTACCGAGTTTGTTTTGGGGGTATGCCACAGAAACGGCGGCGTATATTTTGAACTTGGTTCCTTCTAAGACAGTATCTTCTACTCCCACGAGAATTGTGGAATGGGCGTAAGCCTAGTCGAAACATATTCGGATTTGGGGTAGTCGGCACATGTCTTTGAAAGGAGATCTTGATAAGTTGGAATCTCGTACGAAGTTCGGCTGTTTGTGGGCTATCCTAGAGGAACGAAAGGTAGTTTGTTTTATAGTCCTAAAGATCGGAGGGTAATTGTTAGCACAAATACCCGATTTTAGAAGAGGACTATGTAATGGACCACAAGCCTATGAGTAAAATTATTTTAGAAGAAATAAGGGAGAAACTTCTACCTTAGTACCAAGAGTACAAGATGAGATACCACATGGGTCGACACCATCTGCGCTAATGATACACTATTACCACAAGTGCCACGTCGTAGTGGGAGGGTTGTTAGACAACCTGATAGATTCATGTTTTTGGGAGAGTCTTCGGACTTAGTACATGGTGAACACGAATCGGATCCACGGAGCTACTGACGAAGCATTCCAAGATAAAGATGCAGAATCTTGGGAAAAAGCAATGAAATCTGAATTAGAATCTATGGATTCTAATCAAGTCTGGGAGCTAGTAGAAACACCAAATGGTGTAAAAGTCATTGGCTGTAAGTGGGTCTACAAAAGGAAAAGAGGATCGGACGGGAAAGTAGAAAAACTTTCAAAGCAAGGCTTGTAACGAAGGGGTACACTCAAAAAGAAGGAATCGATTATGAGGAAACCTTTTTGCGGTAGCCATGCTTAAGTCTATCCGGATTCTTTTGTCTATTGCTGCTCATATGAATTATGAGGTTTGGCAAATGGATGTCAAGACAGCTTTCCTTAACGAAAGTCTTGAAAAAAACATCTATATGAAGCAACCCGAGAAGGATTCATTGCAAAGGGCAAAGAGCATCTTGTGTGTAAGCTTAATCGGTCCATTTATGGATTGAAACAAGCTTCGAGATCTTGGAACATCCATTTTGATGAGGTAATCCGGTCTTATGGATTCATGGAGTACCTTTATCTAAAGAGATGTGTCCTAGGACACCAAAGGAGATAGAGGACATGAAGGCGGTTCCTTATGCTTCGGCCGTAGGAAGCCTAATGTATGTAATGCTATGTACGAGGCCGGATATACATTTTGCCGTAGGGTATGGTTAGCGAGATGTCAAAGTAACCCAGACAAGGACATTGGACTGCGGTAAAACATATTTTAAAGTACACGAAAAGAACTAGAAATTATATGCTAGTTTACCAAGCGGAGATACTTTACTTCTGAGGGTTACCTGATTCGATTTCGGTCGAATAGGGACAACAAGTAAATCTACCTCGGGTTATGTGTTTACCTTGGGAGGTGGAGCCATAGTATGGAGGAGTGTAAAGCGAAATGCGTTTGGACTCCACCATGGAAGGCTGAGTATGTGGCGCCTGCGAGGCAGCCAAAGAAGGCTGTATGGCTCGAAACTTCTTGATGGACTTAGAAGTGATTCCTAGTTTGCCTAAAGCTATCACAATTTATTGTGATAACAAAGGTGGTGCAATGGCAAACTCGAAGGAACCATGAGCCCACAAAGCAAGCAAACACATTGAGCGCAAGTACCACCCGATACGAGATATCGTAAAATGAGGAGAAGTTGTTGTCGCCAAGATTGCATCAGCGGATAACCAAGAAGATCCTTTCACAAAGGCTCTTCCAAGAAAGCTTTGATGGGCATGTTGAAGGGATGGGAATCGGATGTATGGCAAAGCAATTATGGAAGCATAGTCTTTTAGTATAAGTGGGAGATTGTTAGGATGTATACAATAAGCCTAGCTTTTGTATGAACATTTTTTTAGTATGAACATCCTTTTAATATGAGATTCATTATGATCAAAATACTTATTGTTTAGATTGTTATATATCATTATTTTGTCCAGATTAATCTATCTTGTAGATAACATGGTGTGTGGTGTCACACGAGAAGATCATGCTATCAGTTCCTTATAGATTATAAATAATAGCTCACAACTAAGATGGATTTGGACAAACCATTGGAACGGTTGTAGTGTAATTTGGTATTAGTCTATCTTGACTATAAAGTTACACTAGTACATTTTGTATGTATTGAGCGAGGACCATATGAGGTTGTTCAATTTGTATTGACTATATAAAAGAACAAGACCTCTGTTGTTATGGATGTACGTCTTCTTAATCCCTATATAATAACGAGCACGTGTACTCGGTGTATGTTTCTTTGATTTGCCAATGGGTGAGATTTATTAAATCAATAGGCTCGATGAATTGGGAGATAGCATTGTTTATATGGTGTGTTGTTGATTATAGAAGGAATCCGTGTCCTAATTATTTAGGATGATCATGTCCCCTTGAGGAGCTCATATAGATTATTATGTAAACCTGCAGATGGATTTAATCCGACATAATAATAAAGATGAGTGGTACTACTCTTGGAATTAAATATAAATTAATTAAGTTGTCGATTAATTTAATTAATTTATGGACATTCGATATCTTAAACACGGGGAAATAAACGTGCACATAATAAAGGAGCCCATATTATTATATGGGATTAGGACGGTAATTCAATTATAACTCTTTAGTGGACTGAGTTATAATTGATGGGCTTAAGTAAAGTGTTCGTACCGAACACAGGATATTTAGGCCCATCGGGAGGCCCAACCCTAATTCCTCCTTAGGGTCCCTGTTGTAGCCTATAAATAAACCCTAACATCAGAGCCTCCAGACGTGTGAAAAACGTGAGATCGAGAGAGGTGGATTCTGATTCCTTGGAGGATCGTCGACCACTCGACGTCCATGGGAAAGGGATAGGAATACGGCGGAAGACCGTGAGGTTCGAGGCTCATCCTTCGATCGTAGTTCTAACCTTAGAACTGGTTCGTCTTCACCTATTACGGTGAATAAAGGTACAATTCTATCCGCTGCATTTATGTGATCGCGATCCCGAATACGATAATTTCATAGAGTCGGCGATTGGTGGTTCCAACAATCACCGTATATTGGTTTCTTTTATTCTTGTGGAATGGACAAATAAAATGTTAAGTATTGCACTTTGGTCTAATGTGGAGTGAGTTTTTAGAGATATTATCTAATCCTTATTCCATTTTGATATTCTTTTGTGTTGAAGTAAATAAATTTTCTTGAAGTTATATATAAATTATATTGGCATGATATAAATCTCTAAAGGTTAAAACATGTAAACATAAAAATTAAATAGTCATTCAGGTAATTAAGATAAAAGGATTATTCCTTTATCGGATAGACAAGAATAAAGTTTTGTATCACACTAAATTTCGAGGACGAAATTTTTATAAGGAGAGGAAGGATGTGATATCCGAATCTCTCATTAGTCATTTACCAATAAAATTTACTCATTTTTATTAACTTATATGAGTGACACGTTATTTATTTATAATTCTTTTTATTTTACTCCTTAAGTTTTAAATATATGATATTTTATTGAATTAGTAGTCATAAACTTCTACCTAAATTGTTAAATCTAAAGTAATATGAATAAAATAAGTGTCAACTACTCATGAGTCAATATACTTTATGTTGGAACCACCGGATCGCCGACTCTAATTGATTATCTAATTCGGGATCACATGCATAAAACGCAGCGGAAAAATAAAACATACCTATTCAACTTAATCGGTGAAATCGAACCAATTCTAAGGTCGAATCTGCGGATCAAGGATGAGCCGCGAACCTCACGATCTTACGCCGTATCCCTATCCCTTTCCCTCGACGCCGAGTGGTCGACGATCCTCCAAGGAATCGTAATCCGCCTCTCTACGATCTCACATTTTTTCACACGTCTAGAGGCTCGATATAGGGTTTATTTATAGGCTACAACAGAGACCCTAAGGAGGAATTAGGGTTGGGCCTCCCGATGGGCCTAAATGTCCCGTGTTCTATCTCGAACACTCTACTTAAGCCCATCAATTATAACTCGGTCCACTAAAGAGTTATAATTGAATTACGCCCTAATCCCATATTATAATATGGGCTCCTTTATTATGTGTACGTTTATTTCCCGTGTTTAAGATATCGAATGTCCATAAATTAAATAAGTTACTTACAACTTAATTAATTTACATCTAATTCCAAGAGTAGTACCACTCATCTTTATTATCATGTCGATTAAATCCACGTGCGTGGTTTACATGATAATTTTTATGAGCTCCTCAAAGGGACATCATCAACCTAAATAATTAGGACACGGATTCCTTCTATAATCAACAAGACACCATATAAAAGATGTTATCTCCCAATTCACCGAGCCTATAAATTTAATAAATCTCACTCATTGGTAAATCAAAGAAACATACACTCGAGTACACGTGCCCGTTATTATATAGGGATTAAGAAGACATACATCCATAAATACAGAGGTCTTGTTCTTTTATATAGTCGATACAAATTTAACAACCTCATATGGTCTCGCTCAACACATACGAAATGTATTAGTGCAATTTTATAGTCAAGATAGACTAATACCAAATTTCACCACAAGCTGTTCCAATGGTTTGTCCAAATTCATCTTGGTTGTGAGCTCTTATTTATAATCTATAAGGAACTGATAGCATGATCTTGTGTGACACCACACACCATGTTATCTACAAGATAGATTAATCTGGACAAAAATAATGATATATGTAACAATCATAAAAAGTAAGTATTTTGATCATAAAGAATCTCATATCAAAAAAGGTTCATCCAAAAAGCTAGGCTTATAGTATACATCCTAACACTTCATACAATTATTTATTTGTGTGCTACTTGTAACCTCATATTAATTTATCTTGTTTTAAATATGGTATTAAATATGCGTTTTTACCTATTTAGTGGTGAGATAATAGTTATCTTTATCATAAGATTGTATTTAATTCTTTTTATACTACTCAATTGTTACTACCTCTAGTGTTAACGTGAAAATTAATTATAATTGTGATACTCGAGCTTCTCACTACTCATTAACTAATATATTTCATGCATTGAGTGCATTTTTAATTAATTATGTGCTACTTGTGATTTTAATTATCTTATCTTGCATTATTTTATTGTGCTTTTAAATAGTGAATTGAATGCATATGTCTTTATATGTTTAGTGGTGCGAAAATCAATTTATAAGTGATTGAGATTTTCATGGTGTTTGAGTACTAATATAAATTATATAATTATTAGTGGTATTAATTGAATTAATTATATTACTAATTGTGTTATTAAAATATATATATATATATATATAATATATGTACGGTGAGTAGTATATATATATATATATAGTTAATAGTTAATAATGATAATAATAATAATAATAGAAAAAGATAAATGAAATGAAAAATAGGTAGCTTACCTATTAAGCTATGTTTTGGGCGGTGGAATGGATTATTAACAATCCTTTAAGCATAGCCAACCATATGTTGGCTAAGTGAGAAAAAAGAAAGAGGGCGAGAACATAGACGAGAGAAAGAAAGAAAAGAAGAGAGAGAAGAAAGAGAAAGGAAGAGAGGGTTATGAAGTGCGATATCCCGAAGCGTTTTGTGAAAGAGCGATAAAAAGGGTTTAAGGGTTTGATTTATCAATGTTTTGCGGACTTGAGGTAAGTAGAAATTTATTTGTGACTACAATGCATAAATGGAGAAATTTGTGAATTCATTTATGTTTAATTAGTGATATGTGAATATTATGCGAATTTTGATATTTGATACCGTTATTTATCGTGAAAAGAGCACGTGAGCTCAATAATTGATGTGGATTGACTCTGTAAGTTCAGTGATTTTCATGAATTGAACATGTGAGTTCAATTATTGTTGAATTGAACTGTGAGTTCAATTGTTGTTGAATTGAACTGTGAATTCGGTTGTTGTTGGATTGAGCCTCGTGAGTTCAATTATTGCGTAATGAACTGTGAGTTCCATGATTATTGTGAAATGAACTTTTGAGTTTTGTGATTGTTATAGAAATGGATAGGGTGATTAAATTGGTGAGTTGTGAGTAGAGATGAATTAGGCAAGCGATTAGAAATGAATTAGGTGGTTTCAAAAGAGAGTATTTATATTGGCCACGTGGTGACTTTTGTACCGAATGTACGCCAACGTATATCTCAGTAAGTCCGGGGCCCCCAAAGAATTGATTAGAAATGAATTAGGTGGGAGATTAGAAATGAATTAGCGAGGGCGATAGAAATCGATTAGGACTCTATTAGAAATGAATTAGGCAAGGGCGATAGAAATGGATTAGGACGCGATTAGAAATAAATTAGGCGAGGGCGATAGAAATGGATTAGGACACGCTTAGAAATGAATTAGGGGACCTAGGAGTTAAGGCGACCGGGAGAACCTGTCATATGCTACCTAGAGTAGGCCACCATCGTGTATGATGATGTTTGAGAGCGGAAGGGGCGACCTAGGAGTTAAGGCGACCAGGGAGAACCCGGCTTATGCTACCTAGAGTGGGCCACCGTCTCATATGATACGTTTATATTGAGCTTATGCCGGTGCATAGTAGTGAGTCAAGGGTCCTAACGAGTGTTTTATAAATAAATTGATAATTTTAAAGAGAGTGCTTTGTGCATTGGGAGGTTTTTGAACTAAACATCGCATCATGCATAATTTCTCGCATACCGAGATTTATATCTCACTTAGATTATGCATTGTAGGTAATCTGATGATCTTTGACGCTCGGTCCTCTTGGACAAGCTGTGCAGCTCTCGCGGGTTTTGAGTGGCTGTGTACATAGATGACGACTGTTGGGTCAAACCGTGGGTGTGTATTTTGAGTTGTATTTTATAAAAGTTTTGCATATGATGTTATGAGTCATTTTTGTCATGTTTGGAAGTGTTCATCGTCTTTTGTTAAAGCATTTGAAAAAAAAGTCGCACGTGCGCACGAGAGTTATTTTTTGTAAAATTATTCACAACTCACTTTTCTGTGAAATTAGTGTTTCTAGTTGGGTTGTCAAAAGGTGGCCGTGTCATTGGTTGCTACCTCGAGCCTCTAAATCACCAATTTCCCAAACTGTCCAAACAACTTCTTCCGAATTCCCCACTATCCCAATCCCCACTACAACCTCAACCGAGCCAACTCCCATAACTATCATTCCTATATCCGACCCATCACCCTTAACCACCATTACCCCTATCTTCGCCTTTACCATCCACCGAACCCATAACATCCTCACCACCTCCAACCACCACCGAACCCTCGGCTTCCTCATCTCAACTCCCCTCATCTCCTCCAACGAAATTCCTCCTACTCAACCCATCCCTTCCATACAAATCCCATAAATCTCCCATTCCCTCTTTGAGGACATACAAATGAACTCTCCCTCACCTCAAACTCCTCATCATTCTCCTCATTTGAATCCTCTCTAAAGGATGACGACAGTAATAGTCCCACCTCGGCCTTCTCTACCGCCTTTACAAGCCTCCAACATAAAATAGATACAAGGGTAGAGAAACTGGTGGCAAAGCGGACGAAATAGATAATCGGGGCTGTCACAGACACGATGATCGCCAACATGCGCATAGCCGTGGTAAACATTGTTAAGAATGTTTCAAATTCTACTAACACCTTGTTGGTGATCAAGTAAGTAAGTTGGAGGAGGAGCCGAAAGAGCTGAAAAAGAAAATGGTGATGCCATCGCTCTAGAAAAGTCCGACTTTCGTGTGCATTGCTCTAGCACAGGAAACTCAGTGCGAGACCTATCCGGTGAAGTTAAAAAGGGGGAAGCACTGGGAAAGAAAGGATCGAAACCCTCACACTGATGTCAAGGCTACCAAGAAGGAGATAACTCGAAGGCGGAGACAAAGCTAAGTGGAGGCAGCCAAAGCGAGATCTTAAGATAAAATCGAGATGAGCTTGCCGCACTCCGAGCTTAAGGGTGAATCAGCTAGAGGATGCTCTTCGGAAAGATGAGGAAAGGAGAAAGAAAGAAGAGAAGGAGAAATCGAGAGAAGCTAATGGCCGATCAAGGAAGCAGAAAACCATCCGAGGCCAAAGGCAAGGGAAAGGGGAAGGTGGTTGAAGAGCCATCTCCGACCGAGATCACCGCTAAATTTGCCAGAGCCGAGAAAAGAAAAAGAGAGCCGAGACTACTCAAATCATTGCGAGGAGCGAGATAAGGCGGATCCAGAAAGAGAAGGCCATGTATGGAGAAAGGGAGAGAAAGAGAATGAAGAAGCGGACCAAGGGTCAAGAGATGAAGTGGAGCCGAGACATTAGAAAGTGGGTGATGAAGACGGTGATGAAGAATCCTTCCGACCTTACCATCGATCGTCGCCCCTCCCAAGATGTCGCAGTCAATTCACAAAAAGAATACAAAGAGAAGAATTTGGATGCCAGATGGATGTACTACTAGTATATTCTGAAGGCATTTGGGACTTCACCAAGATGAGGACTGAGGTGGCACGAGTGGATAGAGAAAGAGGACGCCGACCTCTACCACAAAGGCTATTCGGCGAGGCAGATCGGGTCTTCACTGGCCGATCTGTCATGCAGCCTTATGAATTGGCCAGACCCAAGAAAATGCCGACGGACCATCGACTTCACCGGGTGAAAGGAATAGTAACAAAAGCTAAAGTAGAGTCGGGACTCACAGATGAAGGTGAGCTAAAGCCGCTGAGAAAAAGAGTCTTCAATCGGCCGATGGTACCAAAGCGGATCAATGGGGTGTTTAGATAAGATTTTATTTCTCTTTTTATCTTTTTCTTTATCTTATCTACATAACTTGTAACTTGTATAAGTGTTACCAAAATGAAGTGTGGTTATCCGAATGACATTGTCTTATCTTTTTAGTTCAAGTTTTCTATTAAAGCTTTCAAAAAAATTTCAAGAAATTTTTCTAAGCGTTAATCATCTCGATAAAACTTTACACCTTAAAACAAAAATTTCTTAAAATTTTCTAAGTATTGATATTTACTTAAGTGCGAATAGCTGCTCTTATGTGAATTTATCTGATTAAAAGTGCTTATGTGCTTAGTATGCTTATCTGTTTATCTTGAATAACCTTAACTAACACCAGTGAGTTCTTTTCTTTTTGTAGTTTTAACTTCATCAAAAAGGGAGAAATTGTTAGATCGTGTTTTAGTTTTGATAAATTAAAATTTATAGGTTAGATAAGCTCAAGTAAAATAGGATTACCAGATGAAATTGCATAGATCAATTTGAAGTAGTACATTTCACTAATAAGTCGATCAGACTAGGTGAGATGAATGAAGTCAACCGAGATCGGGAAGCTTGGAGGTCATCTCGAAGACAGTCTTGAAGAAGTCATCTGTTTGAGAGACTAATGAAGAGCTCAAGATGAGGTCAAGATCAGTTGAGTAGAATAAGAAAGACAAATTTTCAGCAAGTCAAAGACAGACGACTAACTCAAGATCACCGAGGTCGAGCAGCTTTAAAGAAAGGTTTGTTAAGCGGTTCTAAGTTTGTTACAACAAACTAACCATCTTCTGACCTTATAAATAGGACTAAGCACAGTTCTTAGAAGAACTTTTGAACTCATTTTAAAAGCTCACATTATCGAAAAACATTCACTAGTTTTCAAAAGCATTTCTTAGAATATTTTCTAAGTGTTTGAAGAACACTTTACGTATAACCTTCAAATCACAATCGCATTGTAATCTTAGATTTGTTAGATAGATTGAAGGAGAATCAGAGATAAAGAACGTCTTCATTGTAACTTGTAATCGAGAAAATAAGATAGCAAGTAAGAAGGTAGAGTCCCTTCTTCGAGATTGAAGAAGGAGAGTGGATGTAGGATCTTTTGATCCGAACCACTATAAATCTCGTGTTCTTTACCTTTTGCATTTAATTTCGTTGATTCCTCATAAATTGGTTAAAATCATTTCAGCATCGCTTTAGATCCGAAAATATAGATTGAGTATAAATCTATTTCCACGACAACTTTGATTTTGGGGTTTGCGCTTTAAGTTTGAATTTAACCCCTCCCCCTTCTAGATTTTCTCTGGAAGGTTTGTTCAAACTCTTTTAAAACACTTAATCTAGGGACCAATAGTGACTTACCCAGCATTCTTTTTAGTAAGGAAACGTGAAACACTGGATGAATCCTTGAACTTGGGGAAGAGCTAGCTTATAGGCAACAAAGCCAATTTTCTCGATAATTTTGTAAGGCTGTAGTACTTTGATGATAGCTTCAAATTCTTCCGAAGGGAGACTGAGTTACTGAAAGGTTGAACCTTGAGAAAAACTTCATCCCCCATATCAAATGTTCTCGTCCCGTCTCGTGCTTATCTCGCAAAAATTTCATTCTATCCTCGGGCCAATTTTAAAATTTTCTTGATCTCGCTCGATGAGCTACTGTCTTTGTTGGAAAATTTGTTGAGCATCTGTTGTAGCTATGTCTAAGTAAGGACTTAGAGAGAACGAAGGGGCGGGTAGCCATATAGGACCTGCAAAGGGGTACTCTTGAGGCTGGTATGGTAATTAGTGTTGAACCAATACTCCGCTAAGGGAAGCCACTTCAACCATTGCTTAGGATGATCATGTACCATGCTTCGTAGATAGTGTTTCAAACACTAGTTTAAATGCTCGGTTTGTCCATCGGATTGGGGGTGGTAAGTGATGTCATATTTAGTTGAGTGCCTAAGAGTTTAAACAATTCCTTCCAAAAGGAACTTGTGAAAACTCAATCTCTATCCGTAACTACACTCACAGCAGTCCGTGTAATTTACGAGATAATATCCAAACAATTTAGCAATAGTGTGGGCGGTATAGAGGTGCGATAGAGCGATAAAGTGCACATACTTGCTAAACCTGTCAATGACAACTAAAATCACATTTTCCCCATGATTTAGGCAATCTTTTAATGAAATCCATGGATATGTGGGACCAAGCTTGTGTAGGAATAGGAAGGGGTTGAAGAAGTCCGGGTAAAGACTCGAATCAGATTTACTCCGAGCACACACATCACAAGCCTTCACCCAATCTTCAATATCTTTCTTTAGCTTAGGCCAGTAGAAAGTCCTCTTGATGCGTAAATAAGTGCCATGCACCCCGAGTGGCCACCATAAGCCGAACTATGCATAGCTATAAATATCGAGTTTCCTCAATCCTAGAGAGTCGCCAACATGACTACCCTCCCTTTAAACCTGTAGGATGCCATCAATTAGTATAAAATCGGGATAAGAAGACCCATCAATGGTTTTGGCCGCAATGATCCTTTGGAAAAATACATACCGTAAAGTAGCTTTGAACCACTGCTCAAACCGGGTAGGTGTAACATGAGTTAGAGCATTACAATCCTCCATAGCATCTTGTTTCGCGATAAAGCATCATTGCTCCATTTTCAGTACCCTTTTTGTACCGAATGTCATAGTGTAAGCCCAATAATTTGGTTATCCATTTTTGTTGTAAAGGGGTAACCACTCGTTGATCCAATAGATATCTCAAAGACTGTTGATCAGTCTTTATGATGAATTTTTGCCCTTGATACGGTGTTTCCATTTGGACAGCCATCAAAACAACGAGAAATTCTCTCTCATAAATGGAGAGAGACTGATTCCCTAGGACAAAGAGTCTTACTCATAAAGGCGGTTGGTTTGCCATCTGCATTAGAACCCCACCAATGCCCTTCCCACTAGCATCAATTTTTACTACAAATGTCTTAGAAAAATTTGGCAATGCTAAAGGGCTGATGTCATAACCTTCTTTAATTGATTGAAGGCAAAATCTGTCTCCTCCGCCCAAGAAAAGTTATCTTTCTTCAACGATTCCGTGAGTGGTTTAATGATCAGCCCATACCCCTTAATAAACTTTACGTAGTAACCCGTAAGGCCAAGGAACCCGCTCAACATTTTGATAGTCTTAGGTTGTGGCCATTGTGTCATAGAGGCTATTTTTTACGGGTCTCGTACCCACACCTTCTCGAGAAATTATGTGGCTCAAGTATTCTAATTGAGTTTGTCCAAAAACACATTTACTCATCTTAGCATACTGAGCTTGTTATCCCGTAATAACCTCAAAATCGTTGATAAATGATACATATGATCATCCCAATTTGAGCTATAGATTAATATGTCATCAAAGAAAACAAGCACGGACTTAGTAAAAGCCTCGAAATACTTTGTTCATTAGAGATTGAAATGTGGCGGGAGCGTTACACAACCCAAATGGCATAACTAAGAACTCGTAATGAGTATTATGAGTTCGAAAGGCCATCAAGTGTCTAGCCTCGGGAGTCATTAAGATCTGAAAATAGCACTTGACCAAAGGTCAATCTTCGAAAAATACATAGCCCCGTTCAGCTCATCCAAGAGTTCATCAATAATTGGTATTGGATAATTGTGGTTGATTGTAAGGTCACCGAGATACCTATAATCAACACAAAGCCTCCAAGTACCATCCTTCTTTAACCAAAATCACCGGCGAGGCATAGTGACTCTTGCTTTCTTGGATAACTCTGTATTAAGTAAATCTGCCATAATTTTTCAATCTCGCTTGTGGGCATGCGAAGTTACGTAGGGGTATTATTGTCATGGGGCGGTTCGGTTTCAACAAAATTTTATGCTCAACCCCTTTCTCGGTGGGTAGACCTATAGGTTCAGCAAAAACGTCTGGAATGAATAAAATATCACTGTAGTGAAGAATTGTAATCTTGAAAGTAGAAACTCGAGTGAGCAAATAAATCGGTGAAAGTAATCGATATAGGGAACACTCCAAACTGAATTGACAATCGGTGAAAGTCGTAAAAGCTTGTAGCGTAACTCGTTTACCCAATAGGGTGATTGTAAAAGTCTTTTTAACATAGTCCAATTCTATAGGAGTGCGGGACCGAAGACCATCGCCTCCCAAAATTAGATCACAACCCTCATTCTCTAACAATCTTAAAGAATATGAAAATGAATGGGACTGCATCTTCCAACAAAAATCTTCCACTTGATGAGAGCTCGGGATTTTATCTCCATTAGCTATCCTCACCAAAATTGGGGTTGTCTTGGATAAGGGACAACCTAGTTTTGTTTGCTATGGCTGCCTTGATGAAACCTATAGTGCTCCACTGTATCAATCAGGATATGTAATTTGTGATTCGCAAAGTCACCCCAAAGACGCTAAGCAAGAAGGCCTCCTCTCCCGATGCCGCATTGAACGACATCCTGGATTTTCTCAATAGGATCGTCTGGCATAGGAACACATAGAGAATAATTGGGGAGATAGGGATCTAGTGTATGCGGGTCAACATCTTCCGTAAGATCATGTAGGCAAGTTTCTGTTTACATTTGTGGCCGAATATGTACGGTTCGTCACAATTGTAACATAGACCCTTTTTCTCCGAGCTGCCATTTGCGGTGGTGGTTTGGGAGAAATAGTTTGTGACCTGGCTGAGTGATGAGAGTGAATTAATGCATGATTTTATGCGGTATTTATTTGCAAAAAGTGGTGAAAAGTGTTAGTTTTTA
Organism: Paraleonurus japonicus; assembly: GCA_030762865.1. Taxonomy (NCBI): domain Eukaryota; kingdom Viridiplantae; phylum Streptophyta; class Magnoliopsida; order Lamiales; family Lamiaceae; genus Paraleonurus; species Paraleonurus japonicus. The sequence continues at coordinate 31,194,002 of CM061054.1, forward strand.
GCTTTAAGGTGTAAGGTATCACTTCTTTGCAAATAAAGTATCACTTGTATAAAATTGATGGATTTTGATGTGTTTCGTCTCGTTTTGTAAATCGGTGGAATTTGATCAAACTGAATGCATGGATATTCACATGGGAACGAGACGAATGAGATGAGAGAAAACGGGGTCGAAGGCGAATATCGGGCCGAGAAAATTTCTGGACTTGACCGTGGGTCGAGGTCTAGGGCCCTTGACTCGAGGTTGCAGACATTTGGAAGAAATTGCAAAATTAAGGAAGACCTCGACTCGAGGGGCTGAAGCTCGAGTCGAGGGATGTAGAATTGCGGCGAGCTCGACTCTAGGGGCTGAGGCTCGAGTCGAGGCTGGAGGATTTTAAGAGAGTCGCGGGCACGATTTAACTAAGCTCGAGTCAAGGGCCTCAAGCTCGAGTCGAGGGCTTCGATTTTAAAAAATTCCCATTTTTAATCCCATTGCACGAAAAACAGAGCATACCATTCTCCATAGCGGTTATTTTATAGTTTTTGGGCGATTTCTTAGTTCCCAAGTCCAATTCTCCTTCTAAGTTGATTAGATTGATAGTTTTAGATAGATTTTCATTAATTGTTGATTAGATTAGACTTTGATCCATTAGATTTGTCAATTCAAGTTGTAATTCAAGTTAAGAGGAGTTTACATTTGAAGATTCAAGCATTCAATACATTGATCATTTGGTTCAATTGGTGATGTTCTTCCTCTCTACTCATTTCTTTCGCTTAATTGTTGTGATTAGCATTGTGATTATGCAATTATATTTTTCACCCACGGATTTTGCAATTTGCTTCATGGGCTAATTCACTTGTGCTTGGGATAATTGAAATTGAGGATGATTTGATTGTTTGAGCTATGATTGTTGATGATTGTTGATCAATTGAGATAGTTAGTGCCGTAATTGTTATTCTAATTGTGCTTCATACATTTTTATCTCTTTTGATTAGTTTTTAATCACCCTAGCAACATACGAGAGTTGAGCTAACGTGATTAAAGATTAGTCGGGTTATAATTGTGTATGATTGTATGAATTAGGTGCCTCTTAATTGAGAAATTAGTTGCACTAAGAATACTCACTTTAGGCATTGTGTGATTAATGGAAACTTAATTGCATGATGTTAATGCTTTCTACCTTAGTTGAATGGCAATTTGAAGCAATCATAGTTTGTGATAATTGATTCCTTGATGGAGATTATCCCTTGCACCCCTATCCCCATTGATTTTTAGAATTCCTAGCTTGGTAATTGTTCTAGCCTATCTCTTGTTTAGATCATAGCTTTGTTGTTGTTGTTTGATTTTAATTCTAGCTTTGAGTAGTGTATTTAGTTCAAAACCGTATTTGCAACAATAGTCGTTGAAAAATCACATTTCTAGGGACTCATTGTCATACTTTTCCCTTGGGTTCCATAACTTGGTTGTCTTAATATCACTTGTCGATTTTACCGCAATCACCGAGCCACCCCCAAAGAATCAAATAGTTTGCCTTGCTAAAAGTTAAGATTAGAGTTAGGGTTAAGGTTAGAGTTAGGATTAGTTGATCTAGAGTAAGGTCGAAATTTCTTAAATAGAGCCTCCAAGGTAATTTCGTGTTTCTTTCCGAGTTGATAGCTCGCTGCAACGTAGTTGGTTCAAACATATTTCTTGAAGATTACAATTCGTCGGTAAGACCACCGATGAAGCTAGCAACAAAATAGGATTACGATAATTCTTCCCATTTGAGCAACATCAAACAGGCCTTTAACTCCTCAAATTTACCAACATACTCCCCGAATGATCCTGTTTGTTTCATTTATTGAAAGATGACGGTAGATGCTTCTTTTAATTCCTTAAACCTAGTGGAGATGATCTCAACAAATTGATCCCAAGTGAGGTCAGCTTGTTTGAGTGAAAAATTTTGAAACCATAAAGTCGCCTTGCCATCAAAGTGCATAGATGCCAAATGTACCTTACGTGAATCTGGAATGTTTGGGATAATCTTAAAATAATTGTTGCACCTTAATATCCAAACCCTCGGATTAGTGCCGTCAAACATTGGAATTCCACCCAAGGAACAAGGGTGTGAATGTTCAAGGGAGCAGGAATGCATGATCTAATAAGCTGGGTGATTTTACGAGCATTAGAAACATGAGCGAACGGGGTTACGGGAACTAGAAGAACTTAGGGTGTGGTCTCCTAAAACCAATTCCCTACGGATGTGTTTTTCCTTTATCATTGTTGAGTAAAAGAAGTTGTAAATTAGCAAGTGTATTTGTTAGATGCTCTAATTTACCGGTGATACCCGAATATTGATACGTTAAACTAGTGACTGCTTCTGTAGTTTTTCATCCTTAGCTTGCCATCGAAGTGATTTAGCAAATGAGCATATTTTCTCATTTCTTTTGTGCCTCTTGCAGGTCTTTGAAGCGTGTTCCCTCTGCCGTTGAAACGTGAGGTCAACCTTTGTCTCGTGATACCAAATGTAGTGATTTGCTCACTAAATATATTTTTGTAATTTTTGAATAACAAAGCGTAAACAAATTAAGAGAAAGGAATTGGGAGGAAGATGATCGTGAAGAGAGAGAGAGAGAGAGAGAGAGAGAGAGAGAGAGAGAGAGAGAGAGAGAGAGAATTAAGAGAGAGAAAGTAGATAGAATTTTTCTACATAATTTTTCTCCAAAATATCCCACGTCTAATATACCTAAGAGGGTCACGAGTCCTTAATTGAAAATAACAACAAATAAAGTTCTCATAAGAAAAAGACTTAAAATAGATGGACTAATATACAAGATATCATACGCTTAATTAATAAACCAAGCTAATGGTTGATATTCATATTTCTTCATCAATATTTGGACGGCTCGATTTATCTCGAAATGTGTGCCCATCTTTTGTCGTAACACAACTAGTTATCACTTTACTTTCCCAACTTCCTTTATCGAAGCTTCACTTCCATTTCTAGCCGATTCTTCCTCCACGCTTAAAGACTTTCCTCCAACAGTGTAATAACCCAAAACCCAATTATAGGATTTTATATTTAATTTTCTAAGTTTAGGAATCATTTTATTTTATTCCAATTTCATATGTGGTTTTCTTAATTTTTCTCCAATCGATTTAACGGTTTTTCGAACCGAAAATCTACCGATACTTTTCGAACTCACATCCGTAATCCGGATTTGTTTAATAATGATTAATTACCAATAGTCCTTTAAAGGTGAGAAACACTCAAGAAAACCCTAAGAAAAATGTTTGTTCTCCTATCGCTGCGTTTTAATAAATTTTGGAATGAAACTCGAACCGAAAAATACCGAAAATTCAACGTCGAGATCACAATATCATGTTTTAAAGAGTGGGCTGCCAAAAGGACAGCCCAAAATCCCCAAAACAGCCGGCCATGTGAGGCAAGTAGGAGTAGTGAGCCTAGCATGTGCCTATTAACCCAAATATCTTCCAAAAATCCTAGGATAGGTGTACCCCCTAAGCGTATTTTTCCTTATTTTCCTCCCCACCACCCAAATCAGTCGTCCCTCTCCCCCTTCTCCTCTATAAATAGAATTTGCTGCCCTTTTCATCTTCCACACAATAAAAGCTTTGGGGCTCTCAAGAAAAGGAGGAAAATTCTCCAAGGGTAAGTCCCTAAACCCCCTCTTAAGTCTTATGTTTCCTCTTAGCTTAGGAATTCAGGAAAAATATGATATGAGGCCCTAAGAACTCCTTTTTACATGTTATGATCTTATATGGAGTGCTTGAGTTGGAATTTTGGTATTTGGAGTCAAACCGGTGAAGTTATACTTGAAACATGAAGCTGCCAAAACCATGCCCTACCCACTGACCCGTTTTTGTAAAATTCATTCGGACCCTTTCCACCCGTTTAAAAATCATAAAAAAATTCCTGGATGTAGTATTTGAAGTTTATAATAACATACTAAAATTTCGTGGCCACTGGATTTTGTAGACAGAGAATAAAATCATGAAAGATTATGTGTCGGAAGTGATCCGAAACTGGGAGCAGTGACTCATTTCTTTTATTTCTTCCCTTTCTGATAGTTATAAAATTCTAGGAAAAATCTGGAATGTTCCACTTGATGTGTTGTAAATCATAGTCAAAAATCATAACTTTTCGTTTAGCACTTCATGAGATAAAATTTGTTTTCTGAGTACCTGGTCAACGTTCGACGCATAGGGTTATTCTGTGTTGCACGAATTTATTTTTCCAGTTAGACTATTTTATAAATCATGTAAAAATTCATGAATAACCTACAACCAGTTTATAACAAGATCCTTAAATTTGGTGATTTTTAAACGAGTATCTAATAAGTTATGAATTTTCTCGTAAGACATGTCCAGTAACCAAGACAAACGATAGATTGAATGTTCATGATTTTCTGGACAGAATCCGTAAGTCAAATGGCTTGGGTCCCTGAATGAAAGTTGTTCATACTTGAGTGCTGCATCACATGTTTTAATTTCATAATTTGTAGATGTTTCTGCAGAGAGTTATGGAGTTTATAAGTTAAGGTCACTGTTTTTACCGAAACAGAAATTTAGAGTCCTTATTACAAAATCTGCTATAGTTTCGTAACTCAAATGAACTCGGACCCTTAATAAACTTTGTTCTACACTGAAAGATGTACAACATATTAAAATTTCATAATTTTCCAACGAGTCTAACTATTTTACTTCATTTCTGCATGTATAGGTATTGTTTCTTCATTTGACTAGTACTTGACAAATTAAATGGCCAAAACTTTTAATAAAGTGCTTGTTTAAATATTGAATGTTATACGTGATACTTTATGAATGCATATACTTGAGTGTCTTAAGTGTTTTCTTGAAAATGAACGGAACCGAAAGTCCCAAATTCGGGACCCACAAATATAGTACACTAACAAAGCCGTTAGATATAGGATTTAACCCATAGAAGCTTTTGATAAAATGAAGTACCCCTTCTTCGTTCAAAGCCTTGCACAATAAGATCAAGAACCTAAGTTTCTAATGGACAAAAGAGTTGTCGAACTAAACATACGAATTGTGCTAGGTAGAGTACGGTCGGAACCAGAGACCGAGACTTTCGTACGAGAGGCCTAAGCAATCAAGAAGTTAGACTTTTCTCTTAAAAGTTCTCCGTGGGTGACACTATCTCGTATAGCTAGTTAATGTTATATGGATCATTATCAGCCTTCCCGAATCAAACATAAACAGCTTTCTCGAAAGACGCAAACAACTCAAAAGCATGAAAATGCACAACTCCTAACTATATGAATGTATGAGAACAAGTTTCTTTTACTTTGATTATTTGTTTTTACATGTTACATACGAGAGTTAATATCTCTATTGATCTATTGATCTGCAGAGGGCGAAGCCCTATATAAACGGGAGAAATAAGGTTGGAAGAGGGTTTGGATTGTGTGAAGAAATGCCACTAGTGCCACCTCACCGGAGCAATAAGGATGGTAGAGGGTTTGGATTGTGTGCGAAATGCCACTAGTGCCACCTCATTTGGGACGGAGAATTACGGGTCTCGGACGTATTAACGTGTCATTCCACAATGTGATTACGGGGATCGGACGTACTAGCGTGCCATCTCATATGTGCTATATATATATATATATATAAAGATGAATTTCTTAATCGAATAAAGTTGAAGGATGAAAATCTTATAACCGAAGATTACCTTGTACAAATGGGTTAAATGCCGCAACGCATAACTAAAGATAAGAGAAGAATAAAAGATTCATTTATATTCGGGTTTTCTGTCAACTGCGGTAACAAGATACAAAGTTACCCACTAAGATTCCTATCTCACTCTCCCAAACTTAATATTTTCAGGTTGCGAGAATGAGGCCCGGGAGTCAGCAGAGACGACCGCTTCCCACTCTCTCTTAATTAATAAATAAATCATCTTAGTAACTTTCAACCTTTTGTAACGGATACTTTACTAATTTTATGTTATTATCTCCCCGGGAGTTGTACTACTTGAGATGGTTTGATCAAAGTAGATACTGATCTTTTATTTTAAAAGAGTTTCTCTTCACCAAGTAAAGTGTTTCGTAAATTTTTTCCGCTGCAAGAATTAAAATTCTAACACTATGCAAGCAAATGATCAAACACCTAATATGCAAAAACAATTAACTTGGTTTCAATGGGGAATTGGGGTGCTCGGGATAATATCCATCAAGAAATCCATGATCAACAAACTATGATTGTATCAAATTGCAAATCAATCAAGATAGAAACCATAAACCATTATGCAATTAATCACTCCATTAACTACACAATGCCTAATGTGAGTATCCTTAGTACTTCTAATCTCTCAATTGAGAAGCACCCAATTCATACATTCATACACAATTATAACCCGATTAATCCCGGATCACGTTAGCTCAACTCGCCTATTGCTAGGGTGATCAAACATTAATCTAAAGAGATAACTATGCATGAAGCACAATGAGAATCATAATTAGGAAGCAATCTACTCAATTGATTAACAATTCTCAACAATCATAGCATAAGTCAATCACATCATCCCCAATTTAAATTATCCCAAGCACAAGATGATTAGCCCATGGTGCTAAGAGCAAAAGCCATGGGTAGAAAATCTAAGAAAGCAATTAAGAAACTTATCAACACAAACAATGAATTAAAAGGAATTAAGTGGAAGAACATCAACACGCTTTTGCAAATTCGCCGCCGGCCTCGAGTCGAGCTCCAACCCTCGACTCGAGGGATCTCGTTACTGCCCTATCCTCGACTCGAGGCTCGGCCCTCGAGTCGAGGCTGCTCCGATTTTGGAATTCCATCCCATTGCTTTCACCCTCGGGTCGAGGCCCCTGGACCTCGATCAAAGGTCGAGTCCAGGAATTTTCTCGACCCGGCTCCGCCTCCGACCCCCATTTACGTCCGTCTCGATATTCTCTTCATTTCAAGAATGCCGGTATTCTCGGTTTGGCCAAATTCCACCGATTTACCTGTAAAACAAATGAAAAACATCAAATATCTCACAAGTAATACTTTTTAGGCAAAGTAGTGATACTCTACACATTTAAGCACAAAATCTAGCACTTTTGATCACTTTTTGTACTGAAATACACCCTAAAAACATGCATCAATTCACTCCAATCATAATACCCCTAATCTTGAAGTGTTGCTCGTTCTCGAGCAACGTAACAAATAAGCACAAAGGAGTGAATTGATTGCAATTATGTCACATGGCACCATAGAAGAAATAGAAGTCAATCGAACTCATCAATGAACATAAGTATCAATGCAAACTATCCACTAGCAATCATGATAGATCATGCTCAAATAAATGCAACATCAAATACTCAAAACATTGCTCCTTCCATGGAGTGTTTCACTCATCACTCTAGTGTATCAAGATTAATTGCACTTAATCATCTAATTCACAAACATGTACCCCATAAGCTTGCCAATGGACTCAATCTCAATCAAAATCATTTGTGTTCAATCAAAGAGGTCTTTCATCAAGGTTGTAAAGTAGGCTCTTTGGAATGGGTGGATGTTTTTGGGTAAGAGTGACTCGAATAGTAGAGACTTGAATGTTAACTAAGCACTTCAATACACATCTCTTCAATCCTCATCAAGCAACACTCTTTCTTTTGCTTTTCAAAGTTCAATCACTACCATTCACTTGAGTTTTCTTTCTTTTAAGCCCACAAATTGAATTTTTCTTCTTTTTCACTTCACATTTTTTCATAATTCAATCTTTCTTTCATCAATCTTTCTTGTCATTATCACTTAGCTCAACAAGCATCACTTAACACATCATTTTCCACCACACTTACAATCAATGCACCATCTCTATCCAACAATCAAGCTCTACTAGACATAGGACAATAAGGCTCATAAAAATAGGCAAATGGCTTCAATTTCACTTGGCTTGCCAAAGAAATAGGATAATAAGTTCAAAATGGCTCACTAAGGAAATCAAATGTTTTTGTGGGGAAAATTTTGATTAAGTGATTCTTCACATCAAACATGGCCTCTTATCACTTTCATAAAATCACACAAAGATCAATCTCAACAAGTCCAAGGGCAAGTTCTAGCATGCACATCCATGAATGATGCACTCATAAAGAAATTAACTCAACCATATAAGATGTATGATTATAACGGCACAAAAGCTCACGGGCTTAAATTGAGCAATGAATCAAGCATCTTCAATTAAATTCATCATCACATAATTATCAACCATGCTAGCTTCAAGCCACAAATCAACTCATGATCAAATCAAAATTCAATAGGTCTTGCAAATCAAGCACAAGTGCACATGTACATAATCTCAAGCACACTCACTATGTCAAGAATGATACTAAAAGATATGCAATAAATCCACAATTAAGCTCAATATGAATCATCCAAAAATATATGCAAGAAATCCAAGACACAATGATAGCATCATCATCATATCCATAAACATTAAGCTCAACAAACCCCAAATTCATATAAGAGCACAAAAAGATAGGCAAAGAAAGAAAAACACCTCCCCCAAACTTAGACAAGTCTAAGTTTGAAAGGAAGTGTTGTACCATAAAGCCTTTAAACTCCATCTTCCCTCAAACATGTAGGGCTCATCATGCTTTTATGCTCTTTCCATCTTGATCTTGTATTTCCTTGCAATTCCAATCGCTTTCCAATTCATCTAGCAAGTGTACCTACAATCGGGCATAAAAATCATCAAATCATTACCACTAAGAAGATGCACGTAACCAATAATGAACAACACACCCAAACTTGAATGGTAGCATGAATTCAAAGTTTGACATAAGTGATAAAAATATATGCAAAACCTAATGGTATCAACAATAAGCTCAATTATCCAATAAATCCCATAACATAATATCATAACCTCCTAAGCATCATCAAATAAATTCCCAAGCCAATTCTCCAAAAAAACAAAAACAAAAGGCAAACAAAAACACAAAAAACAACAAAAAGGATGGGTTGCCTCCCATCTAGCGCTATTTTTATTGTCTTATGCCGGACTTATTTGTTCATTTTCCACTCTTTCATCGTAATGTCCAAGTGTATCGGTCCTCCTTGCCATTATATCTCAACCTTTGAGCTTCAAATCATGGAGGCACATATGTAGGATAGACCCATCATCCACATCCTTGCACTTTATTGATGGTTGTCCTCCTGGCTTTCTCACCAACATCCTTCTCAATTTCTTTTCTCCAAGGATGCCCAAGCACTTCTTTAATTCTTTCCTATAATCAAAGTTCTCAAGAGGTAAAATCAAATCAATAGAAGCATCAATCTCAATTAAAGTACAAATTGAAGAGTTAGAAGGTTTAGAAATGCTCATTTCGTTCTTCAATTCCTCATTCGATGCTTCTAGGTTTTCTTGTCCATTGTTGCTCATGTCCATTAATGGACATTCCTCTTTATCACCTTTAACAAGGAAATTATTCATTTCATCCCTCTTGCTTGGACCCTCTTCTTCATCAACTTTTCATTTCTCTTCTTCACCTTCACTTTCATTTTCTTCCTCCCCTTCTTCTTGATGATTCTCCATGATGGTTATGTTCTTCACTTGGAGTAGAAAATATTTGAGTTGACTTTTTAACACCATGAATTGAGCTTCGGTGATCTCCATGTTCCCCTCTATCATTGAATCAACCATTGCTTTGGTCTCATAAATGTTTTCATACAAGGGAAGCATTTCTTCACATCTAGGTTCATTTTCCTCAAATCTTTCCAACAACACTCCAAGCATCTCCTTCAAGATAGCTCTCACATCATGGAGTCCCCATTCTTCATAATGAGAGGAAGTTTGTGGCATTTGGTAGTCATACTCATAGCTTCTCCCTCATCATAATACTCTCCTTCCGATGCTCCTTGACATTCGAATCCACCCCATGGATCGAATGTTTGATCATAATGCTCATAGTACGAGAACATCTCTTGAGGTCGGGGAGGAACTTCATCACATCTCCAATATTGATAATCATATGGAACTTGTTGCATTAGATAATTATCCTCATAGCTCCTCAAATTATCATAGCCGAATTCTTCATAGTGTAGAGGATAAACCATACTCTCTTGATAAAATTCTTGATTCTATGCGTATGAGTCATACCCATCCATCTAGACAAGATAGCAAGTATCAAATTCAAACAAAAACAACAAATTAAACACAAACATAAAGGCAACAAGTAGTCACTTCAAACAATTCCTAAGTCTCACTATAGGCGCAAAACTAATTCCCGCAACGGCGCCATTTTGATTGTAAGATTCCGGCAAGCGGTATTAAGGCCAATTAAGTTTATCGAACCCAAGGGAATTAGTATGCACGTGAGGCACTAACAATACAAGTTATTGGTGACTATTGTTGCAAGATGGGTTTTGGCACTAAATCTACAAACCAATTGCAAGAATTAAAATTCTAACACTATGCAAGCAAATGATCAAACACCTAATATGCAAAAATAATTAACTTGGTTTCAATGGGGATTGGGGTGCTCGGGATAATATCCATCAAGAAATCCATGATCAACAAGCTATGAATGTATCAAATTGCAAATCAATCAAGATAGAAAGCATAAACCATCATGCAATTAATCACTCCATTAACTACACAATGCCTAATGTGAGTATCCTTAGTACTTCTAATCTCTCAATTGAGAAGCACCCAATTCATACATTCATACACAATTATAACCCGATTAATCTCGGATCACGTTAGCTCAACTTTCGCCTATTGCTAGGGTGATCAAACATTAATCTAAAGAGATAACTATGCACGAAGCACAATGAGAATCATAATTAGGAAGCAATCTACTCAATTGATCAACAATTCTCAACAATCATAGCATAAGCCAATCACATCATCCCCAATTTCAATTATCCCAAGCACAAGATGATTAGCCCATGGTTCTAAGAGCAAAAGCCATGGGTAGAAAATCTAAGAAAGCAATTAAGAAACTAATCAACACAAACAATGAATTAAAAGGAATTAAGTGGTAGAACATCACCAATTGGCTTCAATGATAAAAAATAAGAATGCTTGAAGTCTTCACAATTTCTTCAATTACAATCTCCCCCTCTTCAATTACAACCGGGAAATGTAAAACTAATGGATCAAATCACTAATCTAATGAACAAATGCTTGAAATCAATCTAAAACTAAGAATCTAATCCAATTACAAAAAGAATTAAGTTATGGAATGAGATTTTCGCCAAAACTGTCTAATAACTGTTATAATCTAAGCTAGGAAGAATATGCTCTATTTTCCGCTCGAGGTTGGGGCCCTCGAGTCGAGGCCTCTAAGTCACTAACACGCTTTTGCAAATTCGCCGCCAGCCTCGAGTCAAGCTCCAGCCCTCGACTCGAGGGATCTCGTTTCGCCATTTGTGAATTTTTCCAATTTGCATTTGTTTGGAGATTTCATGTGGGCATTCTTACAAACACTTTATGTGCGTTGTATATTGGACAAAATTTGAGCCTTTTGGATGGATAATTTGAATTGCTTTGTGAAATAGAAGGCATGCTAGGATTATTGTGATTTATTGATTATGCCTTAGTGAAAATTTTGGCATGGGAATGAAATTGCATATTGATTTGAAAATTCCTAGTGAAAGTATGTATAAAAATTAGTCAAGTGTTGCATGATTGATGATGGAAGTGCATGAGTTGTGATTGCTATTTGTCTAAATACTCGATGAGATGGCTTATTTTTGTTGGACATTTTATTGTGCCTAATTGCATAATTTTGTGAGTATATTTGTTGATGTTGATTGTTGAGGCCATTCTTTTTTAGTATACATTTTTGGGGATTTATTGAGCATTTCTATTAATCCTATTTGCTTAGTTGGATTTTTGACCATTTGTTGAGATTATTGCTTATTCACTAAGGGATTATTTATGATTGGAGATTGAATTGTGATGATTGACTCGTTCATGTGTTTAATTGCTATCATTTTGCTAGTATTGCTATTATTGGGAGCTAATTGTGCCTTGGGAAATTTTACAGGAAAGATGTTCCGAGGAGTAGACGGCCATAACTTTTCCGATGAGGAGTTTAGGAAGAGAGACCAAGCCATTAGGTTTGCCTGAGAAGATGCCACTCAGTTAGGAATTCAGTGGGATGATTATAAGTGGAGGAAGCATATCATCTTGTATGCGGAGATCTATAACAAGGTGGTGAGGACCCGCCTTGTAGACCATAACCGTATGGTCTCCATGGATATAGAGGAGGACATCCCCCAATTATTCGATCAAATTGGCATGTCCGGCTTCTTGACTAAGAGGCCACGGACTTACTTGGGGCTCACTCTCGAGTTCCTCTGCATGATGAAGTTTGACAAGGCCAAAAAGACGAAGTTTTCCCGGGCTATCACATTTGAGTTGCTTGGCCACGAGTACACCCTTACAATGAACGAGATCAATGAGATCATCGGTGCACCGATAGATCCCGATGGATCCTTTCTTAATATTCAACGTGAGTACAATGCTAAGAAGTTTTGGAGGAGGATCTCGCATTCGGGGCACCCGAGCACCGCAGCTTGTATGGGAAGTCAAAGAGTACGAGGATTTGGAACCCGATGATGAGGTATCTTGAGAAGATCCTCTCTAGCACGATATTTGCTAGATCGGAGGGAGGAGCCGTGGTGTTTGAGGAGTTGTATGTGCTTTGGTGTTTTCTCCACGGAGTCCGTTTTAATGATGCACCCTACCTTTGCTATTGATTGGAGTGAATTGATGCATGATTTTGAGGCCTATTTTAGTGCAAAAAGTGATCCAAAATGTTAGATTTTGTGCATAAATGTATAGAGTATCACTATTTTACCTAAAAAGTATTACCTGTGAGATTATTAATATTTCTCGTCCATTTTACAGGTAAATCGGTGGAATTTGGCCAAACCGAGAGTATCGGTATTCTTAAAATGAAGAGATGAACGAGACAGACAAGAACGGGGTCGGAGGTGGAGTCCCACTGGAAAAATGCCCTGGTCTCGACCTGCAGTCGAGGGCCGCAGGCCTCGACTCGAGGGATAGAACAAAACATTGAAAGTCAAAATTTTAGAGAGGCCTCGACTCGAGGGCTGAGCCTCGAGTCAAGGGAGCCTCGACTCAAGGGGGAAGTTTTTCCAGAAAATTCGTTATTTAAAGGGCTGGAGCAGAGCATATCTCATAGAACTTTAGATAGAGAGCCGATTAATAGCGGTTTTGGGGCGATTTCTTAGGCCTCAAGCCAATTTCCCATTGTAGGTAGTGTAGAGTGTAGAATTAGATTTAGATTTCAATTGTTGTTGATTAGATTAGCATTAGATCATAGTTGATTCATCAATTCAAGCTTGTATTTCATTTGGAGATTTGTATTGAAGACTCAAGCATTCCTCTTTTTGTGGATTTAATTCAATTGGTGATGTTCTTCCTCTCTTGTCTTTTCAATTCCTTAATTGTTGTGTCTTGTTTCTTAATTGCTCATCTAGATCCTCTTCCCATGGATTTTGCCTTTGCCACCATGGGCTAACTCTCTTGTGCTTGGGTTAATTGAAATTGAGGATGATTTGATTGCCTATGCTATGATTGTTGATGATTGGAGATCAATTGAGTTAGATTGCCTCCTAGTTTTGATTCTCAATTGTGCTTCATGCATAGTTATCTCTTTAGATTAATGTTTGATCACCCTAGCAATAGGCGAGAGTTGAGCTAACGTAATCCGGGGATTAATCGGGTTATAATTGTGTATGAATGTATGGATTGGGTGCTTCGAATCGAGAGATTAGTTGCACTAAGGATACTCACATTAGGCATTGTGATTTTAATAGAGTGATTAATTTCATGATGGTTTATGCTTTCTACCTTAGTTGATTTGCAATTTGATTCAATCATAGCTTGTTGATCATTGATTCCTTGATGGATGTTAGCTCTAGCACCCAAATCCCCCATTTATTGTTGTTGGTTGATCTTGCCCTCTAAGTGTTTGATCATTTGCTTGCTTGTTGTTGATTTGTATTTTGCAATTGTTTTGTAGTTGTTAGTGCCAAAACCGCTTTTGCAACAATAGTCATCGAGAACTTGTATTTCTAGGGCCTCACGTGCATACTTTTTCCCTTGGGTTCGATATACTTGGTTGTCTTAAAATTGCTTGCCCGATTCCTACAATCAAAATGGCACCGTTGCCGGGAATTAGTTTTTGCGCCTATAGTGAGACTTAGGAATTGTTTGAAGTGGCTATTTGTTGCCTTTGTATTTTTGTTTGTGTCGTTATTTTTGTTTGAATTTGATACTTTATTATCTTGTCTAGATGGAGGGATACAACTCATATGCATGGAATCAAGAGTATCATCAAGATAATATGGTGTATCCTCCACACTTTGAAGAATTTTGATACAATAATTGGATGAGCTTTGATGATAATTCTCAATGGCACCAAGTTCCATCCAGTTATGAAGATTGGAGATGTGAAGAAATTCCTCCCCACCTCAAGAGATGTTTCCATACTATGAGCATTATGATCAAACATTCGATCCAAGGGTTGGATGTGAATTTCAAGGAGCATCGGAAGGGGATTACTATGATGATGGGAGAAACTTCGAATATGATTACCAAATGCCACAAGCTTCTTTCCATTGTGAAGAATGGGGACTCCATGATGTGAGAGCTATCTTGCAAGAGATGCTTGGAGTGTTGTTAAAGAGAATTGAGGAAAATGACCTTAGATGTGAGGAAATGTTTCCTTATATGAGAATGTCTATGAGACCAAAGCTATGGTTAATGCATTGATAAAGGGGAACATGGAAATCACCGAAGCTCAATTCATGGTGCTAAAGAGTCAACTCAAATATTTTCTACTCCAAGTGAAGAATTTAACCATCATGGAGAATCAAGAAGAAGAAGGGGAGGAAGAGAAAGGTAAAGAAGAAGAGGGTTCAAGCAAGGAAGATAAAAGGAAAAAGTTCCTTGTCAAAAGTGAGGAAGAGGAGAGTCCATTGATGGACATGAGCTTTAATGAGGAAGAAAATCTAGAAGCATCGAATGAAGCCTTGAAGATTGAAATGAGTATTTCTAAACCTTCTGTTAGATCAAGAAAGGTTTTGATGAGTTAAGAAGCAATTCAGATGATCGACGACTACGAAGAACAAATGAGATCAAAGTCCGGTATTAAGCCGATCGACTCAGGTCGAGGACCGAACAAGTCGGTTGTAGACTAGAAGTTGCAAGTCATCCGTAGACAAGCTTAAATCTAGTCATCCTGTAGGAGAAGAGCTCGAGACGAGGTCAAGACAAGCCGAGTAGAATAAGAAAGACGAGTCTTCACCAAGTCATTGCAGATGAGTAGGATAAATCACCGAGGAGCAAAGCGGTTTTCAAGATTAAGTTAGTTGAGCAGTTTCACTTTGTTAGAACCGACTAACAAACTAACTGTCTTTTCCGACTTATAAATAGGTCTAGATTTTCATTTTTCAAATACTTTTGCACACATCACGAATTACATATTGCTCACTATTCGATTTCTATTATCACAATCAATTCACAAGTTTTCTAAAGAATTTTTCAAAAGAATTCTAAGTGTTTATAGAACACTTTACTTGTAATCTTCAAAGTTCACTACTCACCGTAATAGTTAGATTCTAGAGAAGAATTTAGGAGTTTTGAAGATCTGAAGATATTTGTAAACCGTAAGTTGTAAGTTGGATCGGAAGTAAGTAAGTAGTAAGTCGAGTCCCTTCTTCAAGTTGGAGAAGGAGAGTGGATGTAGGATTATTCATAATCCGAACCACTATAATTCTTTGTGTTCTTTATTGCTTTACTTTACTTTTCTCACAATTTCAATTTTCAAGATATCAATCAAAGATTAATTTCGAATTGAAGTTGAAACTAAATATCGGTGTGCTTTTGATCTAAATAAAGTTGAATTTAAAATTGAATTCCATTGTGCTACTTGGGTATTTTGAATAAATCATAAGAGACTTATAAAAATCTAAAAATCTATTCAACCCCCCTCTAGATTTTTACTAGAAGGCTAGATCAAGTTGTGACTAATCTACTCAACTAAGTGGGACCAACAAGTGGTATCGGAGAAAGCGGTGTTAAGGCATCTCGATATTGATTTTAGGTCTTAACCAAGATTCTAAATTAATTCTTGATCATCTTCATCTTCTTTGTTTCACTAATCGTGCTACTAACAAGACCTTGTAAGTCTTTTTGGTTTTCTATCTCAACATGTCATCTGTTAAGAGCAAGAAATCAAGGAGTCTACTGATTTCTCAATCGAAGAATATGACTATTGGAAATTTAGAATGAAGAACCATCTCAAAGCAATTCATGATAGAATGGAGGAGGTTCTTGAAGAAGGATCTATCAAATTTTATCATGGAGGTACAAGTGACGGCATTGCAAATTGAAACAAGAGTTAGGCAAGAGAAAAAGAGCTCGAACTCACAAGTGATGAAAGAAAGATTCATAATCTGGATCAGGTTGCTAGAACAGAGATCATTGGAACATTGAGTAAGGACTGGATCGAAAAGGTGAAAAGATGCAAGATATCCAAGGAAATGTGGGAAACTCTTTTGGAATCTGTGAAGGATCGGATCGTGTCAAGGAAAATAAATTGCAATAAGTATTACATGTTTTTGACACTTTCAAGATGAAAGAAGGAGAATCCATTGATCAACTAGATGTTAGACCGACTAATCTTCTAAATAAGGCACTGATTTGGGTAAAACTTATTCAGAGAAAGAAATCAACAATAAGGTGTTGAGGTCATTAAGCAAAAGATGGAGAGAGAAAGCTAATATTCTTAAAGCTACTCAGAATCTATCTTCAATTTCACACCACACTTTATTTTCACATCTCAAGGCATTAGAGTATGACATCCAAATTGAAGACGAAGAAGATGAAGCAGAATCTTCAACATCTGGAAAAGCGTAGCATTTCTTCATCAAGAAGAATCCGAGAAAATCTCCAAGGCATCTGATTTATCTATTAAGGAGGAAATGACTCTTTTGTTAAAACGATATGAAAGGCTGAGAATGAAGTACAAAAGAAATAAAAGAGATAGATCGTGTCAAAGGAATTACAGATCGGATAAAGAAGAAAAGAGTTGATAATGATAGGAAAAAGGATCGACGAGAAAGCATAAGTCACCAATTAGAAGAGGAGATAGTAGTCCTAAGACAGAAAGGGGAGATATCTCGTTATACATGCAACAAACCTGGCCACTATAGTTATGATTGTCCTCAACTCACTCCAAGAGAGAGAGAAGAAAAGAGAAAAAAGCGAGACAGAAGGTATGCCGATCGGAGAGCTCTTCTAGCCGAGAAAGAAGAAGTTCATGAAACATCATCCTCCTCATCTTCATCTAATTTTGGGTCGATGACGACATCATTTTAATGGCAAAAGAGGTACACTACTATTCTTCTTCGGATAATGATTGTGATACCTTATCTCGAAATTAATCCTAGTCTTATAGAAAAACTTTTGAAAGATTTGGAGACTGGTCTATCTCGCTATAAACAGATAGAGACTGAAAATTTTGATTTAAAGAATCAAATTACTGATCTCGACTAAAGTCAATCAAACAAAGGGTAGTGAGAAACCAGACTGTACATTCAAGGGGGAATGTCGATCGAGACCATCACGTACCTTGTCCGATAAGGCAGACAAGTTAGAAAAGGAATTGAATTCTTTAAAAATAAAATTTTCAAACATCTATTCTGAAAATGAGAATTACAAAAGAACTAACAGAGAATTAAATCTCAAGTTAGGACTTTTAAATAACTCTCGAGATCACAATAGATAAAATCTTCAATACTTCACAACAGCCTAATGACAAGATCGGATTAGGTTTTGATAGGAGTAAGAAAAATGATCCAATAAAACCTAGAGTTTTTGTTAAAGCAACTAAACCAAAGATAGAAACTTGATTTAGTCCTTGGAAACCTAAGGAATTAATTACCTCATCCGATACTTCGAAAAGAAATCACAGAGACGAGGAAAGTTGATCCTAAGGTCAAACCAAAGATTAAGTCAAAATCCTATCCTAGGTATAATGGCTTTGATGGAAGAAGTAAAACATATCCATTTTTACCAAGATATAAGACAATTTTAAAAGATCAGTTAAATAAGATTGATCTTGAAAGTCTTATCTTAGTAGATAGATATGGATGTAAACTTCAATCTATGGTTTTAAGGAACATTGATATCTTTGTCTGGATACCTAAATGTCAACTTAACATGAAAGGACCCAAAGTACAAAAGGTACCTAAGCATTAAATTTGTGATTGCAGGAAGATAAGAAGATAGTTGAAAGAGGAGACATTCTTGAGGTCATCGGTACATTGACTGGTTGCTCCAAGCATATAACCTATGAAAGACGTCTTCTTTCTAACTATCAGCACCATAGACGGACCAAGAGTAATGTTTGGAGATAACAATTATGGACTGACCAAAGGTGTAGGGACACCGATAATAGGTGATATTCAAGTAATTGAAGTCTACTATGTGGAAGGATTGAAGCACAATTTACTATCTGTTTCACAATTTTGTGATAAGGGGTTAAGTGTAAAATTTACTCATAATGCATGCTTTGTGTTAGATGGTATTAATGAAAATATTCTATTAGCTGGAATCGATAGGGTAACATTTATGTTGCAAATTTCAAAAATTGTCCTAAAGATACTTGTCTTGTTGCTAAGAGTTCAGATGATTTAAGTTGGCTATGGCACAAACGCGTCTTGGCCACTTAAGCTTCAAAACTCTTAACAAAATAGCAAGGAAATCTTTAGTAAAAGGACTCCCGATAAAGTATTTTCAAAGAACCATGTGTGTGATTCTTGTCAAAAAGGAAAAGCAGACTAAAGCTTCTTTTGAAACAATAAGTAGTCCTTCTTCGTAAAGAATTCTCGGAACTTCTTCACATGGATCTTTTTGGTCCAAAGAACAACTCTCGGCTTTAGTAGAAGAAAGTATACTTTGGTAATTGTTGATGACTTTTCAAGATTTACTTGGGTTATTTTCTTATACAAAAAGAATGAGACTATTTTTAAGATTCTAGAATTTCTTTAAAAGGTTCAAAATGAAAAGGGCTAACTATTGTTAAAATTAGAAGTGATAAAGGTACTGAGTTCCTTAATAAATTTGTTACTAACTCTGCATTGAGAATGACATAGCTCATGAACATCTGCAGCACGGACTCCACAACAAAATAGAGTAGTTGAAAGGAGAAACAACCTTGAAAGAGGGCTAGAACAATGTTATCTCGAGTACAACACTCCACATAGGTTTTGGGCGGAAGCTATTAATACGACTTGTTTTGTTCAAAATAGAAGTTTGATTGTTAAAGATAAATGCAAAACTCCCTATGAAATTTTGAAGGAAGATCCCCAAAATTTCATAATTTCATATATTTGGTTGTAAATGTTTCATACACAACAATGGTAAATCTCAATTAAAAACTTTTGATGCCAAGATAGCAGATGGGATATTCTTGGGATACTCATCCGTATCAAAAGCATATAATGTTTTTAATAAGACAACCTTGTGTGTAGAAGAAACTCCACATGTTGTATTTGATGAATCTTCTTTGAGTATAGTAAGACAGGGAACATCACAAAGATATCGGATAACTGGATCGATGACTATCAAGAGATCAACCATAAAATTCTACAATCAAGAATCGAATCGGATGAAGAGGAAGAACCAGATACAAACAAAGAGAAAGAACCTGGAAGCTCTTCCTCACGGTGATTAGACGACCAATAACTCGGATGATCGGGTTGAGTCATCGAAGGTAACATAGAATCATCTCGAAATAAATAATTCGACAAAACTTCATCCATTGTAAAAGATAAAGGTAAGAAAGTAATGTCATATCACCCGTGAGCAGGATAATTGGAAATTTAGACTGGAGTCAGACGAGGACCCAACTAAATCAAGATTGCATGTTCGGTTGCTATGTGTCATTACTTGAACCTTAATCTATTACGAGAGGCTCTAACCGATTCCAACTGGATTAATGCCATGCAAGAAGAACTAAATCAGTTTCAAAGACAAGATGTGTGGGAGCTTGTTGAAAGGCCTCATCATCAAAAGTCATTAGAACTAAATGGGTCTTTAAAAACAAAAGGGATGAAAACAATATTGTGGTGAAATAAAGTCGACTAGTTGCTCGGGGTTATTCACAATCGAGGGGATTGATTATGATGAAACCTTTGCACCGTAGCTCATCCGGAAGCCATAAGATTGTTTTTAGCCTATGTTGCTTTTAAAAGATTCATAGTTTTTCAAATGGATGTTAAGTCAGGCATTTCTTAATGGAATCCTAGCCGAGGAAGTTTATGTAGAGCAACCTCCTGGTTTTGTCAAAGGAGACAAGGTGTATAAACTAAGGAAAGCTCTATATGGACTTAAACAAGCACCTAGAGCATGGTATGACACCTTGTCGATTATCTAATTTAAAATGGTTTTGTTAAAGGCAGAATTGATAGAACTCTCTTTAGAAAAGAATTTGGCTGTGATCTTTTGTTAGTTCAGATTTATGTTGATGATATTATTTTTGGATCAACTAACATATCTTTGTTTGAAGAATTTAGTCATCTTATGAAAGGCGATTTGAAATGTCCATGATGGGAGAGATGACTTATTTTCTTGGACTCCAAGTCAAACAGATAAAGAAGGGAATATTCATTAATCAAGCCAAATATACAAAAGATCTTATTGAAAAATTTGGAATAGGTACTAGTCGAGAAGCCAAGATACCTATGATGACAAACTTTTCAATGGATCCAGATGAAAAGGGAGAAGACACCGATCAAACCGAGTATAGAGGTTTAATTGGTTCATTATTATATTTAATCGCTAGTAGACCTGATATTTCATTTGCGGTTGGAGTCTGCGCACGATTTCAAGCTAATCCTAAGAAAAGTCATCTTGAAGCAGCGAAGAAAATTCTTAAGTATCACGAAAGATACGGTAAATGTTGGATTGTGGTATCCACCGATGACAACTTTGAGTTGTCCGGATACTCGACTCGGACTTTGGTGGGTGTAAGATAGATAGAAAATCTACATCCGGTACTTGCCAATTTCTTGGTAGTAAGCTGATTTCATGGTTGTCTAAGAAACAAACCTCTCGTAGCTACTTCCGCAATCAAGCCGAGTATATGGCTGTTGGAAGTTGTTGTTCACACCGATCCGGATAAGTCAACAGCTTAAGGGACTATAACATTATCACCAAAGATGTACCTATCTTTTGTGATAGTAATAGTGTCATAGCTAGTACAGAACCCGATCCTACATACTAGATGCAAGCATGTTGATATTAGACATCACTTCATCCGAGATCATGTTGAGAAAGGTAACATCGAGACTTGAAAAGATCTACCGATTTTCAAAGAGCAGACATCTTGACAAAACCACCGCAGAGACAAGGTTTAAAGAACTATCCGTAGAATTAGGATTATTAGATGCTTCTTTAGTTAATCTATAATCTTTTTATTGTTTTTCATTCTTTGTCTCTCTCAATTTAGTTTACTATGTCTAGAAAGAATTATCGACTAGATTTGAGTCAAAGGACAATCGTAGCCGATATCATTGATCTCCTACTAAGGAATCAAGAATCAAGGATTAGTCATATTGACCTTATCGACTTGATGATTACTTATCCGACATTTGGTAAATCAGACAAGGACACAATAGTTAGATGACTTCTATAGAATCGATGACCATTGTATCTTATCCGACTTACCCTAGCTACTAATGGTTTCTTCAAGTTTGTGTCTTTGCAGGGAATAGATCACGAGATCGATTGTTAAATCAGATTATTTCACCTCATCAGTTATAAACCTTCTCATCTGGACACCTTTGTTTCTAAATGCTCTCCATACACTGTGTTTTCTTATAAAACTCTTATCGATTGTTTTCATTGGTTGGAAAAACTAACTTTAGAAAATCTAATCGAGCCTCGCTTATTTGAAATAAAATATTTTCTTAATCTGGTCTTTAAGTTTGCCAAAAGATAAAACTATCTTTGTGTTAAAAATCAGATGAGGTACTTTATCGACAAATTCATAACCCTATCTGCTTTTTGGAAACCCTTATACGAAGTAAGGTAACCCTAGCCGACGTCCGTATACTTACTTCTCTGCATAAAGTGACCCTACTTCGGTCAAATCAACAGTCTACAAAGTAACTTTTTATGCAATTCAAAGATTAGTGAACTACACTCGCTGAATCCCATCGTTTATCCAAATTTTTAACCGTTGATTCAGCACAAGAAATCATTTCAAATAAACGGCTTAAATTAAAATCCAATTTTCTAAAGCGGTTTCTCTTTCCAATTTTCCCTCCTATAAATACATCTTCTTCTTCGATCAAACTTTTCACTTTCGTAAAACCATACTTATACTCTGCAAAATTTTATTCTAAAAACCCTTAGCCAAATTTTATGAGCCAATCTCGAAATCTATCTCAACAACTCCGACAATGGTGGAAATCAATACCGAGACTTATAACAAGAAGATCAAGTCGGAAATGTACGTCGACTTCGAAACCACTCAAGATGAAGAATCGAGATGCATTCTTCAACTTTTGAAAGGTCGGGATTAAGGACCTTCGCTCCAAAAAGTCCAACACAAACAAGACTCGGATATGAGAGGAGTCGAGTTTTATGTCATACGAGAACGGCATATTCGTAACCCGTGTTTACGGCGAAGAATCGACGGTGACCACAAATGGAGGTGGCCCGAATTTTTGATACAAGCAATGAAGGTGTAAACCCCTCACCTACAAATCGAGGCGAGGGTAGAATCATTTGAGATGATTTCCCGTACATCAATGAAGGGTAGGAGATCGGAATTAAAGAAGAAAATGCTCCGACGGAGATATCGTCGCTGATGACAATATCGATTTAAGGTGATTTTAGGGAGCAGAACTCCCATGATGGGTCGACGCGACTCCAGCCGTGCCGCATGAGGGCTATTATTGATGGGGTGCAAGCCAACCGGGCCGAGATGTTGCCGAGTCGGTTTGAGACCGAGAGGAAGAGGCTAGAGGTGGTGAATGGGAAGTGGCAGCAAAATCAATCACCGGTCCTGTTCAACAAGGTGACGGTTATCCTGGAGGACATGTTGACAAATTTGAGATAAACCGGGCTGATGGAGTTAGAGCCTATACCAAGCAAAAAGGGCTATTAACAAAGAATGAGCTGATCGGAGGACCAAATGACTCGACGGAGAAGCGGTGAGGTCGTGGCTCGGGACCCTCACCGAGGAGGAAGAAGAAGGGGAAGAGCAAGCGGTGAGCCTTCAATGATCTCTGTTGAGGCTTCACACCAATGAAGCGAAGGAGAAGATTCCTAAGAGGAGAAGGCTGATAAAAGCCTCGGAAAAGGAAGGAGCCTCATCTCAAGCCCACCAAGCTCGCTATCTCAAGAGGTATCTACTCTAAAGGTAGCTACAAAGCAATGTTGAGCAAGCCCAGGACATCCATGAAGTCGGCTCGGAGAGGACACCCTCCCCTTCACCCAAAAAGGTAACCTCCTTAGGAGCCTCGGCTACTCCCTCTATCTCCCTACCTCATCCCCCACCCACCTTGGCGATGAAGAGGTGACCCAGCCGGCACATCTCGAGCCTCTTAAACAGCCTACTCCCACATTAGTCCAAGCCACAACCTCATCCTCCCTTCCTCAAACACAAACCATTTCTCCTCCCCCATCTCCATCCGATATGCTTTCATTTCTTACTGGACCCGTCTACTCACCTACACCGATAACCATCAACACTCCAACCATCTTACCCTCAACCTCAACTCCCCACAACCAACAACCGACCTTTCACTTCTTTCTACTCAACCAACACTTTCTCAACCACCCTTACCATCATCTCCACCTCCTACTATTCCTCCCCCACCTACGTAAAACCCCACCTATTGAAGCTCCTCCTCCCCCATCTCGATACACCTACCCCTTCTCAACCCTCTATACGAATCCACGGATCCGTAAAAGACCCACAATATATTTGGGGATATCAAGATGGACTCCCCAGTCCCAACAACCTCCTCACCTTCCTCATCATCCGACTCCTCGAGGAAGGGTCCATCCACTCTCTGCCATTTCCGCGCCTTCCAAGACACGCACACAAAAATCATCATGCAAGGTAAAGCGGATGATGGAAAAGAAGATGAAAAAGCTGGTTAAGGCCGTCACGAGACACTATGCTTGCCAACATGCAGATTGTCGAGGTAAACCTCTCTCGGAACCTATCCAACAAACCGGGCTCTGCACTAGCTAGTCGTCTGGACAGCCTAAAAGAGGAGGTAAAGGCCACGAAAGATAAGATTGCCACAGACAACGAAGTCATAGTTGAAGCATTAACTTGAGACAAATCGACTTTCGACTTCGTTGTGCTGCATTGGAGGACCAGCTCGTAACCCTTAAAGATGAAGCTAAAAAGGGGAAGGAATCGAAGGAAGGTTTAACACCCTCACACTGGAGTTACGTCCGTCACAGCAAGCTTGATTCAAAGGCAGACATACTGAGCCGGGAAGCAAAGAAAAGCAGAGCCTAAAGTAAAATCAGACGAGCTTGCTTCATTACAGTGAGGGTGACTCAAATCGAAGATTCCATTCGCGAGGATGAGGAGAAGAGGAAAAAGGAGGAAGAGGAGAAAAGAAAAGAGCTGGCCCGGTTAAAAGAATTTGAGAAACCGAAGCTGTGGCAAGGGCAAAGCCAAGGCAGCGGAAAGGAAGTAGCGGTGAGCTTACATTTTTCAAATCGCATAAGGCCGACAAGAAGAGGAAAGAGCCGGACTTCTCAAATCTTTCAGATGAGCAAATCAGACGAACCAAAGACCGAGAAAGAGATGTATAAAAGAAGAGAGAAGAAGAAGTCAAGAAGTTAGGGAAAGCCGAGTTGAAGTGGGACAGGACATTCGGAAATGGGTGTTAAAAGCAATCGATGAAGCAGATTTCCGACTGGCCCACCGCTCGTCTCGCTCCTCCGAAGATGGTTTCGTGGCATACACCAGCCGAGTATAAGAAGAAAGCATTGGATGTCGATGGATGTACTTTTGGTACATCTTGAAGGCATCTCCATCTCGGGTGCAATGATGAAGACATGCAGTGGCATGAATGGATGGAGAAGGAGGACGTTGACTTGTATGGAAGACTGCTTGATGAGGCTAGTAAGGTTTTCAATCTGCGACCTTGTCGCTCCAGCCTATGAGCACGTCTCTCCTAAGCCGAATGCGAGATGGATCTTCGGATATGGAATGGGTCAAAACAAGAGTTACTAAAGCTCAAGTGGAATCCAAGCTCACAAATGAAGAAGAACTCAAATAGCTCGTAGCTAGGATCTTCACTGGCTGAAAATTCCGTATAAGCCAATGGGGAATCTGATAGACCAGATTTTCTTTTCCTTATCTTTTATTTCTATCAGTTCTCCTTATCTATAAATTGTATATATGTGAATGAATATACTTTGACTTGTGTGATTTACTTATTTTATTTCTTAATGCTTTCTTTACTCGCTTTTAAGAAAACTTAAAATTTTCATCTCGGACTTAAAATTTCTCTAAAAATTTTCTAAGTCATAATTTTTTTAGTCTTTATTTTTTTAAGATTTAAAACTTTTTACTAAGTCTAAATTCTTAAGACTTAAGAATATTTTCTTAAATTTTTCTAAATGTGAATTAAGTGCTTTAACTTGAATGAATCTGATTAGAGTGTGAATATGTTTTAAAATACCTATCTCGATAATCTTGATTAACTATTAACTAACTTCACTGTGAGTGTGTCTCTTCCTTGTAGGTTTTAACTTCATCAAAAAGAGGGAAATTGTTAGATCAAGAAAGGTTTTGATGAGTTAAGAAGCAATTCGGATGATCGGGCGACTATGAAGAACAACCGAGATCAAAGTCTGGTATTAAGCCGATCAGACTAGGTCGAGGACTCGAACAAGTCGGTTGTAGACTAGAAGTTGCAAGTCATCCGGAGACAAGTTCAAATCTAGTCATCTGCAGGAGACGAGTATGAAGAGCTCGAGACGAGGTCAAGACAAGCCGAGTAGAATAAGAAAGGCGAGTCTTCACCAAGTCACCGCAGATTAGTAGGATAAAATAGCCGAGGAGCAAAGCAGTTTTCAAGATTAAGTTTGTTGAGCAGCTTTTAAGTTTGTTAAAACCGACTAACAAACTAACTGTCTTTTCAGACTTATAAATAGGTCTAGATTTTCATTTTTCAAATACTTTTGCACACATCACGAATTACATATTGCTCACTATTCAGCTTTTTTATTATCACAATCAATTCACAAGTTTTCAAAAGAGTTTCTCAAAAGAATTCTAAGTGTTTATAGAACACTTTACTTGTAATCTTCAAAGTTCACTACTCACCGTAATAGTTAGATTCTAGAGAAGAATTTAGGAGTTTTGAAGATCTCAAGATATTTGTAAACCGTAAGTTGTAAGTTGGATCGGAAGTAAGTAAGTAGTAAGCTGAGTCCCTTCTTCAAGTTGGAGAAGGAGAGTGGATGTAGGATTATTCATAATCCGAACCACTATAATTCTTTGTGTTCTTTATTGTTTTACTTTACTTTTCTCGTCAATTTCGGTTTTACGTATATCAATCAAAGATTAATTTCGAATTGAAGTTGGAACTAAATATCGGTGTGCTTTTGATCTAAATAACGTTGAGTTTAAAAATAGAATTCCGCTGTGCTACTTGGGTGTTTTGAATAAATCTTAAGAGATTTATAAAAATCTAAAAATCTATTCAACCCCCCACTTCTAGATTTTTACTAGAAGGTTAGATCAAGTTGTGACTAATCTACTCAACTAAGTGGGACCAACACCTTCTCACTCTTCAATTTGTACTTTAATTAAAATTGATGCTTCTAATGATTTGATCTTACCTCTTGAGAACTTTGATTATAGGAAAGAATTAAAGAAGTGTTTGGGCATCCTTGGAGAAAAGAAATGGAGAGGGTTGTTGGTGAGAAAGAAAGGAGGACAACCATCAATAAAATGCAAGGATGTGGATGATGGGTCTCTTCTACATATTTGCCTCCATGATTTTGAAGCTCAAAGGTTGAGATACAATGGCAAGGAGGACCGATACCCTTTGCCATTTCGATGAAAGTGTGGGAAATGAACGAATAAGTCCGGCATAGGACAATAAAAATAGCGTTTGATGGGAGGCAACCCATCCTTTTATTGCTTTAGTGTGTTTTTGTTTGCTTTGTGTTTTTGTTTCATTTTGAGAGAATTGGCTTGGGAATTTATTTGCTCATACTTAAGAGGTTATGATATCATGCTTTGGAACTTATTTGTAGTATTGAGCTTATTGTTGATACCATTAGGAGTTGTATATATTTGTATCACACTCATTTCAAACTTTGAATTCATTCTATCATTCAAGTTTGGGGGTGTTGTTTGTTTATTGGTTTTGTGCATCTCTTAGTGGTAATGATTTGACGATTGTTATGCCCGATTGTAGGTACACTCACTACATTGGTTGGAAAAGTGATAAGAATTGCAAGAAAATGCATGATCAAGAAGGAAAGTGCATAAAAGCATGATGAGCCCTACATGTTTGAAGGAAGATGGAGTTTAAAAAGCTTATTGATACAACACTTCCTTTCAAACATAGACTTGCCTAAGTTTGGGGGAGGTGTTTTTCTTTCTTTGCCTATCTTTTGTGCTATTATATGATTTTGAGGTTTGTTGAGCTTATTGCTTATTGTTGACTAAGCTATATTTGTGTCTTGGATTTCTTGCATATATATTTGGGGATTGATTCATCATTGAGCTTAATTGAGGACTTATTGAATATCTTTGAGTTATCGTTTGTGACTTAGTGAGTGTGCTTGAGATTATGTACATGTGCACTTGAGCTTGATTTGCAAGATACATTGAATTTTAATTTGATCATGAGTTGATTTGTAGCTTGAAGTTAGCATGAGGGATAATTATGTGAAGATGAATGTGAATGAAAATTCTTGATTCATTGCTCAATTGTAGCCCGTGAGCTTTTGTGCCTTAATAATCGTACATCTTAAACGGTTGATATAATTTCTTTATGAGTGCATCATTCATGGATTTGTATGCTAGAACTTGCCCTTGGACTTGTTTTGATTGATCTTTGTGTGATGTCATGGAGGTGATAAGAGGTCATGTTTGGATTGATGAGTCACTTAACCAAATTTTTCCCCATCATATACATTTGATTTCCTTAGTGAGCCATATTGAGCCTTATATCCTTATTCTTTGGCAAGCCAAGTAAAATTGAAACCATTTGCCTATTCTTATGAGCCTTCTTATCTTATGCTTAGTAGAGCTTGATTGTTGGCTATAGATGGTGCATTTGATTGTGAAGTGTGGTGAAAAATGATGAGCTAAGTGATGATGCTTGAAAGAAGAAAGAAAGGTTGTGAAAAAAATTGAAGTGTGAAAAATGTGAAGTGAAAGGAAAAAGATTCAATTCGTGAACTTAAAAAGAGAAAGCTCAATTGAATGGTGGTGATTGAACTCTAAATGCTTGAAGGAGAGTTGATTGATCAAAGTTTGAAGAGATGAGTTGTGTATTAATTAGCTTTCATTCAAGTCTCTACTACTTAGTGTTGGTCCCACTTAGTTGAGTATCTTAGAGAAAACTTAAATAAACCTTCTAGGAAAAATCTAGAAGGGGGTTGAATAGATTTTTAGATCTTTATAAAAACTTCCAAACTTATTCAAAACCCAAGTAGCATCGAATGTTAACTTTTAAACTCAACTTAATCAAGATCAAAAGCAAACTGATATTTTTAGTTTGAACTTCAATTCGAAATAATTCTTTGATTAATAGACTCGAAAATTGAAATTGTGAGAAAAGTAAAGTAAAGCAATAAAGAACACGAGTTTATAGTGGTTCGGATTATGAATAATCCTACATCCACTCCTTCTCCAACTTGAAGAAGGGACCAGCTTACTACTTACTTACTTACAATCCGACTTACAACTTACGGTTTACAAATTCCTTCGCATCTTCAAAAACTCCTAACTTCTTCTCTCGGAATCTAACTATTACGGTGAGTAGTGAAATTTGAAGATTACAAGTAAAGTGTTCTATAAACACTTAGAATTTATTTGAAAACTCTTTTGAAAACTTGTGAATTTGTTGTGAAATTTGAATAGAAAGTAATCGCAAATCGTGATATGTGCAAAGTTAAAAGTTCTTTTTAAATTGAAAATCTAGACCTATTTATAAGTCTAAAAGATAGTTAGTTTGTTAGTCGGTTCTAACAAACCGAAAACCGCTCAACAAACTTAATCTTGAAAACCGCTTGCTCCTCGGTGATTTTAACCTACTCGTCTCATGACTTGGTGAAGACTCGCTTTTCTTATTCTACTCACCTTGTCTCGACCTCGTCTAAGCTCTTCATAATTGTCTCTGCAGATGACTAGATTTGAACTTGTCTCCAGACGACTTGTAACTTTCAGTCTTGGTGACTTGCTCACTTGATGACCTAGTCCGACCAGCCTTAGTACTCGGACTCGGCCTCACTGCTCTTCATAGTCGTCTCGATCATCCGAATTGGTCCTTTTAACTCATCAAAACTTCCTTGATCTAACAATTTCCCCCTTTTTGATGAAGTTAAAACCTACAAGGAAGAAACACACTCACAAATGAAGTTAGTTTAGAGTTGATCAAGATTATTAGATAGGCATATAAGAACATATTCATACTTTTAATCGATTCATTCAAATTACAAAGACTCAATTCACAAAAGGAAAAAAAAAAATTAAGTCTTTTAGACTCTTTCAAAATATTTAGACTTAAGAAAAATTTTAAGTCTTAGGACTTAGAAAAATTTTTAGATTTAGAAAGTTTTTAGAAAATTTTAAGTCCGAGATGGTAAATTTTAGCAAAAACTTTAAAAAAATAAGACGAGTAAATCACGTAAGTCAAAGTATATTTATTCACATATATACAAATTACAGATAGAAGAACTGATAGAAATAAATGATAAGGAAAAGAAAATCCTGTCTATCGGGTTCCCCATTGGTTGGCTTACGGAATCCTCACCAGGTGAAAATCCTTGCTCGAAATGTTTAAGATCTTCATTGGTGAGCTTGGATTCCACCTCGCCTTTGGTAACAACCGTCTTAACCCATTCCATGTCCTGGAGTGCCATCTTCATTTAGCTTGGGAGAGACATGCTCGTAGGCCGGGTGCGACATGATCGCAGCTTGAACACCTTATGCGCCTCATCGAGCAGCCTTCCATACAGATCAAAGATCCTCCTTCTCCATCCATTCATGCCATTGCATGTCTTCATCACCGCACTGCATGGAGATGCCTTGAAGATGTACCAATAGTACATCTATCCGGCATCCAGCGCGTTCTTTTTGTACTCGCTGGTGAACCGCCTGCAGACACCATCTTTGGAGGAGCTGATGAGCGGTGGACCAGTCGGAAATCTGCTTCATCAGTTTGCTTTCGATACCCATTTCCGAGTGTCCTGTCCCCACTTCAGCTCCGCCTTTCCCAGCCTTCTCCAGCCTTCTTCTTTTCCTCGCTTCTCATACTTCTCCTTCTTAGCATGTATTCTTCTGATTTGCTCACTGGGAGGTTTGAGTAGTCGTTATTTTCTTTTCCGCTCTGCTGGTCTGGGACTGGTCACCAAGCTCACTGATGAAACTTTCTCGACCGCCGCCTTTCCTTTACCCTTGCCCTTGGCCTCGGGTTTCTCGGCCTCTTTCATTCGCCAGCACTTGTTCAGTCTTCTCTTCCTCCTCCTTCCTCTTCTTCTCCTCATCCTCTCGGATGGCCTCCTCAATTTGGGTCACCCTCGATTGCAAGGCGGCCCGGCTCATCCGATTTGATCTTTAACTCGCCTTGGCCGCCTCCAACTCAGTGAGTCTGCCTTTGAGTCAAGCTTGTCTGTTATTGACATGACTCCATTGTGAGGGTGTCCATTCTTCCTTCAGCTCCTTCCCCCTTTTTGACTTCATCTTGCAGGTCTGGAGCTATTTTTCCAAGGCAGCAACGAACCCGAAAGTCTGTCCGATCTGCAGTAAGGGCATTGACCAGGACTTCGTTTTCTTACGCCACCTTTGCTTGAGCAACCTCACCTCCTCCTCCAGTGTTGCCCACCCGAGAACCAATAGCGCCAAGGTTGGCTGATAAGTTACGAGATATGTTCATCTCGGCAATCTGCATATTGGCGAGCAGAGTATCGGTAACTACTCGAATCACCTTCCCGGTCTTCCTCTCCATCGCCTTTGAACTTTGGTGATTATTTGCTTGTGTAGATCCTCAAAGGCCGAGGAGATGGCAGAGATTGGATCGGTCTCCTCCTCGAGAATCGGATGAGGAGGAGGGGTGGGAGAAGTTGGACTTGGAGAGCTCATGTGGATATCTCCAAAAATGTTGGAGGTATCCACGGTTTGGGGTTTTGAGGGTTGGGAAGAGGTGGGTGCATCCGATGGTGGTGGAGGGGATTTCGGTGGGGTTGGTGGTAGAGAAGACGTTAGCCGAGGAATGGTGGGTTGGGGAGATGATATGGTTTACATTTG
This sequence comes from Paraleonurus japonicus, assembly GCA_030762865.1. Taxonomy (NCBI): domain Eukaryota; kingdom Viridiplantae; phylum Streptophyta; class Magnoliopsida; order Lamiales; family Lamiaceae; genus Paraleonurus; species Paraleonurus japonicus. The sequence continues at coordinate 31,225,528 of CM061054.1, forward strand.
GATGAGAGAGGGAGTTGGGGATGATGGGAGTAAGGTGGAGGACAGATGGTAGTTATGGGGGTGGGGGAGTAGACTGTCCGGCAAGTATGGAGAAGAAGTCGATGGGGAGGGAGGGGGAGATAAGGTTTGGGTTTGTGGGAGTGTGGCCGATGAGGTTTCAGCTTGGACAGATGTGGGAGTAGTGCTTTAAGAGGCTCGAGGTGCCGGCTGGGTCACCTCTTCATCGCCAGAGTGGGCCGGGAGAGGGGGAGGGGAGAATTGTACCTTTCTCGGGAGAAGAGGAGGGGTCCTTTCGTAGCCGATCTCCGAACATCCTCTCGTCTGGACTACATGTGCCGCTATCTCCATGGTGAGTGCCTCTTGACCAGGCTAGGCCGATCGCCAGCAGAGGTTCCTCCCTTTCGAGGCTTTTATCAGCCTCCTCCTCTTAGGAATCTTCTCCTTCGCTTCATTGGCCGAGAGGCCTCGGCAGTAAATCATCAAGGCTCACCTGGTTGCTCTTCCTCTTCTACTTCTTCCTCCTCCTCACCGAGGGATCCCGAGCCTCGACCTCACCGGCTCCTCTGCTGAGTCACCGGTCCTCCAATCGGCACATCTTTGGTTAGCAGCCCTTTCTACTTTGTATATGCTCTAACTCCATCAGCCTTTGATTCGAGTCACAAGATATCCTCCGTAATAACCGTCACCTTATTGAACAAGCTGGTGATCGATTTGGCCTCGCAACTTTCCACTTACCACTTCTAGCCTCTTCCTTTCGCTTTCAAACCGGCTTAGCAACATTCCCGCCCGGGTTGGCTTGCACCCCATCTATGATCGTCCTCAAATAACACAAAGCTAGACGTGTCACCATCATGGGAGTTCTGCTCCCTTTAAATGACCTTCACAATATCGCCATTAACAGATGATATCTCCGTCGGAGCATTTTCTTCTTCGCCCCGATCTCCGATCCTTCATTGAGTTCCGGCAATCATCTCAAATGATTCTACCTACTGCGTCGATTTATAGGTGAGGGGTTTACACCTTCACCGCCGACGTTGAAGATACGCGCCACCTCCGCGAGTCACCGTCAACACCTCGCCATAAACACGGGTTTTGAATATCACGTTCTCGTATGTCCCATTGACATAGAACTCGACTCCTCTCATGTCAAGACTCTTGTTGGTGTTGGACTTCTTGGAGCAAAATGTCTTGAATCCAGACCTTTCCAAGAGATCGAGGATCCGCCTTGATTCTCCATCGGTGGTGGTGTCAAAATCAATGTACATCTCAGATTTGATCTTTTTATTGAAGGTTTCGTGTATATTTCTACCATGGTTGATGTTATTGAAATAGTTTTTTGAGAAAGGCTCATAAAAATTTGGCTAAGAGTTGTAAAAAAATTTGCAGAGTATATGTAGGTTTTTCCGAAAGTGAAAACTTTTAAACGAAGAAGAAGGTGTATTTATAGGAGGGAGAATTGAAAAGAGAAACCGCTTTAGAAAATTTGATTTAAAATGAGCCGTTTATTTAAAATGATTTCTTGTCTGAATCAACGGTTAAAAATCTAGATAAATGATTGGGATTCAGCGCGTGTAGTTCACTAATCTTTGAATTGCGTAAAAAGTTACTTTGTAGACTATTTATTCGACAAAGATTTATGTTACTTTATGCAGGGAAGTAAGTATGTCTCGACGTCACTTAGGGTTACTTTACTTCGTATAAAGGTTTTCAAAACAGATGGGTTTATAAAATCATCTGTTAAAGTAACTCGTCCGATTTTGAAACAGCCTAGTTTTATCTTTTGGCAAACTTAAAGACTTAGTTAGAAAAACGCTTTTATTTTTAAATAAGCAGAGCTCGATTTGATTTTCTAAAGTTAGGTTTTCCAACCAATCAATCCGATAAGAGTTTTATAAGAAAACACAATGTATGGAGAGTATTTAGAAGCAAATGTGTCTAGATGAGAAGGTTTATAACGAGATAAGGTGAAACAATCTAATTTATCAACTGATCTCGTGACCTATTCCCGCAAAGACATAGACTTGTAGAAAACCATTAGTAATCGAGGTAGATCGGATAGGGTGCAGAGATAGTCATCTGCTTTTCAAGAAATCACCGACTATTGTGCTCTAGTCTGATTTATCGAATGTCGATAAGTAATCATCATGTCTAATAAGGTCAATATGACTAATCTTTGATTCTTGATTCCACAATAGGAGATCAATGATATCGCCTACCTAATTGTCCTTTGACTCATATCTAGTCCGATAATTCTTTCTAGACATAGTAAATTAAATTGAGAGAGACAAAGAGTGAAAAACATAGAATTATAGATTAACTAAAGAAGCATCTAATAATCCTAATTCTACAGATAGTTCTTTAAACCTTGTCTCTGCTGGCTTTGTCAAGATGTCTCGCTCTCCGGAAATCGGTCAGAATCTTTTCTAATGCGATGTCACCTTTCTCTACATGGTCTCGGATAAAGTGGTGTTTGATATCTACATGCTTGCATCTAGTATGTAGGATCGAGTTACAGGTAATAGCTATGGCACTATTATTATCACAAAAGATTGGTACATCTTTGGTGATAATGTTATAGTCCCGTAATCGTTGACTTATCCAGATCACTGCGTGAACAACAACTTCCACCGCCATATACTCACTTTAGTTGTGGAAATAGCTACAGAGATTTGTTTCTTAGACAACCATGAAATCAGCTTCTTCCAAGAAATTGGCAAGTACCAGATGTAGATTTTCTATCTATCTTACACCCACCAAAGTCTCGAGTCCGAGTATCCAGACAGTTCAAAGTTGTCATCACGGATACCACAATCCAACATTTACTGTACCTTTAAGATATTTAAGAATTTTCTTGTTGCTTCAAGATGGCTTTTCTTAGGATTAGCTTGAAATCGAGCATGACTCCAACCGCAAATGAAATATCGTGCCTACTAGCGGTTAAATATAATAAAGAACCAATTAAACCTCGATACTCGGTTTGATCAGCTGTCTTCTCCTTCTCGTCTGGATCCATTGAAAAGTTTGTCATCATAGGTATCTTAGCTTCTCGGCTGGTACCTATTCCAAATTTTTCAATGAGATCTTTGTATATTTGGCTTGATTGAAGAATATTCCCTTCTTTATCTGTTTCGACTTGGAGTCCAAGAAAATAAGTCATCTCTCCCATCATGGACATTTCAAATCGCTTTTCATAAGATGACTAAATTCTTCACACAAAGATATGTTAGTTGATCCAAAGATTATATCATCAACATAAATCTGAACTAACAAAAGATCACAACCATATTCTTTTTTAAAGAGAGTTCTATCAATTCTACCTTTCACAAAACCATTTTGAATTAAATAATCAGACAAGGTGGCATACCATACTCTTGGTGCTTGTTTAAGTCCATATAGAGCTTTCCTTAGTTTATAAACCTTGTCTCCTTTGACAAAACTAGGAGGTTGCTCTACATAAACTTCCTCAGCTAGGATTCCATTAAGAAATGCCGACTTAACATCCATTTGAAAACTATGAATCTTTTAAAAGCAGCATAGGCTAAAAACAATCTTATGGCTTCCGCATTTAGCTACCGGTGCAAAGGTTTCATCATAATCAATCCTCCGATTGTGAATAACCTTGAGCAACTAGTCCGGCTTTATTTCTAACCACAATATTATTTTCATCCCTTTTGTTTTTAAAGACCCATTTAGTTCCAATGACTTTTTGATGATGAGGCCTTTCAACAAGCTCCCACACATCTTGTCTTTGAAACTCGATTTAGTTCTTCTTGCATGACATTAATCCAGTTGGAATCGCTTAGAGCTTGAATAGATTTAGTTTCAAGTAATGACACATAGCAACCGAACATACAATATTGATATAGTTGAGTCCTCGTCTGACTCCAGTCTAAATCTCCAATTATTTGTTCACTGGGTGATATGACATTACTTTCTTACTTTTATCTTTTACAATGGATGATGTTTTGTCTGAATTATTTATTTCAGATGATTCTATGTCACCTTCTCGATGACTCAACCCGATCATCCGGCCGTTGGTCGTCCGATCACCGGGTGAGGAAGAGTTTCCGTGTTCTTTTTCTCGTGTTTGAATCTGGTTCTTCTTCATCTCGAGTCTAATTCTTGATTGTAGAATTTTATGGTTGATCTCTTGATAGGCATCCGATCCGCATCATCCGATATCTTTGTGATGTCCCCTGCCTTACTATACCCAAAAGAAGATTCATCAAATACCACATGGGATATTTTTTTCCACACACAAGGTTGTCTTATTAAAAACTCTGTATACCTTTGATACAGATGAGTATCCCAAGAATATCCCATCTGCTATCTTGGAATCAAAAGCTTTTAATTGAGATTTCCCATTGTTGTGTATGAAACATTTACAACCAAATATATGAAAGTATGAAATTTTGGGAGATCTTCCCTTCCAAATTTCATAGGGAGTTTTGCATTTATCTTTAACAATCAAACTTCTATTTTGAACATAGCAAGTGTATTTACACTTTCCGCCCAAAACCTCGTGTGAAGTGTTGTACTCGATAACATTGTTCTAGCTGCCTCTTTCAAGGTTCTGTTTCTCCTTTCAACTACTCCATTTTGTTGGGGAGTCCTTGCTGCAGATGTTTCATGAGCTATGTCATTCTCAATGCAGTAGTTAGTAACAAACTTATTAAGGAATTCAGTACCTTTATCACTTCTAATTTTAACAATAGTTAGTCCTTTTTCATTTTGAACCTTTTTAAGAAATTCTGGAATCTTAATCATAGTCTCATTCTTTTTGTATAAGAAAATAACCCAAGTAAATCTTGAAAAGTCATCAACAATTACCAAGGTATACTTTCTTCCACTAAATCTGAGATGTGTTCTTGGACCAAAAAGATCCATGTGAAGAAGTTCCGTAATCCTTTCTAAGAAGAAGAACTACTTATTGTTTTAAAAGAAGCTTTAGTCTGCTTTTTCTTTTTGACAAGAATCACACACATGGTTCTTTGAAAATACTTTATCCCGGAGTCCTTTAACTAAAGATTTCCTTGCTATTTTGTTAAGAGTTTTGAAGTTTAAATGGCCAAGACATTTGTGCCATAACCAACTTAAATCATCCGAACTCTTAGCAACAAGACAAGTATCATTAGGACAACTTTTGAAATTAGCAACATAAATGTTACCTTGTCGACTCCAGCTAATAGAATATTTTCATTAATACCATCTAATACAAAGCATGCATTATGAGTAAATTTGACACTTAACCCCTTATCACAAAATTGTGAAACAGATAGTAAATTGTGCTTCAATCCTTTCACGTAGTAGACTTCATGTACTTGAATATCACCTATCATCAGGTGTTCCTACACCTTTGGTAAGTCCATAATTGTTATCTCCAAACATTACTCTTGGTCCATCTATGGTCTGATAGTTAGAGAGAAGTCGTCTTTCATAGGTCATATGCTTGGAACAGCCACTATCAATGTACCGTATGACCTCAAGAATGTCTCCTCTTTCAACTATCTTCTTATCTTCCCGCAATCACAAATTTAATGCTTAGGTACCCTTTGTACTTTGGGTCCTTTCATGTTAAGTTGACTTTTAGGAATCCAAACAAAGATATCAATGTTCCTCAAAACCATAGATTGAAGTTTACATCCATATCTATCTACTAAGATAAGACTTTCAAGATCAATCTTATTTAACCGATCTTTTGAAATTATCTTAAATCTTGGTAAAAATGGATATGTTTTGCTTCTTCCATCAAAGCAATTATACCTAGGATAGGACTTTGATTTAGTCTTAGGTTTCACCTTAGGAGCTACTTTCCTTGTCTCGTGATTTCTTCTCGAAGTATCGATGAGGTAATTAATTCCTTGGGTTTCTGTGGACTAAATCTAGTTTCTCTCTTTGGTTTAGTTGCTTTAACAAAAACTCTAGATTTTATTGGATCATTTTTCTTACTCCTATCAAAACCTAATCCAGCTTTTATCACTAGACTTTTGTGAAGCATTGAAGATTTTATCTATTGTGGTCTCGAGTGTTATTTAGAAGTCCTAACTTGAGATTTAATTCTCTCGTTAGTCTTCTTGTAACTCTCATTCTCAGAATAGATATTTGAAAATTTTATTTTCAAAGAACTCACCTCTGTTCTAACTTATCTGCCTTATCAAATAAGGTATTAGTGATTGACTTAGACATTCCCCTTGAATGTACACTGGTTTCTCACTAACCTTTGTTTGATTGACCTTAGTCGATCAGTAATTTGATTCTTTAAATTAAAATTTTCAGTCTCTATCTGTTTATAAGCTGATAGAGCAGTCTCCAAATCTTTCAAAAGTTTTTCAATAAGACCAGGATCGGTTTGAGATAAGGTATCACAATCATTATCTCGAGGATGAATAGTAATGTACCTCTTTTGCCATTAAATGTATGTCATCATCTCGACCCAAAATCAGATTAAGATGAGGATGATGATGTCTCATGAACTTCTTTTTTTTCAGCCGTAAGAGCTCTCTCGATCAAGCATACCTTCTATCTCTCTTTTTCCTCTTTTCTTCTCTCTCTCTGGGAGTGAGTTGAGGACAGCCATAACTATAGTGACCACGCTTGTTGCATGTATAACAAATATCTCCTCTGTCTCTGCTTTAGGGACTACTATCTCCTCGTCTCGATTGGTGATTTATGCTTCCTCGTCTCGATCCTTTTTCCTATCATTGTCTGAACTCTTTTCTTCTTTATCTCGATCTCGTAGTTCCTTCGACTCGATCTCGTCTCTCTTGTTTCTTTTGTACTTCATTTTCAGCCATTCATATCTTTTTAACAAGAGTCATTTCCTCCTTAATTGACAAATCGATGCCTTGGAGATCTTTTTCAGCATTCATCTTGATGAACAAATGCTACTGATCTTTCCAAATGTTGAAGATTCTCGCTTCATCTTCTTCATCTTCGATATTGATGTCATACACTAATGCTTTCGATGAGAAAATAAAGTGTGATGTGAAATTGAAGATAGATTCTGAGAAGCTTTCGAATATTAGTTTTTTCTCTCCATCTTTTTGCTTAATGACCTCAACACTTTATTGTTGATTTCTTTCTCTCGTATATGTTTTACCCAAATCACCGCCTTGTTCGTAAGATTAGTTAGTCTTACATCAAGTTGATCAATAGATTCTCCTTCTTTCATCTTGAAAGTGTCAAAAACATGTAATACCGATTGCAATTTGTTTTCTTTGACTCGATCTTTTCCTTCACAGATTCCAGCAAGAGTTTCCCACATTTCCTTGGGCAGTCTTGCATCTTTTCACCTTTTCAATCCAATCCTTACTCAAAGTTTCAATGATCTCGGTTCTAGGAACTTGATCCAGATTATGAATCTTTCTATCACCACTTGTGAGTTCTCGAGCTTTTCTTTTCTTGCCTCACTCTTGTTTCAAATTACCGCAGCACCATCACTTGTGCCACCATGATAAAACTTGATAGGTCCTTCCTCAAGAACCTCCTCCATTCTATCATGAATTGCTTTGAGATGGTTCTCCATTCTAAACTTCCAATAGTCATATTCTTCAATTGAGAAATCAGGTAGACTCCTTGATTTCTTGCTCTTGACAAGACATGTTGAGATAGAAAAACCAAAACACTTACAAGATCTTGTTAGTAGTATTGTTAGTGAAACAAAGAAAATGAAGATAATCAAGAACAAATTTCAGAATCTTGGTTAAGACCTAAAATCAATATCGTAATGCCTTAACACCGCTCCGATACCACTTGTTGGTCCCACTTAGTTGAGTATCTTAGAGAAAACTTGAATTAACCTTCTAGGAAAAATCTAGAAGGGGGGTTGAATAGATTTTTAGATCTTTATAAAAACTTCCAAACTTATTCAAAACCCAAGTAGTACAACGGAATGTTAACTTTTAAACTCAACTTAATCAAGATCAAAAGCAAATTGATATTTTTAGTTTTAACTTCCATTCTAAATAATTCTTTGATTAATAGACCGAAAATTGAAATTGATTAAAAGTAAAGTAAAACAATAAAGAACACCAGAGTTTATAGTGGTTCGGATTATGAATAATCCAACATCCACTCTCCTTCTCCAACTTGAAGAAGGGACCAGCTTACTACTTACTTACTTACAATCTAACTTACAACTTACAATTTACAAATTCCTTCAGATCTTCAAAAACTCCTAACTTCTTCTCTGGAATCTAACTATTACAAAGTGAGTAGTGGAATTTGAAGATTACAAGTAAAGTGTTCTATAAACACTTAGAATTGATTTGAAAAACTCTTTTGAAAACTTGTGAATTTGTTGTGAAATCTGAATAGAAAGTAATCGCAAATCGTGATATGTGCAAAGTTAAAAGTTCTTTTTAAATTGAAAATCTAGACCTATTTATAAGTCGGAAAAGACAGTCGCTTCTAACAAACTGAAAACCGCTCAACAAACTTAATCTTGAATACCGCTTGCTCCTCACTGATTTTAACCTACTCGTCTGCAAATGACTTGGTGAAGACTCGCCTTTCTTATTCTACTCAGATTGTCTTGACCTCATCCGAGCTCTTCATAATTGTCTCCTGCAGATGATTAGATTTGAACTTGTCTCAGACGACTTGTAACTTTCAGTCTTCACTGACTTGCTCGATTGATGACCTAGTCGACTTGACTTAGTACACGGACTCGGCCTCAATCGTTCTTCATAGTCGTCTGATCATCTGAATTGGTCTTTTAACTCATCAAAATTTCCTTGATCTAACACTTAGTCACTCTTATCCAAAAACATCCCACCTTTCCAAAGAGCCTACATTACAACCTAGAAGAAAGACCTCTTTGATTCTTGATTGAACGCAAATGATTTTGTTTAAGATTGAGTCTTTTGGCAAGCATATGGTGTGCATATTTGTGAATTGGATGATTGAGTGCATTATACCTTTATACACTTGAGTGAAGAGTGAAACACTCCATGGAAGGAGCAATGTGTTAAGTGTTTGATTGAGCATTTATTTGAGCATGATCTATCTTGATTGCTAGTGGATAGTTTGCATTGATACTTATGATCACGGAGGAGTTCGATTGTCTTATACTTCTTCTATGGTGCCATGTGACATAATTGCAATCAATTCACTCCTTTGTGCTTAGTTTCTACATTGTTCGAGGACGAGCAACACTTCAAGTTTGGGGGTATTATGATTGGAGTGAATTGATGCATGATTTTGAGGCTTATTTTAGTGCAAAAAGTGATCCAAAATGTTAGATTTTGTGCATAAATGTGTAGAGTATCACTATTTTGCCTAAAAAGTATTACTTGTGAGATTATTGATGTTTTTATCCGATTTACTGGTAAATCGGTGGAATTTGGCCAAACCGAGAGTACCGGTATTCTTAGAATGAAGAGACAAATGAGACGGACGAGAATGGGGGTCGGAGGCGGAGTCCCGGCCGGAAAAATGCCCTGGTCTCGACCTCTGGTCGAGGCCGAGGCATCGACTCGAGGGATAGAACAAAACGTTGAAAGTCAAAATTTTAGAGAGGCCTCGACTCGAGGGCTGAGCCTCGAGTCGAGGGAGGGGCGAAATGCGGCAGCCAGCCTCGACTCGAGGGGAAGTTTTTCCAAAAATTCGTTATTTAAAGGGCTGGAGCAAAGCATATATCATAGAACTTTAGATAGAGCAGATTAATAGCGGTTTTGGGGTGATTTCTTAGGCCCCAAGCCAATTTTCCATTGTAGGTAGTGTAGAGTGTAGAATTAGATTTAGATTTCAATTGTTGTTGATTAGATTAACATTAGATCATAATTGATTCATCAATTCAAGCTTGTATTTCATTTGGAGATTTGTATTGAAGACTCAAGCATTCCTCTTTTTGTGGATTTAATTCAATTGGTGATGTTCTTTCTCTCTTGTCTTTTCAATTCCTTAATTTTTGTGTTTTGTTTCTTAATTGCTCATCTAGATCCTCTTCCCATGGATTTCGCCTTTGGCACCATGGGCTAACTCTCTTGTGCTTGGGTTAATTGAAATTGAGGATGATTTGATTGCCTATGCTATGATTGTTGATGATTGGAGATCAATTGAGTTAGATTTCTTCCTAATTGTGATTCTCAATTGTGCTTCATGCATAGTTATCTCTTTAGATTAATGTTTGATCACCCTAGCAATAGGTGAGAGTTGAGCTAACGTGATCCGGGATTAATCGGGTTATAATTGTGTATGAATGTGTGGATTGGGTGCTTCGAATCAAGAGATTAGTTGCACTAAGGATACTCACATTAGGCATTGTGATTTTAATGGAGTGATTAATTTCATAATGGTTTATGCTTTCTACCTTAGTTGATTTGCAATTTGATTCAATCATAGCTTGTTGATCATTGATTCCTTGATGGATGTTAGCCCTAGCACCCGGATCCCCTATTTATTGTTGTTGTTTGATCTTGCCCTCTAAGTGTTTGATCATTTGCTTGCTTGTTGTTGATTTGTATTTTGCAATTGTTTTATAGTTGTTAGTGCCAAAACCGCTTTTGCAACAATAGTCATCGAGAACTTGTATTTCTAAGGCCTCACGTGCATACTTTTTCCCTTGGGTTCGATATACTTGGTTGTCTTAAAATCGCTTGCCCGATTCCTACAATCAGTTATCTATTCGAGAGGGTGACGAGCACTAAATTCAAGAAGATACATTTTGGAAGTTTGATCACTCTTATTGCTGAGCACTTGGGCATTCCGATGCATAACCCGCAAGCACTTGAGGGCCCAGATTTGACGACCGATACCATGAGGCGTATGAAGACTCTCGACCTCATTGGTAGGACTTGGTGCTTTCAGAAGCACCTCGGTGACCGATTCCCTCTTCCTAACAAGAGGTTGACGACAGTTGTTCGGTGCTCCAGATATGTGACTATCAACCTCTGAATGTGGTCACAAAGACATACCGAGGCAATCGATGCCTACACTCGAGAGCATGGAGTGGATCCGAATGAGGATGATGATGAGCAGCAGGGTGGATCCGAGTCGAGTTCGAGGAGGAGGCTGCGGATGCAGAGGAAGGGAACGAAGAAGAAGCTGAAGCGGAGCAGCCGAGGAGCCTGTGTAGATGGATGAGGACTTCACGCCAGAGATTAACTACTACCGGCGGGATGAGATGCATAGCCGAGAGTACGAGGCCGTTAGTTCATCGCAGAGACAAAGTGGACCCTCACCGAGGAGATGTGAGCCGACAGTCGGAGGATGCACTGGAGCGTTTGACGAGACAGATGAGTGTTACCGCATGATGGAGGAGTCCCGCAGATTCAATGAGGAGACGAGGAGGATGCGGGAAGAGTCTCTCAAGAATCAAGGCATGACATGTACGCACTCCTCCATAGATGAGCTCGTGGAACTTCGGGTCGGGTCACTATCCTCCTCCTCCACCGCCGTCCGATTGTTAAGGCGACTCCCATATTCCCAATCTTTATCCTCTAGTTCATTTAGCTCTTTTATTCCTCTTGAGTGATTGTATTGATTTGATGATTTGTGGTTGATTGGATTGTACTTGATGATTTGATCTTGATAGATTTTATGATGATGTGTATGGATGATTATTGAAGTTTTGGATTTATTGAGCTTTATTGTCTTTGGATGATTATGTTATATTGATATCTTGTTTCCTTGTATATTTTTGGGCTAGATTTGTCTTGAGCTTAATTGTGAACTTATTGCATATCTTTTAGTATCATGTTGACTTAGTGAGTGTGCTTGAGATTATGTACATGTGCACTTGTGCTTGATTTGAAAGATATATTGAATTTTGATTTGATCATGAGTTGATATGTGGCTTGAAGCTAGCATGATTGATAATTATGTGATGATAAATGTGATTGAAGATGCTTAATTCATTGTTCAATTTTAGCCGTGAGCTTTTGTGCCTTTATAATCGTACATCTTATACGGTTGAATAAATTTCTTTGTGAGTGCATCATTCATGGATTTGTATGCTAGAACTTGCCCTTGGACTTGTTGAGATTGATCTTTGTGTGATTTCATGAAAATGATAAGAGGCCATGTTTGGATTGATGAGTCAACTAGCCAAATATTTCCCCACCAAAAATATTTGATTTCCTTAGTGAGCCATTTTGAGCTTAGTATCCTTATTCTTTGGCAAACCCAATTGAAATTGAAATCATTTTGCCTATTTTTATGAGTCTTCTTGTCCTATTCTTAGTAGAGCTTGATTGTTGGCTAAAGATGGTGATTTGCATGTAAAGTGTGGTGGAAAGATGATGTGCCAAGTGATGATTGTTGAGAAAAACAAGGTTGTGAAAAAAATTTGAATTGTGAAAAATTGTGAACATGAAAAAGGTGAAAAATTCAATTTGTGAGCTTAAGTGAAAGAAAGCTCAAGTGATTGGTGGTGTTTGAACTTTGAAGTGCAAGAGAAAGAGTTGATTGATGAAGATTGAAGAGATGTGCATTGAAGTGCTTAGCTATTATTCAGGTCTCTACTATGTTAGTCACTCTTACCTAAAACATCCTACCTATTCCAAAGAGCCTACATTACAACCTTGATGAAAGACCTCTTTGATTCTTGATTGAAAACAAATGATTTTGATTGAGATTGAGTCCTTTGACAAGCCTATGGTGTGCATGTTTGTGAATTTGATGATTGAATGCATTTAACCTTGATACACTTGAGTGATGAGTGAAACACTCCATGGAAGGAGCAATGTTTTGAGTATTTGATGTTGCAATTGTTTGAGCATAATTCATCTTGAGTGCTAGTGGATAGTTTGCATTGATACTTATGTTCATTGATGAGTTCGATGGTCTTATATTTTTTCTATGGTGCCACGTGACATAATTGCAATCAATTCACTCCTTTGTGCTTATTTGCTACATTGCTCGAGGACGAGCAACACTTCAAGTTTGGGGATATTATGATTGGAGTGAATTGATGCATGTTTTAGGGGCTATTTTAGTGCAAAAAGTGATCAAAAATGTTATATTTTGTGCTTAGTTGTGTAGAGTATCACTACTTTGCCTAAAAAGTATTACTTGTGAGATATTTAATATTTTTCGTCCCGTTTTCAAGTAAATTGGTGCAATTTGGCCAAATCGAGATTACCGGCATTCTTAGGATGAAGAGACAATCGAGACGGGCAAAAACGGGGTCGAGGCGGAGCTCCGAGTCGAGAAAATTCCTGAACTCGACCTCCGGTCGAGGTCCAAGGGCTTCGACCCGAGGGTGAAGGCAATACGTTGAATTTCAAAAAATGGAGGCAAGCTCGACTCGAGGCTCGGCCCTCGAGTCGAGAATCGAGCGAAAGGAGATCCCTCAAGTCGAGGGCTGGAGCTCGACTCGAGGCTGGAGGCGAAACTGCAAAATCGTGTTAGCGACTTAAAGGCCTCGACTCAAGGGCCCCAACCTCGAGTCGAGGGATGGCCAAAATCGAATTTTTGTATTTAAGCCAATTTGAGCGGAAAACAGAGCATATTCTTCCTAGCTTAGATTAGAGCAATTATTTTACAGTTTTGGGCGAAATTCTCATTCCATAGCTTAATTCTCTTTGTAATTAGATTAGATTCATAGATTTAGATTGATTTCAAGCATTTGTACCTTAGATTAGTGATTTGATCGATTAGTTTTTCATTTTCAAGTTGTAATTCAAGTGTGGAGAAGAGAATTGTATTGGAGACTATTTTGAAGATTCAAGCATTCCTATTGATTTGGATTCTATTGGTGATGTTCTTCCACTTAATTTCTTTTAATTCATTGATTGTGTTGATTAGTTTCTTAATTGCTTACTTAGATTTTCTACCCATGAGTTTTGCTCTTTGCACCATGGGCTAATCATCTTATGCTTGGGATAATTGAAATTGGGGATGATGTGATTGTCTTATGCTATGATTATTGATAATTGTTGATCAATTGAGTTAGATTGCTTCCTAATTGTGATTCTCATTGTGCTTCATGCAAAATTATCTCTTTAGATTAATGTTTTATCACCCTAGCAATAGGCGAGTTGAGCTAACGTGATCCGGGATTAATTGGGTTATAATTGTGTATGAATGTATGAATTGGGTGCTTCTTAATTGAGAGATTAGAAGTACTAAGGATACTCACATTAAACATTGTGTAGTTAATGGAGTGATTAATTGCATGATGGTTTTATGCTATCTATCTTGATTGATTTGCAATTTGATACAATCATAGCTTGTTGGTCATTGATTCTTTGATGGATATTATCCCTAGCACCCCAATCCCCTTTGAAACCAAGTTACTTGTTTTTGCATATTAGGTGTTCGATCATTTGCTTGCTAGTTGTTTGAATTTTAATTCTTGCAATTGTCTTGTAGTTTTTAGTGCTAAAACCCATCTTGCAACAATAGTCATCAATAACTTGTATTCCTAGGGCCTCATTGCATACTTATTCCCTTGGGTTCGATATAATTGATTGGTCTTAATACCGCTTGCCGGAATCCTACAATCACTCATAAATGTTTTCATACAAGGGGAACATTCTTCACATCTAGAGTCATTTTTTCCTCAAATCTCTTCAACAACATTCCAAACATCTCCTTCAAGGTAGCCCTCACATCATGGATTCCCAACTCTTGATAATGAGAGGAAGCTTGTGGCATTTGATAGTCATACTCATAGCTTCTCCCATCTTCGTAGCCAAATCCTTCATAGTGTGGAGGATAAACTATACTATGTTGATAATAACCTTGATTTCACGCGTATGAGTCATATCCATCCATCTACACAAGATAGCAAGTATCAAATTCAAACGAAAACAAATGAACTAAACAAGAAAAAGAGCAAACAAGTAGTCACTTTCAACTAATCCTAAGTCTCACATAGACGCATAAATATATCCACAGCAACGGCGCCATTTTTATTGATGTATAATCGTGCAAGTGCTTTGACAACCCAACCAAGTTATCGAACCCAAGAGATATATTATGCAATGAGGCCCTAGGACACAAGTCTTCAATGACTATTGATGCAAGCAAGGATGAGTTCTATCAATCTACCAACAAAAGGATGAAAAACTATGAATTAAACTATGACGCAAGCCAAATCAAACAACAAGCTAGATTAACTATCAATGAAATACAAGAGGGAATGTGTGTTAGGGATAATCTCCACTAATGAATCAATAATCACAACTATAATTGCATCAAATTACCATTCAGTCAAGATAAAATGTATGAACATCATGCAATAATGTCTCCATTCATCACACAAATGCAATGAATCTCTCAATTACAAAGCATTTTATTCATACAATCATACACAATTATAACTTGATTAATCCCTAATCACGTTAGTTCAACTCTCGTTTGTTGCTAGGGTGATCAAATACCAATCAAAAGAGATAAAAATGTATGAAGCACAATAAGCATCAACAATTAGGAAATTATCTATCTCAATTAAAAACAATCATCAACAATTATAGTAAGAACAATCAAATCATCCTCAATTTCAATTATCCCAAGAACTTAGCCCATGGAGCAAAGAGCAAAATCCATGGGTGAAAAATCAAATAGCATGATCAACATGATAATCACAACAATTAAGCAATAGAAAACAAGAGATAAGAAGAACATAATCAATATTTGGCCAATTGAATAGGAATTGAATGCTTGCAGATCTCCACAAATGTAAACTTCTCTTTAATTGAATTACAATCTCAAATGTTTAATTTAATGGAGAAAATACTAATCTAAACAACAATTAAATGAAAATCTAACTAGAAACTTGAATTTAATGATCTAGGAAGTGGAAATTGGTTTGGAAATGCAAAAATCGCACTAAAAACGAGTGGTAACTTTCCTAAACTAACTTATGCTCCGTTTTGTCCAAGGGAGTTTAAAATGTTATTTTTCGAAAAACCGCCGCCTCGAGTTGAGCTTGGGGGCCTCGACTTGAGGCCTGAAGTCATGCTCACAATTTTGGCTTGAAAATTGATCACCTCGACTCGAGCTTGCCGCCTCGACTCGAGCGAGAATGGCTCGAATCGAGCTTTCCTTTACTTCACCAAATTTTGAGTTTCTTGCTTAGAGCTTGACCCGAGGTGCTTTGGGCTCGACCCTAGGTCGAGTCCAGGAATTTTTATGGGCCCAAACTTTGCTTCCGACTCCCATTTTCATCCCACGTGTTCGTCTCGCCGCCATATGAATCCCGGTACTCTCGGTTAGGTCTAATTCCTCCGAAAACCACGAAAATGAGACGAAACACTTCGAAAAACCATTAATTCTCACATAGTAATACCTTTCATGCAAAAGATTGATACTCTACACCTTAAAGCACAAATACTAACACTTTTCATCACTTTTTGCAATTAATCACCTCAAAATCATGCATCAATTCACTCTCATCATGCAATCAAGAAGAAGATGTTGAACTTCTTCCCATGATCCCAAGAAAAGAAGGGCATACATTATTTAAGGATCTTGTCAACCAAAAACTCATGACTTTCCTCAAAGAGACCTTGGAAGATGTCATAGATCGTTTTCAAAAATGAAAACTCGGCGAATTCGTTTGTAATTTAATTTGAATGTTACTTTTTTTTCTAATTGTATGATCGACTTTAATTATTATTTATTGTATTGATATATGTGATTACTGATGAGTCTAATCACGATTAAAATGACAAATATCTTCTTAGCCCTATGTTAATGCGGTTAATAACAAGATTGTTTAAGGGATACTCATACATACGACAAGGTTTGAGCTCATTTAAAAATACTCATTTAGTGTCATGTGTTTGCTCTATTGGGATTGCTGGAAAGATCCAACATATTGAAATTTCACGTGTAAAATTAAATGTGCATAAATGTCTCCAGAAAGCCCAATTAAAATGATTCACTACAGTTTAAGTTATGAACTTATATGAGTATTAAATATTCATGAACTTTATATGGGTAAATTTGATTAAGTGATTAATTTGTTGGGGGTCAAATTAAAAATAAATGATAATTTACTAATATAAGTAGGGTTATGGTCCCAAACATATTACATTCATCCCACGTTTTGTATTCTATACGGAAAAATGTGAAATTGATTGTTTGAAAACCATCTCAATTGCCATAAAAATCTATTCATAAATTTAGGTACACTTCTTCTAATTTTGTAAGGGTTGGAGTACCCCTTGTACTCTAATTTTTATAATACTTCAATTTTTACCGATCAAAAAAGGTACACTTCTTCTATTACTATTAAGATCTTTAATGTTGGTTAATCATCATAGATCTATAAATCAGGACAAAAACTCATAAACTATTTATGGATATAGGATCCGTAAAATTACTCACATCAAGAAATTCGCAGATCTAAGAGGGTCGGATCGGGTCAAACAGATTGAAAAAATACTCACGTAAAGGTAAAAAAATAAAATCTTGCTCCCAGGTTGTGTTTATAAGTTCTAACATGTGTTATTGTAAGTACACATATGCATTATTGTAAGAAAAAGTAATACATAGTTGTATAAAAAAACTTCGTCCAAATGCAAAAATAAAAATTCACTTACGTATTGTATTACTACAAGGTCATACATGTCATTATAAGTGCAAATAGTAATACAAATAATACATATTTGTCCAAAAACTTCGCGCACAAGCAAAAATGAAAACCCACTTCCATATTGTGTTATCATAAGGTCAATCATGTGTTATTGTAAGGCAAACATATATTACTATAAGAACAAACAATACATATTTATCTTTATAGAAATAAATATTTGTCTTTATAGTAATACATGAAAGGTATTAAAAAAATGTGTTATTATATGAACATAAATGTATTATTGTATGAAGAAAAATATGTTATTAGATGAACAAAGCCGTACAAGTAAAAAAAAAAAAAACCTAATGCTCCATTTGGATGGAGTGGATTTGAAATCGGGGATTTGAGTATAATATACCAAGCATTCACACAAACTAAAATAGAGAAAAGTTAAATGAATGGATTTGATTCACTCAAATATTAAACACAAGTGAGAGAAGTGGGAGAATTTCAAATGACTAGGTTTTATTGGGTATTTGAAATCCTCTCACTTATAAGTAATATTTGTATGAACCAAATCCATTCATTTAGTTTTTTCCTATTTGATTTGTAAATATATAATGTATTATCCTCAAATCCATTGATTTCAAATGATTCCATCCAAATGGAGCCTAAATTTAAATAGATGAACAAAATATTTTATTTGTCTTTATAACAAATTAACAAATATTTAATTTTTTTAAGGACTAATAACACATACTTGCTCGTACATTAACAAATACTTACCCTTAGAGAACACAATCTGGATGAGAGTTTTTATTTTTGCCTTTGCGCAAAATCACCTTATCTAACCCGCTTGGAATTCATGAGTTTTTTTCTCATTCTTTAAACATAACTCGCGGATCTAAGAATTTCCTTTTTAACTATAAGTTTACCATAAAGTATTTTTCAAGAGTTTCCCTCTTAAATTAATTGGATATACATGTCGAAGTATGTTTTTATGTTTTCTTTTGGCATGGTATTTGGATATATATTAATGTCTAACACCTTCACCATTTTCATAATCTTACCAATATTTGATTTTATGTTGGTTGCACCAGTTCCTTACAAGTTTGAACTGCCGGCCACAACCTGTTTTAAGTGCACGATCCGATATTGATTCCCAAAAGAAAAAAAAAAAGTGCCCAATCCGGTCCGTCTAGACCCCATCGGAGCAGTCGAAATCGAAAACATCAGCTTACGTACATCCGACTGAATGGAATTCCAGAGACATCATACTATTCCTTGGAGCTTTACAAGCTCATTTATTTTGAGCAGTGCTCAGAATTTCTTTATGTTCCTTCCCTCACTTCCGATATGGACGGGGGTTGTTATGTGAACATATCATTTGTAAGTCGTATATATATACACAAAAGGCCAAGATACGGTGTAACATTGTTTTATCGACCCTCTTTTATTTATGAGATGACGCAGTTCTCAGCCACAGGAGACCTATACCTCCCACAGCCAATGACAGAAGTAAAGGAATGCTGATGGGTACCATGTCCGGTCCACTCATCTGTCCTTGATGAGACCTTTCCCCATAATATTCATGGAGGACACGGCTTAGATTGTCGACCTGATGCATGATTTGGCGTTGACCCGACCAATAAGCAAGACCTGTTACCAAATCAAAGGATTGATTATCGGTAATAATTAAGCACTAAACATTTTACACTACCACAGGAACATGACCAGAATATTTCATCAAAAAATTGTTATTTTGGCCAAAATCACAATGTATTGAACAGAGCAGAAAAATCCCGCAAATTGGTTGGCACTCTTGAAAATTCTCAAAAGAATATTTCCAATCCTTCCCATCTACAATCTACAGAAATCAGGAAAAAAGATTTTCTCAGCCTAAATTCTCCTTCTGAGTAAACTTTTCATAGCTACACATGTAACTTTATTGTCAGAGAACCGAAAGAGACATGCACATCGATAGTCATCTTTATACTCATACTACCGTAAAACTAACCATCCACAAAAATGGTAAAGCTAAGTTTTTGTATCTACAGATTTACTTGTTCTTTTTTTTCTCAGAGTGTGTTCTTTCCGGCTTAGGTGGGATGAGGCAAATCCAGATGGGAAATAAAGTGGATGGGGCAAAGCCACGAAATAGTAAATCCGTGTTATATTTTGGGATAGAGAAGTAAGGACGGATGAAACTTTATGTCAAATTAATATTTTTGAGAAATAATGATGTATTATTTTATTGATGTTAGTTGGTGAAATAATTACCAGGTGGACAAAAAGGAGAGAAAAAGGTCAAGTGTAAGAAAAGTAGAAGAGAGAATGATTATGAATGAATGAATGAAAAGTAGTGATGTGATAGTTTTAAGTATGTAGATGTATAATAGGGGTAAATGTGTATTTGGATAGAGAGATGGAATTTGGAAATCCAAAAAGGGGGATGAGAGGGGGTAATAGGTTGAAAAGGAACATGACCTCGAATCGTTTCTTCGAAATTGATATCCCATCCAATTAAAGTCCGAGTAAACTATTTTCATCAGAAAAGGTAAGGTAGCTCTTGGTTCAAGTTTTTCAAAAGAATGAGATTTCCTTCTACGCCTCTAGATATGTTGGAGGAAGAATTATCTCTATGCCTATGGTGATTACATCATTATTGTTCATAGTGTTAAAAGGCGCGCCTTAGCGCGTGGCGCACAAGGCTATGGGTAGTGCGCCTTTTTGGGTGAGGGTAGGGCACAAATCAGAAGGCGCGCCTTTGTGCGCCTTTCTTCCCTAGGCTGAGGCGACCTTAGGCGCGCCTCTTGGTCAAAACTTTTTCAGGTCATTTTTTTAAATTAAACTAACACTTTTAGTTTTTTTTTCCAACATACATCAACACTTTCGAGTCCTATATACGGTTTTTAATCTGAATAATACACACAAAACTAGGTTAAATAGAAACTAGGGTTTTAGTACTTGGGACCAAAACCAAGTTCCCTCCACTTCTTGAATGCCATTCTGTTTTTCTTTTTCTTTTTATTTCTGCAAGTTTTAAACACTTATTTTGCATGTTATGAACCTATATTTATTTTTCATACTTGTTACAGTTGTACTTCAATTTCTTCTTCTTCTTCTTATCCTTTATTTATTTTTATTTTTTTAAATTTTGGCATGTTTTGAACTCCTTTTTCACTGTTTCATAGTCCTACCTCTGTTTTTTCTTTTTCTATTTTTGCATGTTTTGATGAGAATGAGGACTAGTTAACTAGAGTCCTAGACTAATCACTAATAAAACTCTTAACTCATAACTGCTGGTTTTAACAGATGATAGTTTTAGTGTGGATGAAGTTTAACTTCACTGATTTAGTATTAATTTCATGTTTACATTATGTTCTAATCTTTTAGTGCCCGTTTGGTAGGCATGTTTAGCAATAAGATAAGGACCTAATTTAGCCTAAATTAGGTCCTTATCTTATTGCTAAACATGCCTACCAAACGGACACCTAATGTTTATTTACAGACTTTTGGTAGTATTATGTGAATTTATGTAGAAAAATCTGTGTGGAATATGATTATAAAATGTTATTTAGGAAAAAGTAAAAGAGGCGCGCCTTGCGCCTCAGCGCTAGCGTACCTCTTGCGCCTCACGCCTTTAAAAACTATGTTAGTGTTATGCTTTAATTTTGGAAAAAAGAGACAAAAAGATGGTTGGCTGCAACACAGAGAAATGATTGAGGATAAACGAGTTAATCAAAATGAATAATTATTACAATAAGAAAAATAATGTCATTCATTGATCATCTTTTATTCTTATTAACTACCATAAATTACACCACTACTCATTTTCCTATTGAAGAATTTCAAATCAAGCATCCCTGAATACTCATGTTTGACAACACTAATGCCACTGATCAACAGGTATGGCTCATGAAAATTGGTAATGGGCACCCTCATCCATTTGAATCGGAAGGATAGAAGGTTAATCTCTTCAGTTTGATTAATACTAAAAATGTAAAAGAAACATAGAGGGAGATGTTGTCTCAATTCATTTAGATTAAAATGCAATTGTTTCAACTTTCAACAAGCATAACGAGCATATTACCTGCTTTAGTTCAATTAAATTTCAGATGATGCTGTAGTTCACATGCAACTTGACGACAAACTTTTCCTATTTCTTCCTCTCAGCTTTGTCTACAATCATCCCAAAGTTAACTAAAGGGTACAGTTGTAATAACTGAAGGGTATATAACCTATATTACTAAAGGATATCAGTCGTGATAATTGAAGGGTATGACTAACATTACAACGGGTATTAATCGTGATAACTGAAGAGTATGATGATCTATATTACTAATGGGTATTAGTCAGGATATCTGAATGGTATTAGTCAATATATCTGGATCCATTTTTGGGATGTGGATCCAATTTCACCGTGAAATTTAATTCACGGGAAACACACTCTAGAGCAAAATAGACTTTTAAATGTGAAAACGTGTGATTAATAAGGCTGCATGAGCAATCTCGTTTTCCTGAATTCAGAATGCTTAGTTTACCTCAACTGGGATCTGGTCACCTACATTGTCACAAGGCCCTCAAGACGATATCATAATTCCCACCGCATATTCCGGGATCTGGACATCTAAATCGTCTCAAGGCCGTCAAAATAATATCATAATTCCACCCGTCTTCCTTTCTTTCATCCCGAACGTGACCATCATTCTGTGACAACCCAGGTATTCATAATTGAATGAGACATCTAGTTCATTTCCTAAAGACACTTCACAACCGTGACAACCCAGGTATTCATAATTGAATGGACATCTAGTTCCTTTCCTACAGACATTTCACAACCAAACTGTGTAAAACATCAATTGCAACTGCATTTATAAAGGCCCACGAAACATGTAGCAATAAAAGCACCACAGAAAGAAACTACTCCCTCCATCCCATAATACCTTTCACACTTTCCTTTTTCGTCTTTCACCTTTAAAATGGAAAATCATTCATAAACTCCACCCTCACAATATCCTCAATTTTACACAAAATGTCATTGCTTTTGGGCCCACACATACACATAATCCAACTCACTTTCTTACTTAATACATAAAAATTTACCAAATCACCCCTCAAATTATTACTCATTCTTTCACTTTCTTAATTTGTGTGCCCTCCCTCCTATAAAAAGCTCTATGGGACGGATGGAGTATATCAATTAATCACTATGGATTGTTTAACGTGGGTTGTGAACGAGTGATACTTCCCTGAGCCTCACCAACTAAATGAATGCTTCTTTTCTATCCCAGACTACAATTGACCGCTTAAGCTTCACTAGATATAACATTATAGCCAACTCCTGAAAAGTTGAACACTATCATTTATAGGAATAATATGAGTTGAAGTTCTCTTCTTCTCTTGTTTCCTCCTTTCGCTTTTTACAACTTACGTCTTCCCTCTCTAAAATATAGGATTTATTTAGAGCAAGAGATTTAGAGTGATGAAAGAGCAAGGTTGAGGAGTTACCTCCTCCACGAAGGCAGACTCCCTTGCCAATTGGGAAGATGAGGAGGAATTGGGTAGAAGTGAACCAGTCAATGGGCCATTGCCTACACCAGAAATATATAGCGAAGACGCTGCTGTTGCATTGCAGACCTCAGCCTGCAATGCCAAATTCTGTTGGCTAGTTGATAGTTTCCTGATCAAAATTTTTGAATTTAGTTCTTCAATTCTTGAAGTGAACTCATCCATTCGCTCATTTAATGTGGAAATTTGTTCAGATAGCTGAGTAACAATGCCCTGAAACAATTTGATCGGTTAAAACGTGAATCACATATGACTACTGAAGAAATACAGGATTAATGTACAATAAAAGTGGCAATTCCGAAGTAGAACTAAGATTTAATTTGATTTTATCTTTATTAGTAATACCATCATCACCACTACGATAACATCAAGAAAATTTTGTCAAACTTAAGTAGCATGGCATCTAAATGTTTTCATTGTTACCTAAATTGTCATGGATAGAGGTATAACAGATAAATTATCACAGTATTAATACGTAGGAATTAGGATACATTGATACAAGCTTAGTCATGAATTAATTTTGTGAAACACAAAATAGAAAATAAGAGAAATATAGATGCCCCAAGAGCACATTTATGCCATGTCATGGCTTTTAAGTTTTGTTGCTGAAGTTAGCCCATGGGCTATCTTTAATAATAGTATGGAATAGGGATGGCAACGGGTGGAGTCTGGGACAGGCTTGTCATTTCCCAAACCCGCCCTACTAGAAAATTTTAGGACCCGGGACCCGCCCCGTGTGTGGACCTGCCGGGTCTAACCAGCCCCATTAAAATCTATAATTGCTTAAAATAGCATTTAATATTCATCTTATACAAAAAATAACATATTTAATATATTTACACAAACATACTCCCTCCCATACCCACCGTGACATTTACCAAAATGTCCGTCTCATACTCGTTGCATCATTTCCTTAAATGATAATAAAACAACTTTTTCACTTTTATTTATCCCTTATCCCCTCAAACGCTACAATATTACACCATATGTCATTACTTTTCCTGCACTAACCCAATTTAATACTATTGAACAACTTTCTTATTAAAGATCAAAAGACTACCTACCCCCATCAAAAAACAACTTATATTATTAAACAACTTACATTAAAATCATGTCAAACAGCTTAATGTCATAGCAAGTATGGGACGGAATGAGTATACGTTACAATCAATATAAATTTACATATATACACATATACATGAAAATATTCATAAATTTATGTGTGGCGGACTAAGCGGGTCCAAATGCGGCTGTCAGTGGCGGGTTATACAAAACCACGATCCGTCCCATATCCGCTTGACCGGTCCAAACCTGGACCAGGCCGAATAGGTTCAATTCGTGCCCTAGTTTGAACCCACCCACCCATTGCCATCCCTAGTATGAAACAAAGTGCATTCATTAACTCTGGGATCAATATTACTATGGATGAAACAAGAGATCAAAAGAGAAATTTTAGTACTCGGAGATGAACCAAAAGAGACTTGATCATAACATGAACAACTTTATAAGCTAACTTGGGTGTTGAGTATTAGTATTTACTTAGACGAAATCTTTTGCAATTTGGTGGTTGGAATTCCAGCAAAAAGATTCCTAGGTGATGTTCTTTTAGGGTTTTAAGTGGTTTTAAAAACCAGTTTTAAAATCTAGGGAATTTTAAAATCTACGTTCGTTTTGAGTTTTTAGTAGGGTAGAATTTAACTTTATGATGTAAGAGTGAATAATATTATATTAATATATTATTTGTTCGGTGTTGTTGTAATGATTAGTTAATTGAGATATAGGAGAGAGAAAGAATATGTGAGAAATTTTTTGTTATAGGTGTGTAACATTGTTGGAACCACCGGATCACCGACTTCTATGTGATTATCGATTCGGGATCACATATATGAAAAACGCAGCGGAAAAAGAATCATACTTATTCACCTTAATAGGAGAAGACGAACCAATTCTAAGGTCGAATCGCCGATCAAGGATGAACCACGAACCTCACGATCTTCCTCGCCGTATTCCTATCATTTTCCCTTGGACGTCGTGTGGACGACGATCTTCGAGGATTCGAGAATCCGCCTTCTCTTTTCTTATGTATTTTTCACACGTATGGGAGGATCTCAAGTAGGGTTTATTTATAGGCTACATTAGGGACTCTAAGGAGGAATTAGGGTTGGGCCTCCCGATAGGCTTAGGCGTCCCGTGTTCACTCCGAACACACAACTTATGCCCATCAATTATAACTCGGTCCACTAAAGAGTTATAATTGAACTACCGTCCTAATCTCATATTACAATATGGGCTCCTTTATTATGTGTACGTTTATTTCCCGTGTTTAAGATATCAAATGTCCATAAATTAAATAAATTCTTGACAACTTAAATAATTTACATCTAATTCCAAGAGTAGTACCACTCATCTTTATTATCATGTCGGATTAAATGCACTGCGGGGGTTTACAAGATAATCTTTATGAGCTCCTCAAGGGGACATCATCATCCTAAATAATTAGAACACGGATTCCTTCTATAATCAACAAAGACACCATATAAACAGTGTTATCTCCCAATTCACCGAACCTATTAATTTAATAAATCTCACCCATTGGCAAATTAATGAAACAAACACCGAATACACGTGCCCGTTATTATATAGGGATTAAAAAGACGTACATTCATAATAACAAAGATCTTGTTCTTTTATATAGTCGGTACAAATTGAACAACCTCATATAGTCCTCGCTCAATACATACAAAATGTACTAGTGTAACGTTATAGTTAAGATAGACTAATACCAAATTACACCACAACAGTTCCAATGGTTTGTCCAAATTCATCTTGGTTGTGAGCTATTATTTATAATTTATAAGGAATCGATAGCATGATCTTCTCGTGTGACACCACATATCATATTATCTACAGATAGACTAATTTGGACAAAAATAATGTTATATGTAATGAATCTCATATCAAAAGATGTTCATACAAAAACAAGGCTTACGAACAATCTCCCACTTATACTAAAAGACTATGCTTCCATAATTGTTGTCTTTCATCTCGATTCCCATCCCTTCAACATGTCCATCAAAAGCTTTCGCTGGAAGAGCCTTTGTGAAAGGATCTCGCTAGGTTATCCGCGATGCAATCTTGGTGACAACAACTTCTCCTCGCTTTACGATGTCTCGTATCGGGTGGTACTAGCGCTCAATGTGTTTGCTTGCTCTATGGGCTCATAGTTCCTTCGAGTTTGCCACACGCACCACCGTTATCACAATAAATTGTGATAGCTTTAGGCAAACTAGGAATCACTTCAAGTCTATCATGAAGTTTCGAGCCATACAACTTCTTTGATCGCCTCGGAGGCTGCCACTTACTCGGCTTCCATGGTGATGTCTCAAACACATTTCTGTTTAACACTCCTCCATACTATGGCTCCACCTCCCAAGGTAAACACATAACCCGAGGTATATTTATCGCTGTCCCTATCCGACCGAAATCGAATCCGTGTAACCCTCGTGGAAGTAAATTATTTGCTTGACAAACCAAAGCATATAATTTCTAGTCCTTTTCAGATACTTTAAAATATGCTTTACCGCACCCAATGTCCTCGTCTGGGTTACATTGATATCTCGCTAACCATGCCCATAGCAAAACAGATATCCGGCCTCGTACATAGCATTGCATACATTAGACTTCCTACGGCCGAAGCATAAGGAACCGCCTTCATATCCTCTATCTCCTTTGGTGTCATAGAACACATGTCCTTAGATAAAGGTACTCCATGTCGAAAAGGTAGAAAACCTTTCTTGGAGTTTTGCATGCTAAAACGAGCTAGGATGGTATCAATGTATGAAGCTTGAGATAAGCATAACATTCTTTTCTTGCAATCCCTTATAACTTTGATCCCAAGAATATGTCCAACTTATCCCAAGTCCTTCATATCAAAATGCTCGGACAGCCATACCTTTACGTCTCGACAACACCTTGACATTGTTGCCAATGAGCAAGATGTCATCTACGTATAGTATAAGAAATACCACCACATTTGTCACTCTTCTTGTATACACATGACTCATCCGGACATTGAATGAATCCATAAGACTAGATTACCTCATCAAAGCGGATGTTCCAAGATCTCGAAGCTTGTTTCAGTCCATAAATGAACCGATTAAACTTACACACAAGATGCTCTTTGCCCTTTGCAATGAATCCTTCTAGTTGCTTCATATAGATGTTTTCTTCAAGACTACCGTTAAGGAAAGGCTGTCTTGACATCCATTTGTCAAACCTCATAATTCATATGAGCAAAGAATAGACAAAAGAATCCGGATAGACTTAAGCATGACTACCGCGAAAAGGTTTCCTCATAATCGATTCCTTCTTTTTAGTGTACCCTTCGCAACAAGCCTTGCTTTAAAAGTTTCTAATTTCCCGTCGATCCTCTTTTTCTTTTGTAGACCCACTTACAACCAATGGCTTTTACACCATTTGGTGGTTCTACTCCATAGATTCTAATTCGGATGTCATGGCTTTTTGCCAAGATTCTACATCTTTATCTTGGAGTGCTTCGTCATAGCTCCAAGGATCGATTCGTGTTCACTGGTACTAAGTCCAAAGACTCTCCCAAAAACATGAATGCTGTCGGGTTGTCTAACAACCCTCCCACTACGACGAGGCACTTGTTTTATAGGTTATTTATGCGTGTGTAGTAGGCTTTTAAAAACCAAATTTTAAAATCAAAAATAAAATATTCCCTCCGTCCCAGAGTTAAGTTCATATGTGAAGTGACACGTTGTTTAAGAAAACTTAAATTAATGTAGGAGAGAGAATAAAATGTAAGGGTATTTTGGGTGGTTGTTTGAGATGAAGTGTAGGAGAAAGAATAAAGTAGAATAAAGTAAGAGTAATATTTTTTAAATTTAAATGATATTGTGAGGGTGTAGTTTATGGAGGGTATTTCATTTTAGGAGTGTGAAGTTAATTGTGGGACGTCCCGAAAAGGAAAGTGTGAAGTTAATTGCGGGACGTAGGGAGTAGGTTTTAAATTTTAAAATCCAAATCCAGGTTTTTAAAACCAAAAAAGAACATACCCTAATTTATCTTATCCTACCTTCAAGGACTATTTATATTTTATTGTAAATTGATTTAATTTGTTTTGCTTAGATCCCAACATGTTTAGACAATGCTATTAGGAGTAGGTACTATTTATCACTGCTGATTCTTATAGGAGGTTTTCTAATATTATCTATTGTATGTAAAGTATATTTAGCTGATCTTATTGCACAGTTTATAGGAGAAAGGATATGAGAAATATTGTTTTACCAATTCACATGGTATCAGAGTTGGTTTTTATATACATATACAAAGAAAATTAATGACGAAAACCATCAACAGCCAAAGTCATGTGACATCAGGAGTTCATTCAAGAGGCCACCCCTATCACTGATTCAACTGGCTTCAATGGTTCTAACTCCAATATAATGGAAGACCTTCAAAGAATGGGCTCACTGAGTTAAGTTTGTAATTGAATGGAGAGGCAAGATCAGGCACCATATTGGCAGCAACGAAGAAGGCTTGAGGGTTTGAAGCAAGACCACAAAAATTGTTTGTTAGACCACGCTTCAATAGTAATTCAAGGAAGCTAGAATGAGCGACAAGCGTCAAGAAGTTCAACGTAACTCTACATCTGTCTCTATGAACGATGGCCTGATGTTACATTTTGGGATATGTCACCCTAATTTTCAGTACTCATGTCATTTCTCCTCGTCTCTACTTTCAAATAAACTTCCACGTGACATTCAGTGTAAGTTTGTGAACTAGCGAATCACCACAGAACCTTACTTCCCAAAACCAAATACAAATCCTAACAATTATTTCACACCAACATTCAAATCCTACACACTGATAATGGTACAAAGTACTTCAATTAATCTTTAGGTCTTTAACTCAAAAAGGATGGGTTTCCTGCATCAATAACCCTCAACAAATAATGGGGTTATAGAAGGTAAAAACAAACACTCTTGAGGTAGCACGTGTATTAAAGTTCACTTCTAATTTACCTAACATGCTTTAGGGATATGCTATTTTGACTGCCACTTACCTCATAAACAGAATGCCTAGCAATGTCCTATCTTTTGATGCACAGATTAATATATTCCAAGCTACCTTCCCAATTACTCTGCTTGTCTCTAACCTACAACTCAAATTCCCGGGCTTACTCACTGCTTTGGTTCACATCCACTCTCATCGGCACACTAAGTTTGACTTCTATGCTATAGAATGTGTATTTCATGGCAATTCTCTAACTCTAAAAGGCTGTAAGTGCTATAATCCGATTTATAAATGGCTATATACCAGTATTGTCACATTATTAGAGACAACTCCCTTTTATCCAAAGTCTTCCATTCAGGGGGAGAATAGAAATGAATTTCAGCCCCAAGGTAACTTAAATAGTGACGTCATCTTAGAATTTCCTCACTTACACTCCCAATATCTTCACTCATCATGATCTGCCAGAAACAGATGGAAATTAAAATATGGGAGATGTAGAAAATAAAGGCCAGGAGATGTTCTACTAACGAAAGCAAAAACCTATCGGTAATGAGAACCTCATACCCGAAGCAACAAAAGAGTCAGACCTGACGGCAGATCCAAGTAATCATGAATCTCCCTCCAACCTAGAACATGTAAGAGATCTCATTCCTGTGAAACTCATGATCTTGGCCTACCAATTGCACTCGGAAAACAGACTTGTACTTGCACACCTCATCCAATTGAAAAGTTTGTATTATATAATACCAGTTCCAATATTGGCAGGGAAAAAACTCCAAATAACATTCAGGAGGCACTAAAGATTCCAGAATAGAGAGAGGCAGGAATCGAAGAAATAAATGCATTGGAGAAGAATGGAAGTTTGGAATTATGAGTTTACCACATGGAAAGAAACCAGAAGGCTGCAAGTGGCTATTCACCGTGAAATACTTTGCAAATGGAACTGCAGAAAGATATAAGGCATGACCTGTTGTGAAAGGGTTCACTCAGACCTATGGTATCAACTAACTACATGGAAGCATTTGCTCCATGCCAATCTGCACTGGACTCTTCAACAACTTGATATAAAAATGCCTTCCCAAATGGAGAACTAGTAGATGATAATTTCTCCAGGATTATACCAGTGGCTTATGCATGAAATTTCTCCTCGAAAATAAATAAAAAATCAGTAAAAATAAAAAATGAAACATAAAAACAATATAAAATTGACTGAGACTAGAAATAGACTTTCCTAATGCCAGGAAAACATCCGAAGTATTTGAAGTTTATAAATTGACCAAACGTTCAATCTGAACAAAACAATACATAACATTAAGAAAATAGCGTAATCCACCGAAATCAGTGAAACTTGCCTGATCAGCAAGTGCAGCTGGTGAATCGGGGGTTCTCCCATCATATCTCCTATTGTTAACAGCAAGTTTGGTCAGCTTGATTAGATTTTTCTCTCGTAGAGTTGAGTATGACTGAGAAATCCCACTGTAGATAGTGAATTAGAAAAAACTTCACAAGATGATAAAACTGCTGAAAGAATTCTGTACAAAATTGCAAGGAGCATTGATTCCAATCTATGATAAGAATAATTAACACCAAATTGGCAATAAAACTGAAAATGTTAAGACTTTCAGCCATCAACAATGTCTGTTTTATATGCCAGCAAATAAAGCATACCGATTTAGGAACTTCACTCTCCTATCTGCAGAGGCTCGAGACAGTGCTTCTTTAGGACTTGAAACCAATTCATCATCAATGCTGAGTTTGGTCTTCAAATCATCAGGCAGTGCCTACGGAATTTGGGATGAGATAATGAATAATGAAAAATAAGCAAACCTCAATCATTTCAAATGTATCAAACCATAACATCATTTATGAGTTTCTCCAATTGAATTTGTTCTATGTATGTGTGTGGAACGTAGGAACCGTCCAGGCCCAGATCTTTGGCAACATATTCGACATACAAACGATCTTTTCCTTGTACCTGTACAAGATAATACACATAAATAGCTATTAGATTACAATTTGCTCCAACGGCAACACTCTAAACGAGGATCCTGAAAAACTGACCAAAGACACACGATATACTCCGCATATGTGAAAAGGAATAAACAACATTGGCACCTGAAAGATTGAACTCTAGAAACATATGTTTTATTTATCTTTACTTTTCTAGATCCTCCTTGAAGTATGATTGTTCTAAGAAGGAAAAATTCATATACATCACCTCCAACACTTATCAAGAAAAGAGAGAAAAAAAAAAACAAAATTGTGTATAGATCTGTGAATCAACAGTAATAATCTAACTACACAATATATTAGACACTATTCAAAGAAAACTGGTCGACTGATATAATACCTGCACATACTTGCGGTTAAGTTGCTCCAGCCAATCAGTTTTCACACAAATTTTATCACCAGAGAAGATATGGCTACTTCTTTTTAGGATGGAAGCAATTGTGTACCCTAGGGCCATCAGTCCACCAAGAAGACGCACACTGACTTCAAAAGTAATTCTTGGTGATATAATAAAAGGTAGATCAGTGACCCACTCCTGAAAGTAATTCACGGAAAGGACCGCTACTCATCGACACATCATTAAAATGCCACTTTTGGCATTGCGATAAACAATTACACAAATACCGGTCAAAGTAAGGCTTCAACCTTGTCCATAGAAACATGAACAAAAGAAGGCTGTGAAATATGAAACTAAAGCATACTGCATATCTTTCCGCCAGTAAAACAGGGATCCTTAAATTTCTGGTCATGATTTTTTTGTCCATGAGTATTGATCGTTGAGCTTTTGGTTGATCTTATTATACATTAAAACTCCTCATGCCTCAAATTAGAGGTGGTAGACATCCCTTGAAGGTACATTGCTAATGGTTTATGCTTTAAATAACTAGCATCATTTTCAACACACATAACAACTATACTTGTATGTATAGGCCCGGAAAGATACAGTTAAAGGTGGAACGCAGGGTAAGAGAGAATTTTTAATCTTGAATTATTAAATGTTCCACCTAAGCACCAACTGAATATAAAATAGTAGTGTGAGAATATTAAGGAAGTTGGAAAAGTATGACTAGGTTATATATATGTCAGTGGGTAATGCCATGCAGGTAAGCTCATAAATTCTAAGGAAGAAGATAAGAAGCGAGTCTTAATTGCCAACCAACCTCAAACATGAGATTGTACTTTCCATCCCTGTTCCTCATCCTCAAGTACGATTGGCATGCTTCAGGATCTTCGCCAGGTGGCAGAAGATAAATATCATAAGTTTCCTCAGTAGTTTCTTTATAATCTTCGGAAAGTACAGCCTTAATTTGATCTGCAGTCACGGGCCTTGTTGACTTGAGGGGGAAAAAGTTCGAGAGCTGTTAAAATGTGTTACACATATGCAACACTTTACACTCGAATTGCACCCAAAAACAGATGACTCACCTTTAATATGTATGTGGGGTTTTGAAATCCAGAAAATGGATTAAACTTGTTAACAATTTTTATATGTGCTGTTTGCAGATCCGGCTCAATAAAAGCTTTGTACATTGGATATACCTGTATGCAGGATGCTATAAAACTGCTATAACCCATCTCAAATAAAATATTTATCAGGCAATACAAACATAATTTATAGATATTATGAAGCAATGTAAACATGGAAAAAGTTGCACCGTTTCAGATATCTGATGAATTATCTCTTCAGGCTCTTGTCCAGCACGTTGAATGTCTCTCAGAACACGTTTTACAAGGTCAAAATGCACTCCGCCAGTAACAGAGACACGAAGGTCTAGAAGAGGCCGTAACTTTTCACTCAAGGCATATATTCCTTCAATAATAACGATTCGAGAGCTAGGAACTTCCAGAGTCCTGCTAAAATTGACATTAATAATGCTAGTCGGGTTGCAACCAACTACATGAATTCAAGATGCACAGAATTGAACCCTTGTGCCATAGAAGGAACATATATAGCCAAGTTAAGATGAACTACAGAGGAAATATTACATTCTTAGCAAGATGCACAGAATTGAACCCTTGTGCCATAGAAGGAACATATATAGCCAAGTTAAGATGAACTACATAGGAAATATTACATTCTTAGAAGTCCAAATGATGCAGAATGCCAAGCATACAATCAAATTCAACTGGATTTTTCATCTGCGATATCATAATAATCTGAAATCCCTTTACAAAGAGGAGGAGAATGAAGAGGAAGAAAGATTTTAATCTGAAAAGGCAGATGATCTTCAGAGGTCTCAAATATTTCCAAATTCAATCAAGGCATTTCAGAATATCAATAATATGCAGTACACTATCTGTGTAAGGCAAGATGTTGTGAGTACATTAAGAACTAGGGATATCATTAGTATCAAAATAGATAGAAAAGATCTATGATTTTGATTATTTCACTTGGAAAAGGAAAAAAATAAATAAAGCATCAACGAAAATGATACTCCCTCCGTCCCGCAATTAGTTTCATACTTTCCTTTTTGTCCGTCCCGAAATACTCACTCTTGAAATGGAAAATCCTCTATAAACTCCGCCCTTAGAATATCCATAATTTTACACAAAATAGCACTACTTTTGGGCCCACACATACACACAATCCAACTGATTTCATTACTTTATACATAAAGGTTTACGAAATTACCACTCAAATCCCTACTCATTACTCTATCTTCTTTTTTTGTGTGCCCTTATACATATGAAAGAAACCATGGAACGGAGGGAGTAACAGGACTGGGAATCCAGCCACATAGTTGGTAAGTACCTAACCTGTAACCCACGCGAGAGCTAGACTTAAAATCATATAGGGGAATTTGGACAGATCTTCCTGATTTTAGACCACGGATATTCTCAAGTAGAGTGTCATAGTCTGTCAAGCGCGGATCTGTTCAGAAGAAATGAAGCACTATAAACTATAACGAGAATGTTGATGTTGGAAATTCTACCAGTGATTGCAGCTCAATACTTGAAATAGTTAATGAACAGCAGGATATAGTCATAAGCAATGAGTATAACACATACTATCCATAGCACATGAGCACAAGAGATTCACTCCGCTGCTAATCTCCGTGTTATTCCACATGCGGAAAAAGACATGACCCAATCCATATGTATAGTTATAGTGCTATACCATGTCAAACCAAAATTTATGGCCACAAATATTTGCACCGACCTTTTTCCAGGGGTGGGTGTATTCATCATTTTTAGGTATTCTAGTGGTGGGTGTTTTCATCATTTTTTTAAATGAGGGGTGGGTGTATTTAATAAAAGGTAGGTGCAAATATCTGCAGCAAAAATTTAATGCAGAACATTTACCCCGAATTCTAGATAGCTTGACCAAATATAAACATAAAATTGTGAACAATTTCAATGATATAACCGGGAAAGGAAGGAAAAGCCAAGAAGTAAACAGAAGCGAAATGATTCTAACTTAGAGTCCCCACCCAGTTACCTAAGTACCGTACTATACCATAGATTTCAAAAGTAAGTACACTATATGATGGTAAGTAGAATTTTTCTCTAACTATGAAAAATAATGTGAAAGAATGAATGACCAATTACATGTATACAGGCTTTGTACAAGAAGAACAGCTTTATTTAAAAAGATAGGCACAAAAGAACATGTTCTCAAATCAAAATATTAATGAGTAATAACACCTCTTAATACTGAGGTGCTTAAGCATCCTAGACAGATTTTAACACTTTGCCAATATTACTTTTCTTATATTGCACAAGTACATACACAATGCCACGAAGACAAAACAAACAGAGAGTTGCCAACATAATTCAGGCGAAGACCAAAATTTCACTGAATTCCAAAAACTATTTCACAGAAGTTAATAGCACACAAAAACCATTTTGTTCATTAGCAATTGATGAAAATGAAGTTGTTCAGATCTTGTGATTCCGCCGCAGTCAAAAGCATCATTTAACTTGTCAAAACATGTGAATGACTTCCTTAAAAAAGGTAAACAAAGGGGAGTAAAAAAAGACTATTGTGCCAGTAAGAGCAAGAATTCTGACTTTACCTTGATCTCACAGATTCACAACTACTGTCCAAAACTAACAACTTATAGATCCATACCAATTTTAAAATTATAATGAAAAGGTCAGTAAAACATATTTGTTCTGACTAAGACAATACACGGCCACAGTAAGAAATATGGAAATCACTGGAGTTCCAAGTAGTAGTGAGAAAATAGTTGGAGTAACACTATTTATAGGTGTCCAGATGAACTCAAGTGCTTCATACTGTCGTGCGAGCAAAATCCTTATTGGCACTTAGCAAATAATTTGGGGATTTATACTCATCAAAAGTTTCGAGATGCAGCAGTCAGAACAATATAATAAAACTTGCAGATTAATAGGGCGGAAGCTTAAGCAGAACATATCCAAATTTTTATTCACCACTCTATAAGATATCAAACAGTATGATGCATGAAATGTTATCAAACTTTCAGCTCATAGCGCATAGGTTATATTTCTACTTCTGACTAGCCAACTCCTATACTTCTTCTATTCTGAAATACTCTATACTTGATTTTCAATGTTCGGAAGAAATAACAATTCTCGACTTTGAGGAGCCCACTCTTTTCGGGTAAGATCATATTGATTTGGACATTTGACTGTTCTAATCACCATGTTAACAAAATAGAAATGTTATTACATACTCCCTCCAAATTTTTTAGATTTCATTTTGGGTTTTAGCACACAAATTAAGGCTATTTTTATGCCTAAATAACCCTAATTAATGACAATTAATATCCTTAGTACTATTAAAAAGAGAGTTGGGAGTCAAAACTAACTTAATGAAGGTTGAAATTTATTAAGGGTAAATATAGAATAATGGGGGAGAAAATCTCAAAACGTCATGTATTAACAATTAGTCTAAAAGACTAAAAATGAAACTGGAGGGAGTATTAGTTTGTAAAGATCAAGAACAACTAATTAATTTCTAATATTTTCTCTATAACAGCAAAATAAAAAATCTAGTAACAATACTGCTGCAATAACTAAATGTGCTCCTTTCACAATTGTGCTGCTTCTGAGTTATACAGCTAAGCAACTAGGTATAGGTTAATGCATCTATCTGTTCAGAGATATCTATGGTTCATTAAATGTATTAGCACTTACATATTTCCATTAACCAACTTGATAATGCTCTTTTATGATTTGCTGTATTCAGTTCACCTTGCAAATTTTATAACCTCATATTGGTATACCGATAGAGATCTAAACAATAAATCCAGATTTATCATGTGGTGCACAACACTGAGGTGCCGAACTGAAATTCTTTTGATTTAAAAATATTGAATATAAGTACTTAATGAAAAAAGTATTATAAGAGAATATTTATTTTTGTTAAGAAACAAAATTTTATTTCTAGGCATAGTTTGATACACCACTGGTTTATCACAGGCGCAAGAAGAAAACGGGCTTAGCCCATTAATTATTATTTCTTTTATTATCATTAATAGTAGTGGGCTTTCATTATTGTTTATTTATTCTTTGTTGTTGACGGTCCATGAGGCTGTTCAAAAACTATAAGTACCATCTGTCATAAGAAAGGGGATTACGCGTTTTAGTAAATTGTTCTTCAGCCATATTGGCGTGGGACGGAGAATTCCGTTGAGTGTGAGTATCCCGAAGATTGAGGAGGTTTTGCACTGAAATGCTGATGCACCGGTACTGAACGAGGCTGATAGTTTGGCTGCAACTCAGTTAACTCCTCTCTATTTCACGAGCAAGATGCATGGTTGTCGAAATGTCTTCGGCATCCTTAGAACGGATGCGGAGCCTGATGTCATTGCGAAGGCCATGTAAGAAAAGTCCCAAGGCATCTCAGATTCGATAGGGAAGGAACTGCCGCCAGACGCGTGATGAATTGATGAACATAATCATCAACCGTCGAGGTTTGACGCGTTAAGGCCAATGCTTCACAGGGATTAGCACGAGGATCCCTGCCATACTGTTTCATTAGTTCCATGGAAAATCTTGACCAACTGAGATTAGGAAGGCGGCCCCGTAGCCATTGCAGCCAATGAAGGGCGGGACCCTCCATGGCAACCAGCGCAAATTCTAACCGCATATCATCTCGGAGTCTTCTCGATGCAAAAGAATTGTTCCGCTCTAGAAAGCCGGGAAGAAGGATCGTCTCGGTGAAGAGAGGTAACTCGATCCTAGGGACCGGACTTCTAGAAATCCCGAGCGAGGCTCCACGAGAAGGAACCGAGGATGCATTGTCTGAGAAGTGCCCTCAAGCGGTGGTTTTCCCCTGTAGAAAGCGCGCGCAACATCGGCGAATGTCTCGCCATGGAAGATGTTAAAGAAGCGATCGATCCACGACCTCGTGCAACCCTGTTTCCAGTTGCGTTCTAACGATTCCATTCCCTTCTCCAACGATGTAATACGGTCTTCCGCTCTCGCCATAAGGCCGGTAGTGGTCGGACCAAATTGTTAGAGTTAAGGAGATGAACACGCAAATCAATATTCAACACTCAGCGGAATTCTCCGTCCCACGCCAATATGGTGAAGAACAATTTACTAAAATGCGTAATCCCCTTTCCTATGACAGATGGTACTTATAGTTTTTGAACGACCTCATGGACCGTCAACAACAAAGAATAAATAAACAATAATGAAAGCCCACTACTATTAATGATAATAAAAGAAATAATAATTAATGGGCTAAGCCGCTTTTCTTCTTGCTTTGTGATAAACCGGTGGTGTATCATAGTTGTTAAGGCTCCAAGGCGCAAGAGCGTGCCTAGCGCCTAAGGCGCGCGCCTTTTGTACATTGTGAAAAAAACTTATACTATAAATTTAAATTAAACATATTAGTGTATGAAAACATGTTTTGGGGATGAAAAATGTGTTGTTTAGTATATATTAGTGCATAAAAACATGTTATAAGACCTAGAGAGGGACTAGGGGAGGAATAAGAGACCTTGGTGCACCTGGTGGCCCTGGGCAGCAGCCGGCGGGTGGTCTGGTGGGAGAAGTAAGTGCGATAGATAGAGGCGGGAAAGGCTGAACGGTTATTTTTTTTAAACCACTTAAAACCCTAATTTTATTTAGGCTAAAACTTATTTCTTAGGGCCCAAGAAATAATTATTACCATAAATAAAACATATAACAACATTTTTCTTTTAAAAAAAAAAAAGTTTTTCAAATCTGCGCCTGCCTCAGCCTAGGCGAGGCGCTCCCCCTGCGCCTCGCGCCTCAGCGCGCTTTTAAAAACTATGTTTCTAGGAAGAGAAAGAAAGGATGAGAAGTCCCTTATTTAGAGTTATATAAAGAGAACAAGATGGCCACACTATTATAATATGAATAATAAAGTCTTAATCTATAAATATATTATTCACATAGGTAGTCCTTTAATTCTCCAATGTCAAAAATCCATGAAGAGATTCTAATCTTCAATCTCTACAATAAATCCTCTGGTGATTCCTGGATGTCTTCAAAAGTTCTAATTATCCAAATTATCCAAAGAATACCAGAGAGACATTGTTACCAAATAGATGAGAAAGAGTACACATAATTTTGGACATATGATCTGGCTCAAGGATAACCAATAGATTTTTCTAGAAATCAACTTGAATATCACAAAATTTATCATAAGTGAGAAAGACAAAAGTCGTATATATTTACCATCAAAGTTGCCATCAATAATACGGGATGCATCATTGTAGTTATCCATATTTATAACAGCAATGCTTGGCATAAAATTGAGGATCTTCTCAGTAAACACCGTCTTTCCAGCACCCGAGGGGCCTGCTACCCCAACTAATATCATCCCTTCGTTCTTCTGGGCCAACAATTGGCATGCACGAACAACTGCAAAGAAACCTTTCTCAAATGACAAAGGGTCTTGGATTGGAGCAATCTCAAAGCGATCATTATCCTTTCTCTTAACTATTTGAACTTGGTCTCTCAATAGACCAGATCGTCTTCTCGGTGAATCAGCACTAGGAATAGTATTCTGAGCCATACGGAAGCTCACAGAACTTTTAAGGGTAGAAAAATGAACTGCAACAAATACTAACTTTATAACTTTTGGATAAAAAAGGCCATTCCTAATCATACGTTTGGAAGAAATAGCAATACAAACAAATCAAAATATGAAACCCACTACCGAAAAGAATTGCAAGTTATCAATCTCTCTTCCATTACAGAACAAAAAGACTAAAGAATTCCTAATCATACTTCACGAAAGATAAAATCAGGCAACGGAAAATACCAATATCAAAGCCTCATGGTGATTTAGCATTAACGGCGCACAATACAAAGGAAGAATTCTTACATATATTTCTCTATGAGCTAAATAACTGAACTCAAATTATACAAGAACAAATCAAACCTCAACCTAATTATTCAATCACCTCCAAAGTCATGAAAGAATTGATATTAAGGATATATTTAACACGAATCGCATTTTCCAACAAGTACTTGAAATTTTAAACAATCCCGATAGTGATTCAACAGAAGTACTAGGAGAGAAAGTTGCTTCGCGATGCTAAGCAAAAACGCCGTAACTAGTATATGCATAATACAAACAGCGGAAATACCATTGTAAATTTAGCAACTGACCTTAGAGGGGGCCAGTTCGGTTCAGATTACAATAAGGTAAAGCTTCAGAGAGATAGGAGATATGGGTAATCAGATGTTTGTTGGATATTTTCCTCCGACCGCTGGAGGTCCTTTTCTTTTCTTTTCTTTTCTTTTCTTTTCTTTTCCTTTCCCTTTCCTTCTTTCTTGGGATTTTCTTAGGTTCCGCTACAAAACATATTATACTGCTTGTTAGCTATATAAAATTTATATGGGATCCATTTTTTAACTCGTCGACCTCGTATAAATCGGGTAGTAATACTACCAAAACACTGCTCCTTTAACATAATTTATTTCACCCCACCCCCTTACTAAATTATTTTGATTCAACAATAAAATCATTTACCCAATTCTACCCAAGGATGCAAATACAAAAATGAAGTTGGGATACGGATATTAGGGAAATGTATTTCTTCAGGATATCGCAGAAATATCGCGAAAATATCGCAAAATATCGATATCCATATCGATCAGGCGTAGTGTAATTTTTCCTGGATATCGTGGAAATATCGCGAAATATCGCACAATATCGCAATATCCGTAAAAAATCGCAATTTTTTTAAAAATTATTTTTGGGTTTTTATTATTTTTTATACATAAAATATATATTCTTATTGACATATCAATCAATTTTAATTTTCAATTATTATTTCATTTGAATTTCTCCTTTAATTTTTTTATATGATACATTGATCTATAAAATAGTATAAATTTAGTTCGAATGAGACACACTCTAATCATATTAATTTTAATTATTTTCATTTTAAATTAAGATTATTTCAATTGTATTGGATAGAAACTACTTGTGTTACTAATTATTTTAATTATTCAAATGGTATTTTGAAGAGGTGACACTAATATTGTCCTGACAAAAATGAAATTTCTACTACTATATTTGAGCATAAATACGTCTTTATTTTGATATTAATTGTATTTTATTATGTATATTTAATCATTTTGTATTGTATTATATATTATGTTGTCAATTATTTTGTGTCCGATAATATTTATATAATCTATTAATCATATGATTGCTTTAAACATATAATTTTATTGTAATTTTGAATAGAATATGTGTATAATAATATGTTATAATAATCGCAAATATCTTGTTAAATTTCCAAGATTTTAATAAAATTTCGCATTTTTTTCAATTTTTCGCGATATCGATATGCGATATCGATATATCCGTAAAATTAAAGTTGCGATATTTGTTGCGATAGCGATATTTTCATCCTTGATTCTACCCTCATCAATTCAAATCAAATTAAATTCCACAAAAGAAATATCTTCTCTGTTCATCATCAAAATTAGGGCTCACGCATATCACGTATGTTCTTACTTCTGGGAACGATGGTCCTCAGCATGTGATTTGAATTTCGCGATGGCGACGGTGACGGCGAAGGGGACGACGACGGCGACTCTTTTCTTCTACGGCGTCGACGAGGATTAGGGCCTGGAGTGAAAATTGCGGTTTCGATAGTGCGATTAATCCGCGGAAATTTTTCGAATCCCGCTTCAAATTCAGAACAGGTATGTGTTCGGTTCATTTCTTTCGATTGTAGAAATCTTCATTCTCAGCGGATGGTAGAAAGGATAAACATCATTTCAGGGAAATTTATATATTCACATCCAACTCATGGATTTTATTAGGGTTTCATAGTTTGTCAATGATGATGTGTTTCCTTTCGACTGCTACTATTTAAAAGATAAATTTTTTATTTGTTTGTTTTGGCATTGTAAATTTTTCATTTGGCAATGCATCTATCTGTGTGTGAGGGTCGTATTCCTGTACTGGGGAAAATAATAAGAAATAAAAGGATTAATGGTGCGACGTAGGTGATGCCTTGTTGAATTGTGCGCATTGTAAATTTTTACGCCTTGGTGAGATTATGGATTGTGCTTAGTTTTTGAGGGAATAGGAAGAGCAATCACTAACGCAAGATTGGTTTTAACGAGACTAAGTTTTGTTCATGCAATCTCTTGAAATTCTGTTCCTGGCAATTTAGAATCTTAGATTTTACTTTTGTAATCACCCTCAATTTGAAGCAGCCACCTTCTGAAAATGTATACTTACATGGTTGGAACTTGCACATATGACCTATCATTGATATCTATATCTTTTATTCTTGGGAGATAAGTGTGATAGGTTAACAGAATGTACACACGAACTTATATAAATGCAGCCATGTATTAGTTTGCTCTAATTTAGTGTTATCTCATTGGCTGTCAACAGAATGCTTGGTGGCTTGATATCAGAAGGTTGTCAACTGGATTTGGAATTGGGATTCTTTCTTACGTGGCACATACAGTTTCTACTCCAATTTTCTTCCATATTGTAATCTTTAATAAGTGTTTATAGCTTTGAAATAGATACCTGTATATATAGCAGAAATCACACCTAAGAACCTCTGAGGAAGATTTACTGCAGTCAACTAGGTAATAAAGAATAATTCTTTACTTTCCAAAACTTTTTTTTGTGTGTGTAGGTACTGAGATAAACTGCTTCTGATGCTTTAGTTGATGATATCTTGTGGCACCTCCATAATGTTTATTGTCTGTAATGTAATTACATGGCGCCTCTTGGCTTTAATAGGCAATCGTGTTTCCTTGAGGACCATCTTTGCTATATTCATTATTTAGTACAGGAAAACATGTTGCTGATTTCATTTCAGGAATTATTCCATGTGTGATACAGCTTCTAGGCCTGTTCTTCATCCCAGAGTCTCCAAGATGGATGGTTGGCTCATAAAGTCTCTCTCTCTTTCTCACACACACACTGTGAGTTTGGTATTGGGAATCCCATAAAAATGTTTTCAGTTAGTTGTACTCGTTCTTTTTGTAGGCTATGATTGGTCAATTGATGGCTGTGAGGCATCTTTGATACGCCTCAGGGGGAGAATGCCAATATTTTCAATGAAGAAGCTGAAATCAGAGTAACTAACCCTATGGACTTTGAAATCGGAAGTCGATTTCTTCATTGACGATGTGAGTTTTATTGATTGCTTGGATAGAATAAAATTGAAGTAAGCGAAATTACTGATATTTGTTGTAGTTTCTTCGGAATAGTCTCAAGAGGAGGAAAGAACAACTGGGCCGGTTTTGTTACTTATGTTTGATCTTGTTAGAAAAATATTATGTACTTAATGAGAAATATTTATTTCCTTTTTTTTTTCTGCTGAACTTTCATTACATGCTTGACATGAATCTTTGGAGGAAGTTCATTGTGTTAGTCTTGTGGGTTGCACTTGAAATTAACGTCATGCTGATCTTGTAGACAAGTATTAGATTATGTGCAGATATTTTTGAAAGGTCATGAATTTTTCGGAAAATAGTTTTTTTAATTTTGTGAGTTACTCCTGTTGAGTTTTACAAGTTCAAATTAATTTTGTAACTTTTAATTTTTTGACATGTTACTTTGGTAATCTGTTTCAATCAGGTGGTTGAGTTTGATTTGTTATTTCAATTAAATGTTGAAAAATGAATAGCTATATGATTATTTTTATTTTGTTAAGAATAATTACATAATAAAAAAATATTTTTTTCAGAATTTTATTTTCTTTTAATTCAAAATAATTTCTCAAATGGTGATGAATCTTGTTTTATTTTTAGTTACTTTTGGATATTATTAAAATGTTGATAATTAAATAGTTTAATTTAGATATTCCAAAATTGTATTTTTATGAGGATTGAGGAATTTGGGGGAAATAAGTGATCAAGTTGGAGGGAAATGAAAAAGGTGAATTTAGGGGTAAAATTGTATTTTTATGTGTTATGCTGATTTTATATGGTGTACCAAGCAAAGTATAAATTTATATCATGTTATATTACTCTCTACCAAGCAAAGTTGCTTTTTGGCATAATTTTCAGTATGTAGCTACCTTTATTACCTACCAAACAATAAAACAACATCAACCCCTTATTAATTTTATACTATCTCACCTCAAATATTATAGGCTACTCGGTGTGTTGCCCCGACTCACAATAGTCGGGATTTAAAATTGTGCCACGTGTCGGCACTCTGTCGACCGACCTGCTACTGTTGCACTAATATATTAAATTTAATTTTTTTAAACTGTAT
This sequence comes from Paraleonurus japonicus, assembly GCA_030762865.1. Classification (NCBI taxonomy): domain Eukaryota; kingdom Viridiplantae; phylum Streptophyta; class Magnoliopsida; order Lamiales; family Lamiaceae; genus Paraleonurus; species Paraleonurus japonicus. The sequence goes on from CM061054.1 coordinate 31,269,294, forward strand.
TTTCTTATTTACTATTTTACCCTTTTTCTAAAATAAAATTACAAAATTAACTATTGCCTTGTAAATGTATAATCAGTGCAATGCCCAAATCAAATTCAAAAACCCAAATTCAAATTTCATCATCCCAACCCGCTACAACTATCTAAGACTCAAATCAGGTAGAGAAATGAACAACACGACAAAATTGAAGTAGATAAAAATTATTCAAAGAATTAAACAAAACAAATACGTGAGGAAATGGAAAATTGCTCGACACGAGGAGGACGTTGCGGATGGAGGTGGCGGAGCTTTGGTAGTTGGAGAGACGTATGGAGAGCACGAGACAAGGACACCACAATTTTGATTTTATTTTGTGGAGTCCATGAGTAAGTTTTCGTGATTTCATTGTATGATATTCTTCTCACAATTTCAATTCTTGCTCTTTCCTATGGTTATTATTTAATTTTCTCTTCAAATTAATTTTAAAAAGGGAGCATTTTTCTCGAATTCAAAGTCAAGTTGGTTTTGGATTTCATTTAATGCTCCCGATGAATCGGTCGGATTTCTCGGATTGGGTGCGAGAACCATTTTCACATCAAGTTCATCGGTTGTAGCTTCTTCTCCCTTGAGATAATTCTATCTATATTCTCATTTGTGATTGTGCTATCTTTGAATCGAAAACCATTTCTCGCACAAAACCTTACCATTTGCACCCATTTCATTATGGAAGTTTGATGAATAATACTCTAGTTAAATGTTTGAAATATTTGATAGTGCGGTAAAGCTAGAAATTTTAGGATCATTTGTAACAATCTCAATATTGACACGTCCACCCTCCTCGGCGTCGCCGCTATCTATTTAAAAGTCATGTCGTTGCCCTATCTTACGAAATTGAATCTCTTCCTAGTAAATGCGAAGAAGGGTATTCTTGTAATTGGTAGGGAAAGTGGGGTGCATGATGGGTAGGGATGTGAAAGGATTGATTTTGGAAAGTTGTATTTGTTTGGAGGTTTGGGATGTTTTGGAGAGTTTGATAGTTAATGGGCTTGTGGAACATGCTTTTACTTCAAATTTGGTTCATAAATTAATCGAAAACCGAAAGTCGGATTTGGTTGTGTTGTGTGTGAAACATATCTTGGATTTGCGGACATTCGAAGTAATGTGCATTTTGAAATACTTTTTTATGCTTCTGTTGATGGGTATAAGAGCCTTGCTAGTGTGAGGGAGGATTGGGAGAAGCAAGCATTGTTAGCTATTGAGAAAGTAAGTGAACATGAGGTTAGTAGGAAAGAAAAGGGTTTGGCTAAGGAAGGTGGTGTTCTAATTATGTTGGGTCACGACGGATTCTCTGTGTCAATTGTGCTTGCATTATCTCGCTTGCGTCTTCGAATCTTGATGAAGTGATTTTATCACTTGTGTTGGTAAGTTGAATGGGGAGGAGACAAAGGTGTTGATTAAATACTTGGGGAAATGGCCGAGGAAATATGAGAGGTTTCTCAAGTGGGACCCGTCCCAAGGCATCATCTCGCTTTGGGATTAACGGTTTGTGATTGGATCCCGACTCTTGATATCGTTGTAAAATGTCTTGGTGTGGTTGTAGATGAGCATTTCTCTTCTTTGGTTTTGCATTTGAATTTCATGAGCCGAGAGCTTTAGATGAAGTTGTTGGTTCGTTAGCCGAGGCAAAACTTTGTGGCGAGTTGGCGAATTTGTCGGAGAGGCCGAGAATCGAACACAAGGGTATGGTTTCATCCTTCTCTTGTATTTACATACCATGTTTGCTATTATTAATTTTAGTTTATATTTTTCTGGAAAATTTGTCACATTTAAATGGGTGTAGGTTCTTGTTTGTGATGGATATCACCAATTATTTTAGCCTTCCTTGTTTAAGTATAATATATATATATCTTCATGCCGCATTGAGGATTTCACACCAAATAAACTAAGTTAGAATCCCAACTACAAATTATGTGAAAAGGCAAAACCATCGATTCCAAATATCTTTTGAATATTGCGATTAGGTAGGCTAAGCGAGTAAACAAAATCACCGAATTAAGCTATGCATAGGTTGGTCACCGTGATATAAGATAATAAATCAGTTTCAATCTGAATTTCTAGAGTGTTTCGATAAATGTTAAGCGGCAAATCTTGTCTTTGGATTTCAAGTTCGGGAAAATGTGTGAACTTTGAGATTATGTTCGTATTGAATCAATGGGTGTGAGTGCATGTTGGACCCCAAATTTTTTTAAAGAAAAAGGTAACAAAAGAGTTATATTAATTTTACTCGTTTTACGTAATTAGAACTCAAAAATAGGATTCTATTTACGAGAAAATTCATAATTGACTTGCCATTAGCTCTTGTTCGATATATTCTTAATAAAGACTAGTACTATAACATAAATAGTTGAATCCTCGTAGATATAAAAAATTAATTATACTTTTAACAATGAATAAATTATGTGTTAATCCTTTTCTTTTGATGACACAACTATATTATAAATTTATAATTCCCTGTTTCTTAGAAACTACATTCCCACTTATAATACGCTTGGAGTGGGTACAACATGAAAATGTATTTTGCATTTATTTGGCTATGCATTTTGTTATGCTGTTATTGTATAACGGTTTAACGTTTGATAACCTATAGAAACTTCCAAATTCTCGAGACGGACTTCACAACGGGGCTAGTTGGTTACTTGGTTATCTATCAATATGGATCGCTAGGAATGCTGATCATTTTATGTGTTTTTGTCTTACTATGCACTATCTCACTTGTGAAATATGTGTTTTTATCTTGCTCGTTTATTGATGAAATTCGTTTTCATACCCTCTTTGATTATACTTGCCCTTGTTCGTCTATATTTGTCGACTTCTATTTATAATCGAATCGCATCATATTGTTATTGAACAACATTTCTTTACCGAATTCGTTTTCATACCCTCTTCGGTTGTACTCTCCCTTGTTTGTCTATATTTGTCTACTTCTATCTATAACGAGCCGCATCATATTGTTATTGAACTAAATTTCTTTACTGAACGGTGATACGTATCGTTCCTTTTGCAGCCTACCATTGCGATTCATTGGGAAATTTTGCGCTTTGAAGATATTACGCTGGAGATTCGATTGCTACCTTTTGCCTTCACCTATCTTCTTTTTCTAATCTTTGAGTGAGATTTTATTCCATTGAACGCTTATGATTTATGTTTACTTTCTTTCATTAATCCAATTTTGATGAATTAGCAAAATTTTAGTCCCCCTCGCCCCACCCTTCAAGCAGGAAAATGTTTGAGAAATTTTGTTATGTATTAGTAAAGTTTTTTTAGGAAACCTCGGTTGCACTGACGATGCAGCTTGAGATTTAGGAGTATGCTCTTTTGTAGATCTCATGTTTGATAGAAAACTTTATTTTTTTACTTCAACCGAGACTTGCCGGTGAGTTTAGTATTCCAGATTAGTCGGTCCTTGGACCGGATATAGAGTTATAAAAGAAAAGTTTTTGAGGAAGGTCAAAGGGATATATAAGATGTCCCTTGTTTGGGTGGTTTTATGATCAATTATCCGTTATTTGATCACTCGATGAAAGCAGCCTGTACTACAAGAGAAGGTAAAGTATAATTCATTTTTTCTAAATGTATACGTTGTGATACTAAAATATACCACTTAAATTATCAAAAGGGTATAAATTGTGACGTAAATGGGGTATTTTAATGATGTCACATAAATAATTATTTAAATAATAACGAGCTTTTATTTATGTGGCATTATGTAATAGATGATGATTATATAAATTTGTGTGCATCAATTACATATGATCATGTGTGGATACTAAAAATGAAAAAAACACATTCACATTATGCAAGAGGAAGGGATCTATTACTTTCGAAAAGGACCTTCTCACACTATGAATATTTTTGCAAATTCTAGATTAAAGTGTTCGGATGTGAATTGATTTCTACAAATTTACATAAAAATATGAGATAAGGTTAAATTTGCACTTTGAACAAATTTTAATTATCACTTAATTTCTTCTGAAAATTTTGGCATTGCATTCATCTCGCAACATCAAAAGATTAATCGCAAGTTTGTTCTAGTTGAACAGAAAAAAAAAAAAAAAAAAAATGGCTCAAAACATCAAATGCTAAATTAAAATCAAGGATGTAACATAGCAGCATTTAGTATTTTTAACTCCATTTCATAGAAGCAGATACCAAAAATCAAAATCAAGACTCGAATGATGGCCGCTTATCGATTCAGCTTTTTGGAAAGTCAACAAAGGAATTGTTTATCATTACCCTTGACACCTCAACATCTCATGACGAGGATGGTGGCCAGAACGAGTTGGGAGACATATGTGAGTAGGAGCTGAGTAAACAAGATAACTAGGTTAAGCAGACTAAGAACAATAAACAACAGAATCAAGCCGGCTGACATGACTCCAAAAGCAAGACGTGATTGTTAGTAGTTTACTTGAATAGAGGGTGTACCTTTTTCTTACCCGGGGTTTTGTCCCTTGATGGGTTTTTCTTAGGCAAGACTTTTAACGGCACCCCAATCTTTGGACCGTTATGTGATTTTATGGCTTTAGATTTTCTTTTTTCTTTTATATCATGATCTTTATTGTCCTTTAACAAACAACTTGGTGATCAAGCTTGATAACTTACTAATGTTTAATTTGTGTGTGTGTGTGTGTGTTTTTTTTTTTAATGATTTATTAAATTTTGAGAAAAATTAAAATAGTATTGAAGAGTAACATAGTATTTTTAATATTTTTTTATGTATTATATTTTCTTCCAAACAAATCATTAAAAATATCATTTTATTAATCCCACTAAACAATCATATTGAATACCTTTTTCTCACATTATTTTGGGGTCACATAATATTTTTTTCTTACATTTCCCCATCTCACGTATAAAATGAGCTCTAATTAGATAGATATTGCAAGCAATAAAATTCGATATTGGAAATATATAGCATTAAAAGGGCATATTTTATTCAATTTCATTAGTAGAGGGACTTATTTCTTCGATTTTAAGAATTAAAGTGCCTAGTTGTACAAAAATATAATTTAAGATTCAAATTGTACATGAATCAATAGTTCAAGAGTTCATATTATATGATGCACGGATTCTCCTAAACATATTATAATACGATCAAATATTTGCATGTTGCGAGTGTGATTCACGTCGATTCGCACAGGATAGGTACGTGACAAATCCGTAGATTTTTTTAAAAAAATTATAATACGCGAATCAGATATTTTTTTTTAAAAAAAAGTGCGGTAAGGTGCGGGCGTTTTTAAAATTTTTATTTTATTTTGGGTTTTTCTCGGGAATTTTTCCAGGGGCAAATTTGCAATTAACACTATCTTTCTTTCAATCACGAATCGCAACTCTCTGTTTTCTGCATAGAAAACCAAATTCTTCAAGAAAATCCAAAGAAAAGGTTTTATTCTTCGCAATACAGGATTCCAATGGCGTCGAGCAATGAAGATGCTTCGAGTCATTGAATTTGAAAGTCGAGAAACAAAAGAAGAAGAAGAAAGCGGCGGATGAAGAATTGCGGATAGAAGGCTACTCAATCGGCGACTTGTCAAGCTGCAGGGCATGAAACTTGCGTGATTGTGCCGACTCGACTTGGCTTTGACATCGGCAAGTGTCCTCAGCCTTGCGAGTCTCTCGTGATTCCTCTTCATCTCCCATGGCCACATGGACCATATTGTAATTTCACCTCCTCTCTCTTGTTGCATTCTAGCAATTACAAATCTATGGGTTTTGTAGATGGAATCCCTATCATATTTGCAGGATTTATTGTTGATTGTGGTATAATTGGGTAAGTTATTAAGACCAAATCAAGTTTATCGAACCCAAGGGATAAGATATGCAATGAGGCCCTAGGACATGAATTTTCAACGACTATTGTTGCAAACAAGGTTTTCAACTAATCAATCTACCGACAATGAAATACTAAAGGCAATTAAACAAGCAATTAAACTAGGAATTAAACTAGAACAATTAACAAGCTAAACAAACTCAAGTATCAAGTGGAAAATGGGTGTTAGGGATAATCTCCACCAAGGAATCAATGATCACAACTATAATTGCATCAAATCACCATTCAATCAAGATAGAAAGTATGAACATCATGCAATGATGTCTCCATTAATCACACAATGCCTAATTGTGAGTATTCTTAGTGCAACTAATCTCTCAATTATGAAGCACCTAATTCATACAATCATGCACAATTATAACTCGATTAATCCCTAGTCACGTTAGCTCAACCTTCGTTTGTTGCTAGGGTGATCAAAAACTAATCAAAAGAGATAAAAATGCACGAAGCACAATTAGCATCAACAATTAGGGACTAATTATCTCAATTAAACAACAATCATCAACAATTATAGCAAGAGCAATCAAATCATCCTCGGTTTCAACTATCCCAAGCACAAGAGAATTAGCCCATGGAGCAAAGTGCAAAATTCATGGGTGAAAAATCTAATTGCATGATCAATATAGAAATTAAGAAAGCAATTATGAAATTTAAATAAAGAGTTAGAAAGGACATCACCAATATTTGGCCAATTGAAAAAGAATTGAATGCTTGATCTTCTACAATGGAATCCTCTTCTTCCATGGAAATACAACTTTCAAATGACTAATTTAATGGATAAAATGCTAATCTAATCAACAATTAATGAAAATCTAACTAGAAATTTGAATCTAATGATCAAAGAGGTGGAAATTGGCTTGGAACCGCAAAATCGCCTCAAAGCGAAAGGTAAGCGCCCTAATGAACTTATGCTCTGTTTTTCGTCCAAAGAGGTTTAAAAGGGTGAAAATCTGAAAATTGGGTGTCTCGAGTCGAGCTCCCAAGCCTTGACTTCGATATTGGGGCATTTTAAAAAAATAAAAAAATGAAAAAAATTGCTTTCTCAAGGTTCGAATTCGGGACCCCTCCACAAATGGACAAGCAACTTGCCATCTCAACTAGCCAAAAATCTGTTAAGAAACACGCCCTTTATTTTATATATCATCTTGGACAGGCGTGGCCTGCACTTTAAAAAATTTGGAAAAAACGCCGCTTCCAGGGGTCGATCCCGCGACATGCGCGCGAAGGGAAGGAGCGCCCTGCCGCTTGGCTGGGCGCAAGTTTGTTTACAAATCTCGCTCTTTATGCTATGTATATAACTGGAGAGCGCCGAAAATTCAACACTCCTTCCCTAAGCACCAACCTCAACCCGAGGCGCCCGGGCTCGACCAATGGTCGAGTCCAAGGAATTTTGTGGACCCGACTTGACCTCCTGACCCCGTTTCGCCCCACGTGTTCGTCTCTTCGCCGTATGAATCCCGATACTCTCGGTTCGGTCTAATTCCTCCTCACGAAAACCACGAAAATGAGACGAAACACTTCGAAAAACCATTAATTCTCACATAGTAATACCTTTTATGTAAAAGTGTGATACTCTACACTTTAAAGCACAAATTCTAACACTTTTCATTACTTTTTCCAATTAATTACCTCAAAAATCATGCACCAATTCACTCTCGTCAGCAAATCGATTTGCATATATACACTTGATTATGTGAGTGATTATGTTTAGTTCTAATTCGATTTATTTCCAAGTAGTTTTTAGTTCTCAAATTCCTTCATTCTTCATGTGTTTCTCGCTTTGTGCTTGTGTATATATGTGTCGACAACAACATTGCATCATTTTATCTTCACTCAAATATCTTTAATATATTGAGATATATCAATCTAGTCTTGCTCGAAATATGATCACATGATTCTTTTCTTAGGGAGGATTACCCATGTATGTTGCTACACGTGGCTTATATCGAATGACACCCTCAACTATTTTTGTGCCAAAAGTTATCAAAGAAAATGTGGAAAATATTTTTGAAGCACACAGGGCAATGGATCAATCTGAACTTAAGCATACCCTTGTTGGTCTTGATGTGGGTAATAAAGAACAAGCGTGTTGTTTGTTCATCTTTGCAAGCTCCTTTCTTTGCGGGCCGCTAACTAAAATATGAAAATTATTGATTTGTCAACCTTGCAATGATCCAAAATTATTAAAATACAATAAGTAAATGTGTAAAGTTAATTACGACCTCACAATCACCAAAAATACATCAAAGCGACATTCATATCGTTATCACAAAGCGGTTGTCGTTATGGTCACCGCAACTATAATAAGAACTAAACATCAATCATTGACTCAACAAATCCAATATTCACTACTTACGGTGACTCATCATCATTTTTAGGCATGCCATAACATTTTCTAAACCACCTAATGCTTGCGTAACACTAAATTTAGGTGGTTCTTCGTGTATGTCGTGTGTCATGATAATATATATGTCTCGCACTCCAACATCCAAGCATTCTTGAATATATGTATTCAATTCATCATCGTTTTGAATATCCACGAACCATTGACAAATTTCAAATGGTGAGCGACCAATCGATAGTCTTGTGATTTGCAAGATATCGAAATTAGGGTCATTGGGCGGTTCAAAATTCACCACAAAGCTTTGAACTATTTGACAAATAAGTTGTGATTTCACGTTATCTTGCATAAGCTTGAATTTTAATTCACCAAATTTAAGCCTTCCCCAAATTGTCACCGAAGTTTACGAAAAAAAAAAAAACAAAAATTATTCTCGTGCGGTTTTTAACCAAGTTGTGTGAAATTAATCACTTGTAAGTTAAGTAAAACACAAAACATATTACCTATTGTAAATTTTATTTTCTTTGTAGGTATACAATTTAAGTGACAATCTTCTACGAGTGGATACAGACTCTTCTGTATTTAAAACGTGGATAATTGAGACTAACAATATATTAATATATATATATATATATATATATATATATATTGTTAGTCTATATATATATATATATTAATAAGGTTGACATATTGTACATGTAGAGTTGATTACCTCTGTTAATGCTCGATTTACACCTGTGGAAACATCATCAAGAGGCACACATATATGTCGCAATCATATCTATATTGTATAAAAAGAAAACAATTAAAAAGTAGAACCAAAAGATTTATACGCGAGGTGTTCGTAAAAGAAGTGAAACGAAAATAATGAAGATAAATATGTTATACCCATTTGGTTGTTCGGGAGTTATTTTGAGTACACATAGTCAAAAGTATGCCAACCCTTCCCTCTAAATGATGCTTCTCCCCACAATTTGCTAACACGCTCCAATCTTGTCACCTATTATATACAAAAATATTTAATTTAGGCGAGTTAATGAAATTAAAACTTTAGTGAAATTTATCGTCATTCTTCATGACCTTCTTAATCATTGATATTCTTTGTTCATCGGTCTTGAAATTCTCAACGTGTCACAAATTTCAACGACTTCTTCATATAAGTCCACCTTACACAAGAAGAAATGCCACATGTGATAAAATGTAATACAAATTATGGAGCGGCTAGATGGGGAACCTCTATATACACCCTTCTCTCCACAAAAATCGGCGGTTTATACATTCGTCGAGAACGTTATCATTTAGTGCCATATCTTGCGGTGAAAATTCAAATGGAATAACGTTGTTATGCTAAATAATAATAATAATAAAAATAATATTTTTCTCAATATTATAAGTTACATGCATACAAATAAAAAGTAGTGAGATTCCAATTGCGGCTTGCATCGGGGCAAGATTTTCTCTCGTGCCAAATAAGATTCACAACATAATTAAGAACCCGCATTCATTTATAAACATCAATACATTCAACTATTATATAACTTACGGTGAAGAAGTTATAATTTTCATGTAAATCCTTACGTCGGCGTAGAGCCATTTTCCCTTGTTTAGTGACCTTAGTTCGAAATCGTTAGACTTCTTAACTCATACCGAACCAATACTTCAACTGCGAGAAAGTGGATTGTGAGCATTAGAATGAAAACAAATAATTATAAAAGGATAATTAATTCATACGCACTTTTTGTCTAAACTCATCTTGAGTATTTTGTCAACAATGTCGACTTCGTCATGTGGCGGTGGCATATATTTGCAAATGGAGTGCCAAATATCATCGTCATCCAACGCCTTTGGTGAATCACTGCCTTTATCAAAATTCAAATTGCGTGGAGTCAAGTTCTCCATCAGTCCTTGATTGATCCGAGCTTTACGCTTCCTTTTTTATTGTGTCCCAAAAAAATTAGCTTCTTTGAAAACCTTATCATTCTTTTTGTTGTTCGTTCCCCATGTTTGTGGTTGGAGCATTTGATTCTTCTTTGATACGTGGTTCTGCTTCATTTTGGTTGTGTCCCAATAAAATCCGCTTCTTTGAAAACCTTATCATTCTTCTATTTTTGTTCCCCATGTTTGTGACTCTGACATTTGATTCTTCTTTGATATGTGGTTCTGCTTTATTTTTGGGCGTGTCCCAATAAAATCTGCTTCTTTGAAAACCTTATCATTCTTGTTTTTTTGTTCCCCATGTTTGTAGTCATGCGGCATTTGATTACGCCTTGAATTGTGCTTCCGGCTTCATTTTTGTTGTGTCCCACAAAAGCGGTTTCTTTGAAAACCTTATCATTCTTACATTTTTGTTCCCCATGTTTGTAATCGCAACATTTGATTCTGCTTTGAATGCTTCGACTTCATTTTTGTTGTGTCCCACAAAGCGGCTTCTTTGAAAAGCTTATCATTCTTCTCTTTTTCAAAGTGTTGTTTGTACTCTGCATTTCCTTAGTTTTGACATTTTGAACTTTTCGGATTGTGTTATGCACATTGGTCATCCTCGACACGGTGTTTCGCTTGTTACTGCAATGAATTCTAGCAACTCGTATTGAAGTGGTGCGGAGACGTTCCACTTGAATTGGCTAGTAATTGTGTAATAGCATCTTCTACATTGCACATTTGGTTACTCAATATGTGCATGTGTTGAGCGGTGAGGTCTAGTGGCGTACAACCATGCATTTGGGCTCCTGTGGCATATGACGATTGAAATGATCGTGGAGTATTTGTATGTTGTGTTTTCTTTGTTCCAATGTCCTTTGTTCTCCCGATGTCTAAACTACTGTTTTATGATGTTGTTAAAAAAAAAAGTGTCGAGTTTCATAAATTGGATTATACCATGACATTTTAAGGTTATTATTTACTAAAGAAAATTTAATAAAATTAAAACCTGCTCAATTACCTCATATCCTCCACGATTTGCAAATAATTGTAAAATAGCAGACACCTCTTCTTGATTCCACTGTTCCACATACGATTGAGTTGATACTATAAATTTCGTAGAATCTGGGATCGTGCGAGCTAATTCCCGTGATGCATATAACGTGCAAACATAAATAAAAATTTTATACATATTACTTAATATTACTAATCAATAACACTATGCATATGAAATGAGTAAATACAAGCGAAAGAATACATCCCGTTATCTTCGTATTTCCAAACTTGTATTTCTCAACACCCTCAACGAGCCTTTCCAATACGAGCTCACCCCAATTATATCTTTGGATATTGTTTGTATCTATCAGATACTCTAAAATATCGAAGTCAGGATGAGTTCCGTACTTAGGAAGAAATGCGGATTCACATAAAAGCATCATATATAAGATCTTAAACACATCTCCATATTCCTTAGTTTGTTGCGGTTTTGTTCCAGATCGGCCATATTCATACTTTCTCCGTTATTTGTGTTGAACAAAATGCTCAATTTCATCCTCCCTAAATTACTTCCCACACAAGTTTGAAGATTTCTCCCGAGAACAAGGTATACCCAAGACAGACTTTACCATGTTCAATGTGATGTTGATCTTTTTACCGTGTATAGTTAATACACGGGTAGATGGATCAAAATTATTTACCAACCATAACATCAAACTTAGATCTATTTTCATCGCTGCGAGACCCAACATTGAAAAAAATCCCATGGACTCCACTTGCCTTTCGTTGTTCATCTGTTAGTGCGGCATTTACATTGCATAGTCTACGGATTGAAGTTACGTGCTCTAATTTAATCCGTCAGTAATCGGGGGTCCATCTTTGAACATGGTTGGTCCGGTTGGTGATCATCGATTGAAGGTCCTCAAAATTCCTCTTGCTTGCCTTGGTCCCATGTGGTGTGAACATATTTGACCTATTAAGTAAAAATAAATATTAAAATGCAATTTAATATTATATAAATATATATATATATATATGTACATATAAATAAATATATATATATATATATATATATATATATATTTATCCATATTTGATTGTTTTGTGATCCATGATACCGTTCTTTAACTTTGATTGTTTGTTTATTTTTCATTAGTGAAAAGAATTTTTAATAATAGGAAAAAAACTTTGGTCTTGGTATTTTCTCTTGAATTTTTTTTTCATATAATTATCAAAGATGAAAGTTATGCATATTTATACTTATACTAAAATCAAGAGTCTAACTACAATATAGTTGCTATTACTACCTAAACTATTATATTTCAATAAAGATAAGCATAATTAAAACTTCTCAACTCAAAACATATCATAGAGATAACATTTTATATGTACAACAAAAAAATTGGATTGACAAATTATGAGGAACAATGATAATTTGAAGGATTACAATTGATTAGAAAGAAAAGGAAGACAATTAAGCGGAAAAATTGAATTGACAATGCGCTATGAATTTTTACGGATTATGCTAACCCCTAATATTGCTTTGCAGATATGCAGCTATTATTTAATTACATGTTATTAAAATTTCATTTATCCATTAATGATTGCACTAGCTAAAACTAGCTAGGTTGATTTAATCAAAATATGTACTCCTTTGAATGCTAAATTAAATAGTTTCATTAAGCGGGATGTCATAAATAAAAATGATAGTTTACGTCGATTAAGTGTATAACAATGTATTTTATAATAGTCCAATTTCTTTGTTCAACCTTTTATATGATCATTTAAATTCTATTTTATAGCCCATCATTATTCACACATGTCAATATAAATTTTCTTTTATTAGTTTTTCATCCATAAAATAAAATATAAAGTAGAATATTAAATATAAAATAAATAATTTTAATGTAATTTCATAGATGTACTAAGGACGTGGGAACCTGAAAACCGTCTCCACTCCCTCCCACGTCTTTCTTCGTGATCGGCCCTTTCTCAAATTTCCACCGCGGTCTCTAGCATTTCAGATATTCTGGGCCGTTTCAATCATCGCCAAGCTGCTATATCGTATGTGGTTGCGAACTTAACACAAAAATATATACATCGGATGCGATTGGTAGCGGGGTAGATGAACGGATCAATTGTGAAGTCTGCTTCAAAATGGTACGTATAAAGCGTTGATTTTGAATTTTTTTAGAAATCTTATTTTGCGAAAAGAGGGATACAACCGGTGTTTGGATTTTTTTCCGAAGATTTGGGAAAATTAGTTGGCATATATTTTAAAATTTTAAAATTCAAATGTGTGATTCTTCTTTGCGGTGAGTTTGTTCTTTTTTTTCTTTCATTCTCATTGAAGGGGTTTGATTTTATCGGCCATTAGACAAGATATCCTATGAGTTAAGTTCAAGTCATTGAAATTGTAGATGGATTCATGTTTCATTTAGTACCTTGATAATTGCTCCTTAGTCCCAAAGTCCTGTTGCTTGCAGGTCTTTTACCATCTTGGGGGCGGTCGAGTAATGATGCAATAAATAAATGTTTGTCCTCTTGAATGATTAAATTACTCGACCGAATAAGATATCATTTTTGTTTATTTATTTTGGCAAAGTTAATTAAGCTATTTTTGGTGAGACATAAAAAGTAGAAACGGGATGATAAAGGTGCAAAGGTCTTGTGATTGATCTCTGGTATATTAGTTTGTCTATTTCGAGATGGTTGCTTACTGTTCACATGTATCGAGACATTAAACTTACCGAACATCTCAATACTTTGTTTTAGTGTGTTTCTCATCTATTTACACTGGGTATCTCAATTTCAAATATAAGATAACATTCTCTTTGTAAATGCGGAATTTTTTTGTTAACATAAATGCATTCTTTGTCTTTATGTTAATTGGAAGTTCTAGAATATTTCCCAAGGTGATTTTAGGAAGGGTCTCAGAATTGACCATCAATGGCAAGATATCTTGTTGCATCTAATTTTACATGTTTTTGCATCTTTAACTTTTAATTTTCATTATGTATCACTCAAATAGACAAATACACACCCCTTGGTAAAGTATCAAATTACTCTACTATTTCCACCGCCATTTAAAAGTGTTGCAACCCAGATCGGTATTATGTTTGATTCTCCGACGATTTTGTTTTTAAGCAATACATCTTGTTGCTCAATTATAATCAATTAGCGATCCTGAAAATGGCGAGCTTATAATTTGAGTTGTAATTTGTAAAGGGTGTGAACACATTTTCGAATTAGTGTCGACCTTTTAAGCTGTAGCATATGATTGACGCTATCTTGATACTTTTTTCGGTTTGACGCTTTATTTAAGTTGGATATATATCAAAATATTTGGGTGGAGACTGAAAATGGGCGCCTTTTGGATCTTTTTGTTGCGTCGTCCATTCCTATTGGGAAAGTGTGTTGGTCCCGATTAGTTGAGCAGATTGGACAAAACTTGTATCGACCTTCTAGGAAAAATCTAGAAGAGGGGTTGAATAGATTTTGATTTTTACAAATCTTTCAAAATTTATTCAAAGTACCAAAGTAACACAACGAAAATTCAATATTAATCTCAACTTTATTAAGATCAAAAGCACACCGATATTTTGATTTTAACTTTGATTAAAATTAATCTTTAATTGAAAAGCGAAAATAAGCAAGTAAACAAAAGCAATAAAGAACACTGTATTTATAGTGGTTCGGATTATAAAAATCCTACATCCACTCTCCTTCTCCAACTTGAAGAAGGGACCAACTTACTACTTTCTTACTCACAACTTACAACTTACAACTTACAACTTTCTTCAAATCTTCAAAATACTCCTAACTCTTTCTCGTGAATCTAAGAATTACAGGTGAATAATGAATTTTGAAGATTACAAAAGAAGTGTTCTACAAACACTTGAACTTTTTGAAAACTCTCTTGAAATATTTGTGAATTGATTTTTATCGAAATCTGAATAGTGAATAGTGTGTAAATCAAATTTGCATAAGCATGTAGAAAAATGAAAACTAGACACGTTTATAAGTCTCGAGAAGACAGTTAGTTTGTTAGTCGAGTTCTAATAAACCGGAAATCGCTCAACAAACTTAATCTTGAAAAATGTTCTTGACCTCACTGATTTCTTCTACTCGTCTGCGGTGACTCGGTGAAGACTTGCTTTTCTTATTCTACTCAGGCTTGTCTTGACCTCGTCGATCTTTTCATAATTGTCTCCTGCAGATGACTAGACTCGAGCTTGTCTCGAGAGACTTGCAACTTCTAATCTCCAAATGACTTAACCGGTCCTTGACCTAGTCTCGATCGGCTTAGTATGAGCACTTGATCTCGGCTTTTCTACAAGGTTGTCGATCATACGAATCGTGGGCTTTATTTAACTCATCAAAATTTTACTTGATCTAACAATTTCCCCCTTTTTGATGAAGTTAAAACCTACAAGAAAGAGACACACTCACAAATGAAGTTAGTTTAGAGTTAAACAAGATTTATCAGGATAGGTATATCGAACACATTTTCACTTTAATCGATTCATCCAACATAAAGCACTTAAAAATTTAAGTCTTTTAGACTCTTATAAAGAAATAAATCTTCTAAGTCTTAGGACTAAGAAAATTTTTAGACTTAGAAAAATTTTGAAAATTTTAAGTCTCGAGATGATAAATTTCTCGAGATGATTTATACTTAGAAATTTTTTTAAGTTTTCTTAAAGCAAGAAGAAAAAACTTTAAGAAAATAAGACAAGTAAAACTTATCAGACAAACATATGTTTATTCACATCAAATTTACATGATACAAAAAGATCGGATAAGTAAGAAGATAAAGAAAAGAAAATGATCCCGTGATCGAGACTCCCCAATGATAAGCTTCGGGAATGGCCAACCGGTGAAGACCCTTTTCCTTAGCTTCTTAAGCTCTTCTTCATCCTTCAATCCAGACTTTACTGCTTTGGCAATGATGCCTTTAATCCAGTTCATGTCAATAGGGCCATCGGATTGGTTTTGGGTGCCTGTCTCATAAGGCAGGGCACAGATCGGCATTGAAAAACTTGTCTCGCTTCGACGATCACCTATGATAAAGATCTGCATCTTCTTTCTCAATCCATTCATGCCACCTCGTGTCCTCGTCTTGAAGCCTTTGAATCGGACCCCTTCGGGATGTACTAATGATACATCCATCTCGCGTCTAGATTCTTTTCCTTGTATTCTTTAAAAAGTTTTCCAAATGACGACCTTAGGCGGATTGAGTGTCCGATGGTAAGGTCAAGTCGGCTTCATCTGCCCCTTTCATTTCCCATTTCCTTACCTCCTTGCTCCACCTCATCTCTAACCCTTTATTTTTCTTCTTCACCGCTTCCTCTCCCTTTCACCATACCACGCCCGGCTCTCTCATTATCCTGCTTGATCTGTTCCTCTGGAAGATTTGAATAGTCAGTCTCCCTTTTTCTCTTTTCGGTCGGGGTGGGCTTGGGACTTAGCACTTTAGGCTGGAGCCGGCTCTTCAACAAGCTTCCTTGCCCTTTCCTTTCACCTCAGTGCTGATTTTGAGACTCTTTTATCTTCGCAAGCGTGGGCGAGACCTATCTTCCTCTTCTTTCTTCCTTCGGCCTCGTCCTCCCTTAAAGCTTCCTCCAGGTTGGCTGACCCATCTCATCGATTTGATGCAAGCTTCTTCCTGGCTGCCTCCGGCTTGTCTTTGGCCTTAGTGCCAACTTCTTTTCTTGTCTCATTCACAACAGTTGTGAGGGTCTGCTCTCTTTCTTTAACCTCCTCTTCCCCCTTTTTACTTCATCGGCTAGGATAGTCGGCTTCGTCTCAAGATCCTTGCATTTGACTCTGAAGTCGACTTATCCAGCCAATGAGTCCACTACAATTGCGTTGTAGTACCAGTGACTGATTTTTCAGCCTTGCACCTCCTCCTCCAAGGCTTTCACCTTCTCAAAGAAGAACAGAGTTAGTAATAGAAGTAATCTTTTGAGTTAGATTTACCTCTACTTCCCTCATGTTGGAGATCATTGCTTGATGTTGCCTTCACCATCTTCTTCGTCTTTTTTCATCTTTTTCTCAAAAGTTTGCTTTATTTTCTTTTCCATTTGAGCTATGATGGAAGAGATGGCTGAAGTGGGGCTCGAGATCACTTGTCCTCATCTCGAGAAGAGGATTCGGATGAGGAGGAAGTGGGAGTATGGGGTTCGAGAATTTGAGGGAGAGGGACTGGAGAGCTCATCTGGATATCTTCCAGGAAAGAATAGGAAGGAATTTCGATTTACGGTGGAGGTTTGGTTTGT
Organism: Paraleonurus japonicus; assembly: GCA_030762865.1. Taxonomy (NCBI): domain Eukaryota; kingdom Viridiplantae; phylum Streptophyta; class Magnoliopsida; order Lamiales; family Lamiaceae; genus Paraleonurus; species Paraleonurus japonicus. The sequence goes on from CM061054.1 coordinate 31,286,701, forward strand.
GTTTGTGGAGAAGTGGAAGGTTGGGTTTCGGATGAGGGTATGGTAGATGAGGTTGGTTGTTCGGTTTGTGGGATGATGGTGGGAGTGGGGATGGTTTCGAGGTTGGGTGGAAGAAGGGATGGTTTCGAGATGGAGTTGTGGTGGTTTCAGGTTGGGTTTGGACTATGGGAGTTGGACTGATAATTTGGGGCACCGTGGCTGTTGTAGAGGCTGCGAGGTGCCGGTAGGGCACACATCTTCATCGCAGTGGAGATTGAGTTAATGAGAGAGAGGAGTTGGTACCTTCCTCCCGAATGGGAGAGAGTGCAACTTCCTTGGCCGGTGAAGCGAGGAACCTCCAACCGAGCAACCTCAGCTGCAATCTCTAGAAGCTGGAACCTCTTGGAAAGCGGGGTTGAGGCTTCTATCTCGCGGCCTGAGCCGCTGAAGATTCGACGCGTTTGAGATGTCCTAAGGGCCTCCTCTGAAGGATGAACTGATTGTCTTCATCTGAATCTTCATCGATTGGTGGCTGGTAGCGGCTTCGAAGACTCTGCGAGATGGCTTCTTTTCAGCGGCTTTGACAAGCCTTCTCCTCGACCTCCTCCTCGGAGACCTTACTGCGATTCTTTGCTTCCTCACCGTCACTTCGACCACAACCGGATCCTCGGCTGGTAGAGCTTCTATCACAGGCTCGGCAGCCTCAGTGCTGGAATTTGAGGTTCGGCCGCTTGTCTCGAGCCACCGCGCCGCTGCCGCTCTCTCTCGCCTCCTCGCATCTTCGACTCATCATCCGAGTCACGGTACTCCACCTATCCTCTCATTTTTGGTTAACAAGCCCTACGTTTAGAATACTTTTTCATCCCTTCCCTTGTCTCAAACCTTTTATTCAGATCCTACATCAATAATGTGATCTTATTAAAAAGGCTCACGATCGAAGACGCATTCCGCCTCCTCCATCAGGAGTTATACAAAGAGCCTCGCCTTCTCCTCCTTCAGCCTTGAAATAACAAATCAACCCAATCTACTCTCACACCATCGAATATGGCCCTCATACAAAGACAAACGCGACTTAGTCACTCCATCATGGGAGCTTTGATCTCCTAGGATTGACTTGGTCATGATTGTCATCAGCAATCTGAATTTCCTCCTCGAAGATGTTTCTTCAAATCCCTCCTTGTTCCTCTGTAGGTAATCCTCGCAAAAAGGCCAAATGACTCCTTCCATTCTTCTTCCTTATATGACAGAGGATTTACCCCTTCCATCAAAGTATCAAGAATTCTCGCCACATTCTCCTTCGTATACTCAGTGAGTACCTTCAACGGTGGTTTTGAAGCCATTTTACGTAAATACACTGTTGGCGGGAACTCTGCTCCAAGAAAATCTGCCGTTTTGTTTTAGGGGATTTGAGCAACGCAGAATCCTCTCGAGTCTTGAAGCTTCCAATAACCCTATGATTTCTGGATTCTCTGTCATTAGTTGTGTCAAAATCTACAAACATCTCAGCTTTGAGTTTGTTCTTCACAGCTTTCTAAATTCATTTTGAAATCAGATTTTGCAGAGGTTATATAAGTAGGGGTTTTGGTGTTTGAGAAGAAGAAGATGCCATTGAATATTTTTTGAAGGAATGGAAATTTTGTAGTAATTTTAAAGCAGGGAATGTGAAAGTGAAATTTTAAAACGATGAAGGTAAGTTTTTAAACCACGGGAGAGAGAGGGAAAGTTTGGAAGATGATACGTGGCACGATCTCGAGAAAAATAAATTTTAACCGTTGATTTAAAAAGGCGCGTGTAAAACATCAACGGTTTAGCGAGAAAATCGCTTCGAATTCAGCGCGTGGACTATACGCGTCTTGATTTGTGTAAAAAGTAACCGTTTATCCTATGGATTAGACGGTTAATAGGTCTACTTTATACGAAGTAATTAGTATACCCGACGTCATCCTAGGGTTACCTTACTTCGTATAAAAGTTTTCTAAGACAGATTGAGTTTATATTAGACTTGGTCAAAAGTGACCTTGTCTTGTATTTTTGGAAAAAAAAATTCTCCTAGTCTTATTTTGAAAAACATAAAAAAATTTTAAAGCAACACTTAACACAATATTTCAAATTTTAGACACTTGTACAAATTATTTTGAAATAAGCAGACTTAAGAAAGTTATTTGGGAACAACCGTTTTTAAGGAGAATCAAAGATGAGGATTTTCCGATTGAAGAGATTTAGAGATAGAGCTGCTACACTGTTCCTACAAGCAAACTCATCAAAACTATTAGTAGTTGAGGTAGATCGAGATAGGGTGCGAGATAGTCATCTGCATTTTCTAAAAATCGGTGATTATTGTGCCACTAGTCGATTTACCAAATGTCGAAAAGAAATCATCAAGTTAGATAAGGTCAATATGACTAATCCTTGATTCTTGATTCCTAAGAAGGAAATCAATTATATCAACTACACGATTGTCCTTTGACTCATATCTAGTCTCGACAATTCTTTCTAGACATTGATTTAAAGAAAAGAAAGTAACAAATAAGGAATACTTTTAACAGATGCAAGCAATTAAAAATCAGCTAATGATGCATCAAGTAATCCTAATTCTAAGCATAATTCTTTAAATCTAGACTCGTAATGGTTTTTAAGAATGTCTCGCTCTTTGTGATTCGGTGGCTATTTTTTCAATTCTAATGTCATTCTTTTCCACATGATCTCTAATGAAATGATGTCTAATGTCTATATGCTTACATCTAGAATGCGAGAGCGATTGTAAGTCATAGCTATTGCACTATTACTATCACGGTAAATAGGAGCAGATGATGTTTGAATATTATAATCTCTAAGTGTTGACTAATCCAGAGGAGTTGAGAGCAACAACTTCCACCGCCATGTATTCGGCCTCGGTTGTGGAGGTAGCAATGATGTCCTGTTTCTCGGATAACCAAGAAATTAATTTGTTGCCTAAGAATTGACAAGTTCTGAGGTGGATTTCCTATCAATCTTACATCCCCCAAAGTCCGAGTTCGAGTAACTCGCCAACTCAAAGTTGTCATCACCGGGTACCATAACCCTACTTGCAAGGTTCTTTTGAGATATTTAAGGATTTTCTTAGCAGATTCCAAATGAGTTTTCTTGGTATTAGCTTGGAATATTGCACATACCCCAACCGCAAAGACTATGTCCGGCCTACTTGCAGTGAGATAGAGAAGAGATCCAATCACCCACGATACTCCGTTGCATCCGTGGGTATCCTTGCTCATCCGAATCCATAGAGAAGTTAGTTGCCATAGGTATTTTAACTTCTCTACTAGTAGTCATCCCAAATTTCTCAATTAGATCCTTAGCATATTTAGTGATGTATAAAAATACCCTTCTCATCTGTTTAATTTGCAAGCCTAGAAAATATGTTAATTCACCCATCATTGACATTTCAAACTGTTTTTCATGAGAATACTAAACTCTTCACATAATTTGATTAGGTGAACCAAAGATTATGTCATCTACATAAATTTGAACTAATAAGATGTTACCATCTACTTCCTTCCTAAACAAAGTTCTATCAATCTTACCTTTTGAAAAACCATTTGATATCAAGAAATCGGATAAGGTATCATACCAAGCCACGGGAGCTTGTTTGAGTCCATATAGAGCTTTATTGAGTTTATAGACCTTGTTATTGATCTTAAACCCAAGAAGGCTGCTCCACATAGACTTCCTCAAGTAACACACCATTAAGGAAGGCAGACTTAACATCCATTTGAAAGACTTTGAAAGATTTATAAGCGTGAAATGCCAAGAACAACCTTATTGCTTCTAATCGGCAATCGGAGCATAGGTTTCATCATAGTCTATCCCCTCGGTGAGTAACCCGAGCTACCAATCTTGCCTTATTACGAACAATAATGTTGTTCTCATCTATTTGTTTTTGAACACCCATTTGGTGCCTATAATCTTTCCATGTAAGGTTCTTTCCACTAATTTCCAAACATTTTGCCTTTCAAACCGATGCAATTCCTCCTGCATGGCCGTTATCCAGTTTGGATCAGATAGAGCTTTCTCAATAGACTTGGGTTCAAGAAGTGACACATAACGGTGAAACAGAGACTTTCGAATCCGCATCATTCGTGTACTGCACACTTGGCGTTCCCCTTCATCGGTGACCCCGCCGATCAGCGATGTCAAGGGTGTCTCCTCGAGATGGAGTATGATCGGAAGTTGTCTTCGATTATCGGATGGGGATTCTTCTTCATCTGAGTCGAATCAAGACTAGGTAGATAGACAGGTTCTATGTTTAGTCTTGGTTAGTTCAATCTTATCTAGACTTTCGAAATTTGATTCACTTTATCGAGAAGGAATACAATTCATCAAAAACAACATGAGGAGTTTCCTCCACACAAAGGGTTGTCTTGTTGAAAACTCTAAATGCCTTGGAAGTGTTGAAATATCCTAAGAATATCCCATCGCCTACCTTAGCATCAAAAGTTCTTAACTTAGATTTCCCATTGTTATGGATGAAACATTTACAACCAAAAGCTACGAAATATGAGATTCTTGGAATCTTACCCTTCCAAATCTCATATGGAGTCTTACCCTTGTTTTTAACAACCAAGCACCTATGCAGGTATAACAAGGCTGTGTTGATGGCTTGACCCGAGAACTCGTGAGGGATTTCATACTCGGCTAACATGCTCTGGTTGCTTCCTTCAAGGTTCTATTCCTTCTTTCAACCACTCCATTTTGTTGAGGAGTTCTTGCTGATGATGTCTCATGTATAATTCCACACTCATAGAAAAAGTTAGATAAACAAGAATTCAAAAATTATGTGCCCTTATCACTTCTTATTTTAATAATATTAACACCCTTTTCATTTTGAATGCATGCGAGCAGATCGGGGATCTTGTTTATAGTCTCATTTTTCTTGAAAAGAAATATAACCCAAGTGTATCTAGAAAAATCATCTACTACAACAAGAGTATATTTCCTTCCACTAAGGCGAGAGGAGAAGCAGGTCAAAAGCAGATCAACATGAAGTAGTTGTAAAACTCTTTCGGATGAAGAGGTGTTAATACTCTTAAATGAGTGTCTAGACTGTTTACCTTTTTAACAAGCATCACATTTAAGATCGGTAGACAAAAGTTTCTCGGGTAATCCTTTAACAAGGTTCTTTTTAGCTTGACTTACTAAGGGTCTTGAAATTCGGATGACTAAGCCTCTTGTGCCATAGCCGACTAAGATCATTTTCACCCTTAGCTATCAGACAAGTATCTTTAGGACAACTATTAAAGTTTGACACATAGATTTTACCGTGTCGAAGTCGGTTAAAAGTACCTTATGAGGAACTATCTAAGATATCACATTTATCCTTAGAAAATTTGACAAGAAAACCTTTATCACAAAGTTGGGAAGCAGATAGCGATTATGTTTCAAACCTTCAACAAAATATACCTCGAGATATGAATATCCTTGATAATCGAGTCCACTACTCCTTTAGTCTATCCACAATTGTTGTCTCCAAATAATACTCTTGGACCATCAATGCTCTGGAAATTTGATAGTAGCCTCTTGTTATAAGTCATGTGTTGTGAGCAACCACTATCAATGTACCATATAGAAGCTAAGATCTCTTCCTTGAGTGATGATCCCTGTGAATCTGAAAAGCAGATTAGTTATAAGGTACCCTAGTGATCTTGGGTCCTTGAAGGTCAAGCATCACTTTAGGTAACCAGACAAATATCTCATTTCCAAATAATAAATCGAGACTTGGTCTCTCTACCAAATCCGTCTACAATTGTATCACTTTTAAATGACAACTTGTTGTATTGATTTAGTAATTTGCACGAACTTAGGAAATGTGGGATAACATCTGCTTCTCCCATCAAAAGGATTGTAATATGAATTTCTTCTTATTTTGGTTCTTGGAGTTCTCTTATTACGATAAAGAGTCCTCAATTTGAATTTTTGTTTTGGTGGGAGATGCGATCCTTATTTGACTAATTGGTTTCCAAGGACCAATTCTAATCTCTTTTGAGTGATCGATGATTTTACAAATTTCCTAGGTTTGAACATCGATTTACTATTTACTGTCATAACCAAGACTGTTTTGTCATGGAATTTTTAGATGTATTAAAGATGTGATCTATTTGATTGTGAATTATTAAGTTGACTAATTTTGAAGACTAGCTTCTCATTGTCTTTCTTAATTAATTCATTTTCAACACAGATTGTTTCAAATTTAGCTTTTAAAGATTTCAATTCACTTTCTAATCTTTCGGGTAAGGTGGTGATGTACTAGCCTCACTGAGGAAAACATTCCCCTTGAATGTTTCCTCGGTTTACGGGTAGTTCATCACCTTTCCTTTAATTAGAATTTGAATGCGATCCTTTAAAGTCAAATTCTCTGTCTCTATTTGTTTATATGCGGCCAGAGATGTCTTTAAGTCTCTCAATAATTCATGAATAACAGGTTTGATCATTATTAGAGAAAGATTTACGAGGAATCATTATTAGAAGATGAATAATAGACTACCTCTTTAGCCATGAGACAAACTTCATCATACGATCCGAAATCGGATGAGGATGATGATGATGATGATTTTCTTGACTCCTTTTCTTGACCCGGTAAAGCCCTTTGATCTGCCAAATCTCTTGTCTCTCTTTTTCCTTTTCTCTTCCCTTTCTTTAGGAGTCGGTGAGGACAATCATAGGCTGAAGTGTCTGGCTTGTTGCACGTGTAGCAAGTGTCACTCCTATCTCGATTTGGGGCTGGAAGGATTTCTTTTAACGGGGGATCTCGAATCTTCTCGTCTCGGCTCCTATTCTTGTCATCATCTGTTGACTCATCTTCCTTTCTTCTTGATTTGGATCTAGATCTATCCTTACCTGCAAACCTCAATTTATTTCGTTTATACTTCATTCTTAATTTGTCATACCTTTTGGTGAGTAGAGCCATCTGCTCCTTGAGAGATAGATCGGCTCCTCTGATTCGAGTTGACATCTTGTCTTCTTTCTTGACAAAAGCAACAGGACTTGGATGAGGTGCTCGACTCCATCTCATCTCTCTCATCTTCTATTTGAATGTCATACTCTAGAGCTTTAAGATGAGAGAATAAGGTATGGTGAGTAATAGAAGATAAATTTTAAGTTTCTTTAAGGATATTGTACTTTTCTCTCCATCTCTTGGTTAAAGATCTCAATATCTTGTTATTAATCTCCTTCTCTGTATAGTTCTTTCCCAGATCAATTTGCTTTGTTGAGGAGATTCGTCAATCTTACATCTAGCTGATCTACGGTTTCATTTTCCTTCATCTTGAAGGTATCAAAGCATGTAATCTGATTGCGGCTTATTCTCTTTTACTTGATACGATCCTTCACAAACATTTGCGAGTCCGCCACATTTCTTTGGTTGATTTGCATCTTTTGACCTTCTCAATCAGTCTTTACTCGAGTTTCAATGATTTGATCCTGCTACTGGTCTAGGTTGCGGATTTTCCTTTCATCATTTGTCGATTACGAGCTCTTTTCTCTTGTCGACTCTGGATTGGTGATTCGAGTGCCATTGCTAGTGCCTCCATGATAAAATTTTATAGGTCCTTCTTCAAGAACCTCCTCCATCCTATCATGGATAACCTTGAGATGATTTTCCATCCTGAATTTCCAATAATCATATTCTTCAATTGAAAATTCAGGTAGATTCCTAGATTTCTTGCTCTTGCACGAAGACATGGTGAGATAGGAAAACAAAACACTCCACAAACTTGTTAGTAGCATTAGTGACAATAAAGAAGATGAAGAAAATCAAGAAAATTTAGAATCTTAGTTAAGACCTAAAATCAATATCGAACAACTTAACACCGCTTCGATACCACTTGTTGGTCCCGATTAGTTGAGCGATTGGACAAAACTTGTATCGACCTTCTAGGAAAAATCTAGAAGGGGGTTGAATAGATTTTGATTTTTACAAATCTTTGAAAATTTATTCAAAGTACCAAAGTAACACGGAAATTCAATATTAATCTCAATTTTATTAAGATCAAAAGCACACGATATTTTGATTTTAACTTTGATTCAAATTATTCTTTAATTGAAAAATTGAAAATAAGCAAATAAACAAAAGCAATAAAGAACACGATTTATAGTGGTTCGGATTATAAAAATCCTACATCCACTCTCCTTCTCCAACATGAAGAAGGGACCCGACTTACTACTTTCTTACTCACAACTTATAGCTTACAACTTACAACTTTCTTCAAATCTTCAAAATACTCCTAACTCCTTCTCGTGAATCTAAGAATTCACGGTGAATAATGGATTTTGAAGATTACAAGAAAGTGTTCTACAAACACTTGAACTTTTTGAAAACTCTCTTGAAATATTTGTGAATTGATTTTTATCGAAATACGAGTAGTGAATAGTGTGTAAATCAAATTTGCATAAGTATGTAGAAAAATGAAAACTAGACCTATTTATAAGTACGAGAAGACAGGTTAGTTTGTTAGTCGGTTCTAACAAGCTGAGGCTACTCAACAAACTTAATCTTGAGCTGTTCTTGACCTCGGCTGATTTCTTCTACACAAATGCACCAGTGACTCGGTGAAGACTTGCTTTTCTTATTCTACTCGGCTTGTCTTGACCTCGTCTCGAGCTTTTCATAATTGTCTCACTGCAGATGACTAGACTCGAGCTTGTCTCCGGATGACTTGCAACTTCTAATCTCGGTGACTTAACCGGTCCTTGACCTAGTTCGATCGGCTTAGTATGAGCACTTGATCTCATTTGTTCTACAAGGTTGTCGATCATCTGAAGCGTGGCTTTATTTAACTCATCAAAACTTTACTTGATCTAACAAAGTGGTTTTGGTAAGCTGGATTGGGATCATATCTTGCATTAGATAGCGTCGATATTTTGGGGAAAGATGCAAGGAAGCATACAAACAATGTAAGTGATGTTTATACGTGTGTTTATATTATCGACTTACTCTTGTTGCTAACAATTTGTCTAAGTGTACGTGGTTTCGGCATGAATTAAGTCTAGTACATATCTCTAAATACAAGACAAGGATTATTTGTCCAAGTATTCGAGGCAGACAGGTGATGCTATCAATCCAGAGACGAGGTGAAAGTCGAGGAAGTTTCTCCTAAATACTCTTAATTATGAATATTGGGTTCATATAATTAATATATGAATTTAATATTATAATCCTCTTTATCATTTATTTCAAAAATGAAGTTGCTCAGATTGTTAAAAATATTTTGTTTTACAAAATAAAAGGATAAGGGTTCAAATTTGCTTTCTAAAATCAATAATACTCTATTTTATCTCTCCAATTAAGCTGAAAAGTAATTTCTTAAATAAGTAGCGTGTCGGAGAGAAGTTACTACGGACAGAAATTTTATCAAATTAACTTTTGAAAAGCGGCGAGTATGCTTCACGCGCCGAGAAAAGGAGGCGGTTTCGAAAAATGAACCGTCTCAATCTCACGCGCGACATATTAAATAATATTCTATGCACTTTTCAAAATAAATGTCATAATTGCATTAATGGCGATTCGAAAGCCTACATTTACACTTTTGCGAGGCAATTATTATTCTAATAATTGTTTATTATTATATTTTCCATATAAATAGACACTCGTGTGCATAATTTTTATTTACGCACACATAAAACTCTTCATATTTCCTCAAAACCTCTCTTTTCCCTCCTAAAACCTTCTGCATTCATCAATGGCGGACTCCAAAAGAAAATCAAGTTCGAATATGATCGACTTCTATTAGAGATAAAACAAAGTCGAAATGTACGTTGATTGGGATGTTGCAACTGATTCGGAAACAAGAGAAATATTAAATCTCTGGAATCAAGGGGAGTGAAGCAATCTACGATGAAACCTTCAAAGAATTTGACGGTGGATGATTTGTGTCTTTGAGTTTTTGACGAGCAAAAGCAACAGATACAGGTCTAGAATTGCAAATTAGAACTAAAGAGAAGAAGAGAAGAATTGTTTTATCAATTTACGAGATTGGTGCGATTTTTAATTTAAGCACCACCGGCGACAACCCGTTCACCTATAAATCATCGGAATATTTGGAGAGTTTCCGTGATGGCAAGGAAAACATATCAAAATACAACGGCGAATTTGAAAGGACCGATGTTGAAGAGAAAGTATAGACTGTTGATGCTAATCCCGACCAAATGTATCTTGGGGAGCAACAAAGCCACGACAGGCTAACCAAGCCGAGGATATCTTTGTCGAGGGCTATCCTAGACGGTGAGATTAATCGGGCGAGGTTGGTCTACTCAAGGATTATGGAGGAGAAGAGAAAGTTCACAAAAACCCCATATCGAGACGAGCTAATGAGATGGTCTCTTACAAAATTGCAAGTATGATGGCAAGGATCACCATCATACTTAAGCATAAAGTGGGGACAGAACAACCTCGATTGGAGTGTTGGTGTGAAAAAGTATACAAGACAGAAAGGACTCCTGATCAAAGATGAGAAGATTTATGGTCCTACGAGACTCGAGAGGGAGATGGAGACGCTCCGGCTCCACCTCCGGCTCTAAAGAAAAGGGCTTCTAAAGCCAAGACAAAAGAGACTAAGACAGGTTTTGGTGGATGAATCCTCGTCTTGAGACGGAGGAAGGCGAGGAGGAGGAGGAGAGGACAGCTTCCCAAGGGGGAAGTGTCGCGGTGAGGTGGAGAAAGGATCGGGGCAGACGGAGACGGTAGATGTCTCTTCGAGGAGGAGTCGGAAGGAGAGGAAGCGGTTCACCATCATCATCTTCATCCTCATCCGAGGATGGAGTACCTAAACCCACCACTTCTCAACCTCGGCGATGAAGGGGCGGATGAGACCGCCGCCTCCGAGCCTCTAAAATGGTCCACTCCCATAAGTCCAGAAATCTAACCCTCATTCGACTCATTCTCTTTCCTACCCTCAACCTCATCCGAACACGATCTTTACTTAAATCTACCCAACCCATCTGGGAAATGGGTCCAATGAAACCTCTCTGCGGATTCTTGGGAAGAAATTCATCCTAAGACAAGAATCCACTCTTAAGGATGAGCTTTGAGCTATTGAAAGAGCTGATTGATGTCTATTTGTTAAGAAGACTCAGTGGGTTCCTTTGAAGAGGCGACTATTTTGATAGCGGAAGCGGAGGCAACAACCTAGCCATCTGGGAGAAAGAAGTCCTCAAGAAGGCAAAGCTTAAGTTATTCCAAGATATCCTAACTGAAAATACATTTGTTGATTATATTCTTCAAAGGGTATATCTTGGAGATGAGACCCCAGAAGAGGTGGAAAAAGCGGATGAAAAGGAGGAGGAGCAGAGAAAAAGGATGAAGAGGTTGTTGTTGAGGAGGAAAGGTTAGAGGAAGAGGTAAGCGGGTGGAGGCTGCCGATGAGCCACTGAGATGGATACGGTGAGGAGGCACTGTGGAGTAGATTGTGGAGCAAGAAACAGTGAAGTGGAAACTAATATGCCAATTACATCGACTCATCGGCGAGATTCCCCTCCATTTCTTTGTGCAAACTGATTGGAGTGAATTGATACATATTTTTAGGGCCTATTTTAGTGCAAAAGTGAGCTAAAGTGTTAGTTTTTGTGCATAAATGTGAAAAGTATCACTCTTTTGCCTAAAAATATTATTTGTGGGATTTTGATGTTTTTCGTCCATTTTGCGGGTAATTCGGTGGAATTTTGCCAAACCGAGAGTACCATTAGGCTTGGAATGAAGAGACGATCATACGGGACGAACGGGGTCGGGGCGAAGCCGCGCGAGAAAAGTGCCACTGGACTCGAGCTCGATCGAGGGACAAGAGCCTCGAGTCGAGGGATATGCGAAAGGACCAAAATCGGAAGAAAGCGGGAGCCTCGACTCGAGGCATGACCCTCGAGTCGAGGATGGGACAAGCGAAGCCTCGAGTCGAGGCTGACCCTCGACTCGAGGCGGTTTTAGAATTTTCGTATTTAAAGGGGAGAAGCAGAGCAACTCGGAGACATCTTTCGAGAATAGCGATTAGTAGCGATTTTGGGGCGATTTCTCAGGCCCCAAGCCATTTCTTCCTTGTAGTTAGAGTAGAAGTTAGATTTAGACTTAGATTTCAATTGATTGTTGGTAGATTAGCCATAGATTAGCTTTTTATCATTGTAATTCCATTCAATTCAAGCTTGTATTTCATTTGAAGATTGGTGTTGAAGACTCGAAGCATTTCTATTTTTGTTGATTGAAGATCAATTGGTGATGTTTTTCCTCTCCTGTCTCTTTAATTTCTTAATTGTTGTGATTTGCTTAGTGTTTGATCAATTCTATCTTCTTCCCATGGGTATTGTTTGTGGTACCATGGGCTAACTCTTTGTGCTTGGATTAATTGAAATTGATGATGATTTGATCGATGATGCTATAATTGTTGATGATTGGAGATCAATTGAGTAGATTGCTTACTAATTGTGATTCTCAATTTTGCTTCATGCATAATTATCTCTTTAGATTAGTATTTGATCACCCTAGCTATAGGCGAGAGTTGCGCTAACGTGATCGGGATTAATCGGGTGATAATTGTGTATGAATGCGTGGATTGGGTGCTTCGGAATCGAGAGATTAGTTGCACTAAGGATACTCACATTAGTTTGTTTCATAATTGTGATTCTTAATTGTGCTTTGTGTAAAATTGTCTCATTAGATTAATGGTTGATCACCCTAGCAATAGGCGAGTTGAGCTAACGTGATTAGGTGTTGATCGAGTTTCAATTTTGCATTATTGTATGAATTGGGGATTTCTACATTGAGAGATGGGAAAGACTAAGGATACTCACATTAGGCATTGTGATTTTAATGGAGTGATTAATTTCATGGGGGTTTATGCTTTCTATCTTAGTTGATTTGCGGTTTGATTCAATTGTAGCTTGTTGATTGATGATTCATTGATGGATGTTAATCCTAGCACCTCTATCCCGCCATTTATTGTTGTTGTTGTTATCGCATTCTAAGTGTTCGATCATTTGTTCGCTTGTTGTTATTTTGTATTTTTGCAAGTATTTTGTTGTTTTTATTCCAAACCATTGTTGCAACTCTAGTCACTAAGAACTTGTATTTCTAAGGACTCATGTGCATACTTTTTCCCTTGGGTTCGATATTTTGTTGATTGGTCTTAATAACTCTTATCCTATACACTCCAATCACAAATTGAAGCTGAAATAGAGGAAATAGATCTAACTCTATTTCCTCCCTCTGAAGAGCAGAGCTTGCCCACCACATACGTATACGTATTCGAATTGGAAGCATTGAAGGCCGAAGTAGAAAGTACGAAAATGCCTGCCTAAATGCCTTCGGATGGTCTAGAATGTCATAACCTCTTCATTAAAGGAGAATATAGAAGCATCGAGTTCATGAAAAGACCAAGATTGATCTATACTTCTCGGGAATCGGACATGAAGAGAATATGGTCAAGGTAAAGCAAAAGGTGGTGAAGAAATGAACTCTCAAGATGCTGGGTTAAACAGTATGTAAGAGATGCTTTTCGTCGAGATAAGTGACAGTGTTGAAGACCGGGTGAGAGAGTCATGGAGAGCAAAGGAAGCCTCATTTCTTCAAATTTTGTCAATGCGGCTTGCCATAGAGAAAGATAGGCAGACAACCATCCTAAAGAAATTTATGGATGACGAATTCTGCACGAGCCGAGGTTGGATAAAAGAAGAGATATGACCAACTTGATCGAAGACAGGGCTTGTCGAGAAGAACTCATTGGCCAAATAAATCAAGTAGCCACTATCTGTAATACCCGTTTTACTGATGCTAAAAGGGAGAAGATAGTGAGCTCAAGAAAAGAGTTGAGGCTGCAGGATGATCGGTGATGGCCTGAATACGAGAATAGATGAGTTGTCGGAGGAGGCTGTTGAAAGCCGAGGAAGAGAAGAAGAAGGCGGTGAGGAGAAGTCTCGAGAGCACTAAGGAGATTAAAAAGAACTACGGTGAGGCTACCGAGTCCGATCTGAACCACCCACTGCTGACCTGCTCCCTTATCAATCAAATTCCCCTCATCCTCCATCTAAAGCGGTGGGAAAGCCAAGGCTTCGAGCCAAATTCGAAAACCCAGTCACGAAATAGAAGAAGAAGCAAGGGTACTAAAGAGGAGAAGGGAGGAGAAGGAGAAGTATAAGAGAAGGGATGCCAAGAAAAGAAGAGAACAGGAGAAAGCGAGGGAAATTTTATGATAGATCATTAAGGAGATGGGTTCGAAAGAACAAGATGAGCAAGGCGAGGACGTCTTCGGACCGGTTCATAGAGGTGAGGTTGTTCCCAAAGAAATCCTACTAATGGCAGACCAGGTGAAATGGAGACCATTTGAAGTAGATTGGGTCTTCCAGGTTTCACGTATGCAAAAATATCAAATGGGGTTTGGATGAGAACGCCGCATTTCATAATCTGGTTGGAAGAAAGGGATCCTCGGATGTATCAGTACGTAATAGATCTTGCTCATGAGGAGTTTAATGCAGATGTTGTTGCACCTTCCTACTCTCGAGATGGAACCTCCACTAACAAAGGATGGCCGACCGGATCGTGAAAAGATCAAGCGGTGATAATCAAGGCCGAGTCCATTGCCGATCTTGCGGAAGGTGGAGAGACCATATTCTTAAAGAATAGAGTCTTTGGTTGGCTGAAGATTCTGAGGAGGATAGGTGGTATGACTAGTCTAAATTTCTCTTTTTGTGATCCTTATCTCGATCTACATGAAATTTGTGCTACTCTGTGAATATATCTGAATATCAAATTGAACTTCTCTTATAAAATTTGGTGTTTTTAAGCGACTTGATTCGTTTTAGTAACTTGTTCATAATTTCATAACACTAACATATCCGAAATCGTCAAATCTTGTCTATGTTGTCTTCGTAGTATTTGACTTTGACCGTGATTAACTAAATTACTGCGATCATCTGTTTATTGAATATATAACTTTGATCATCCGATTATTGAATCCATTGTTACGATTATCTGTGTGACTTAGTTGTTTACTTTGCAATATGTTTCTCTTGAAGAGTACTAACATTTTTCTTTTCTTGGTGTGTTTTAACATCATCAAAAAGGGAGAAATTGTTAGGTAAAAGAAAAAGATTGTATTTAGTTTTGATGTGTTAAAAGTGTAAAATAGGATGACCAGGTGAGTATCTTGTATAAACAGTGAAGTATACATTTGTAAGTAAAACTAAGTATAAGTAGTCGACTAGGTCAAGAAATCGACAAGGACAAACCTCGAGATGAGGATAGGAAATCGACGAGGTCAAGATATCGACAAGGACAACGCATAAGAAGACTGTTGACATGCAATACTATAAACAAACACCCAGACAAGGAATGAGGACGAGGACAAGAAGAAGCAAGTATCGAGACGATGAAGTGTTAAAGAAATGTTACACAAGTTTCAAGGAACAGTTTCAACTAACCAAGAGGAAGTTACAAGATTCGGTTATATTGTTATAACTAATCAAAACGAGAATTCAAGGAAGGTATAACTACCAAGTGAAGATCTCTATAAATAGGGATAGAAATTAGTATAAAATTACTTTTGATACTTTGCACTCATCGATATACACAATTTTGTATTCACGAGCCACAAATATTGGACACATTCACAAACGCGTTTTATACGTTTTCCAGCTTTAGTGTTTGTAGAACACTTTTTACTTATCTTCAAGCCATAGATATCCGTAATTAGGAAGAATTCATTGTAAGGCTGAAGATTCACTATTGTAAGTAAGTCGGCGAGAAGGAAGAAAGTAAGTAAGTAAAGGCCCTTCTTCAAGGTTGAAGAAGGAGAGTGGATGTAGGATTGTTATAATTCGAACCACTATAAATCCCGTGTTCTTTATCGCTTTGATTTACTTACTGGTTTCTTTTCAATTCCTAGCTTATCATTTACTGATTAATTTCAGGATTAAAGTTAAATCTATAATATCAGTTGCTTTTGATCTTGTTGAAGTTGAGATTAATCATTCTTTTCATTTGTGTCCTTTGATACTTTGAATCGCTTTTGGAAGATTTGAAAAATCTACAAAATCTATTCAACCCCTTCTAGATTTTGTTTTAGAAGGTTAATTCAAGTTTTAATCATCTCAACTAATCGGGACCAACAAATAGGCCTTAAAAACATGCATCAATTCACTCCAATCAATGATGCGCATGATGCACCTCACTCATCTCCTCTGTTGGAACCACCGGATCACCCACTCTATGTGATTATCAGATTCGGGATCACATGTTTGAACAATGCAGCGGAAAGAGAATCATACCTATTCACCTTAATAGGTGAAGACGAACCATTTCTATTGCGAATCGCCGATCAAGGATGAACCACGAACCTCACGATCTTCTCGCCGTATTCCTATCCCTTTCCCTTGACGTCATGTGGACGACAATCTTCCAAGGGAGTCGAATCTGTCTCTTCTTTTCTTACGTTTCTTTTCACACGTCTATGAGGCTCGACATCGGGTTTATTTATAGGCTACAACAGGGACCCTAAAGAGGAATTAGGGTTAGGCCTCCGATGGGCCTAAGCGTTCGTGTTCACTCCGAACACTCCACTTGAGCTCATCAATTATAACTCGGTCCACTAAAGAGTTATAATTGAACTACCGTCCTAATCTCATATTACAATATGGGCTCCTTTATTATGTGTACGTTTATTTTCCCGTTTTAAGATATCAAATGTCCATAAATTAAATAAGTTCTTGACAACATAATTAATTTATACCTAATTCCAAGAGTAGTACAGTCATCTTTATTATCATGTCGGATTAAATCCACTGCGGGGGTTTACATGATAATCTTTACGAGCTCCTCAAGGGGACATAATCATCCTAAATAATTAGGACACGGATTCCTTCTATAATCAATAGCACACCATATAAACAGTGTTATCTCCCAATTCACCGAGCATATTGATTTAACAAATCTCACCCATTGGCAAATTAAAGAAACAAACACCGAGTACACATGTCCGTTATTATATATGGATTAAGAAGACGTACATCCATAATAGCAGAGGTCTTGTTCTTATATATAGTCGGTATAAATTGAACAACCTCATATTGTCCCGCTCAATACATACAAAATGTACTAGTGTAATTTTATAGTCAAGATAGACTAATACCAAATTACACCACAACCGTTCCAATGGTTTGTCCAAATCCATCTTGGTTGTGAGCTATTATTTATAATCTATAAGGAACTGATAGCATGATTTTCTCGTGACGCCACACGCCATATTATCTACGGTATAGACTAATCTGGACAAAAATAATGATAAATGTAACAATCATAAAAAGCAAGTATTCTGATCATAATGAATCTCATATCAAAAGATGTTCATAAAAAAGCTAGGCTTATAGTATACATCCTAACATCCTCCTCCAGCTCCCATGGAGGATCTAGAGGATAATCCCCCTCCCCTCTAAAGAAGTCAAAAACCGCCAAAGACAAAGTGTATCCAGTGGTTCTCTCCATTCCAAAGACACCTTCCGTCGCAATTATCCAAATAGGCGCAGCCAAGGTCTCTCCCCAACTCGAATCGACGTAGATTCTTATTCTTCCGGCCCTTCTCGCTAGTAAATTTTCGGTGAGCCTGTTTCAACCCAAGATTGTAATCGACTAATCAACCTCTCCCCGAACCATTAACAATATCAAGCCGCCGATTACTTTGCCCGAGGTAATCATTACTTTTTCTCTCTTAGAGTTGAGTTCTATCATTTATCGTATTTTTTGGGCATAATTTTAACGTGAACTATGCTTTTGTATTTCGATTGGGCATTACATTGTCCGGCTTATGGAATCCCTCCAATCTCCTCCCTTCACCGAACTTGAAAGAATTGGAGGACTCCCTCCTCGTGGAGAAGAAAAAGGCCACACTTGCCTCCCTCTGCCTCAAGAAGCTCGAGGATGAACCTGCTGAAAGCTCATGCGGCGCGCGAAGGCTTGAAAAGGAAACTAACGACATGGCTGTCCATTATGCACTTCAAGAGTCTCAAGTCCACCGTAAAGCTTTGGGGAAAGAGCGAGGTCCTGCTTGGAGACTCTTCCATTACGAACCCGGTCAACACTTTACGCACACTCTATGGCCCAATCGAGGAGGGACTATCTAAACCATCCCGGCTTTCTCGGGGATATGAGCCCTTACATCGGGTTTTCTATGAATTCGGTTTCAATGCGGTGTGCGGCAGCAAGCTGGCCCTAGCTTCACGGGGAGTTCAACAAGACTGGTCCTCTTGCGGCCATGCCTACTCTCCCTCACTTCAAAGGCGATTCCTCTCAATCACTCAAGGAGGACTGGTGGTCTCCCTCTCTTAACGGGATGATTCTTGACTTGGTAAAGACCGAGTGGCTTCAGCCGGGATGCCTCCTATGGTCCTGCCCCTAGCCCCCTTACCTTTGAAGTTTCTCCTTCCATAGAAGAGGCGTGCATAGCTCGGGCTTTGAAGAAGGATGCGGAGATGAGCTGCTGCTGCTGCGAGATAGAAAAACCTCCCGAGATCCCACTAATCTCTGAAATAATTTCTCTTTTTACGGGTTGTAACGAATAATTTACTTTTGTTGTTTTTGGTGCTGGTTTAGCACGCGAACTCTGTCCTCCCTTTATTTGGCGTTTGCTTTTTTGAACTCTGTTGCCCCCTTGTCGGGCGTTTTTGTGATGAATCGGTATATTTCCCTCCCTTGCCAGAGTTGATCTTCATGAATGTTGTTTACTCTCCCTTGTTGGGAGCTTTTCGTTACATGTACGCTTGTATCCTCCCTTGTCGGGAGTTGCATTTTTAACTAAATAGCTTGTGTCCTCCCTTGGCGGGAGTTTTCCTTTTCCATATAGATTGTCGTATTCTCCTTTGTCGGGAGTTGTGTATGTGTGCTTCATTATCTCTGCGTTTCTTGTTTCTAATATACATTCTCTGCTGCATGTTTTCAAACTGTTTAGCTTCTAAGTTATTTAGTTCAATCGAATGACTTAGGTGCTAAGAACATCTTTCTAGCTGTAGCTTTGAGTACGAGGCTTTCGCATATAGGTAGGTAACCTATTTTCTTAGGTTCCTTAGAATTTCCTCTTTTTCATTTTTAAGGGTCACGCCATAAGTTCTTCTTAAACCCGATTCTTAGATTTTTCCCATGATTACGTAGTCAAAGGGCTTTCCAAATAGCTTTTCTAAGCTTGAAGTTATCCCTTCTCTAGGTTTAATATAGTATCCTTCCGAAAAAACCTTCTCAGGGTTTTAAACTGGTTAAGACCCCTTTTAGAGGTTTAACCTTGGCTTTCTCTAAGCCCCATCATGGATTCTTCTTTTCATGTAATTCTTCTAGGGCTTGAATATACTCAAACCCTCTAAATGACTTCAGCTTTTAAGCTGTGAAATCCTCTTTTTAGGTTTTCACCGAATCGAACTTCTTTATAGGTCTAACTTAGTTTCTCCAAAAAGACCTTTTCTTAATTTAAACCTTTTTTGTAGGTTTAACTTAGTTTCCTTCAAAGCTATCTCTTAGCTTTAATTAAAAACCTTATCCGGGTTAAAGCTAGCTAAACCTTTTCTATAGCTTTAACATTATTTTCTCGATTGTTTTGTGGCTTTGATTCTAAAAGCCTTATTCAAGCTTGGGTTGGTTAAACCACTTTTATAGACTTAGTTACGTATTTCTTGAAGCTATCCCTTAGCCTCTATGTTCTAAACCTTATCTAGGTTTAGGTTAGTTAAATCCTGCTTTGTAGATTTAACTTTCTTTTTATGAAACTATCTCTCAATTTTTATTCTCATAATCCCTTTTACGGTTTTAAGTCGATTAAACATTTTCGCAGTTCATCTTAGTTTCCACAAGCTATCTCTTAGCTTTACTTTCGACATTCTATTCGCAGGTTTAGATTACTTAAACTCTTATAGGTCTAACTTAATATTTTGAGCTTTCTTAGCCTCAAATCACGTAACCCTCTCTTGGTGTAGGTTTAGTTAAGCACTTTCTATAGGCTTAGTTTATTCTTACGAAGCTTCCTTAGTTTTCCTCCTGAAAACCTTTCTCCGTGTTTAGGAAAGCCAAAACCTCTTCTGTAGATTTGGTCTAGGATTTTCTCTTAGCATTAGTTCTGGAACCCTCTGCAGGTTCAGATTAGTTAAATCCTTTACGTAGGTTTAACTTAGTATCCCAAAGCTATCTCTTAACTTCTTTTCTCGTAACCCTTAAGTGGGTTAAACCTTTTCTGTAGGTTTAACTTAGTGTCTGAAGCTATCTCTTGGCTTCAATTCTCGGAACCCTCTCTGGGTTTAGGTTAGTTAAACCCTTTCGTAGGTTTAACTTTGTATCCTAAAGCTATCTCTTGGCTTTAGTTCTCGGAACCCTCTCTGGGTTTAGGTTAGTTAAACCCTCTCTGTAGGTTTAACATAGTATCTCAAAGCTATCTCTTAGCTTCTTTTGTAGCAACCCTTTTACGGTTTAGGTGGATTAAACCTTCTCTGCAGGTTTAACTTAATTTCTCGAAGATATCTCTTAGCTTCTTTTGTCGCAACCCTTTTCTGGTTTAGGTGGGTTAAACCTTCTCTGCAGGTTTAACTTAGTTTCTCGAAGCTATCCCATAGCTTCTTTTGTCGCAACCCTTTTACGGGTTTAAATGGGTTAACCCTTCTCTGCAGGTTTAACTTAGTTTCTCGAAGCTATCTCTTAGCTTCTTTTGTCACAACCCTTTCTGGTTTAGGTGGGTTAAACCTTCTCTGCTGGTTTAACTTAGTTTCTCGAAGCTATCTCTTAGCTTCTTTTGTCGCAACCCTTTCGGGTTTAGGTGGGTTAAACCTTCTTTGTAGGTTTAACTTAGTATTCGAAGCTATCTCTTAGGCTCCATTTGGATCGAGTGGATTTAAAATCAAGAGATTTGAGATAATATACCATGCATTCACACAAACTAAATTGGAGAAAAGCTAAATGAATAGATTTGATTCACTCAAATATTAAGCACAAGTGGGAGAAGTGAGAGGATTTCAAATGACTAGGTTTTGTTGGGTATTTGAAATCCTTCCACTTATAAGTAATATTTAAGTGAACCAAATCCACTCATTTAGTTTTTTCCTATTTTAATTTGTAAATGTATGATGTATTATCCTCAAATCCATTGATTTCAAATGACTCCATCCAAATGGAGCATTAGTTTCTTTTGTAGCAACCCTTTTACGGGTTTAAGTGGGTTAAACCTTCTCTGCAGGTTTAACTTAGTTTATCGAAGCTATCTTTTAGCTTCTTTTTCGTAACCCTCCTGGGTTTTAGGTGGAGTTAAACCTTTACGTAGGTTTAACCTAGTTTCTTTAAGCTATCTCTTAGCTTCTTTTTACATTAATTGATGTCAATTCAATTCGCAAATATTCATCATGTTTATTTTTCTCATTGAATCTTTTTTGTAATTTTACTTGTTTCATGTAACTTTGCTATAGTTATCAATTCTCATACAATCGATCGTGTGTGGTGATGCAATTGTATTAAATAGCACACAATCATATCATCTCAATCGTAATCAACGAAAGAATAAACTTACAAACTCATGAATAATGAAGAATTTATCTCATTAATTGATAAACAAGTTTGTTCCATTGACCATAATCGATCAACACAAGTCAAGAACTAACTCGGCCGGCCTCTTTAAAAACCTTCCTACGGTAAAGCTCGGTGGGAAACCCGCAGGCGGGGAAAAAAGAGTACTAGTGGAACGAAATTACATCAAACTTAGAATTCAAACAACATAAACAAAGCAGCTCTTAAAATAGAAAAAGGACCACCTACTTGCGGCGAGGTGGGCATTTTCTTCAAGCATAGAATTTCTTCAAGTGGCGGACATTCCAGGGCCTTGTAACTTGATTTCCT
Source organism: Paraleonurus japonicus (assembly GCA_030762865.1). NCBI lineage: Eukaryota > Viridiplantae > Streptophyta > Magnoliopsida > Lamiales > Lamiaceae > Paraleonurus > Paraleonurus japonicus. The sequence goes on from CM061054.1 coordinate 31,308,539, forward strand.
TCCATATCCTGCAGCTCATAAGCCTCTCCTTTAAGGACTTTGATCACTTTGTAAGGCCCTTCCCACTTCGGGTCCAGCTTTCCAATGTTCTTCAAGGCATCGGCTTGCCTTAGCACGAGTCTCCTTCCTCAAACCTTCGGCTTATGACTTTCCGGTCATAAGCAACTTTCACTCGACTTTTGTATTTCTCGGCCTTCGGATGAGCTATTTCTCGCTCTTCCTCCGCATATCCAGGTTCTCTCTCATTAGTTCCACGTTCTGCCTTCCTAGATGTGCGCCGGACGGTGCGTTTCCATTCCCACCTCGGGAAGGTATCACTACAACTGCCCCATACACTAAGTGAAAGGGGACTCCTCTGTTGGCTCTCTAGGGGTTGTTCGATAAGCCCAAAGAACAGATTCGAGCTCATCTACCCACCTCCCTCCGGCTTTATCCGGGCGAGGCACGTATCCCGTTCACAATCATTCTATTGGTGACTTCCACTGTATGTTGGCTTGGGGGTGTCAACCGAAGTGAACCTGCGAATAATCTTCGATTATCACACCATTTTCGTACCATGGTTCCCATAAATTGAGTTCCATTGTCTGATACCGAATTCTGGGTATGCCAAACTGTGACAAATATATCTCTATAAAAATTTGATTATGTTACCTTCTTCGATCCTCGCTAGAGGTACAACTTCCACCCACTTGCTAAAGTAGTCCACTATGCCACGAAACTTCCAGCGGTCCACTTCTAATGGGAATGGGCCTACCAGATCTATGCTCCATTTTGCAAAGGGACATGGCGAGTACATGACTCTCATTTCCTCTGCGGGGAGGTGGATAAGGTACTCATGCTTTTAACACTTCTCACATTTCTTTACCCAGTCTTTACCCGAAATATCAAGGCCTTAAGGCTTTTCGAACTATTGTTCGAGCCCCGCATGGTCAACAAAACAACCTTCATTGATATCTTTAATAATGTACCTCCCTTCTTGAGGGGATAAATAACTCAAATATGGCTACGTGAAGGGTGGCGGTACATCTTATCTCCTATCATTGTGTATCGAGATCCTCTATTTACGAGCTTTCCTTTTATTTGGGCAGCACTCCGGGTTACGTAACACTCGGTAAATCTTGGTTCTCCAATCATCTTGACTCCGATAACCCCTCTTGAGGAAACCGTAGCTTCTACTTCGGTCACTAGGGTGATCTTCCCCCTCCTGTGTAGTGTTACGGAAGTCGCCGGTTGGATAGGCTATCCACTCTGGAGTTTTCATCTCGAGGTATCTGTCGACCTCAAATGAATTGAATCTTCCTGCTGACTCTGCTACACGGTGGAGATAGGCTATCATTTTCTCATCTTTTGCTTCGTACCCCATGTAACTTTCTTTGGTTAACAAGGTGGGAATCTGAACATATGACCACTCGACATGCTCCTAGCTCTGCGACCATCTCTGCTCCTCGAATTAGGGCCTCGTACTCAACTCCATTTTTCGAGGTAATAAGTTCGAACCTCACCGCAACTTGCGTTTCTGGCCCTCTGGATCAATAATCACGTTCCTAGCTCCGCAGCCTTGCACGGATATAGAACCATCAACATATACTCTCCATTCTCCTTCTGCAGCGCACGTGTACCCACCTGAATAAAGTCGGACAAGGCTTGTGCTTTGATAGTCCTCCGTGGTTCAAAATCCACATCATACTCCCCATTTCGATGTGCCACTTTACCATCCTCCACGAGAGACCAGCTACGCCAATTACCTATTTCAAGATAATTAGTCCGAACAATGACCTTTTGTGATAGAAAATAAGTTCGTAACCTTTGGGCCTTTTCTATCTCCGAGTATCTCTCTTCGCTCCTTGAATCAATTCTTGATATAGTAAACGAGTTTTAAGGTTGACCCCTCCTCCCTCATCAATCTTGAGCTAAGTGAGACCCCACCTACAGAGGTAAAGATAGAGTGTCTCCCCTGGTACCGGCTTCGTTGGCATAGGTAAGCTGGGCCAAGTGCTGCTTGAGCTCTTGAAATGCCTGTGGCATCGTTCATCCCACTCGAACACAGGTCCCTTCCTCAAAATCCTGAAGAAGGGGTGGCTCCTCTCTGCGAGATCTAGCTATAAATCTGCTCAATGTTGTAATCCTTCCGTTTAGTCTCTGCGGCTCCTTGATATTGGTGGGGGTTGCATATCGAGCACAACTTTCACCTTGGCGGGGTTAACTTCAATACCCATTTGGGTCACCATGTATCCGAGGAATTTCCGGACCTCACTCCAAAGGAACACATGGCTAGATTGACTTCATGCCATTCAACCTCGGCGAGAAAGCTTCCTCGGTCGCTACATGTCCCCCTGCTTTCATACTTTTACCAAAGATGTCATCTACGTAAACCTCCATGTTTCTCCGTATCTAATTTACGAACATCTTGTCAACCATTCTACGATAGGTTGCTCCTGCATTCTTTAGTCCAAAGGGCATTCTAATATAGCAAAAAGTTCCACCGCAATAATAAAACTTATCATTGAAATATCCGGTGGAAAAATCTGTATTTGAAGGTAGCTTGGTAGGCGTCCATCATGCTTAGCAATTCAAATCTCGATGTAGAATCGACCATCCGAGTCGATCCTTGGTAATGGATAATGATCCTTAGGACAAGCCT